>CM062292.1:43952805-44552805 GCA_031216915.1 Pictodentalium vernedei | reverse complement strand
CAGCAGTGTGAAGACCCACAAAGCCAAATTTAGGCCGAATGGCATTGCTTTGAATTGGTAAGCAATGCCGGAACGAGAATCTGAGATACTTCCGAGACTGAGGATGAATTGTGACATGAAAGGAAGTATGTGTCCTTAAGATCGATGCTTGCTGCAAAATTCTTGAGGCAGGAGCTCCAAACTGACTTGGACGTCTCCCTCCGTACTGAATTTGGGAGCTATAATGAAGAGGTTCAGGTGGTCAAATCCACTACTCTGAGTTGGCCATTCTTCTTTGGAACTATAAAGAGTCGACCATAAAACTCTGGAGACTCTAAGTTGTGGACAATCTCGATAACTTTATTTTGTAAGAGAGTGCCTATCTCAGAATCTAGTTGTGATGCCCTTATGGAAGCAGAAGGAATTTGGGTGGAGATTGGATTGTGAGTAAGTAGAGGGACTTCAGATTTTGAGTCCGAACTGAATTAACTGAAAGCTCCAAGGGTCTGATGTAATGATGGACTATAGGCTGAAAAAGGGTGCAATCCCACCCTCTACCAAAAGCACATCGAGGTAGGTGACTTCAATTCCAGGCCTGATGATGCCCGTTAGAAGAGAAACCTCCACCTCATCTTCTATATTTACTTATTTATTTATTGCTGTTTAAGGTTATATACTTATGCACCATGGCTAATCATGACCGTGACAATTTTACGGGTGGAGGAAGCTGGAGTACCCAGAGAGAACCACCGAGCAACAACAAGCAGCTGCCAGCTCCCCAACATCGTAACTCCTCACTGCAGCACAGGCAGGGTTAGATTAGTTGAAGACATGTGTACCATCGACGTGCAGTATGCCTTAGTGCATGGCGTCATCGTGCCCCCATGTGGACAATAAGGGTTAAGTGCCTTACCCAAGGACACAACGTGGGAGTCCGAATTCATCACTAAGATGGTCACCCATCCAATGATTAACCGGGCTTGACGTTGCTTAACTTTGATGATCTGATGAGAACTGGTCACCGCAACACCACTGCGCCACCACCTCATCTTCTAGCTTTGCCTCTAGCTCTGCGAGAGCATGTTGTAGGCTGAGAGGTAGCTGGAGACCTGTTCATGTTGTTGAGGTTCTCTGATAGAAATAGCCACGTCAAGAACCTCTACACCGACCCAAAGTGATACGATTGTTAGCTGTTAACTGCCACATGAGAAGATGACTTTGAGAATATATTAACTCCCTCTTGAACTTGTGCAACAGAACCGTCGAACATGAATTGGTGTGACGCTGGAGTAGAGCGTAAAAGACTATGCTGAGCATCAGGAAGAGAGGAATAAGAAGAGAAAGTAGCATCTCTCCTGAGCAACTTAAGATTAGTGACATTGACCATTGATAGCATTCATCATGCAATGAGACAGCAAATGAAAGGGTACAGCAGTATCTTTGAACTCTTCATATTAAGAAATTCTAGCTACTAAAGCTGCTACTACCAGGTGAATAGCAAAAGACAAAATTTGCAATACCTCTCTAGAAATTCAATTCAATTTTCAATTCAATTTATTTCACAGCACACAAATACAGATACAAACAAAAGATTAAGAGACAGTGTTACAAAATCATGAATAGTTGTGTACATGTACATGTAAACTGTGGGGAATGACATAGTCTAGTGACTGTCTTCCTCTCATCCCCTAGAAAGGCCAGTTAGCGTATCACAGACGGAGATAGGAACACTTACAGACTTAGGAATTGAAACCTTAAGAGCAGAAGCATCTTCATCTGGTGGTACAGAAGAAGATAAATATCACCCGGGCTTACGTATCGCTTGTACCATGAAAGAGGATGTCGAGCCCAGTTAGTCCTTGGATGGGTGACCGCCTGAGCGATCGATTTGGACTCCCGCATTGTGTCCTTGGGCAAGGCACTTAACCCTGATTGTCCACATGGGGGCACGATGACGTCATGTACTAAGGCGTACTGCACGTCGATGGTGCACATGTCTTCAACCAATCTAACCCTGCCTGTGCTGCAGAGTTATGATGTTGGGGAGCTGGCAGCTGCTCGTCATTGCTCGGTGGTTCTCTCCGGGTACTCCGGCTTCCTCCACCCGTAAAACTGTCATGGTCATGATTAGCCATTGTGCATAAATATGTGACCTTAAACACCAATAAATAAATAAATAACCATGAAAGAGGGAGATCAGTACAGTGGAACCCTGTTAACTGAATAGCCACTTTGCCAGTGAAAATTATTCAATTAACAGGAGTATTCAATTAAAAGGGATTGTGTCACTTTCCTGTATTCTAGAGATAAACTTAGCATTTATTCTGTTGTATCTTGTTTGACAGAGCTCCAAGAGCTCTGTCAAACAAGATATAATAGATTAAATGTCTGTATTGGATGTACTGAGGCCAAATAGGTCAATAAACAAAGGAAAACTGGGGACAGTCAGGGTAATTTCTCGACAGGTACAAGATTTTTTATTTAATTAACAGGAGTTTACTCTATAACCTATATTGAAGTAACAGGTGAAATTTGTACTGGAGGTATGGTAAATGGTTTTGTGTTGGGAAATTATATTCAATTAACAGGGTTATTCAGTTAAGAGATATCCAATTAAGTGGTCTCCACTGTACTATAAAGAAGGAGTAGTCAAATACATGTAATTTACGAAAAACAAAGTAACCCAAACTTACCCGAGGCTGATAAACAAACAACTTCCGGTTATGGAGGTCCCTTAACTGAAATTTTGCAGAGACCAGAAGTGACCTAAAAAACAGGCAAAATGAAAGTGTCAATGACACTGCAGCTCAGCTTGTGTAAGACATGTACATGTATAGTATGTGACACAGCAATGACACACATCTAGGTAATGACCTGATAACAAAGGTACATGTAATGGTATTGTAAAGGTCTGCACATAAATACTGACCATAGCCTGCAACAAATGTACAGGTAAAGTACATGTATTGTAAAGGTGAGTGACAGTTTACTGACCATAGCCTGCAACAAATGTACAGGTAAAGTACATGTATTGTAAAGGTGAGTGACAGTTAGATGTTAAACTAGAAAAGAAATCTCCATGGGGTTAATGTCACAATGGGAAGCCTTGTATGGTGCACCATGAGCCAAATATTACCAATTGTTTTGGCCTGTTTGGATCAAACCCTTCTAAGGTTGATTCATACTAATTAATAAATATTTGTCCAGTACTTCTTAAGATATAGGTATTTGAATTTTTTATCATTTGCTCATAGGGTTCCCATGGGTGAGGTTTTATTTTTCTCATTGGAAATAGAAAATCGGGTTGTGCTAATAATGTTTACCCTCCCCAAACAACACCAAATATTAACACAGGAACCTGGCTTCAACACATTTGAATATACACATCCGAGGGATGCTGAATTCAAGAAACATTATTTTGTCTTGTGTTTTTGGAAAAGATTTTTAATTATCTCCCTTTCTGAGTCCCCAAGTGGGTCTGACGGAACCGAAAAGTATTTGTTCTCATACCATAGTGATAACAAAGGCCCCACTAAATTTATAGCAAACATTACTGACATAAAAACTCTTCTTTACAGGTTCTGTACAAAAAATGTAATACACACAATTCCTGTAAATATGACTGCCGACAGGCATTTTGAATTTTGGGCACAGCCCAACAGTACTTGTTAACATCCCATGATGATAACACATGTAGTCCTAGAAGTTTTGTACAAAAAACTGATTGCACCTAATTTTGGTATAAAAAGGCTGCCAGCAGCCAACTTCAATTTTGGACTGCACTGAATGAATCAAAGTTGGCAGAATGAGGAAGTGAGGGTTAACAAATTACAGGAAGGTGGGATATCACCTATAAAAATGCATATAAGGGGGTATTAAGACCCATGCCAAAGCAAAAAATCATTTTTGGAGCAGAAAATGATGTCTCAAAATAGGTGACAAATCTAAAATCACTTTCCTTAGAAATATATCCAGTAATCTTCATGTCTGTGGTTGTAGATCCTTAGAATAGACACTGAATAACTCCAAACACTTCCAGAATTTCCTCTAAAACTGCCTTAATATTTATTAGATAGAAAAATACTGTGTCATTTCAGATGAAACGAAAAGGACAAAACTGACTTTGTGTGTTATTGGAGGGAAATGGACAATAGATGAGTAGTCATCACAGGATATCAGTCACCACGTTTGGTGTGCCCTACACAATTGGTCCCTGGAGAACTTGGTTTGGAAAAATATTTTTGTTTTTTTTTGACATTTTATAGTTTCCCAAGGTTTTTTTTCTTGGTTTACTCCAGAATTGCTCCTTTTGACTCTGGGAGATACCAGAGATAAGGCACTTTGAGTTACTTTGGTAACATTCGAAAAAATAAGTGAAAAGGTCAGAGGGTCAGAATTTCAGAAAGCACCTGCTCGAAATCAAGGAAAAGATGAGAACTTTAGAATACGCCTTTTACATTCAGAAAGACATATACCCATTTCACAAGCTAACTTGACAAGTTGACATTTGTAATCAAAAGGTTCTAACTCTAAACCCCAGTAGCATTCATTTACAACACTGTCGAGGTCACGTAAATTATAAACAAGATGGTCACTTAACCTGGTTTTCATGTCCATTCTTCCTTTCGGTTTGCCTTGAGTTATCATTATCAGAGAATATTCACTGAATTCTGAGGATTCCCATTACTTAGAAAAAAAACACAGCCATTTACGTTTTGCACGTATAAGTGTATTTTGAATTTTTAGTTTTCATTCTTTTCAAATTTCCACTTGACACTTTCTGTGACAGGCATGTGCAGCTAAAGTTTTATTAATATTAATTTATCCCCCTATTCTGCATTCCTGGGTTCTCCAGCATTAAAAGAGCATTGAACAAATTGATACTTTTCTCTTACCTTGACACCAAGTCGCTTTGCAGGTGCCATAAATTCACATTAAAGTTTGGCATCCCTCAGGGCTCTGTTCTAGGACCCTTGCTTTATGTTATACATGTCCTTCCTCTGGGTGATATAATTCACAGACATGGTTTAGAGTATCACTTCTACGCTGATGACACTCAGCTATACATTTACTTTAAATCTAACAAAGAAGACATATCACGTTGTAAGCTTGAAAGGTGAGTTACTGATATTAGCCAGTGGATGAGCAACAACTATCTGAAGCTAAATGCTGAAAAAACCGAGGTCATATATATAGGCCTACCTCATCAACTCTCTACATCAATGAAAGCATCCTTAATAATAGAAGACAATGCAATCACCCCCAATAAAGTAGTTCGGAACTTGGGCTATTTCCTGGATGAGAATCTTACTTGCGACAGACATGTCAATCATATCTGCCGCACGTCTTTTTTCCACCTGTGAAATATCAGTAAGATAAGGGCAACTATTGATAGGAAAACTGCACAACAACTCATCCATGCATTCGTCACCAGTCGTCCTGACTACTGTAATTCTTTGCTGTATGGGTGCAAAAATTCACTTATTGACAAACTCCAATATATTCAGAATTGTGTTGCCAGGATCCTCACTCAAAATCGTAAGTTCTGCCGAATCAGTCCAGTCCTCAAAACCCTTCATTGGCTCCACATCCAGCAAAGGATACAATATAAAATACTACTTATTACATACAAATGTATTAACGCCCTGGCTCCGGAATATTTATTTACACTTAAGCCCTGTACACCAGTCAGGAATCTCCACTCCTCTGAATCCTATAATCTGGTGGTACCAAAGTCTAAAGTTGCAACAGCAGGTGACAGAGCTTTCATCTGTGCCGTACCGGATCTCTGGAACTCCATCCCAGTGTATCTAAAATCTGTATTGACCATAAATCAATTTAAGTCCGGTCTCAAAACCCATTTGTAAGAACAGGCTTTTATCTGTTGATTTTGTAATTCCTGATCATTACACATAGTTTTATAAGCATGTGTGTGTGCATGTGTGCGTGTGTCAGTTACTTTTGTAAAGCCATAGAGCACAATGTGGATTTTAGGCTTAACCCTTTACCTAACGTAACGGCCAAAACCGGCCAGCGCTATTCTCAAAAATTGCCAAGTAATTTTCATTATTTTTTTCATTTTTTGTCTCATAAACATAGGTTATGACCCCTCAGTGGAAGGAGCTCGTCGAGCTCGTTCCAATGAGGGGTCATAACCTATGTTTCTGAGACAAAAAATGAAAAAAGTTAAAAAATTTATAGTAATTTATATATTTTTTATACTTACCAATGACCCAGACATAGGTGGTGCTAACTCTTAAAAATCTAGGGCCAAACACAAATTTTGCCCCCCAATCCCCAAAATTTGCATCTAAAACCGAAAAATTCATGTCCTAAATGGTCCTCCATACTTTCCCTCCACTGCACATGCGCAGTGTCAAGGTGGTCTCGAAATTGGCGCCAATTATCATTCTTACAAGCAGTGCCTGGTCAGCACTATGTACTCAGCGGGGAGGTATGAGTTCCCAACTCCTGGGAGGGCCATCCGCGTCTGGGTCATTGGTAAGTATAACTAGAGGGGGTATCAGTACCCCGTGGCTCACCAACACGTGGCCAATATAAAGGGGTGGCTGGAGTAAAAAAAAAGTTCAAAACTTGCACACAAAAGTCCAAAATTAAAGAAAATAAGCAGCTAAAGGGTTAAATAATATAATAATAACCCCTAAGAAGCATGCTAACATAAAATAGGAACCATGGCAATATGCTACAAGGTAAGTCTCCACTTTGAAAAAAAGAAAGACAAACCTCAAAACCTGCACATAAAAGTAAAAAAAGTATCACATTTGGTTCTAAGGGTTAAAATTTAGAAAAATACCCTGAAAATATTACAATAACCAGTGTGGCAATATGCCAGTGAGATAAAACTCCACTTAAAAAAATTATCAAAACCTGCACACAAAAGTACAAAACCTGCACAGAAAAGTCCAAAATTAAAGTAAATAAGCAGCTAAAGGGTTAAATAATATAAAAATAGCCCAAGAAGCATCCTAACATAAAATAGGAACCATGGCAATATTCTACAAGGTAAGTCACCACTTGGAAGAAAAGAAAGACAAACCTCAAAACCTGCACATAAAAGTAAAAAAAGTATCACATTTGTTTCAAGGGGTTAAAATTGAGAAAAATACCCTGTCACAGTAAGCACAATGGCAATATGCCAGTAAGGTGAAAGTCTACTTGAAAAATATCCACTTGGAAGAAAAGAAAGACAAACCTCAAAACCTGCACATAAAAGTATCACATTTGTTTCTAAGGGTTAAAATTTAGAAAAATACCCTGAAAATGTTACAGTAACCACCATGGTAATATGCCAGTGAGGTAAAACTCCACTTAAAAGAAAATATCAAAACCTGCACACAAAAGTACAAAACCTGCACACAAAAGTCCAAAATTAAAGTAAATAAGCAGCAAAAGGGTTAAATAATATAATAATAGCCCCAAGAAGCATCCTAACATAAAATAGGAACCATGGCAATATGGTACAAGGTAAGTTGCCACTTGGAAGAGAAGAAAGACAAACCTCAAAACCTGCACATAAAAGTAAAAAAAACATCAAAACCTGCACACAAATGTCAAAATAAGTCCAAAATTTGATTCAAAGGTTTAAAATTAAGACAAAATACCCTGGAAAAGAGTTAAATGTTATTGTGAACACCCACAGCAATATGCAAAGAAGAAATTTTTTTTTTAAAAGCACAAAAATCCAAACCTGTAAACAAAAGAAGTCCAAAATTGAAGTAATTAAGCAGGGAAAGGGTTAAAGAATACAACGTAGCCCTAAGATGCATGTTTACATACAATAGAAAGCATGGACATATGCTACAAGGTAAATCTACACTTGGAAGAAAGGAGAAAAAAAACAATGAAAACCTGCACGCAAACGTCAAAATAAGTCTAAAAATCTATTCAAAGGGTTAAAAAATTTTTAAAAATGCACTGGAAAGATATCAATGTTATAATAACCACCACTGCAATATGCAGTGAGGTCAACCTCACTTGAAATTGTTTTTTATCACAACCTGTACATAAAAGTAAGAAACTGTAAGCCTAAGTCCAAAAGCTGTACATAAAAGTTCAAAAATGAAGTAATTCAGCAGGAAAAGGGTTAAATAATACAAACATAGCCCTAAGATGCATGTTTACATACAATAGAAAGCATGGACATATGCTGCAAGGTAAATCTCCACTTGGAAGAAAGGAAAAAAAAAAACATCAAAACCTGCACGCAAACATCAAAATAAGTCTAAAATTTGAGTCAAAGGGTTAAAATTAAGACAAAATACCCTGGAAAAGAGATAAATGTTATAGTGAACCACCACAGCAATATGCAGAAACCCTACACTTGGAAGAAAGGAAAAAAAAAAATCCATGAAAACCTGCACGCAAACGTCAAAATAAGTCTAAAATTTGAGTCAAAGGGTTAAAATTAAGACAAAATACCCTGGAAAAGAGATAAATGTTATAGTGAACCACCACAGCAATATGCAGAAACCCTACACTTGGAAGAAAGGAAAAAAAAAAATCCATGAAAACCTGCACGCAAACGTCAAAATAAGTCTAAAAATCTATTCAAAGGGTTAAAAAAATTTTAAAAATGCACTGGAAAGATATCAATGTTATAATAACCACCACTGCAATATGCAGTGAGGTCAACCTCACTTGAAATTATTTTTTTTTTATCACAACCTGTACATAAAAGTAAGAAGCTGTAAGCCTAAGTCCAAAAGCTGTACATGAAAGTCCAAAATTGAAGTAATTCAGAAGGAA
This sequence comes from Pictodentalium vernedei, assembly GCA_031216915.1. NCBI lineage: Eukaryota > Metazoa > Mollusca > Scaphopoda > Dentaliida > Dentaliidae > Pictodentalium > Pictodentalium vernedei. Next base: position 44,544,060 of record CM062292.1, on the reverse strand, counting down.
AAGGGTTAAATAATACAAACATAGCCCTAAGATGCATGTTTACATACAATAGAAAGCAAGGACATATGCTGCAAGGTAAATCTCCACTTGGAAGAAAGGAAAAAAAAAACATCAAAACCTGCACGCAAACATCAAAATAAGTCTAAAATTTGATTCAAAGGGTTAAAATTAAAATTAAGACAAAATACCCTGGAAAAAAGTTAAATGTTATAGTGAACCACCATAGCAATATGCAGAAACTAAAAAAATTTTTAAAAAGCCAAAAAATCAAAACCTGTACACAAAAGTTCAAAATATTTGAGAGTGGACGCCAACGCCGACATGAGGGCTATGCCATAGGGCTATGCCATAGGCTCACACAACTAACATTGGTGAGCCAAAAAATATATAAATTACTATAAATTTTTTAACATTTTAACATTTTTAAACTGTACCAATGACCCAGACATAGCTGAATAGTAAAAAGGCTGGAGGGCCTAGGACATAAAGGAAAATCCAATATGCTCAACTATATAAAATAGAGTCATCCCCTCGAGGAGAAAAGGAGTATTAGGCTTTACATGTATCTTTCTTATTTTATGATAAATTAGAGACACAACACCCTCCAAAATTGAGCATCATAACATTCATGTTCTCTATTAACATCCAGTGTAACCCTTTATACTAATTATTTTTAAAGTAAGCCAATAAATAAAGTTAGTCCAGAGAATTGAGACTCTTTATACTCTTTTAAAAGTGTCTGAGGATTGTATATAAACGCCCGTTTGACACGTGACATATACAAATGCTTCACACCGAGCTACACTTTAAAAATATGACATGAATGAATTTAAACATTAGCTTTACACTTTAAAACCATCCCGGTAACGACTCAGAATTACTGACTCCAGAGGAGGTATCCCCTTGCTTTTCACTATAAAGCAGGTGACCTGAGGGAACACCCTCCACCCCCCCCCCCCCTTCCTCTTGCCCTGGGTCAAATAGCCCAGAGTGAAGAAGCAGCAGGACGGAGTCACTGCCGGAACAGAAAAACAGAGATCTTTGTTTATAAATACGTAAAGCTCTAACCGGACAGAGAAAAACAGAGATCTTTGTTTATAAATACGTAAAGCTCTAACCGGACAGAGTAAAGGCCTATGCCCGTCTGAAGACGGAAGGGCCTTAATAACAATAGGTTCCAGATATTTATTAGGAGCCTGATTCTTAGCCAAAAATCCAACATTAGTAGTAAAGGTAATAGTGTTCCCGACACTACGATAGTGAGAATCGTCCACCGATAGTGCATGAAGCTCACTGACTCTTCTAGCAGAAGAGAAAGCTAAGAGAAATGCTGTCTTATAAGACAAGAATTTGAAATCTACTGTGTCAAGAGGCTCAAATGGCTTTTCTTTTAGTTTAAGAAGAACCCAAGCTAAATTCCATTTAGGAATTAATCTAAGGGTTCTAGGTCTATTTATCGAGAAGTTTCTAACTAATTTAGATAAAGAGACATTAGATCCAATTTGTAAACTATCATGGTGTGCATAGGTATCAGATAACATAGACCTATAACCTTTAATAGTAACAGGCTGCAGTTTGATCTCGTCAAACAAGTATACTAGAAAGTTTGCAATGTCTGGTATGGAGGAAACAAAAATATCAACAGAATGATCCCTACACCAACGACGAAAGACCTTCCACTTAGCCGCATAGTTTAGAGAAGAGGAGGTCCTCCTACAGTTAGAAATCGCATCCACTGCTCGTCCTGTAAAATGCTTGCCGTGCAAGAAGGACTGCACAATGGAAATATGTGAAGGTTGAGACCTTGCGGGTTGTGATGAAGTTGACGCAATTTCCCCTGCGAAAGAAGATCCTCTCGTGGAGGAAGTTTTCGCGGTAAGTCCCCCAGCAGACACCTGAGTAGATTTATCCACGGTCTCTGTGGAGACAGAGATGCTACCAACATAATTTTGCATTGTGATTGTTTTATCTTTAGCAATATTTGTTGAATCAACGGCGCTGGAGGATACGCATATCCTATTATTCCGTCCCACGAGATCGATAGAGCGTCTACTGCATATGCTCGGGGATCCGGACATGGTGACACATACGTCTGCAACTGATTGTTGAGTTGTGTCGATTGTTGAGTTGTGTCGCAAATAAGTCTATCATTGGCCGCTCCCATTGGTAGCAAATCTGATTGAATACCTGTTTGTTGAGAGTCCATTCTGACGGCAACAAGCGACCCTTCCGTGAAAGGGAGTCTGCTAATACATTCAGACGACCCGGAATATGACAGACCGAAAGCAGAACTTGGTGTTCTAGAACAAACTGAAGGATTCTTTCCGTTAAATTGAATAATGGAACGGAATGAGTGCCTCCCTGGTTCCGGATATACGCTACTACTGTCGTATTGTCGGACAGGATTTGGACATGTGCTTTCTGAATAATGTTCATCCAATGACGTAGCGCAAGCCAAATTGGAACTTCGAATCCATTGGGATCAATGCTGCACCCCAACCTGTTTGACTGGCAACCGTCATAATCGTAAAACTCGGATCCGGCAACTGCAGTGGAACTCCCTGAGTCAACCACTGAATGCTTGCCCAAGTCTGAATCTCTTGTTTCACTTGATTTGACAAGAGAACGTCTATATCGAGCGAATGAATCTTTACACTCCAATTCTGCGTCAAGAAAATTTGGAGAGGACGAGTGCGTAACCCCCCCATCAGAATGAGATCCGCAGCGGCTCCGCACAGACCTATCAGTCTCATAAACTCTCTCGCTGTGAAGTTGTCTGAGTGAAGACAATAGCGAGCATAACAACTGATTAATTTCGCTCTGGTTAACGGCAGACGAACGAGATTGTTGTGCGTCTCGAAGCTCATTCCCAGATGAGTGAATGACTTGGACGGCACCAGATCCGACTTCTCCTCGTTTATTATAAAACCGAGACGTCGGAGTAATAGAAGCAGATTCTGCACATCGTTCTGAAGCGTTAACTCGTTGCCGTACCTCTGAAGAATGTCGTCCAGGTTGGCCGACGTTACCGCAGACGAATGAGCTCGGAAATGAATCATTACCGAGTTCATTATTCAAGTGAAAGCCCAGGGTGCTAGGTTCAAACCGAAGCACATCGCTCGGAACTGATATACAACTCCTAGGACTGCGAAGCGTAGATACTTTCTGAATGTCAGATGTACCATGACGTGAAAGTACGCATCTTTGAGATCTATGCTTGTAGCATAGTCGTTCACCCGAATACTCGCTCTGACTGATCGAATTGTCTCCATATAGAACTTCGGAGTGACGATCAGCTTGTTTATCCAGTTCAGATCTATGACTGGACGGAACGAGCCGTCTGGTTTCGGAACCAGAAACAGATGGCTGTAGAAACCCGGTGATTCCTGGTCTTCTACGACCTCTACCGCATTCTTCGTCAGAAGAAACTGGACTTCTGATAACAGAGCATCTCTTTTCTGCGGATTTGACGGAAGCCGAGTCCATTTTGGACTTCGAGTTAATGGAGGCTTTCGTTTGAAGGATATTCTTAGTCCTTCCGAAATTACCCCTCGGACCCAGGGGTCGTCCATAATTGACGCCCACTCGTTCATAAAACTCAATAATCTTCCGCCTACCAGAACACAATAGAGATTCAAACCATCACCTCCTGGACCTGCGAGGCTTGTGGAAGGAGGAACTACGTCCTCCACGACCCGCACCTCGTCCCGTCGACCTAGGGATGTCTGACCGGTTGTCTTGGCCAGAATAACGTCCCGTACGTGAGTCGCTGCCTTGACGGTCTCTAGAATATAAGAACCTCTATAGGAACTTCTCTTGGGTGTACTTGTCCCAGAAGTGCCTGTCTTATTCTTTTCTGCTGTATCCGACTTTTTGGAAGCGGATTTGAATAGCAGAGAATCCAAAGCTTTCTTAGTTATCTTATCATAGATTGCTGAAAGCTTGTCGTCGAAGAGAAGCTCTCCGGAGACCGAAGCGACTCTGAGAGAGTTCTTCACCTTACTATCCACGCGCGTGGATGGAGCTAGGGCTGCATCATGTCTAACCAACTCCAGGTTTGCCACTGAAAGGGCGGAGTTATATGTGGAATAAGCTACTGCCCTTGAAAGAAGTCTTAATGAGGATTGTATATCCTGGAATTCTTTCCCTTGAAGACGTAATGATAACGCCTTAGAAAGGTGGTCTGCGTATGATAAAGCGTCTAAGTTAACTCTGTTAGACATTATTGTTGTTTCCAACGTCATGGTTGGAATTGACATAGACGACAGAATAGACAATTCCAAGTCTTCAGCCTCGTCGTCTAGATGCAGAGGAACTCTCGGTATGCCCTGTCCTGCCGTTTCGAATTTATTCCTTGAATTGATGAAAGGCAGATTTAGAGCATTTGCGGACAAGAAACTAGACTTGCCTGTTTTGGTAGCAAGCTTATATATAGCGTCGTTCAATAATTCGAATGTTCTTGTGACTTTATTGGACTGTATCGGAAACTCAGGGACGATGTCCCTGAACTGATCAAAAAATTCTGTGTCCAATGACGCTATCAGTCTCTTATCCGGCACCGCAGCATTCTGGTCCGATGCAACAACCTCTGAAAGATAATGCCGGATGAAATCTACGGCAGCTTTATGTTGTTCCGAAAGGGAAAGTTCCAGATTCTCCGAATCCTTTCGCCATCCTGTCGGACCCTATGAAATTCTCGGTCGTCCGTACCTGATGCTTCAGCGGAGCGTACCGACCCAGTGTCGTCGGATAATTCCTGATCCGACAGAGATTCTGTCGTTTGCTGGGATGCTGCGATAAGCTGTGCTATTTGGGATAGCACGTCCGTCACTGAGGCCTGTGGAGTAGCGGTCTTACGTTGCTTTGCCGCTGGAAGCGCCGTGTACGTTGACTCCTGCATACTTCTCTTATGCGAACGTCCGGAGTCTACAGGGCTCGTGTCCCTGGCTACCGGATGGCGTGACCTGGTCGCCGTGGAATCCCTGATTGGCGAAGCTGGCTGGATATCCGTGGTCACGTAGCCAAGTTGCGGTCGTTTGCGCTGCCGTGAGGATGAGGAAGCCTTATCGACAGTCTCTCTGGACTGTCTATATAACGGTGCATCCCGAGCGGCGGACGTATGCTCCGAATGCGAAACATTTTGTACCACAATATCTGGTCCCAGATGTTGTTGTACGAGAGAGGGACCTCTCTCGCTCGCAGCCCGGATGGACCTGGATGAGCTAGGAACCGGACTAATAGGCTTCCTCCGTTCTCTCCTCTGATCCGTCGTCACTGGGTGTGCACTTTGTCGATTTATAGTGCTCGCATCACCCAAATCTCCTTCCTGGACCGCAACGGACGAACCTGGCTGCTGAACCATTCGATGAATGGACGCTACACCGGGCGAGCTAGCGGACAACGCCGTCGATCCTACTAGGGACCTCTTAGGCAATAGACGTATTTCCATGAGCACTTTTGCCGCTAGCTCTTCATTTAACTGTGACGACGGAGGCACACTTTTGGAAGACATCACAGAAACATCACCCTGTTCTTGTTCCTCTGAAATAGAGATTGATAAACTAGAGTGACCCTGTGGAGAAAGGGCCGGCATGGCCTTTTCCCTGCTAACAACATACCGTGACACACGTTTCCAATGTTTGTCATCCCAATTGACACATACTGAACAGGAGTTAGTGTGAGTACACTGACTACAATTAATACAATGATCATGAAAGTCAGAGGAAGATTTCCTCTTATCACAATCTGAACAATATCCTTTCATTGTGAAAAGAATACAAAAAGTCCTAGTACTCGTACCACCCCCTGAAAACAAAGATACATAATAACATGATCCATTAACATAGAAAAAATAATTGAAATCAAAAAAATTTTTTGAAAAAATATTTTTTCAGAAAAGCCCAAGTTTCTGAAAAGTAATGTTGAGCCCCGATGGATCCCAAGAGCCTAAGTGTGGACAAAAATTTTAAAAATATTTTTAAAAATTAATGCAACACTTACATATAATAATTAATATATCTTGTTATGATTAAGCTAATACAAAGACAAGAAATCCCCCTCCACAGAGACTGTTGTCAATGTAAACAAGAAGTGTGTAAACACCAGAAACCTGACTCCAGGCACTGATAACCATGGCCCGAAATCAGTTACCAATAACACACTATCTGATGCAAAACAGAGACTTCCAGGGAAGAAACTGCAGAACATCAGATGGTAGATGCAGAACACTACGCCTAAACACCCATGGGTGAGGACGTAAACATGGGGAAAAGAACAGAATTCATTCTGTTACCCAGCTAAAACTCGCAAGAAATTTTAGTTATAATATTACAGAAAATATGCCAAAAGCATGGGAGAATAGCAAGGGGGGACTTAAAGGAAAGGGAGAGAGGAAACACTGAACAAGCAGTGTAACTTTATAGCAAGAATGACAACAACAGCCCCATGCCTCGAAATTAGGCAACATAACATAATTTCGTAAAAAAATTTAAAGTTACAGCCCTGATTATTTCTTGCCACTCATTTTTCCTCTCCTCCTTCTATTTCCTCTTTAGATCCACCATTTCTCTAATATTTATGTGTCTGGCATCATTTAAACTGAGATTTACAAGCACAAATATCAGTCAGATGTGAACTGATGAAGGGCCAAACAAAGAATGAAAATTGGCGCCAATTTCGAGACCTCCTTGACACTGTGTATGCGCAGTGGAGGGAAAGTATGGAGGACCATTTAGGACATGAATTTTTCGGTTTTAGATGCAAATTTTGGAGATTGGGGGGGCAAAATTTGTGTTTGGCCCTAGATTTTTAAGAGTTAGCACCAGCTTTGTCTGGGTCATTGGTACAGTATAAAAATTTAGTTATTCAAGAATTATTTTTGCAAGTGTCGTCTGCTTTTCAGGTTAGGTAAAGGGTTAAACATTATTATTATTATTATTATTATAGTACTTTCTTTTTCAAGAACAGTTCTGTACTCTTCGGTGATTCTGTATGTGGCGACGTAGGTTGGAGGTATTTACGCAGTGGGCAACAACTGACTTATTGCATAACTTGGCATTTGGCATTTCTGTCGTCACTTGTTAAAAAATATTAATATATGCTAATACACATTTTAGCTGACATTTTGTTGATTACACAAAATCTATGGCATGCTAAATGTGAATATTCAAAGTTAAGCAAAACTGAATCTTTTTCGGTTTGGTTTTTCACTGAGAAGCCGAGTTTTGGTTTTGGTTAAACCGTCAAGCGCTACTAAGAACTTTTGATGGCCTTATAGGATTAATATTGCCCACCACCAGAGGGTGTATTGCGAAAACATACCCCCACATCCAAATCCAACTATAACAAGTTGTGTCTGGCTCAGAACTTTTGATGGCCTTGAACGATATTATTGATATTTGGTATTAATGTTGCCCACTACTGGAGGGTGTAGCATGAATAAGAGTCGTTTGAATACCTTACACAAGGTCAAGGTCACATACTTAGTTCAAGTTTACAAACCCCAACATCCAAATCCAACTATAATAATTTGTGTCTTGCTCAGAACTTTTGATGGTCTTGAAGGATATTATTGATATTTGGTATTAATGTTGCCCACCACCAGAGGGTGTGTCATGAATAAGGATAGAATGCCTGTCTACAAGGTCAAGGTCACAGACTTAATTCAAGTTTACATACCCCAACATCCAAATCCAACTATAACAAGTTCAGTCCGGCTCAGAACTTCTGGATGTCTCTTATGGTATTATTGTTGCCCATTTTCAGACAGAGTGTTGTGGGGGGTATTCTTGGTCCAAAGTTGGAACAAGCCACATCTAAAATTCATGCGAGAATCAGAAATGATTCTCCACAAATCATTCAAGCAGAGAAAACAATAAGAATCAACTATGATTCTCACAAATCCTTCATTTGATTCTTGTCATAGATTCTGAAAGTGTCCTTAACTCTTTACCCAACGTAACTGCCAAAACTGGCCAGCGCTATTCCAAAAAAATTGCCAATTAATTTTCATGATATTTTCATTTTTTGTCTCAAAAACATAGATTATCACCCCTCTTTGGAATGAGCTCGTCAAGCTCATTCCAATGAGGGGTCATAACCTATGTTTTTGAGACAAAAAATGAAAAAAAAAATAGTTATTCAAAAATTTTGTTTGTCAGTTTGATCTGCTTTTCATGTTAGGTAAAGGGTTAAAAGCATGGAGAATTCTACTTATGTTTCCTCCCTCATAATAAGGTAACAATTTGACTTAGTAGTGTCTGTACAGACAGCCAAGAATCCACTTGGACATACTGACAAGGTACTGTAACTTCTAACAAAAAGTGAACCAAAAAAGCCAGTATGCTGGATCAGCGGTTCGACATATACATGTACAGTTAAAACTAGAAGTTCCGTCATGAAATTGGCACAAATAAAACGTTGATCTGCGCATTAATCTATGTGTTATGACCATAGTAAGGCTATCAAATTCTGTTCATATGGTCTTTGCACAAGCAATGTTTCAGCCAATGGACCTCTGGGTAAACCAGAGGTCCATTGGCAGAAACGTTGCCTATGTTTGCTATGATTAACCAGGAGAACCTGCCGTGCTTTGGATGTCATTCGATATGGCAATTGCGCGCAATTCCTACACGCAATTAAGCCTAGATAAGCGCACAGTTCATGACATGACTTCTAGTTTTAACTGTAAGACAAGAATAGTGATGAAATGATTATCAAAACTTTCTATGAGCCGATTACCAATTATTTCTCTGCTGATTATGCCGATTCGATGTCGATTCCGATGGTTGAAATAGGACACAGACGAAAATCTGTTGTTGCCTATAATACTACAGAATTTTGTTGATAAATCACCAATTACGAAAGCTTAATACCACATAAGTTCTCAGAGTATGCATGTTTAGAACTGGGCAATATTAGAAAAAATAATATTTGCATTTTGGGGGGTTGGGGAGAAGGAGAAAATTGTTATTAACAATACAATAACATGATATTGTTCTTGTGAAGATTGTGTTTATTCTGGTAAATAGTGTTAATACGGTTTTGCTGTATTGACCAGGAAGATTAACTAAGCACACATACTTTGTGTCTTAATTGAGTAATAACACTGATGTTAATGTGTGTTGTGAAGTTGTATGATGCATGGTTTACAGATACACATGCGACATGTATTTCTCCAGTGTTTACATGTACATGTACTCTGCAGTCAACATTGGAGAGAAACATCAAGGGAGGTAACTGAATTAAAAAATGAACTTGACAAACTGAAAATGTGTTTGTGACAGTCATGCGACTTAAAATACATGAGGCATAACAATCATCTACCATCGAAAAAAGAGTGTTTTTTTATTTTTTTCTAAAATTTTAATTTCTTATTGTATTGTGCGCTTGCATCATGAAGTAGTACAGTTTATACATGCACCCAATGCAATGTTGTACAGTAGAACCTGTCTTGAAAGACCGCCCTTTGGGCCACACAAAAGTGGTCTCTCAAGACAGGTGGTCTCTCATAACAGGTTTCAGGTTTTCTCAAGTCAGTGAATAACCAACCACAAAATTCAGAAATGGAAAAGAATGGATTTTTGTAATTACTTTGTAGTTGTTCTTTTTTATGAAGTTTTTGTAACAAATTGAAATGGACTGTTATAAAAATTATAAAAATAAATTAGTGTTGAAAATCTTCATTGAAGATTTTCAACACTAATTTATTTTTATAATTTTTATAACAGTCCATTTCAATTTGTTACAAAAAGATTTTCAACACAAATTTATTTTTATTCCTATCTGTCACATTTCAGGTATGTATGAAATTGTTTATTCAGCAATAATCCTAATCTTCTCACAGGGGTCTTATAAAAACACCTCAATCTGTAATGAGTTAGCAATTGAAACCCAATTAAGAGCTTTTAATACTTTTAATTATGTTAGTATAACCACAATGGATTTTCCAATTTCAGAACAGGTAAAATTTTTTGTCATGGTTTCAGTCTTCAAAGGGGCGGTCTCTCAAGACAGGTCCATTATGGCATAAAAATACATGTTGGTACCTGGTCACAGTGGTCTCTCAAGACAGGTGGTCTCTCAAGACAGGTGGTCTCCCACAGCAGGTCCATTATAGAGTAAAACCAATCGGTGCCTGGTAGATGTGGTCTCTCAAGACAGGTGGTCTCTCAAGACAGTGGTCTCTCAAGACAGGTTTTACTGTAGTTGTACAGCACCATGAATGATTTAAGGTCACTGACTTCGATCAGCTGGGAAATGGTGGTAATCTTGTAACGATTGCTGATGGTAAATTCCGTAATATCTCGGCTCTGCAAATCCCTTTTAGAAATATTCTGCTATGGACTACACACATTTTTGATGGGGGAAACTTTATTGAAATGGCCAGACATCAAAGAGATTATTAATAGTCAGTGTTCAATATACAATAACTGGAAACTGCTGGTTTTTAACTGCCTGTTGTCATAATCGGTTGATGCCCCATAACCGGTTGGTTCCGATTGCCGACTCCAATTATCGATTCATCACAAGGCAAGAAACTCACCAAAAGTGCAACTGGGCCCCAAAGGATAAATTCTAGTACATTCATAAATATGAGTTTATTATTTATTACTAATGATTATGTACTGGTCAAGGACTCAAGGATATAACATTACTGTCACATTCTAAATTATTTGAGAGGCGTTTGCGAGAAGCAAAAACAATTCTCGTGAATCAGGATGAATTTTAATACCTGCACAAGGAAAGTCTGTTCTGGGAAATTTCTGTATTTTGACAACAATGTGTACAGGATGAAGTTTAATTGAAAATGGAAACAAATTACAACATTTGGTACAGTTCTTACATAAAGTTTGCCAGTGAAAAGCAAACATGTACTGTCAATACAAAGTTTACTTTCCTAATGAAACTCTGTGTATTTATTTTACTTTCCTAATGAAACTCTGTGTATTTATTTTACTTTTCTAATGAAACTCTGTGTATTTTTTTTTACTTTCCTAATGAAACTCTGTGTATTTTTTTTACTTTCTTAATGAAACTCTGTGTATTTTTTTTACTTTCCTAATGAAACTCTGTGTATTTTTTTTTACTTTCCTGATGAAACTTTGTGTATTTTTTTTACTTTCCTAATGAAACTCTGTGTATTTTTTTTTTAAATTACATATCAGTGTCAAATTTATTATTGGTTTACAATTACAGTACAGCCGCCGTGGACTGCTCACTTTCCATGGGTGGCAATATTTACACGGACACAATAATATTAGATTCAAAACACTAATTATAGGAAAAATCATCAAAAATTTAATTAATGAAACACCGGGTACAACCCAGTGCATCATTACTTAACCCCCTGCACACAGATGTCGAAATATCTAAAGTTCAGGGTGCAAATATTTCCCATAATGCAACTAGAAATTTAACCAATTCAATCTTGTTTGACAGAGCTCAATGAGTTCTGGCAAACAAGATTGAATTGGTTAAATTCCCAGTTGCATAATGGGAACAAGAGCACCGCCTAGTGGGGCAACATACACCCGCCAATTGGACCATGCACAAGTTTCTTTTGGGTAAAGTTTGTAATTTTTGTTGACTCGACTATGTCTGTCCCCCCATCCAATCATTGCCCAATCCCCTGCCCTTCATATTAAGCGATCTGAGGTCTTCACAAAATAAAAAAATAGGCCGATGAAATCGTCAGATTTGTACGAATATGTGCAACTAGTAGAAAGCTGTATGACGGAGGGTCATCCAGGATGCCGACATTATGTACACCATACATGGTATGGGTACATACAGAAATGGATTGGAGGAGTGTCTAATTTGAAGGATAAAGGGTTAATATCTCTGGATCAAATTATTAGATTTACATAACGAGTTATTATGCCTGTGAAGCTGCATATTAAATTTGAAAAGAATCTGATTAAGTTCACGGTCTGTAGAGCATGGAAAGCATAATTTGCCTGATTTCTAAGTATTAAAGGGCAATAACTCCTATGGCAATTGACAAACATGACCCAAATTTGCACTTGTGTGAGATACCATGCTCATGACTGCATATTAAATTTCAAAAGAATCCGATTAAGTTCACAGACTGTTGAGCACAGAAAGCATAATTTGACTGATTTCTAAGTATGAAAAGGGCAATAACTCCTAAGAAAAAAACCGAACACGACCCAAATATGAACTTGTGCGAGATATTTTGGCCATGAAGTTGCGTATTAAATTTAAAAAGAATCTGATTAAGTTGACGGTCTGTAGAGCATGGAAAGCATAATTTGCTCGATTTCTAAGTATTAAAGGGGGAATAACTACTAGGAAAACTGTCGAACATGACCCAAATTCGAACTTGCACGAGATCTTATTCTGGTTGTGCAGTATATCAAATATTGTTTAAATTCGATTGAAATCACGCTCTGCAGAGCACAGAATACAACTGTCCCCAGATGGACAGACGGACAGCAGACAGCGCCATAACATAATACGTCCGTTTTTCAAATGGGCGTATAAAAATGGCTACTTCAAATCTGGATATTTTGAAATCAGTGTGCAGGGGGGTTAAAATATTGCTGATAATAATTTTATTACCCTGTAAACAAATGCATGAACATCACTGACCATGTGGATTAAGACCAATCCACGGTGACTGTACTGTACTTCTCAGAATCTCAGTTTCTATTACTTCTTGGTTTCAAATTATTTATCGCTTTCAAATTACTTACCAGTTGCATTATTTTTATTCATCTGGATTGCGAAAAACAACACTTTTATGATCACGGTACTGTACATATATTGATCCCACAAGATTTGGGAAAGTATAACCAAAGTACAAGGACAACATTGCAAAACTTGACAAACATGTCTTTAACCCTTTACTAAAGAAATCGGTCACATCCGTCTTCATAATTTATAAATTAAGCAGTTGAAAAAAAAAATTTCAACAAAATCATATCACATGATGGGTCACTTGATAAGGTTTTGTTGACATTTTGTGAAAAAAATTGAAAAAACAAAATTATTTATTTATTGATGTTTAAGGTAACATATTTGGGCACAATGGCTGATTATGGCCACAACATGGATATAAAGTAAAATCCAGCCATATTATCTTATTATTATATACCACATACCCTTGTTGCCCATTTTACAGGACTTCAAAGCCAGATGTTGGTGACCTGGTCCGATTTTACCAGAAAAACTGTGCTTGTTTACCACAGTAAACAAGCACTGCTTCACTTCCTGGTGTTCGAATGGGGAATAAAAAATTATTGCTATTGTGTACGTTGGGTAAAGGATTAAACAGTACATATATTTTGGCACCAAAAGGCCCCACAAAGCAGATATTCTGTTTATCGGGCCATTTTTTTGTAAAATTGCATGTGGGTAGGCATTTTTTTATTTTATTTTTTATTTTTGTAATTATTTCTTTGCCATCGAAAGTTCATGGTTTTGGTTTGTTTTAAGTTTTAGGCCTCATAATCAACAGAATAGTATGGGTGGTGGTGTATTTCATCCCTTCAGTGCAAGAAGGCTTTACAATGCTAAAGCACTGCAAAGCCTTGCTGCACTCAAGAGACAATTTTATCAATTTTATTCACTTAGGTAAAATATCACATATAAACCACTGAATTTTAATTTTTTTTAAGTTTGCATTGATTATAAAAAGAAAGTATGCGGCAGCCAAAAGGAACATCAGGGAGGGCCTGAGAAACAGATTTTTAACTTCTTTAGGCCTAATCATAATTTAACCAGTGTTTTACTGAAGCTACTTTAACCCTTTACTCAACGCAGACGATATCAAAATTTATTATTTTAAATATCATTTTTTCAAAATTTTCAAAAAATTTCAACAAAACCATATCATGAGACACCTCGTTGGAATGAGCTCATCGAACTTATTCCAACAAGGTGTCACATGATATGGTTTTGTTGACATTTTTTGAAAAATAATATTTTTTCAACTACTTAATTTGCATATTACACGGGCAGATGCGGCCGATTCGTTGAGTAAAGGGCTAAGGGAATCTAAAACCCTGGTCATATGTATGTATTTGGGGTTAAAACTGAACTCAATTTTTGAAAGTTTTCACCTCAAATGCTATCAGACAACAAAATACTACAATTCACCAAGATATCTAAATATTACCACAGAGTGTCTACATTGGAAAGTTCTCGCCATTGTCGGCTACATCTACAGCATGTACTCAACTCTTTGGCTGTCAGGTATTGGAATATACGTACACACAATTCATCAGGTAAGTATGTTGCAAAATCCATGTTTCTGCAATTGAATAAAATTACTTTTAGGTTACTGGAGTAGGACAATACAAGTTAAAAGTTGGCACAGTTAGCAGATGTTCCCCAAAATGCAAACTGATAGAATCAACAGACTGATTTTTTTCAAGTGCAGAACTGTGAAATTGTTTAAGCCATACAAAAAAAAACAACAACAAAAAAAACGTGTGGAAGGACATGGGTAACAATGCACAGTAAACCTGTATTAAAAGCTCCTTGGGAAGGAGATTAAACTGGCCTTTGAAGACAGGTCACTGTTTAATTAGGGTGAATGAATAAGCAGGTTTGAATAACCGTTTGATTATACATGCCCTGGGCATTTAATCAGTTTCCATAAGAAATGTTCTATCACTTAAATTTGCCATTCTGCAACATTTCAAGGAACATAACTCTGGAACAATAAACGCCATAATGGTAAAAATCGAATTTGCCCTAAATTTCATGTAGGCAGTAATAAATTTCATGTAGGCAGTAATAAATTTCATATAGGCAGTAATAAATTTCATGTAGGCAGTAATAAATTTCATGTAGGCAGTAATAGATTTCATAAAGGCAGTAATAAATTTCATATAGGCAGTAATAAATTTCATTGTAGGCAGTAATAAATTTTATGTAGGCAGAAATTTCATGTAGGCAGTAATAAATTTCATGTAGACAGTAATAAATTTCATGTAAATTTCATGTAGGCAGTAATAAATTTCATATAGGCAGTAATATATTTCATGTAGGCAGTAATAAATTTCATATAGGCAGTAATAAATTTCATGTAGGCAGTAATAAATTTCATATAGGCAGTAATAAATTTCATATGGGCAGTAATACATTTCATAAAGGCAGTAATAAATTTCATATGGGCAGTAATGAATTTTATGTAGGCAGAAATTTCATGTAGGCAGTAATAAATTTCATGATTTCATGTAGGCAGTAATAAATTCCATGTAGGCAGTAATAAATTTCATGTAGGCAGTACAGTAAGAAATTTCATGTAGGCAGTAATAAATTTCATGTAGGCAGTAATAAATTTCATATAGGCAGTAATAAATTTCATATGGGCAGTAATACATTTCATAGAGGCAGTAATAAATTTCATATAGGCAGTAATAAATTTTATGTAGGCAGAAATTTCATGTAGGCAGTAATAAATTTCATGATTTCATGTAGGCAGTAATAAATTCCATGTAGGCAGTAATAAATTTCATGTAAGCAGTAATAAATTTCATGTAGGCAGTAATAAATTTCATGTAAGCAGTAATAAATTTCATGTAGGCAGTAATAAATTTCATGTAGGCAGTACAGTAAGAAATTTCATGTAGGCAGTAATAAATTTCATGTAGGCAGTAATAAATTTCATTGTAGGCAGTAATAAATTTCCTGCAGGCAGAAATAAATTTCATTGTAGGCAGTAATAAATTTCATGTAGGCAGTAATAAATTTTATGTGGGCAGTAATAAATTTCATGTAGGCAGTAATAAATTTCAAGGGGCATAACTCTGGAAGAGTAAATTCAATAATGGTAAAAATGAAACCTGACCTGTATTTTATGGTAGGTGGTAATGCTGCAAAATTATAAGGTCATACATCAAAGCAAAACAAGAGTTATCATCTGGAAACTATTTGTTTCAAAGGGATGGACATGTGGACTTATGGATGGACAGACAGATGGACTCAGCAGCGACTATATGCATTGATGCCCCAAAATATTTTCGAGGAGCATAAAAAATGGTTTTGGTTCTCAGGCAACCCGTCATTGCAACTGAACACTCTATTTAGTTTAAACAATATTTTATTCAATAAGTGTTAATTATTACATAATAGAGACATCAGTGTATTATCAACTCAAAAATAAATCAACAGTAAGACAATATAACACAATAAGCAGTTACATGGTAGAAGGTAAATGAGGGATTTGACACCCTCTATTTAACATTGTTATTGGCATACATGCAGTGTCTTCTAATCACAATGCAAGTTTGGTATGGTGGTAACCATGGAATGTGGTAATGTATTTTTCACACATTTGTATAATCATACAGGTCACAGGACATGCATTGCATTTTCATTGTTACAAGATGAGTTGAAAGCCAAACGATAGGATGATTACGGTTACATTTCGTCAGTTTAAAAAATGCCTGATTCAAAATTTCAAGAAAATTCAGACCTGCATGGCTGCAACTGCTCAATTCCCTACGTTTTGCAGCACCCCACTTGTGAAACTCTCCTTGATGGGAGCCATCATCAGCTCTCTTATCCCAGAGGAGATGAAGAATTGTAGATGTGGTTGTACTAAAAAGTGAGAGAACGGGAAACATAGTGGCAGCATAACTATCGGAGGACTTTTAGAGAGTGTGTTCTGTCTTTTAGGTAAATTGTGGGACAACACGTTACATTTAACCCTTTACCTAACGAATCGGCCGCATCCGCCCACGTAATATGCAAATTCAGCAGTTGAAAAAATATTATTTTTTCATTATTTTTCAAAACATTTCAACAAAACCATATCATGTGACCCCAACGAGCTCATTCCAACGAGGGGTCACATGATATGGTTTTGTTGAAATTTTTGGAAAAATTTGAAAAAATGTTATTTAAAATAATAAATTTTGATATCGTCTGCGTTGGGTAAAGAGTTAACAGGTTGAGTGCTAAATTATTTTTCAAAAGTTATTTGAAACATGGGTATTTTTTTAAGATACCATGCTACCAGCAAGAGTAGCCTTTTTTCCCTTTTTTTATTATTAGGGTTTAATGAAGCATTAACAGCCAGGGTCATATCATGTTGGTAACAGTTTTTGCGGGCAGAGGAAGCCGGAGTACCCGGGGAGAACCACCGAGCAACGACGAGCAGCTGTCAGCTCCCCAACATCGTAACTATGAACTCTGCACCGCGGCACAGGCAGGGTTAGGTTGGTTGAAGACATGCCCACCATCGACGTGCAGTACGCCTTAGCACATAGCGTCATCATGCCCCCATGTTGGCAGTGGGGGTTAAGTGCCTTGCCCAAGGACACAACGTGGGAGTGCGAACCAGTCGCTGAAATGGTCACCCATCCAACTGCTAACCGTGCTCGACGTTGCCTAACTTCAGTGATCTGATGAGAACTGGGTACCGCGACGCCACCGTGCACCCAAAGAGTAGCCTTAGTTTAGCAAGTTTTTGTTTGTTACTATTTATTGCCACTAGGCACTCTCCAATAAATTGTAACCAAACAGTTTTATAAATAAAAGTTTTTGTCCACTGATGAGCAAACAACATGCTATTGCCTACTGTGTAAAGCCACTAAAGTGGCTTCCAGCACTTTTCAATAAAGCCATGATAGTGGCTTCTAGCACTCACCCCCAGATAGTTCAAATTACGGCTACATGGTATTTTGATAAACCGATATATACCGGTATTCAAACCAATATTGATTGAATACGGGTGTAATTACAAAAATATCGGTTTATCGTCATTATTTATTTACCCACAATTTAATTTTCAAGATATCTTGAGTTTTTCAACTGTAACTTAGAATGAATAATATATCGCTTTATCCAAGGAATCGTCTGCATGTGCCCACGTAATATACAAATTCAGCAGTTGAAAAAATAATTTTCAAAAATGTCAACAAAACTATATTATATGTGACCCCTCATTGGAATGATCTCGTTCCAATGAGGAGTCACATGATATTGTTTTGAAGAAATTTTTGAAAAAATTTGATTTAAAATAATAAATTTTGATATCGTCTGCGTTGTGTAAGGGTTTTCCAAACCGCATCATCAAGGCATGCTGATTCGTTCCAACTGTGATGCCTCATGGTCTCGATTGTGGTACTTATGTTCAGATATCTGAACAGTTTTTCGATATACCGGTATACTGCGGTATTTTGGGGAATACCGATATTGGTATTCTGTTTTGAATATCGTGCAGCTCTAGCTCAAATGTCAGAACATGATGCAGAGTAATTTCATGTTGGATGGTGATTATCGTTGTCATCTGCACACACTGCCAAATTCTGATATAACGTATCTGGCCCTTGATATAACAGGGGTGAGAGTGTTATCATGGAGACCCTCAGAGCTGTCATACCAGGCCACGCAATCTAGAAAATCAAGGAGTGCAAAACAAATGCCCTCCTCATCAGATTGCTTGTGAGTGCAATTGAACCTGAAATTTTCAATGCAAAAACCTGAAAGCTATTTTGGATATATTCACTTCAAGGTATTAATATTGTGACCGAAAAATTGTACTACATTCAGCTACATAGTGGAAAAATTGGCACACACATCTCATTATTCAAAATGTTGCATTCAATTCTTATGTGACTGTCTTCTACACTCAAAATGTATCAAAGTGCGACACGGAATGGGTTATGAATTGTTGCGAATCAGTGCAATATTGACAAATCGTCCCCTGAGTTCCAATGTGTTCTCTGTGCCAGTAGGCACAGAGAACACATTGGAACTCAGGGGACAAAATGATAATAGATTTTAAAGGCAGTCCCAAACAGGTCTGACATTCCAGAAAATCAAGGGGTGCAAAAAATTGCACTTCTCAATTTTTTCTAGCACTCCTGCACTCCTAAAGAATGCCAGGCCTGGTCATACATATATTTTGTCAGTTTTACAGGTGGAGGAAGCCGGAGTACCTGGAGAGAACCAACGAGCAATGATGAGCAGCTGCCAGCTCCCCAACATTGTAACTCTGTACTGCAGCACAGACAGGGTTAGATTGGTTGAAGACACGTGCCCCATCGATGTGCAGTATGCCTTAGTACATGGCTTCATCGTGCCCCCATGTAAACAATCGGGGTTCTGTGCCTTGCCCAAGGACACAATGCAGGACTCTGAATAGATTGCTCAGATGTCACCCATCCAAGGACTAACCAGGCTCGATGTCACTTAGCAAGGTACTAGGATAATCAGGATGAAACATGATCAAGCCTGAAAATAAGTAGACTGTCATCTTCAAAATGAGGTCCCCAGAGGGTGAATTTGGTGCACAGCAGGGAAGAATCACAAAATTTACCCTCTGTGAACCTCAGTTTGAATCAAGGTCTCAAGCCAAAACAGAAAGATGTACCTAGAGGATAAATTGGACCACTGTACGGGATAGCTCAACAAATTCACCCTCTGGGGACCCCATTTTGCAAATGACAGGTTGCTTATTATATTCAGGCTTGAACATGATGCCAGGAAACAACCTGAAAAGGTATACATGTGTGGAAGGAGGACCCTCCTTCACTTGTCTGCTTCTGGTGACTCTTTAACTAGTGCTGAAATGGTTGACCATTTTTCACAACTGTATAACCATGAGCTCCAACTGGATATTATGCAGAAATTCACTAGAGACATCAGTGGGTTAGCGGGTATATGCATGTGGTAAACGTTTTGGATTGGAACCCTCATGAAAAGGGAAATCTGAAAATGTCTACGCAAATTATTCTG
The DNA here is from genome assembly GCA_031216915.1 of Pictodentalium vernedei. Classification (NCBI taxonomy): domain Eukaryota; kingdom Metazoa; phylum Mollusca; class Scaphopoda; order Dentaliida; family Dentaliidae; genus Pictodentalium; species Pictodentalium vernedei. The sequence continues at coordinate 44,524,344 of CM062292.1, read as the reverse complement.
CCCTGAATTAAATAATAGAAGACTGAATTAGTCAACAATGATTCTATTCAGGAAAAATATTTTGACTTACAGACATTTAACCTTGTTAATGACAGAATGCAGTCTCAGGAATTAGGAAAATTTTGCATTGGCACCAAATTGCCATCGCGATTCAATTTGCTACAGCAAATTTGTATCTACGACGGCAATTTTAAATTCAGTGGGTTTGATGATGTCCAATATTTTATAATCGGTACTGAGAACAGTTGTGTTGAAGTGTCTTCTATGAACGCGCTAATGTTGACTGGTGGGTCAGCAAAACAAGCATCACTCAGGCCAACTGAACGATCAGTAGTTCAGTTAAATCACAAATTGATGGGTGTTTCATATTCATGCATTTCGACTGTCAGACAGTTCGGAAATTTTCGCGATTGCAATTCAGTACTTCGACTGGACACCTGTGGGGCGTGTTGACTCGTAAGTATAAATACCCCCTCCTTCACCGCACACATTGAAATTGTGGAAAGAAAAGGGAACTAGAGAAAATGGACACGAGTGGATTTCAACAAATGCAAATAGCACATAATGATGACCACTCTCAAGTTGGCTTCATGTAGGGATGGGATACCCCACTGTAACACATACCATAACCCTCTATTAATGGCAACTTAATGATCAGGCTCTTTCACCAACAATATGAAGGGCATTCCATAGTAATTTTTGTCTACTACTCAGATAAGCACGAAATATAATGTCCAGTTGATCATTTATCGATTCAAAGCTTGGAAATTTATACTTCAAGGCACTGTAGTTAGCTCCCTTGGTGTGTTTAATCAATGTCTGCGATCTTTCAAGACAAGTGACTTGTCCATGTTCGGACATCACTGAAGACAGCCGTGTTCCTGATTTCGCCATAATATGCGTCTGTGTCACAATTTTGTTCCAAAGAGGGGTCATATGATCTGATTTTGTTTAAATTTTTGAAAAATAAATTTTTTTCAGCTGCTGAATGTGCATATTAGGCATGGAGATGTGGCCGATTCACTGGGTAAAGGGTTAAACAAACTTGAAACTGCATCACTAAAGGGAGTTCTATACCACAAATCTAAGCATTATTGTGAGTAGTATATGAGAAGTTCATTAATAAAGCATTTTAGGCTATAAAACCCACCCAATGGCAGGAGCAACTTTTGGGGGAAAAAACTCGGAAGAGTGTGCTCCACCAAGATGCTTTGTATTAAATTAAGTTTAGATTTGACCCAAAAGTTCTCAAGAAAGAGACTCAAGTGATGGCGCACAAGAAAGATGATGATTCGGCATTTTTTCAGTACTAACAGTATTAAAATGGGCATCCCTACATGTATACGGCATCCCATGACAAACCGATACCAATTTCTTTAGTTCATCTGATTCCACTCTTCCTGAGAAAGTTTCATATCAATGATATTCTGGTCCGCACAGTTTTGTAAATATGGGTGTTAGAATTGTTTTCTATTTCTAGCTCCTGGGATTCCCACAGCACTGCAAAAAAATATTCACACATAAATAAAGTACTTATAATCCAGTTATACTACATGACAAATTTGGTTCAACTCAACCCATCGGTTCTGGAAAAAGAAATTTTGGGAGAAGGCCAAAATGGGCAACCTTCCACAGGGAGCCCAGATATTGACCTACTGAGTTCCTTTGAACAAACTTGAATCTGCATTACTAGAGGAAGTTTCATAGTACAAATCTAAGCACTAAACTGATGTGGAAATTAGTTTGATCTTATTGGTTTCATGTCACAAAAGGTCATAGTATTGTAAAAAATGCAGTTGAATACCCAGAAAATATGAAGAATTTTTTTTACTGTTATCCAAGAACAGAGCTAGGAAATCAACATTCTTTAAAAGGCAGCGACAAAGCTAAATGAGGGTCAATTCTAAAACTCACAGCCAAGCCAGAAAATAAGCAGACTGTCATCTGCAAAATGAGGTCCCAGAGGGTGAATTTAGTGATGCTACCCTGCACAGCAGGGTAGCATCACTAAATTTATCCTCTGTGAACCTCAATCTGAATCAGGGTTTCAAAACTAAACAGAAAGAGGTACCCAGAGGATAAATTGGCCCACCGTATGGGATAGCATCATCAAATTCACCGTCTGGGGACCTCATTCTGCATATGTCAGATTGCTTATTTTCTGGCTTGCTCACAGCTTTGTTTTGTTTTCTGTTTTGTTTACATTTTGGTCAAGGACAAGGTCAACAGGGCTGAAAAAGCATTGATATATAATGCCGTCTAAAATCAAATAATTTCACAGATCACCTTCACACTTCACATTATTATTATATGGAGACTACACAGTTGCCATACTACTTGCAGGGTATCATGACACATGCTTGAATTTTCTACAATTACATCATTGTTTCTCAGTGAAAAGTTGCGGTATCACAGACATACCACATGTGTCTTTGGCCATGGAATCCTTCTTCAATAATAAATGCAGACAGTGTTATAAATTTGATTATTGGTGTTTAAGGTCACATACTTATGCACAATGGCTAATCATGACTGTGACAGTTTTAAAGGTGTAGGAAACCAGAGTACCTGGAGAGAACCACCGAGCATCGGTGAGCAACTGTCAGCTCCTCAACATTCTAACTATGTTCAAGCTCCGCTTAAGCAAGGTTACAGCAGTTGAAGACATGTGCATCATCAACGTGCAGTATGCCTTAGTACACGGAGTCATCGCGCCCACATGTAGGCAACAGGCATAAAGTGCCTTGCCCAAGGACACAACGCGGGTCGTCCCAGATGGGTATCGAGCCTGGGACCTCTAGCATAGAGGTCCAACAGTCTAGCACTGAGCCACTGCGCTAATACAGACAGTGACACAGTGTTGGCCTTTCCCCAAATGCAGACATGTTGCTACATCACAAAGTGTTTTAAATACCTAGCTTTGATCTTGGATATCTGAAACACTTTTGGCCATGAGTCGCGGTCATACTAAACATCGAGGGATACCAGGGCATACCAAGGTGAAGGAAAATAGGGAAGGGAATGGTGTGGTGTGTTATGAGTGTATAAATAGATTTAGGCAGTATGTGCATGGTTTTAATGTCATTTTTGAGAACTACGGACACTAAAGTAATAGCGTTCCAATGAAAATCTTCACCTCCGTATTTAATAGGTAGCTTGGTAATTAGTGTTTACAGTGGCTGCACCGCAGTTAGCGACAGTATGAATTTTTAATCTAATTGTGACTTGTTAATTAGTTCTCTTTCTGGCTGTCAGCTATTGTCTTCTTTGTTATGACAGTAGAATTGTTATGGCCCAATATCGTGACATCAGGAAGAGTATTTTTGGGTGTGGTCACTTTTCACTTGCCAGTGATGTAAAAAGCCTTGCCGTAAGATGAGAGACATGGCCAGCTCTTAGTGCTGACCAACTGGACTGACAAATTAAAAGGTTACCGACTTATGTTTCCGACAATTCTAAAAATCAAACTTCGACAGACAGATGTTTGACTACACATTTAATCGGTGGCAAATGCAAAAGAAAACATGTCAGGTAAAGAGGGTGAACACCTTGAAAACAAAACGTGTCAACAAAAACCCAAGGCTACATTAAAGCTGTTGACACTGAGCCGAAATGGCCAAAAATATACTGTATGTATAAATACTAAATACAAGCTGTAGCTTTGGGTGTATCAGGCACAGCCAAGCGATACTTATCACAGTACGCCACAAAAGCCCAATAACGGCATAAAGCCAATAATAGCAAAACAATAAAGTAAAAAAAAAACGAAAAAAATGCAACTGTAGAACTTCAAAGTTCTGTTAACCCAAAGCCAGATAAATGCTGATGGGAGTTTTATTTTTATCAATCAGTACAGTGATCTGAATTGTGATACCAAATGGCATCATGACGTTTTGACCGGCAGTCCGGCACCCTTGCATTTAGTCAAATGAATCAACGGTTGTAACTTATATCACATGTATTGGTTCAAAGGACTAAATTAATGTCTGCACATATTAAACAACGCTTTCTCATTTTACTTCACCTCAGTATAACTTGGTATTTAGTAGGACCCCACAAATCGTTTTTCTGAAATATCTGATCAGTTCTGGTATGAATGTAGAAGCAGACTTCCATTCCAATCCAGAAACAATTGGTGTGTTGTGAAATTGAGTATTGAGATTACGTCCAACTTGTGTTGCCACTGTCTTGTCGGGCGAGAAGAACCAATGTTGCCCGAATCCATCTATTTGGATGATTTACAAGATCTTGCCAAATGTTCGCCATTCAGATACAAGTTTGCTGAACTTCAGAATTGAAGGAAGAACGCAGACGTTTCTCGAGAAACAGAAGGAAGGAAGACGGCTTCATAGTCAAAGTGATATTAGTTTAAACAATATTTATTAAAGAATTTGATATGTATACAATTATACAATAACATGATTTTGTAGGGCGATATGGTTCATTAACGGCCCAGCAGGAATTATTAACAGCCCAAGGGACTATTAGCGGCCCGAGACAACGCCGAGGGCCACTAATAGGCCCGAGGGGTGTTAATAATTCCTGCTGGGCCGTTAACTGGTTGAGGGCTACATTATTTTTAATGGTCTGAATAAATTATTCAAAATTGGTTTTATTACAAATTATTGAAGAGTGCCGGTGGGCACTCTCCAATAATTTGTAATAAAACAAATTCATATAAGCAAAATATTATTTGTGTTTGACTGAATATGAAAAATGAATACCGAAACCATAGGCTTTTGCTCTAGTATCCTCATTTTTTTGAAAGCCCTGATAGTGGCTTCTAGCACTCAACCAGTTAATGAACCATATCGCCCTACAAAATCATGTTATTATCATTATTACCACCTCACTATGAATGACACACTAATTGAATAGACAGAAATAGCTTTAGTATGTTGATATGATCATGTAAGCTTTAAAGAAACTGATTCTGAATTCAACAATTGACAAGTTTATTGAAGGAAACAAAAAATAATGATTATGACAAAATCAACGTGTTTCGAACTGTCTACTTTCCATAGTTGAAGTTAATGGTACACCCATGGAAGGGAGCTCCAGACATGATGTTTGGAGCTAGATGAGCACTTGAGGAGGATTGGCGCATAAAGTTATTGCAATTGTTTATAGTTGGTGGGATCATAGAAGTGCCTTGTGCTTGGGGAATGTCAATATTGAATACAGTTCCCACAGGGGTATTCTGGGGAATCGTAACTATGCCTTGGCTGTCAGTAAAGTTCACTTCATTTAAGCTTTGATTGTCATAGTCTGCACCACTTATTGAAGTTTATCTTATACCTGTTGAAGATATAGCCCATGTGTTATAGATTATCTATAACACATACCCCTATGTCATATAGATTGGAGACTCCAGATGAGTCGACATTTTGACACGAAATCATCCCCAAAACCCTTTTAAAAATGCAGAAAAGAACAAAAAAGGTCGGTATAAGATAAATACAACAATACCATAGTGTGTTTTGATATGTTTGATATCTCAACTCGTTGAAAGTGAGTTTTTTTCGCTCGGCAAGCCTCGCGAAAAAAACTCACTTTCAACTCGTTGAGATATAAAACATATCAAAACACACTATGGTATTATCGTATATTTATTATATTTCTACAGCTTTTTCCTTTGTAAATAAAAACCATATCCTACTCCCACGACCTCGAAAGTGATATCCTACTCCCAGTCATGACGGACTATTTTACTATCAATGACGTCAGCATGTTGGATTATTCCCCTTACGGCAAGTTACGCTGTTGCGAGTTTACGTCTGCTTTGTTTTCATACCGAGTGGTTCAGAAATGGCTGCATTTGCATCGAATGTGAAACTTCTAGATACGATAGATGACGAGTTTCTTTTGGAATTATTTCAACCTTATTCCACTGGGGAAGATGATGTTATTGGCGCAACCTGTGGTGACATTATTTCTTCAACCGAGGGCGCGTCAGTGGAATTTTGTCGATTCGAAATGATGGACGATAGCGAACTGACTGATTTCATTGTTCAAAATCAAAACAAAAATACGATGAAGAAAACTCTTTTGGATATCCGATTGTTCCAGCAATTTCTTAAAGCAAAGTACAGTTACACTGGAGAAATAGCGGACATTGACCCCAGTGATTTGTGAGATTACATTTCTCACTTTCTCGTATCAGTACGGCGCAAGGATGGCAGGGAGTATGAACCTTCCACACTTAGAGCTTTGTATTCAAGTATCAGTCGTCACTTGAAAAATGCCAATTACAGCAAATGTATTATTTCAGACTCAAAATTTGCAAAGGCCAGAGAAGCCCTTAAAATAAAGCAGAAGCAGTTGAAATCGTTGGGGAAGGGCAATAAACCAAATGCTGCCGAAGAAATAACTGATACTGAAATTGATATGCTTTATGAGAAGAAAGTTTTGGGGCCGTACTCACCGAAATCTATATTGAACTCATTGTGGCTAACATTTACTATGCATTGTGGTATGTGTGGAGGGAAGGAGCAGTATGATCTGGTATGGGGAGACGTTAGCGTTGGTCAAGACGAAACAGGGCGAAAATATCCAGTAGTGGACGAGAGACACACAAAAACCCGCAACGGCGAAAATCCTCAAAATACGCGAACGATAAAACCAAAAGCATATGAAACTTCAGTGCCGGAAAGAAATCCAGTACGTATTTATGAATTGTACAGGGAGAAACGTCCATCGGGAATGCGAGAGCCAGGCTCTCCATTTTACATTTCAATTATGGCTGAAACGCAGAAACAAATCGATGAAAATTCTTATTTTGAGAAGGGACAAAAATGGTTCAAAAACCAACGCCTGGGCATAAACCAAATCTACAAGTTCATGTCTAATATGAAAACTGACGGTGGGTTGCCTTCTGAAAAGCGATTGACAAATCATAGTTCTCGTAAGCATCTTATTCAGAAATTGGATTTCAATCTCAATGTTGCCTCTATCACTTTCACTGTCATTAACACCCATTTCAGAACTCAGTTCTTCAGGATGATAAACATCAGCATCAGGATTTACACTTAAAGTTGAGGTTAAAATGTTTGAGCACTGGCGTTTCTGGGCAACAGAGCGGTCAGAAATATAATGTTTCAGGCCCTCGGTGTTTTTGTGATTTGTGACAGTTCTTATCGTTTCAGGATTAACGCCACTCTGATACAAGTTAGTAATTGTTGTTGCTCGAACAGAATGACAGGTATAAATTTGTGATAGTCTGGCTTTTTGGGATATTGATTGCATCATTTGGGCGAGAACATTTTTCCCAACGGGTGCATTTTTGAACCAATGTTCATTTTGGCTGAAGTTTTTTCTACCATGCTGAAATAGCCTATCACATTCAGGATGTAGCTTTGAAAGATGGAATTTGTAAACAGCAACACCTGTCCCATACATCCTTTGTGTGTTATAATCAATGGAATTCTGTTGGTTGCCACCTTGATAATTTTTTGAAGCAACAGCTTCAGACAATTCAACAAATTCGACACCATCTGAATCTTCAGAAACGCAAAATGTACTTTTGTTCATAGCTGCCCACCCTTCTCTCCCACGTCTCCCAAAATTATAGCAAAGATGAAACCATGTCGATTCAATTAGAATTTCTGGTGAAGACTGATACTTGGCCAAATAAGTCCCGATTTTTTTCATATCTGCTTCTCCAATACTTGGTTTATGTCCTGGCTTGGAGTTTCCACCACACTTGAAATACAATTTGCACCTGGCTGTGAACATTTTATTTGAGCTCATAAATTCTTTGTCTTTCATAATATTCATTGAGCGACTTATGGGAGCTGATGTTAATGTACTTGGTGTGAGTGATGTGCCACTCTTAGAAGGCTTAACTTTAGCATAAAACTTCCTCAACAACTCATTAAGTTCCACTGCAGAAATGTTTTTAAAGTCACATATTTTACTTCTTTTCTGCAGCCAATCTTCAAACTTTTTCACACCATATTTTGTTGCATTTGAAGTGTTTGCGGGAATCGCAGCATTTTCAAGAAAATTCAATTCATTTTCATCAAGAGAGCTTGATTCTGACATTTTGCCAGTTTGTAAATATTCAGAACATGTTTGTCGTCTGTTTGTTTGCAAACAACAATCACGTGACTGTTAGCTGACACCTCCCCCCATCTGATACCTCGAAACGAGGCGAGACATAAACAAAGTATGAGGATTACGCTTAGAAAATAAAAACGAAACAGAACACACTCACATTCATGATTAGGCCTATTGAAAAACAGTCTACATAGAAACTATTCTAAATTTTGCGGAAACCTTACTGGGAAGTTACAGAAGTAATGCAAAACATGATCTAGATTATTTGCGAAAAACTTTCCACAACGGAAGTTCAGAGGAGAAATGTAAATCCGAACGCGGGTGGTGGGCAATAATAAATTTCATTTTTATTATTGCCCGCAGCACGGATCACGGCAAAAATGCATCAACTGAAGGTCCGCATTTTCATCATTAACGGTCTAAGGAACGCCCAGTAAAATGGTAATAATATTCAATAACAGTAAATGGAAGTAAACAAAATGTGAACAGCAAGCAATAGAATTGTATACAAGTAGCGAGCTGACAAGTTACAGTTTGAGAGGGGATCCGACAGAAAGCTTACGGTTATGTAAGTCGTCTCAAAGTGATATTCAGCTATCTTCAATAACCTCGTTAACAGCAGTTAAGTGAGTTGACATTACTATATTGAAGAAGTAAGGAGACTGCAAATATAATTTTTCAATAGGTGTCAACTCTATGACAAGTTTTACCCAGTATTTTTTGTGTTCTATACATCACAGCTTTCATTTTAATAATGATGAGCCCATGATCTGAGCAGATGAACAGACAAATATGGAAAACAGAACAAAACTTGTGCTTTTGATTTGGAAAAGAGTAAAAGACAAAGTGAGATAAACTTTGCTTTTCAGTCACTTGCCAGTGTCTTTATTTGGGTAAAACGACGCGCAAACTGGTCTGGATCTCCCAGACTTTTAATGGGAATAATATCAACATTTAGGTGAAAGGATTTACTTTATGCATGATCGAAATCGATCTCAACTTAAACGCAATGCAGGTTCATCGACAGTTTTGAAGAAAAACACTGAATGTTGAACGTTGCTACCGACGCTTTTCGTTTTGCACTGCTGGAAGCCGGCCACAGGGGTAACAGGTCGTAGACCCCAAAGACGATCCGCCCCAGACGATCCGGCCTCAGTCGTTTCTGCACCCAAAACGATCCGTCCCCAGACGATCCGGCTCCATGTACAATTCATTTGTTGTGCCATGTATTGCTTTGTCAGGGTTTTTGCATCAAAACATATCGTATAAGACATAATTTTCAGACAAGAAAATAAAAATAGAGTGAATGAAAATTGGACGAACAATAGAACAGTTCTAAATGAATGGAGAATGCAAATGAACATTACATCATACATCGTAACAAACACTAGTTAGCAATAAAGTGCAGTTCAGAGATGAATTTTATTTAACCCTTTTATTCACCTCAAAACACTAAGCAGAAAACATTATTCTGGAATAACTAGCACTGTTCTCAAAAATTACCATTCGATTTTCATTCTTCTTTTCATTTTTTGAGACAATCTGTTTTTGTTAAAAGAGAAATCATGAATTGTGATCATTGTTGACTTTACTGTACTGTTATAAGACAGTTAGGACATTTATGTTTATACAAGGGTTGTGAATAGACTAATGATATGTGTTAAGTAACAAGTCGATAAAATACAAGTTTTTATTTCATTTTTGTATTTCTGTTTCATATTTCATATTTAATTTTGGCAACCAGACTACAATAACAATAACACAATTAACTGGGGCCAGAACGACAACGGTACATGGGGACAGATCGTCTGGGAGATGAATGGACTGGGGACGGATCGTCCTTGGGAACGGGTCGACTCGAAAACGACACGCGCGGGCTCGCAACGAACGAAATGGTTTCACGCGCCGACGGCGCGCAGGGACGGTTTTGGGCAACAAGCCCCTTTCGACCCTTAGTGACAGTATATGATCAGTTTTCACATGTCTAGGCGTGTTGAAGGAGGAAAGGGTTCAGGTACTCGGCAGGTTTCACCGGTTGCGGCGTGCTGGTCTCTTTGACTGATGTCGGTTGAACCCTCGGGTGAGGACCAGTGTGAGAGGTTGGGTCCTCTCACAAAGGTACTACCTCTCCCCGAGGGTGCAGTCGATCTGGATTTTCAAGCAAGTATAGTCTGCCACTTCGGAGATGATATTGAGTGATGGCCTTCACTGGCAAGTATAATCAGCCTCAGGCTGCCTCTGTTTGGTAGGACGTCTTTGAAAGAAAACAACAACGACCCCTTTCGGGGACCACCAGAAAGAAGACCCTAACTTGCCTGGTTCGGGCCAAGCCTGCATTTTAATCCTATTGGGATGTGACAAAAGATGCTCAATGCGCTTACAAAAAGGGGGCAGAGGCGGGACGCAGGAGCAACATTCGCCTCCCTTGAAGTGATCGACCACTTCTAGGGATGGAGTGGAAGATGTTCAGGAACTATGGGGGTTACAGTTTCCATAACGGTTATAGTGTCCATAGCGGTTATTGGGGTGCTGGTCAAAAAGTATCTTCTGCGTACCTGCTTAAAAGAAGAAGGCAGAATTAGTTTTCAATAGAATATGTAAAGTATAAAAAATAAAAATAACACATTTTGTTTAATGCAGTTATTGAATAGGCTTATGATCTAATTTCTAGCCGAGTCGGTGAAGGCAGCCCTTTCTGGTAGAAGGCCACAGTTGAGCTGTTAATCTGCCTGTTAGCTCACCTTCTCGTTCCCTATTTATTCTCGAGCATATTTAGTTTTATATAGTATTCAAACGTGATGTAATATTAGTTGAGTCGGTAAAGGAAGCCCTTTCTGGCAGAAGGCCACAGTTAAGCTGTTAATCTGCCTGTTAGCTCACCTTCTCGTTCCCTATTTAGCGATGTGAAGTTAGTTACTTATTTGACATTTTGACATTTTAACATTTTTTATTCCATCGCGCTAACAACGTGGATAAACTCGTAATAACCTCGTGCATAACCTCGCGTTAACATCGCCGATAAACGCGCGTTAACTCGCGGATGAACACCCGTCACAATCGCGTTAATCTCGCGTATAAACGCACGTTAAACTCGAGTTAACCTCGCGGATACATTCGCGTTAACCCCGCGGATTAACTCACGTTAAACGTCGCGGAAATACTCACGCCAAACTGTGACGGGTGTTCACCTCGCAGATAAGCTCGTGATAACCTCGCGTATGAACTCGCGCCAAACTCGCGTTATCTTCGCAGATTAAACTCGTGATAACCTCGCGTTAACATCGCCGATAAACTTGCGCTAAACTCATGTCACCCTCGCGGATAAACTCGGGCGATACGTCAATCAACTCGTCTTCATTTGTGCCACCCTACAGCACCTTTTATTTGATTAGATTTGCCCATCTAGAAGGTTTTTCTGGGGGTTTGTCACTTTTAGGGCCTTGGTTGCCCCATAAAGAAAGGCCTTATGCGGACGGGCAACATGTCAATCAACTCGTCTTCATTTGTGCCACCCTACAGCCCCTTTTATTTGATCAGATTTACCCATCTAGAAAGTTTTCTGGAAGGTTGTCACTTTTAGGGCCTTGGTTGCCCCATAAAGAAAGGCCTTATGCGGACGGGCAACATTCAGTCAACTTTTCTTCATTCGTGCCACCCTACAGCACCTTCTATTTGATCAGATTTGCCCATCAAGAAAATTTTCTGGAAGGTTGTCACTTTTAGGGCCTTGGTTGCCCATAAAGAAAGGCCTTATGCGGATGGGCAACATGTCAATCAACTCGTCTTCATTTGTGCCACCCTACAGCACCTTTTAATTGATCAGATTTGCCCATCAAGAACGTTTTCTGGGAGGTTGTCACTTTTAAGGCCTTGGTTGCCCCGTAAAGAAAGGCCTTATGCAGCCGGGAAACATGTCAATCAACTCGTCTTCATTTGTGCCACCCTACAACACCTTTTACTGGATCGGATTTGCCCATCTAGAAGGTTTTCTGGGAGGTTGTCACTTTTAGGGCCTTGGTTGCCCCATGAAGAAAGGCCTTATGAGGATGGGCAACATGCAAATCAACTCGTCTTTATTTGTGCCACCCTATAGCACCTTCTATTTGATCAGATTTGCCCATCTAGAAGGTTTTCTGGGAGTTTGTCACTTTTAGGGCTTTGGTTGCCCCATAAAGAAAGGCCTTATGCGGACGGGCAACATGTCAATCAACTCGTCTTCATTTGTGCCACCCTACAGCACCTTTTATTTGATCAGATTTGCCCATCTAGAAGGTTTTCTGGGAGGTTGTCACTTTTAGGGCCTTGGTTGCCCCATAAAGAAAGGCCTTATGCGGACGGGCAACATGTCAATCAACTCGTCTTCATTTGTGCCACCCTACAGCAGGTGCCATTTTTCCTGTTGTGATGGAATAAAAAATGTCAAAATCTCAAAATGTCAAACAAGTAACTAACTTCACATCGCTCATTTATTCTCGAGCATATTTAGTTTTGTATAGTATTTAAACGTGATGTAATATTAGTTGAGTCGGTGAAGGCAGCCCTTTCTGGTAGAAGGCCACAGTTAAGGGGTCGTCCAACCTAACTTTGGTAAATTTTTTGACATTTTTCCCAATGCCTGAGAAACAGATACGAGAAGTAAGGAAAGGCAAATTATATATCAAAATAATGAGTAAAGTGCATAGAAAAGGTACATATAATTTTTTTCAGGAAAAAAAGTGAATTTTATGATTTTGAAGAAGATTAATTTGCAGATGGCATAAGTAACGAACCGGTAAAACCACAAAATAATCGGTAATTCGAAAGCCTTGTCCTCAATATAATGATAACATACTACAGACTCGGAGAAAGCATTTTTTTGACACACACTCTGGTGGGTTTTGACGTTTGAATGTAATAACATCAACACAAATTTTTGATGTTCCGGATGTGGCCATGTTTCAACGATGTTTTTCCGGTCATGTGATTACGATGTGGTTCTTGCAGAAATACTCAATTTGGGCAATCGTAAGAATGCAAGGACGTGATCACGCCCTTTATTTGTTCGAGACAATGTATGAGCGTATTTGCAAACAGGTGACAGCAAGTACTTGAGCTGTTAATGTCATAACTGCAAAATATGGTTCGAAATTCCCTCTCGTGTTTACAGGCCGTCTGAACTTTTTTGTTGACAAAAAATCTGAATTATTGCGCACTAGAAAGACAACATGAACCACTTGTAAAAAAAATAACCGAGTGTATAAAATCGGGACGATACACATAAAATAAGGCAATATTCATAACAAAGTAAGCAGAATGCTTCAGAAATCACTTTTTCACGAAGTATATTCCAAGTGACCTGGAACTATATTGAGTGTGTTAATTTCCCCCTGTCGCTGCGAAGTTATTTACGTCCAAGTAACCATGGAATTTGAAGACGGGTATGTTTGATGTCTGCAAAGGACCGATTGAAGATGGGTTGAAAATGATGCATTCGTGCTTTTAAATAAGGTGCGCTTGGACGATGCTGAGAATTTAGTTTTTTCTTCCAACCAACCATAGTAATACAATGTCGATCAGTGGTTTTTTTTATCGTTTTACACTGACAAATGTGACAAATCTCCTTCACCGGAAACCATCCCCCAATTTGCATATCACAATAAACATAACCGCTGTCACGGAGTGTCAGCGTGGCCGTGTGGTCAAAACCGAAACGAATTATCGAATGCACGGTCAATATTAGCTGCAATTGGCTTTTAAATAAATGAAATACACGAAATATTCGCAATTTCTTCATTATTCATGCCGAGTTACTTTTTAATCAAACCACATGCGTTCAGTTTCGTTTGTCGGCATCAAACTGATATTGTTTGTGGTAATTAAATAGTACGAGAAGGCGAAGGAAGCCAAATATTTTTACATCATCTATTATTTAATTGAAATTGATAATTTCTTTTATTTAACTGAAATTATGAACTGATAAGTTGGGTGTGTTGCGATTATTATGCCCCAGACCTGGAACTTAGTGGAAGTTGGAAAATCAAAGGTGCATCTAGGGTCGTGCAGTGGTGACCCCCTGTCCTCTTAATCTTAGTCTTACCCATTCATCATTGCATGTACCAACATTCCCCCTTGTATCTCAACCATTGCTACTCCAATTTGAAGGATATTTGGTTTTGTGATCGAGCATCATGGAGAAACAATGCCTGTGTAGCTGCTGTAGCATGTGTTTCTTCCCACATTTTTTCAGAGTTGTGGTACTTTTTCACTCTTTTGAGTTAGAAAATTTTGTTTATAACTAGTTGATTTGTTACAATTTGTTGCAGAGTGCCTGCTAATACCCTCAATTGTATTGCTGCAGAATTTTCTTGTGAAGATTTTGTTCCTATTACTTATCAAGCAACAACCTAATGAATATTCTGCATAAAGCCACCAATCTGATGTTTGACACTTAACACTTTTATTGGAGCTGTTTTGAAGGCTTATGGAACTCAAAATGTTGATTATGGCAGGACTTTTCTATTCACCCATGAATCAATAAATTAAGTGTTATAGTTGGAAGTAAGAAGCATGAATGGTCCAGAACTAAAACTCTAAAAAGAATGTTTTGCAATGTAACATGATTTTTGCAGATACACTTATTTGGAGGTTTACCTGTCTGATAGTGTTTGGAACATGTGTGGCCAGGATCTTCAAAAAGAAAAAAGAGTTAAACTTTGAGAAAAAAGGCATATGCCTTGAGTGCCGGAGGTAGAGTCATACAAGGAAGAGAGCCCCACCCCCCCCCTCCCCCCCAAAATTTTCTGTGTCAAATGGAGCTCACTTGTCATCTTTTGGGGATTGCTTTGTGTACTGCGTTCTTGAAAAAAATATGTGAGACCCTCTGGATGTGCCCTTCTGATCTCAATATGTCAGTAAGCCTCCTTGGGGAAAGTACATGCAATAATGGTTATGTAAGGTTGATTTGATGTGTTTTGAATAACAATGTACTTTTAAGCACATTAGATGGTTTATTGCAGTGACAGGTTACAGTTACCCTTATTTCTTCTCCAACAGATATCATGAGTGTATTGGTGTCCAAGAGCTAAACAAAGCTAATGTACTTATTGATAAACCAGACAAATTTAACAATTTAATCACTATCAAATTGATGCATGGAATAAAAGGGGTTACAGTGCAAGGGGTTTGTAAATATATTTATTCAACTACAATGTATGACTTTGCAGTGCATTCTACATAGGAGAATATCATATTTTCTTTCCAAACCATTACAGTAACACATACATCTTGATATTGGGAGACACTCTTTTGTCCTTCCATACTTCTTCTGCTGGACTCCTTCAAGTTGACCTTTGTTGAACTCCCCAAATCAAAACATAAACAAAAGAAAATGTCTGCCTTCAGTCAGTGAGCACTCCACTTATAACATTTGGTCTCAATCTTCATTACTTTCATGAATTAGGAAAAGATTTCTTCGAGTATGTACTTAAATGTTTATAGAATACAGCTGTTATTTTATTTTGAGGTATTTTATTGTAAAAATTTTGTTCTCTAACTTATGCCATAGCAGACTTTCAGGTGGTGCTATTTACACATGGCAGCAGTTCCATGGCAAATTTCAGTTTCCACATGTTCTATGTTTCATTCCAAGCATTTTGGTATATAATTTATTGGGGTTATTCATTTTGGGCCTTTTTTAGACTTGAAAGAAAATTACCAAAGTTAGGTTGGACGTCCCCTTAAGCTGTTAATCTGCCTGTTAGCTCACCTTCTCGTTCCCTATTTATTCTCGAGCATATTTAGTTTTATATAGTATTTAACGTGATGTAATATTAGTTGAGTCGGTGAAGGCAGCCCTTCATTACGTGTACACTCCATACGAAAAAATTATCCAAAAATCGACTGAGTGTGTTATGTGTAATTACATAATGTCAAACGTCCACTCACTGATCAGTGTTGCTTGGACTGTATTGGGAAAAGATTCGCAAATTAACATATTAATTTCTGTTCACTAAATCTTTTTTTTATGTACCTGATACATTTTATTTGGGAATTTTGTATATAAAATCTTCAAAGGTGAAAATCGGTTCGATAAATCCCGTTATTTTGTGTGATAAATTTGACCTCAAAAATGAGAATTTCGCCGATCCCGTGCAACAGTGTGGCTCTTCCGTCAATTTTGGATAAACATTGCATGAAATATTCTGAAGTCATTGGAGACCGGCGAACAAACTCAGGGGGGAATCCAAATAAAAAATCAGCGAAAATTTTATTTTAATATGAAAACAAATCGAAAATCTCACGAATTAACGAACGGATTTTTTCAATTCCTATATTACACCGCAGTACAGAGTTCTGGAAATGAAAGATATGGCATTTGTATCTGAATATTTTATTAAATGTTGGTTTTAGAAATTTTCTGATTGAACAATATAATTGTTAATCAGGGACAGTCTCTGAAAGATTTTTCTCGAGAAACATTAATTGTTTATGTATTCCTTCTCACGTGACCGCACTAAAACAGCTTTTCATACCCTCTCGTTTCTACACAAACGACGGTATCAACAAGTGCGGTTTTGTATGCAATGTACATGTAAATGTTTCCGGAAGAAGGCCACAGTTAAGCTCGTTGTCTTCGAGGTGCCCCCTGAACCGATTGGTAAGGATTCGTTCGAATGTCTTACCAATGCAGCTGCGGAGGCTGATTGGGCGGTAGCTGGCTGGATCGGAGGGGTCCTTGTCAGGTTTTGGAATGAGGACACCGATGGCTTTTTTCCAACATTTGGGAAAGTAGCCATGGGTGAGGCATGCGTTGTACAGTTTGTTTAGTTCTTCGATTAGGGAATTTGGGCTTTGTTTTAGAATTTTGTAGCTCACTTCGTCTTCGCCGGGTGAGGAGGAATTCTTGAATTTTTTTATGACGTTGATGATTTCGTCATTGGTGATGGGGGTGACGAGGTCATCGTCATCCCCGTCTTCTGGATCGTTATCGAATTTGGGGTCGCGGTAGATATCAGGGTGTTCACTGATGAAGTCATCAATGGTGTTTATGACGGCGTCATCATTGCCCGCACCTTGATACGGACGATGCGTTTTTCTTAGGAGGTCGGCAAAGGTGTAGGCCTTGTCTTTGTCGGTGCGCGTGAAGGAACCTTCTTCCTTTTTAAAGAGATTTGGCTGTGGCTTTGCCGCCCTTGTTTTTGTTTTTTTTGCCCAGTTAAGGTTTTGAAAGAGTCCCAGAATTCTTTGGCGTCCTGGACCCCGTTTAGATTGGCTGTTGCCTTTTCCCAGTCGGCTTGTTTTTCAGCTTTGAGGGCTTCCTTGACTTCGCCATGAAGGCGGTTGTATGTTTTTTTGAGGTCAGCTTTCTTACCGGGGTGAGTTTCGGTTTTAAGAGCGCGAAGAGCTTTCCGTTTAGTTTTGATTAGTGAGAGTGTGTCGCCCGAGATAGTATTTCTCCAGGAGCGCACTTGTTATTTTGGGCATATTTCGTTTAGGCTTGAGTTGATGATTTTCTCTATGCCCTCGCATTGGGTTTCGAGTTCCGCTGCATTGGATGGGAGGGTGGGGGAGGGGGTGAGTTTGACATCGATGATGTCGCAGTAGAGGTTCCAATTAACTTTTCTAAAACTTCTGCGGAGAGGGGGGGGGGGGGGTGGTACCTGAGTGGGCCATTTCCTAGCTGCAGTGAGGCATGGACCGGGAGGTGATCGCAGCCTAAGTCATCATCGCCGACCCAGTGGTCATCGATGTAGTTTATCAGGGAGTCGCAGACGATAATTAGATCGGGAATTTCAGATGAAAATAGTGGGTTGTTACTGATATAGTTTGCTGAGTTGTCGTTCATAACCACATGAAGGTTATGTTTTTTTGTGAATTCGAGGAGGGCTTCACCGTTGGGGCTGGTTTTGTTGCAGCCAAAGTACAGATGTTTGGCAGTGAAGTCGCCGAGGAAAATGCAGTGTTTGTATTTCCTCGTAAAGAATTCAAAGACAGTGTCAGATACAATTTTGCTTGGGTCGTTATAATAACAAACAATCGCGATGTTTTTATTGTCGACTGTGATTTCAGTTGCAATCACCTCTGCATCGAGGTGATTAGTTTTTACGGTTTTAGTTTTGATGTTCTGCTTTATTAGAAGAGCAACGCCGCCACCTTTAGTGATTTGTCGGTCTCTTCTAATAGTGCTGAACCCGCTAACTGCTGGGTTGAAGCCAACTTTCGCAGATACAGACAATGTCTGTATCTTCAAAGTATCGGCTCATTTGAAGTTTTTTATTATTAACTCTTCTAGCGTTCCACACGGCTATTTGTAATTTATTCATGATGGGCGTTAAGTTCTCGCAGTCTTTTAATTATTCATGGAGGGTGGCTTTAGTTGATGTTAATGACGGCTTTAATTAAAGTTTCTGATATTTGGGTTTTGAATAAGTTAGAAGCTGAACGGCTGACATCCGGACAGATGTCAGACAGGTTGGTATTGACATGTTTATTGAGGACGGAGTAGAGAGCTCCCGCGACGAGAGAACATATTGTGTGGGGTGAAGAAGCGTTGTCAGGTTTTTTTTAAGTTGAGGTTTTTCAGTTCTATATTTGTTTTAACTTTTTTAAAGTGGGGACACCCCCGATAGTTGCAAGTGTGGGGACCTTTACAGTTAGGGCATGAGGGGGATTTTGACCTGCATGCCTTGGTGATATGGTTTTCTCCGCACTTCATGCAGGTCAAGGCCCCCTGCATTTGTTGGCAACGTGTCCAAACTTTTGGCACTTATGGCATTGCACTGGTGGGGGAGTGGATCGGTACTCCTCCGCCATATGCCTTCTTCCGTTGATGGTGACCCCATTAGACAGTATTCGTCTTTTGATCTCGGGATCTGGGCAAGTAACTTTTACCTTCCATGTGCTGTTGCCAGTGGCTCTGGGCATAAATCGCTCCCATTTGCAGTTTTGGACACCCTTAGTGATGGCTTCAGTGGGAGTATCAGGGTGAACCCTTGTAACGACAACAGTGCAGGGCAGTACTTTTGATTTTTGTGTGGGAGGAGCCGGGTTACCAACTTTCTTCCCAGCGTCTCTTGTTTTTCCTAGGCCGCCGGCATTCCTTTTGACCGCCGCGGAGAAGTTCATTTCCATGAGGGGTGTGGGACTGGGTACGCTAGGAGCGCACTGTTTCTTGTTAGCGGTTGTTTGTTTAATTCTGTTTCTGTCGATTGTTGGTTTGTCAATAGCTACTGGGATCTGACTGCAGGAGAACACATTAGGCTGGTGATTTCTCTGCTTTTTTTGTCCTCCTAGAGGTCATAACAGAGAAACCTTCCGCATTCGTTGTCTCCTGCAGCTCAGAGTCGGAGTCGGAGTTCTCATGGATTATTTTTCTCTTCTCAGGTGTCCCCCCGCCCCCCCCCCCCCCCGCCGAGGGAGTTACTAGTTGACTCCCTGACAGAAGGGCACACCCCATCCCACCCCCGGGATTTTTGTTTTGGGTGGGATCACTTATGGCTGGCGTATTTGTTATCTGGCTTAAAGTCAGGTCGGGTATATAACTATCCGTGTTGAGTGGGTCCTTAGGATTGAACTGCCTTGTTGAATCCGCTGGGTGATTTCTTTGAGACCCGGCGACCTGGGCATAGGTTCTTGGGCTTTTGCCCTCAACCGATGCCTGCCCCCCCGGACTCCCAGACCTTATGGTGATGCTATCGGCCTCGCAGTGCGTTGCATCAATAACTTGTGCTTCCTCTTGAGCTTCCTTTTGGGAAGGACTAGAATTAGATGGGGGAGTGGTAATGATTGCGGTTGATGAGTTTGGAGACACAGCAGCAGCATCTTCCCCTACACTACCCTCTACATTGACTGGCAGTGGATGAATATCCGCCACCACCTGGATCTCCTTGGCAGGGGAACCAGGGGTAAGTGGAATAACTCCTGAGGTTGTTGTATCAAGGTTGCTGAGACTGTGGGAATTCTCTGGGTTAGCAGAGGTCACAACAGCCAGAGTAAACTGAGCAATACGCTCATCCTTCTCCTCGAGGGAGGCTTCAAGACTAGAGATTCTATCATTTAGTTTGGCAACAGTTATATTGAGGTTAGATACCAGAGCCATGAGCTCAGAGTTCTCCATAGGTTTAAACGAAACTTCACTTACCTTATTCTTTGAACAGACAGATGACGATCTTCTCGCCGCTTTCTCCTTCTCCTTCCTCTCACTCCTTTCTTCTTTCTTTTCCTTCCTTTTTCTCCTTGAGGGCTGCAGTAGTTGTTGGTGCAGTAGGATTTCTAAATATGTGTGACATGATTCTTAGTTCTTAGTTCTTTCTCAGGATCGATTATGCAAAATAAGTTAAGTGACAGGTGTTTTAAGTTAGCTCTTTTTCACTGAAATATGATGATAATCACTTTTTCAGTGCAGTGATTGGTCTTAAATAATACTTAATTGACCTGAATTTTGGCAACCAGACCACAATAAAAATAACACAATTAACTGGGGCCAGATCGACAACGGTACATGGGGACAGATCGTCTGGGAGATGAATGGTCTGGGGACGGATCGTCCTTGGGAACGGATCGACTCGAAAACGACACGGGCGGTCACTAAAAAGTGTTTATATACCGAGGCCGAGTCCGGAATTGGTCTATACAGAAATCAATTATTCAAATATCCACTTAATGCCAAGTGTTGACGAAATATTTTTATCTATGTGCCGTATAAACCCATCTTGTTTCGAATTAGTGAAAGAAAAAGCTTTTTTTTCATTTTTCTGACTTAATTCGTGAAAAATGTCTTTCAAACACACTACTACGAAAAAGTGTATACAAAAAGGTTATTTGGTCACGTGATTTGTTTCTTATTTTGATCGGCGGTGTTATAAATCTTATATTTTCGACAAGTTCTGGAAGAAAACTGGTACGAGTTACACCCGCAAACTTCGGTAGTAATTTTGTTTTATATATTTCTAACAGGTGTCCAAATTTTAATGTTGTACATAAATTATTTATCGAGTTATTATCGATTGAAGCACCTGAAGCGAAAATCATTAACAGCTGAGTTCGAGTCTGGTACGGTGTACACAGAAATTACTTTCACTAATTCGAAAGTGGCTTATGATGCAACATCAATAAAATGGAATGAGATCACAAGTTAAATGGGCAGAAAAGTTATCATCTGAAATCGAGATTAACCAAGGGGTTCGGCAAGGAGGTGTATTATCTGCGCAACACTACAAAAGATTCAATGATGGTCTGCTTCAGCGTCTGGAGAAGAGATTTACTGGTGGAGAAATTGGAAGTATTCAGATTCCTCATGTTACTTGTGCAGATGATGTAGCCTTATTGAGTCACAATCCTGTTGAACTTCAAGCAATGATCCATGAAGTTGAAGACTATTCTCACACTCAAAGATACAACATCAATGCAAGTAAAAGTGCTGTCATCAGTTATGTAGGGAAATCATTAAAATGTTGCTCACTCACATTTGAAGGTCATATAATACCAACACCGAGTGCTGTAACTCACGTTGGCATCGAAAGAACTTGTAACACCAATCTAGATGTAGAGGAGAGGATATCGAAAGGACAAAAAACCCTTTATGGATTGCTGGGTGCTGGCTTATATGGAAACAACAGACTTGATCACCATGTATCACTGCATTTATGGAGGACTTTTATATTGCCAAGAATGCTGCATGGATTAGAAGCCACTCTTTTCAAACATATTGAATTGAAAAAAATAGAAATGTTTCATAAGAAAACATTGAAGCAGCTGCAATCTTTGCCGCAGAGAACATCTACAGCTGCGATATATGCAATATCAGGCCAACCACCACTAGAGGTATTAATTCACAAACAGATGCTGCAATTACTTGGAAGAATAGCCAGACAAGATTCATCAATTGAAAAAGAAATGGCAATGAGGCAACTATCTGTTAAGTGTCTTAACCCAGAAACCTGGTTCATTAAAATGAGGAGGCTTTTATGGAAATACAGCCTGCCATCCATATTTGATGTCCTGACTTATCCAATGGAAAAGTCAGCCTGGAATAAAATGGTTGACAAATGTGTCAATGAATTCTGGGAGAGACGAATCAAAGATGATATAAGAAGTAAAAAATCACTCAAGTATCTGAATGCTGATATGGTAAAGATAGGCCAACCTCCTCATGTATGGAAATCATTGACAAACAACCAAAATTATATACGAAAAGGTTGCATCAAAGCAAGACTTCTCGCTGGTACCTACATTCTCCAGGAAAATACTGCTTCTTTTTACAAAAACACTTCTTCAACATGCCAACTATGTGAAATAGAAGAGGAAACCAGAGAACATTTAGTATCCTTTTGTTCAGCTGCTCCCATAGCTGGTGTAAGAAAAAAGGCTTGGAAGAAATTCCCACAATGCTCTATGAGTCCTGCTGCTCTGATCCTGCCATACTAACCCAACTAACACTCGACTACTCAGCTTTTCTACCTGATTCTTTCTCTACATCATCTATTTCTGCACTCTATGCTGTTGAATCTTGGAGCAGGAACTTCATCTATAATCTTCACCAAATTCGCTATGTGCACCTGATGAAGTCTCGGCAGAATCAGCTCTTCGATTGTTTGTAATTATTCTAACTGTTTTAATAAGTTAAACTAAATCAATGTATATAAGATGATCGCAGTTATATGAAGATAATTTAATTTTTTTACTCTTTACTCCTTTGGAGGTGCTGCGAAAAATTACCGCAGGAAATTCCTTGAAGAAGAAGAAGAAGATGGGTTTATACGACTGTAACGAATTTAATAATAATTAATAATAATAATCTTTATTTCAGACACAATGGTCAATAGAACACACAAAAAGAGCATACAAAAAAAGATGATAAAAATAAAGAAAAAAATAATATACATACAAAATATACACATGATTACAGTGATGGCATTACACAGATACACTGTAATGAACATGAGGATAACCTCAAATGACGGAACTACAACACACACAGTCGTGTCTTTAACCTGCAACTCCAAATAATGTGAGAAAAGCTTTAACGAGTGACAGGCGTGAAACTTAAATCAATTAGTAGTACAGTAGGGAGATCCAAACATTGACTAAAGCCGACGAGTTCCCAAGGTCTGAGCGTAACAATGATTGCGTGATTTTATTTTCGAGAGAGAAAATACGTTCACGGAAACTATACATGAATCTCCTCCTTAAGGTGAGAAGGGATGGAACTCTCTCCGATACAAACATGTTACTAGCGCTGCAGAATTTGTCATATCTGAGTAGTAGTCTGTACGCATTATTGTAGCAGACAGTAAGACGTTGCATACTCTTTCGACTATACTGTGCCCAAAGACGACAGCAATGGAGAGGGGATATATATTTCTCAAATAAGAAGATTTTCGCGGCTGAGGTGCAGTTGGAAAACTCCCGAATCAATTGATTGGATCTGATTGCTCGATATTGTCTTTCAATGTCTTGGTCGTCGTTCAAAGATTTATGTATTATGTGACCTAAATTTATCAACAAAGGTGAGTTCAGAGCTATTGAGGAGGACTTTCGGAAACGATATTTTTGAGAAGGACCGCGGAATGAATGACATACAGTTTTTTTTACACACACTGACGTTTTGCTGTTGAAGATAATACCTAGACTATCCGCCTCCTGTTCACAGATTCTTAACAGAATACGGGGACTTTTAATTGTTGGAGCCACGAGACACATATCGTCAGCATAACACAGGTGATTGACTGTAACATTGCCGACACTACATCCTACTTTGACCTTACTTATTCGCCTACTCAGGTCATCGATGTAAACATTAAACAGGTAGGGGGACAGGATCCCGCTTTGCCTAACCCCGTTACTCACGCTAAACTTTCTGGACATGGAGTGCCCCCGCCGGACGCGGAAAAGGTGTGTTTCAAACCAACAACCGAGCAGGCGTAGAATTGCTTGTGGCACTTTTCTAATCTTTAATTTTTCAAGTAGTTTGGAATGATTTACCCTATCGAATGCCTTACTGGCGCCAAGAAAGCATACGGAAGCTGGAGAGTCATGTTTAACATAAAAACGAAGGACCTCTTTCAGTGCGAATATACAGCTATGAGTAGAGTGTTTACTTTTAAAACCAAATTGACAGTCAGTGGTGGTCAGATTATCCAAGCATCTGTTGAGGATTATTTTCTCCAGTAGTTTTGATAGGACTGTTGCTAATGCAGTGGGCCTATAGTTATCCTTATCAGACATATTTCCAAACTTACATTTAATTAAGGGAGTCAAGACAACATCTGCCATACCACTTGGGATATAATCATGTTTGAGAAAGCATTAAAGAGTATTACCAGGATGGGTATCAGGCATGGGTCACTAAATTGGAGGTGTTCTACACTTAGGGAGTCAGGTCCACATGACTTACCTTTATCGAACCTTTGAATACAGCCAATACTTTCATATACGGATACATATAAATGTTCAGCAACTTTACATGACAACATATCTGCTGATAAGACATCGACATGAGAACTGGTGGGCACGGAATTCAAAATTCCTTTAAAGTGGTCACCCCACATGTTTGTAATTTCATTTTCATCCGAGATCCCTCCCACACTGCCGGTGTAAAAGGAATGGAAGTCCGTAGGAACGTTAGTCCCTCCCGCGGAATTATAGTCCTAGATCTAACATTTCTAGGAATAGCATTCCTGTCACACCGGTAACATTAGCTGAAAAATAATATACAATAAAAGTTCTAAATTACTCTGTTATAATTCCTCTACTCATAATGTTATAATTCCTCTGCTCGTAACAGATGTTTAATTTTGTTTTTGTTGGCTTCTAGTCATTTCCATCTTCAAAATGAATCAATGTGTCTTATTGCTTTACGCCGTAGAGCATTTTGCTGTTGTTTCATTTGGCGAGGAATCAATCAGATTCCAGTATTTGAATCTTTCCCCGCGAAATTATTAAGGAATAGTGCATGGCTTGGAGTTGACTACGCCCATATAGTGCCCAGTGAGGTGGTGTAGTTCCCGCCGCGAAGCGGAGGGAACTACACCACCTCACTGGGGACTATATGGGCGTAGTCAACGACAAGACATGCACTAATTCTTATATTATATCGAACACCCATCAAGAAAACCATCTGTCCGATTTGTTGATCTATTACCAAGGTAGCAGCCCTACCAACCAGCGTTATATAGAAAAAATACCATGTAGTATTTAAAAAACATTTTCTTCTTCCAAAACACGGCTAACTTGGATTATTGATATGAGCAGAAGACAGATTTTGAATTGGTCGGCAAGGGTAAACAAAACATTTCCCCCAAACGGAACTGTGTATTCTAGAATCGCGCAACTCGCGAACGAAAACTAAAATTTTCGAAATTTGACAACGCAGGTTGGTAATTTCCACACATTTGTCACACATATACATTACTGAATGGGATACAAACTCCGAAGATTCAATTGAATTCCATTATTTATTCGTTTACTGTCCAAAACACAATTAAATAGCGAAATAATATGAGCAGCGAAACAAACGATTTTTCATATCCGGACGCGTTCGCATGAACGTTGGACCCATGTATGGATCATTCTCTTCGAAACGAGATATGGATCATCTTCTCAAGGAATAAAATGAATGCCTCGGAAAATGTGACTTCAACAATGGAAAATCGATACATTTTTCCACAAAGATTTCTTTCCGGGTCGTTTTGTGGATGCTGTGCCTGTGTGAATCGATTTTTAAATTTAACCTGATCAGTTTTATTCGCCCAGTATGAAAAGAAAAATTATATAGTAGTATGCTAAAAATAGAAAACGTGTAGTGCCTGGGTGTAGTGCCTGGTCAGTTCTGTGGATGCAAACTACACGAAATAGAGTATTATCTTTCAGCCAATCAGAATGCAAGGAAGTCACGTGAGATATAATATTCCTACATAAGAGAGGTCTCGCTCATAATTCGTCGTCCACTTTATGTTTGGATAAAGCATTGATCTAGCTGTCCAAACGTAAACCTGTACACTCATAGAAATCGGAAAAAGACGTCTTTTTATATCCGATTTCTATGTGTACACTAGCTTTGTTATATTGGGACACTTTGTAACCTGTAAAAAGGTTAACCGTAATCGGTATCGTCATTTTCGGATCTATTCAACTCGGCCCTGGTGAGAATCAACGTTTCTGACACTGATTCTCTCCAGGTCCGAGTTCTGGGCGAAGCATCCACATTTACTGAACATATGTTGGGTGCAACTTAAACCTCTTTTGGTAAAATGTGTAGTGTGCCCGTGTATTTCGACCCATCATTCACAATCATGTCCGTTTCATATCATACTATTTTTGGCTTATTAATAAACTCAGTGACTCTCGCGTTGTGTCCTTGGGCATGGCACTTAACCCCGATTGTCCAAGTGTGGGCTCGATGACGCTGTGCACTAAGGTGTATTGCACGTCGATGGTGCACATGTCTTCAACCAATCTAATCCTGCCTGTGCTGCAGTGTGGAGTTACGATGTAAAATGTGTAGTGGGCCCGTGTATTTCGACCCATCATTCACAATCATGTCCGTTTCATATCATACTATTTTTGGCTTATTAATAAACTAAGTGACTCTCGCGTTGTGTCCTTGGGCATGGCACTTAACCCCGATTGTCCAAGTGTGGGCTCGATGACGCTGTGCACTACGGCGTACTGCACGTCGATGGTGCACATGTCTTCAACCAATCTAATCCTGCCTGTGCTGCAGTGTGGAGTTACGATGTTGGGAAGCTGGCAGCTGCTCGTCATTGCTCAGTGGTTCTCTCCGGGTACTCCGGCTTCCTCCACCCATAAAACTGTCACCGACACGATATGACCTTGGCTGTTAAAATGTCGTTAAACCTTAATAAATAAATAAATAAATAAATAAATAAATAAATAAATAAACTGTTCTTCTAGTTTACTTGTGAATTCATCCAGACCACAACACATAACTTAATGATTATTCTACCTCTAGAGTTGAGTTATATTTTGTCCGTGGTTTGCTAGCTCTCCCAGATCCTTACGAATCTGAAGAAGAACGGGGAGATTTCGGCCAGGGTTCTAGCCCCTGAGGAGTCTTTCACCCCACCCCCTGTTACAATTTGGCGAGGCTATCAGGATCTGGTTTTTACAGCTACATACATTACGGGTAATATTTCTCAACAAGGTCTGCGTTCTTTGAACGATCAAGATGAATTTAATTCATTCGGAAATTAGAGCTCGATTGTTGGTATTCATAATTTCAGTAGCTTTTGTTGTATTATTACAAATGCAAGTGAATGCAATTGTAAACCTTTGGAATCCTACATAGTGGTTTTAAGTGGCACAATGAGCTCAAGTATACCACTGCTGGTGAAGTGGAAGCTCATAAGCTTGGTATAATTAAAGTTTGATAGACAAAGTCATTCTATGAATGATTTGAAGTCTAAGTTTATATTATTAAGACTGTTCATTCTGTTGTCTTACTTTAGTCTGCACCAACCCCCCCCCCCCCCCCCAAAAAAAAAATGTCACTGAAACTGGGATTAACAGGGGCAAAAATTCCCCCCTCCACACACACATACACAAAATACATATTTTGTATTCTCGTCGGTGATCGGAGTAATTTGAGACAGAGAAATTGAGAGGGTCTGAGTAGATCAGTCAACTCATTCCAAACACTTATGATACGAATATGAAAAATACCCGATAAAGGCTTTTTATCATCTTGTTATAGATGGATTTATTTTAAGACTGATGAAGGTATTGGAGGTTAAATGTTCAGCGATATTATTTGATATTTGAAAGTGCCAATGTAGCTCAAAAAGCTTATTCGTGAAAACCTGTGAGCGGTATTGCTAATAAAATTTGTCTGCAGTCGAATCACAATTTTTCTGAAATTTCCTCACTTTTCGGGTTCATTATGAAGATGAACCATTTGGTGAATCAATCTATGGGACATATGAGGCAACTTACCTGTGGGTAAATAGGAAGGGAAGTCGAGTTATATGCCCCTTTGTACAAAGTAATATTAAGTGTTTACGTGATTTTACCCCATAATTTTCCTTTCAACCTCTGGGAATGTTTAAGGTCAACTTTGAATCTAATACACAGGGTCAAGTTAGAGGTTCGTTAAGGTATTAACTATTAAGTAAACTTGATTCATAAAAGAATCTTTTAGTAAATCGATACAAAAAGGTAAAATGCTAGATGATTAGTTTGGATGTATTTTGTGTTACCGTAGGTAACAATCGGTAGTGAACGGAAAGGATGTTATTTTCCTAAGAAGCGAAATAAGGCCTCGTAGTCTGCTTATTTAAAGTAGGTAGTACACTTGGTGTTGGTGTGTCAACTTTCTATTGGAAATAGGCATTGACGTCTGTGGAACCTTATCTATTAAACAGTAATCGCGAAGTATAGGAGTTTGTAAATATTTGTACATTTCTCTTTTAAGTTATGCTTTCGGCGTCTTGGATTCTGATAATAATAGGTAGTTTGTCTTCAGTAGTCTGGGTGCTATTTTAATATTACGTAGATAATATTTGTGGATGTCATTGCGACACATCATTTAGCTCTGGCGAAAACTGAAGCTGTTACTGATATGTCTAATTGAACTAACCTTAGAGGTGTACATTGGTGTGTCTTATATAGGGTAAGAAATTTACAGTAGTGCAAATATTACAATCCTGAGGCTTGTTGTTTTGTGGGTAGTGGCCAATCTCTCGTTCGTTTACTAAAATGTAAAAACTTTTCTTGAATGGTAGTGTAAAATAGTTGGTTGTTGGGAATTATGTTCTCCGTGGATAGCCCAAAATATAATTTCCAAATTGACCATTAAATGTAAAATAAGACACATTTGTGAGCAGTCTATTAAAAAGCTGATACAGTTAGCTGCTTATTCTGCTCCAATATTGATATGTCCCATTGTTAGTAATTTATGGTTAATAGTGAAAGAACTGGGGAGCTATCACATGTGTTAGATTAGTGACAACCACGTGGCCTTGCTGTCCTAGCGGAATTGTAAAATCCAGATAAATAATTTTATCCAGAATTTCATCTGCATTAATTGGGTAATTAACCAGTATATTCAGTATTTCGTAGTTTGGAATTTCTGTAAAACAATAAAGCAGGGAAGAAATTAGTATTGCTGTTGCTGCTATAGATTTAATTTGTTTGCTCCTCCCAGTAGGAATTGAATGTCTGTTTCACATTAATGGAGTGTACACCTTTCACAAGAAGCTGGGAACGGAGTAAGGTGATGTAGCTTGCAGTGTGTCAGAAAAGAATTCTTGATTCTGCTGACGCACGTTTGCTATGCCTTTCGGTGCTAGCGGAGAGAGCAGAATCTGATGAACGTGTTGCAGCAGATCCGAGATGAGTGGTGGTAGTGCAAGAGAACTTCACTTCTCCACAACAGAACGGCGTATATGGTTTAGCGTGCTGTAAAGAACAGGAGAATTATCTTGTTATCGTGTAGTGAAAAGAAATTGGAAATATTCCAGCAGTGAACACCAGAAGACTACTTCAGAAGAAGCAGAGAGACAAGATCAAGACTTTACAGAATTTCTAAAAAGAGACAATATCTTAAACTGTATAATAGTCGATACAAGAATCATGTGTAATTTTCTAACACCTTGATCATCTCCTTTATATCAGTTTAAATTTTGCAAATTATGTTTTCAGGGGAATTGGCTTGGTGAGCCGGGTCTCGTGGTTACGGAGGATTTTCTTTATGTGAAATGCCACATTTTAACATAAAATTATAAAATATTAAAGATTTATCGGAAATCTATTTAACAACTGTTGTATGGTTCTAAAAAAGGTTATACATTTCCTTTTTAAGGAGCGGGAAGTGTAACGGATTTGGTAACAGATGAAAAATAATATACAATAAAGGTTCCAAATTACTCTGTTAAAATACGTCTGCTCATAACGGAGGTTTAATTCTGTTTTTGTTGGCTTCTAGTCATTTCCATCTTTAAAATAAATCAATGTATTTTGTTGGTTTACGCCAAATAGCATTTTACTGTTGTTTCATTTGTCGCGGTGAAAGCGAGGGATCAATCAGATTCCAGTATTTGAAATCTCTCCCCGCGAAATTATCCTTTTTAGAGCGATCTCGCTCATAATTCGTCGTCCGCTTTATGTTTGGGTAAAGCTTTGATCTAGCTGTCCAACTTAAAGCCATACACTATCTTAGTTATGGGGACACTTTGTAACCTGTAAAAAGGTCAACCGTAATGGGTTCCGTAATTTTTGGACCCGTTCAACTCGGCCCTGGTGAGAATCGACGTTTCTAACACTGCTTCTCTCCAGGTGCGAGTTCTGGGCGAAGCATCTACATTTACTGAACACATGTTGGGTGGAATTTAAACCTCTTTTGGGTAAATGTGTAGTTGGCCAGTGATTTTTGATCCGTCATTCATAATCATGTCCATTTCATATCATAATATTTTTTGGCTTCTTAATAAACCACATATAAACTGTTTTCCTATTTTATTGTGTATTCATCCATAACTTAATGATTATCCTACCTCTCGAGATGAGTTATATTTTATCCATGGTTTGCTAGTTGACCCAGATCCTCACGAATCTGAAGAGAAGTAGGGAGATTTCGACCAGGGTTCTAGCCCCTGGGGGGTCGTTCAGCCCACCCCCCTGTTGCACGACATTTTGATACAAATATCTCGTCAACACCTTGGCATTAAGGGGGTATTTGAATAATTGTTTTCTGTGTACACTAATTCCGGACTCGCCTTCGGTTTACACGTTTTAGTGATAGTCGACATAGGGCCTGGTTGATTCAAACACGGCACACCACAGTTTTGTGCTATTAGAGCAAATTTCCGAACACCAGGACAGAACACTGTGACAGCACTGTACATTTCGTCAGGGTAGTGTGAGCATTTCAGTGACGTCATTTCAATGCTGCTGCTCCCCCACCGAAACTTATTCCAACGCGATTACTGAGTGAAAATAATAAATTAATGTTAAGTTTGAGCTTACCTTTTGGAAATCTGTTAAATAGAGGATATGGAATGAGTGTTTTTCTCATATAATATTTATGAAACGAGTCTACGAATTTTCCGTTTTGG
The DNA here is from genome assembly GCA_031216915.1 of Pictodentalium vernedei. Taxonomy (NCBI): domain Eukaryota; kingdom Metazoa; phylum Mollusca; class Scaphopoda; order Dentaliida; family Dentaliidae; genus Pictodentalium; species Pictodentalium vernedei. The sequence goes on along the minus strand of CM062292.1, from coordinate 44,493,238 downwards.
CGAGCCTCTGGCGAGCCCAAACGGACGATTCGGGCGAGTTTCATAAATATTATATGAGGAAAACACTTATTTCATATTCTATTTATCATATGAAACACACACGCACAAATTAGCCACTTAGTATGACTTTTTAACCCATCACCTAACTTGAGTTGCAGACGGCACTTGGAAAAAACATCCTCGTATAACTAACAATTTTCACTTTTTGCTTCCAAAACATAGGTTATGACCCCTCATTGGAACGAGCTCGTTCCAATGAAGGGTCATAACCTATGTTTTGGAAGCAAAAAGTGAAAATATAAAAAAAACGAAGGGCGTTTTTCTTGTAGGTAAAAGATTAATACAATATAACCCACCCTAAATAGGACAGATAACGTAAATTCTCCCTACTGAAATTATGCAAATATCACCCAGTTGTATTTTGTTTAGCCAATCAAATTGTCCAGTTTTGAAATTGACCAATGAAAGCTCCCAACTCTAATTATGCAAATTATGAAAATGTGGCCCAGTTTTATTTTGTTCAGCCAATCAAATTGTCTAGTTTTGAAATTGACCGATGAAATTGACAGAAGGCTTTATTTATCACTGATTAATATGAAAACAAAATACCAAATGTTTTAAAGTGAACAAAACGGACGAGTCATATGATAAAAGACATTCTTTAATAGTTGTTATGAACTAATAGCAATGATTGAAAAAAGTCCCTTTACGCAGCAAAACTCCCGAGTCGAAATCGAAAAAAATAGAAAAACCCAAAAGTGCAACAGCGCGGAGATATGTTTATTTTGCAATTCGAAGTGAATCATGTGGCATCTTTTAGAATAAGCGGTTTAAACTCGTTTAAAAACATTGGCACTAGGACGTTTTTAACATTTTGCCAACTGGCATATTTTTCCGGAGGTCATAGTCGGGGGAAGGGCACACTTTCTTCCAGTGTCCTTGAACGGGGTAATGATCAAATCGTCATCAAGTCAAACGTAATCAAGTCAATTCGTAGCCAAGTCAATTCGCAATCACGTCAATTCGTAACCAGTTAACTACCAACTGAGTTTTCAGGTGAAAATGTAAAATATTCCGCTATACAAACGCAATCATATACAGATTGACCTGTTATGTTCCAAAATGCACATGGATGATTACATTACGTGTACGCTCCATTTAAAACCCCCTTTCGTCACACCCGGTGAACACATTGTCTTCACGGGTCCACAACCCCATTTGCGAGGCTAATTAAAGACGACGGGAAAATCCAGACATCAAAGGCGGTTCGTTTCTTGATGAAGCCAAATTACTGATATCCAGTCGCATATGAAAAACATTCTGTGTTTATGCAATTAATACATCGATTCGTTTTCAAACATAACAAAAATGAATGTAGACTAATTCATTATTTGTCCCCCAACATGAATCAACTATTTATTTAAACAAAAATACAGCATAAATGATGGACAACAAGTTTGTTGTGAATGCGCATTAATTTCAAGCAGATTGATAGCAAGAACGCCCTCATCTTAGCATTACGTGTACATTGCATACAAAACCGCACTTGTTAATTACCCCGTCATTTGTGTAGAAACGACCGGGAAAATGAAAAGCTGTTTTAGTGAGGTCATGTGAGAAGGATTACATAACCAATTAATGTTTGGCGAGAAAAATCTTTCAGAGACCGTCCCTGATTAGCAATTATATTGTTCAGTCAGAAAATTTCTAAACCCTACATTTAATAAAATATTCAGATACAAATGCAATATCTTTCATTTCCAGAACTCTGTACTGCGGTTTAATTTTGGAATTGAAAAAATCCGTTCGTTAATTCGTGAGATTTTCGATTTGCTTTCATATTAAAATAGAATTTTCTCTGATATATGATTTGGATTTATGCCTAATAACATTAAAATGCTGGCTTTGGGGATAAAAACATGCCATTTTGGGTACATTTTGGGTAAAAAAGACCAATTTTCAGTACATTTGCAGTAAACAACAGATTCTTTCTGTTTGTTTGGGTTTTTGTTGTTACACTGTCGGAAAATTTTCGGTCTGTCGGAAAATTTTGGGCTTGCCCCTCCGCCAGCGAATAGTTATCTACGCCACTGCCTTAAACACCAATAAATAGATAAATAAATAGCCAATGCTTCTTGCAAGGTGTCTAGTTTGTTCACACAATTTATTTCGTGTGTGTAGATAAGTGCAGGGTGGATTACAACTAAATCACACAGAGTGAATTATCCACTCAACTTCAACTTACAGGCGCCGATAAACAGCAGACAAGCAAGTAAAATGTCTCTTGATGGATGTGTAGATAAATCTGGTGGCCCTTAAAAAATCAGTTTGTATAAAAAAATATGAGTTCTGTAAAACATTCACTTGACAAGTGATTTGGTAGTAGTCCACCTGAGTAGTATGTCAGGGGCTTTTGAGGGGTTAGTTGCAGGACCCCGGTGCAGGACCCCGGAAGTGACGTCATGTCACGTGACCTAGTGCCGCCATGTTGTATTGTCATGGTAACCCGCGTGAGCGGCCATGTTGTGAAGTCATCTCCATAGTGATACGTGATGTGAGTGCGCATGCGCAGCGCGTGTTGTTAGGGTGATACGTGTTTCCGTCGTCCATTTTGTATACTGGAGGCCGCCATCTTGGTTTCTATGGTAGCACGTGATTGCTATGTTACCCAATTGTTCTGCAATAGGACGGGGTATGTTCGGAGGGTGTGTTCGATTGAATCGGAGTAAATCTAATTACCACAAACAACCCGACAATCTCTCCAAATCACCAAAATCCACCCGAAATCACCGAAATTGACTTTATTTCCCCATTTTATCGGTTTAGCACGTAGTGCTATAGTACCGAGAGGGTGCAAGCGGTGCATTCGACTGAAGTGGAGTAAATTTCTGGTTCGGATTTTCCCAGAATCTTCATTTAATTGCCCAAATAAACCCGTCAAGTTGTATTATTTCGAATTCTCTAAGAATCCCTTTTTTTTATCCCATGACGTTTTATTTCCCTATTAAGAGTAGCACGTAGTGCTATAGGACAAATTTACCCAGAATCCATTATTTAAATTACAAGTAGGACCCATATGTGTACATGAAGGCCATGAAGCTAAGTTCCACCATATACTCATATGAGGATCTACCCAACAGATGTGTCGTACGAGGTCTAATTTACTATCCCTCATTTTGATTTTTCTTTGTACTTCGATGGAAAGTTAAAAAATAACAACACTAAATATAAATTTAAATTTCTTTTATTCAACAACAAAAATACATCTTTTTATGGTATGTAGATTGTCAGATATTCATAAACGGTCTTTCTGCAGATTGGACATCTTCTGAGAGGTTTACAGCAGTCTTTGCACAGACACAAATGGTTACATGGTCGCGGAGCGACATTGGCTTCAGCTAATAAACACACACTACATTTTGTCCTCCGTGAATCTTCTTCTTCTTGAAATGATGTGTCCATTTCTTCTTCTTCTCTGATGGCCATTTCTTCTTCTTTTTCAACGTCCATGAATTCAGGTGGTAAATTATGAATGTAATAACAGTCTGGAGAATATTTTCTGTGTTCTTCTATAACATCATCTTCTGCTTCCCAGAAACGAACAACAATACCACAATGAAAACATTGAGTTCTGTCTCCTGTCCCCAAATAAAAGAATCCAGCTTTTGTCAGTTCATTCGGGGTTTTTACACTTTCACTTTGTAACATGAATTGAAATGTCTTGAGACGATTTTCCTCCAATGCATACTTGATGTGTTTTGGTGGTCTTTGTTCTGGTGTCTTTCTTATTTTATCTTCTCCACGTAATAACTGCTCCAGTACTGGTGGCGGAACATCACGAAAATACGTTTCGAATGAAACGCCCATTCTCTCTACAAAGTCTCTTGGATTTCTTGTTTCTTGGTTTCTTGATTGATAATCATTGAGTGCCATCCTGATCAAACATGGAATAGTGAACATTCTTCAATCCTTTTTATCTTCATTCTTCTTTGGTTTTCTTTCTCTTTTTGGTTTGGGTTCTCCTATTTCAAGACTTCTCTTCTTTGCAATATCCACTGCTTTGGTCACTTGTTCCCAATCTCTGGTGGTAAACTGGAACCCAACGTCGTTCTTGAACAGATGAATCTGTAAATCGTTGTTAAGTTTGAAGACGGTCACATTAGTAGACATCCTTCTTCTTTGGCTGTCGAAACACAAATGAGCTGAACACCAAGTGCACCAGTTTTTATAGTTTTCCTTCAATGCAGCGACATCTAGTGGCTGGTTTCCTCTATGACGTCATTAACCAACAGATCATTATCCGTTAGATCAGTGGTAAACATGTTGGATATGGTTTCCATCGGTACACCGCGACAGCGATGTTTCAGGTAAAATAGACAGTATTGTCCACACACTGGTAATGGTCCTTGAAGGCGTTTTGTATTATACTTCCAATATCTGGAATTCTTCTTCAGGAAATTATCGAATGCTCTGTGTTGTGGTGGTAATCCATAGGAATCAAAGTATTCTGCGTTGTGGTGACTCACAAAGAGAGCCACCCAATGTTCTCCTTTTCTGTGGTCTGGATCCGTGTTGACTATCAAAGCCACTGGTATGTGATCTGGCAATCTTCTTGGTAATTTGTTTCTTGAAAATACACCCAAACATATTCTCTTCAAACAACTATCTGATCGAAGTGCATTCTCTAACTGCAACGTGTTCATGTTGAGTAATCGAAGATTACTTGTCTATTCTTATCCACTTCTATGATGTTCTGGAATTCTGCATACACCAGTACGTTGATTGTGGTTGGTAATGGGTTTTCGAAATGGACTTCTAGTCTCAAGTTTCCTCTCTTCACCAGATCGAAGTGTTGTCCATGTGATAGATCTGGAGTCAGGTCGAATACGAATAGGGTGTATCCATTTATGTACTCTTCTCGGCTGATGTGGTTTCCTTCATTCTCATACATTTGTCCAGTTCCTTGGAACAGAGTTGCATAACATCTCGCCACTTCTTGTTGTTCGAATCTAGGTTGTAATGGTTTGGCTGGAATCTGCTGCCCATCCACGTACAATGCCAAGTAATTGATTTTGTAGTTCTTGAAATTATATGGATTCTTTGAAAAGTTTCCATTGAAAGCATTGTCTACACATCCCACTACGATGCGTTTAGGTAGTTGGCCTAAAAATAAGTTTTCTTGTGTAATGCTCAGATTTCCTTTCGGCACTGAAAACACCTTGGTTTCCACACGATCGATAGGATATTTTGCAGTTGCTTTTGTTAGTGCTTTCTCGTGAGCCATTCTCACGAACGATTGGAGTCTCTCTTTGCGTACAAACATGAATACATCTAGAATTTTGATCTTGTATGTAGCGGTATCGGCCATCAATGCGAAAGCATCTTTGGCTCTATTCATTTTAACATGAACATTAACTCCATTCAGCAAGTAACGAGTTTGGAAAAACATGTCCAAATGTAATCTTCCAGTCATGTCCACGATTTTACTTTTCTCTATAAATTTCTTTCGAAGAAGAAATCCCTTGTTATCATCTGTCAAATCTTCCATGTGTCCGGCCGTATCCTTGTACCATAATGCATTAGGCAGTTGTGACTTCTTGGCAGCTGGTCCATAACTCAACAAAGTTTCTATGAAAGCTCTGTAGTGATAAGTGTTGTTGGAAGAAGATACCAGTTTTTCATTCAAGCTAATATCGATTTGATTAAATAAGGAATGCATCCATAAATTGACTGGGCCCACTTTGGCATCGGGTGCAATTGATGCCCCATTGGAATCTACAACCGTTGCTTTAACATACAAGTATGCCTGTGCCAAATTCAAATAATCATCTCCTAATCCTGCAATGTGGAATTCTATTGGACCACTGTTTCCTATAGTCGCCAAAGGCCTGAGTTCCACACTAGTCTGTGTTGGTGGTATGGAAAACAAGTCGAGTTCGCTGTTGACACACTCACAAGATTTTTCATTAATGAGAGACATCATGCACCGAGATGGTCTTGGGTCTGAACAGTTCTCCTTCTTTTTGTCGATTTGCTAGTTTTGCGTGGTGCGGGCCTTTTTATACTTTTCCTACCGGGTGGTTTTGAACCACCAGCCACTTCATTCCAAGCTCCTGCACCAGCCTCTTTGACTCTTTTGCTTGCTGCCTTTTTTACATTTTTCCCTTCAATGACATCTTCGGCAAAGGCTGCTCCTTTTCTCAATAACTGTTTTCCCACGGTCCTGGCTGTAGTTTTCAATAAAGGTAACACCATATTATTCAGTCCTCCCAATATACTTCCCAAACCATATCCTCTCTGTATTTGAGCTCCAGAAAGAGCCGGTAGACCATTCCCAGCTTGTTTCGTGTAATATTCTTCATATAATTTGGACTTACAACAATAAGTCATGTTTATGTGAAATGAAGAGATTTACGATTTCTGAAATGAAGTGTCACTGTCACTTTCCCGAACTCGAATGGTACTATGGCTCCTGTGTCACCCCTTATATACACCTGGACGGTACTGAAATTTTTTCGTTCTACTGGTACATAATACACATTCTCAAATGTTTTAGAGATGATATCCCCATATTTTCCACGCACGGGTACGATACGAAGAAGTGGTATTCTTGTATCTCCTACGACTTGGTCACGATCCAAGTCACAATATACATAGAGTGAATAAAATCCTTGGTTGACATCGGCAACTCTGGAAGAATTGTAAGTTCCTGATTTAAAAACACACTCATTAAATCCCAAAATATTTTGAAGAGTAGGGCTCAATGTGACCACGACTCCATCACGTACCGTGATACGAACTTTACCAGTCACTCTATCCAGTTCAAAAGCTACCTTATCGTGACGAGGCAAGAGTAATTCTTTAACACCATTGATAGCTCGTATCACATCAATGGGATCCGAATAACGACCTTCCTTGAGAGTAAGTCGGTAATTCTTTTTCGAAGACCAGAACACTGTAACGAAAGCTTCTTCTCCACGAATATTGAACCAAGTATTTGGATACTGAATCTCTGCCAGACCTACTTCCCATTCTCCCGTGAGATTCACTGGTTGTGATAACTGAGTGGTGTACGTAGTCAACGTGTTTTCTGGAAACACGTTCATAGAACTATTACTTGGTAGAGTCAAATAACATATTACTTTTTCTTAATGGTTGGATTTGGTAACAAATATCCTATGCTACTACTCAAGAGAGCAGTCCACAACCTGCTGTCTGTGTTTTCGAGAGTGAGATTAACGACACTGGTAATGATGATGATATACAAAATGATTATTTGTGAAAAATAAGTGATCTCGCTCCTTGGAATTCTTTTACCAAACAGAGGCCAAGAACCGTTCGATCCTTCTTCCATTTTGAAGAAACTTCAGAGGTTCACTTCCTTTTATAGGTGAGCTGACTTTGTTTGATCCACGAATTGAACGAAGTTGGGTATCCCAACCACTTTACGAACAATTCCCTTTTCTTACCTCGACCACGTTTCTTGAGTACGTGTTCGATTTTGTAAATAGTTTTATGTGAAACTCGCTGAAGCTCTTCAGTGTAGAATGACCCTTTCAGTATTTCTCCATTATCATCTTGTAACATGTATGTGACTGGATGTCCTTTCTTGATGGCTACTACTATGAATAACTCTTCGGTCCAATTGGGCAAATAACCTTTCTCAAAAGTTTTCTTAACTTTATTAATTCTAAACTGTGTCTCCTACTTTGTACTTTGGTGTCTTGTGTTTTATGGGTTGTCCATACAACCTTTGCCAAACCTCTTCTTGATTTTCAAAGTTCACGGCGATGGGGGCCATACCTATACTGCGATGATGAGAATGATTATATGATTTCACCAAGTTTTGAAGTGGAAAAGTTAGTGTATTGTTCTTGGTAAAATATTTCCGCATTTTGGTTTTCAAAGTTCTATTGAATCTTTCTACTATGGAACATTTTGTTTCCACATTTTGTGTAGTGAAAAAGTCGACTTTGTGATCTTTGAGAAAATTCTTAAATTTTCTGTTTAGAAATTCTTTGCCTTGATCAGTTTGTAATTTTTCTGGTTTACGACCTTGTTTGAAAATTTTACTAAAAGCTTTCACGATGGAATCACCAAGTTTGTTTTGTAATGGTATCACCCAAGCATATTTACTAAACACATCTATACATGTCAACAAAAATTTTATGTTTTTGTTGAATTTACTTATGTTTGAAACATCTACCAAGTCAGCTTGCCATTGTGCATCTATACCACTAACTATTACTTTTCTTCTACGAAATGTACGACGAACAGGTTTGTGAAGAGTGTATGTGTCTTGAGTCTCTAACCATTTTACAACTTGTTTGGTTTTTTTCTTGGACGCTCTACGAAGAGCGTCTACACCACAAAAACTACCAGGCACTTCAGAATCATAGTACAATGCTTCCATGACTGCCTTGTTCAAGTGTCAACTCTATATATACCTTTTTTTCGGTCCACTTTGGCGTTTCTGTTTTCTTTGGTTGTTTTGGTTCCGACTTTATCGGTGCCTGTTTCATAAAATCCAAACGTTCTTTATGACCAATTAATTCTTGGGGTATGTTACTATCTCTCAAAGCTTCGGCCAACATTTCCCATCCCTTTGGTTGGAAAGATTTTCGTCTTCTAAGTAAATCGTTTAGAAGATCTGTTACATTCGACCCTACCACTGTTTGATCTTTGTAGACTAATTCACCCTTCTCATTCCAAGATATATTTGGGTCACTTCTAATACGATTCAACAACAACTTGCCCTTTCTCTTCATTGTCATAGGTACAGAATCGAGAATGTCTTCGTCTTTATTATCTTTCTCGAATTCGACTTTAATTGGTCGAGGAGCCATTACCTTTTGTTGAAATGTCAAGTATCTTTGTAAAATTTGATTATATTGAGTCATCTTTTCATCAGCCGAAAGAAAAGGGGTCCAGTGATGAAACAGCCAGTTCATTCGGTTGTCTTGGAGTCTCTTGTAGACGTTCCGATAACCTTGGTTCTACCAAAGCCATCTTCTTTGCATATTCCATCATCCAAATATAACTTTAACAGCACCCAAAAGTACAGGAGGTAGCAATGCCCCCAAGAATCCCCCTTTCTGCAAGATTTGTCTCCTCTTTTTGTCAGAGGTACCTTTGTTTGCCACTGCCCTCACTAGTTGTTTCTGACGAGCGAGCTTGGTTCTCTGAGCTTTGGTCAGAGGTACTGCCCCCTTCAGTATATTCGAGGCACAGTCACACAAACAAGTTATCAATTCTTTGTCTGCATGTTTTAGTATGGATTTGACGAGTGCGGGTTTCGATTTAATAAGAACCTTGAGAAGAACGATGTTGCGCTTGAGACGGTCAGACATGCTTCTGACTCGAGTCAGACTTGTTGCTCCCCTTTTATACTTTTCGGAGGTACACATATTGGGTTTCCCCAGGAAAAATTTGACTTCTTAATCTCATGTGTTCAGGAGTATCTTGTTTGAGATCTATTAAAAGGTAACCATATGGTGTCGAAGTGGCATCTTCAAAAACTTCTCTCAGAAACTTGGAATGACCAGGATACATCTGTGCTGCCAAGTGTGAGATCTGAGAATGATCCCTAGGATTTTTAAACAAGATCATGTAATGACTATTGAGAGCTACAGTCCTATGGGCTTTATTTTTATCGAATAAATTTTGAACAATGTAGATCACACTAATGTTACAGTGATGACTACCTTTAGTAAATAATCTAGACACTCGAACATCTGCATCGAGCATCAGATCATCCAATATGACTAAACTATCAGATTTTAATTCTTGAGGGAGAACCAAGGTTACTGGAACGTCTACAAGAGACTCCAAGACAACCGAATGAACTGGCTGTTTCATCACTGGATAGAGAAATGAGAGATATTCTCGATGCCCCTTTTCTTTCGGCTGATGAAAAGATGACTCAATATAATCAAATTTTACAAAGATACTTGACATTTCAACAAAAGGTAATGGCTCCTCGACCAATTAAAGTCGAATTCGAGAAAGATAATAAAGACGATGACATTCTCGATTCTGTACCTATGACAATGAAGAGAAAGGGCAAGTTGTTGTTGAATCGTATTAGAAGTGACCCAAATATATCTTGGAATGAGAAGGGTGAATTAGTCTACAAAGATCAAACAGTGGTAGGGTCGAATGTAACAGATCTTCTAAACGATTTACTTAGAAGACGAAAATCTTTCCAACCAAAGGGATGGGAAATGTTGGCCGAAGCTTTGAGAGATAGTAACACACCCCAAGAATTAATTGGTCATAAAGAACGTTGGGATTTTATGAAACAGGCACCGATAAAGTCGGAACCAAAACAACCAAAGAAAACAGAAACGACAAAGTGGACCGAAAAAAGGTATAAATAGAGTTGACACTTGAACAAGGCAGTCATGGAAGCATTGTACTATGATTCTGAAGTGCCTGGTAGTTTTGGTGGTGTAGACGCTCTTCGTAGAGCGTCCAAGAAAAAAAACAAACAAGTTGTAAAATGGTTAGAGACTCAAGACACATACACTCTTCACAAACCTGTTCGTCGTACATTTCGTAGAAGAAAAGTAATAGTTAGTGGTATAGATGCACAATGGCAAGCTGACTTGGTAGATGTTTCAAACATAAGTAAATTCAACAAAAACATAAAATTTTTGTTGACATGTATAGATGTGTTTAGTAAATATGCTTGGGTGATACCATTACAAAACAAACTTGGTGATTCCATCGTGAAAGCTTTTAGTAAAATTTTCAAACAAGGTCGTAAACCAGAAAAATTACAAACTGATCAAGGCAAAGAATTTCTAAACAGAAATTTCAGAATTTTCTCAAAGATCACAAAGTCGACTTTTTCACTGCACAAAATGTAGAAACAAAATGTTCCATAGTAGAAAGATTCAATAGAACTTTGAAAACCAAAATGCGGAAATATTTTACCAAGAACAATACACTAACTTTTCCACTTCAAAACTTGGTGAAATCATATAATCATTCTCATAATCGCAGTATAGGTATGGCCCCCATCGCCGTGAACTTTGAAAATCAAGAAGAGGTTTGGCAAAGGATGTATGGACAACCCATAAAACACAAGACACCAAAGTACAAAGTATGAGACAGAGTGAGAATCAATAAAGTTAAGAAAACTTTTGAAAAAGGCTATTTGCCCAATTGGACCGAAGAGTTATTCACAGTAGTAGCCATCAAGAAAGGACATCCAGTCACATACATGTTACAAGATGATAATGGAGAAATACTGAAAGGGTCATTCTACACTGAAGAGCTTCAGCGAGTTTCACATAAAACTATTTACAAAATCGAACACGTACTCAAGAAACGTGGTCGAGGTAAGAAAAGGGAATTGTTCGTAAAGTGGTTGGGATACCCAACTTCGTTCAATTCGTGGATCAAACAAAGTCAGCTCACCTATAAAAGGAAGTGAACCTCTGAAGTTTCTTCAAAATGGAAGAAGGATCGAACGGTTCTTGGCCTCTGTTTGGTAAAAGAATTCCAAGGAGCGAGATCACTTATTTTTCACAAATAATCATTTTGTATATCATCATCATTACCAGTGTCGTTAATCTCACTCTCGAAAACACAGACAGCAAGTTGTGGACTGCTCTCTTGAGTAGTAGCATAGGATATTTGTTACCAAATCCAACCATTAAGAAAAAGTAATGTTTTATTTGACTCTACCAAGTAATAGTTCTATGAACGTGTTTCCAGAAAACACGTTGACTACGTACACCACTCAGTTATCACAACCAGTGAATCTCACGGGAGAATGGGAAGTAGGTCTGGCAGAGATTCAGTATCCAAATACTTGGTTCAATATTCGTGGAGAAGAAGCTTTCGTTACAGTGTTCTGGTCTTCGAAAAAGAATTACCGACTTACTCTCAAGGAAGGTCGTAATTCGGATCCCATTGATGTGATACGAGCTATCAATGGTGTTAAAGAATTACTCTTGCCTCGTCACGATAAGGTAGCTTTTGAGCTGGATAGAGTGACTGGTAAAGTTCGTATCACGGTACGTGATGGAGTCGTGGTCACATTGAGCCCTACTCTTCAAAATATTTTGGGATTTAATGAGTGTGTTTTTAAATCAGGAACTTACAATTCTTCCAGAGTTGCCGATGTCAACCAAGGATTTTATTCACTCTATGTATATTGCGACTTGGTTCGTGACCAAGTCGTAGGAGATACAAGAATACCACTTCTTCGTATCGTACCGTGCGTGGAAAATATGGGGATATCATCTCTAAAACATTTGAGAATGTGTATTATGTACCAGTAGAACGAAAAAATTTCAGTACCGTCCAGGTGTATATAAGGGGTGACACAGGAGCCATAGTACCATTCGAGTTCGGGAAAGTGACAGTGACACTTCATTTCTGAAATCGTAGATATCTTCATTTCACATAAACATGACTTATTGTTGTAAGTCCAAAATATATGAAGAATATTACACGAAACAAGCTGGGAATGGTCTACCGGCTTTTTCTGGAGCTCAAATACAGAGAGGATATGGTTTGGGAAGTATATTGGGAGGACTGAAGAATATGGTGTTACCTTTATTGAAAACTACAGCCAGGACCGTGGGAAAAAAGTTATTGAGAAAAGGAGCAGCCTTTGCCGAAGATGTCATTGAAGGGAAAAATGTAAAAAAGGCAGCAATCAAAAGAGTCAAAGAGGCTGGTGCAGGAGCTTGGAATGAAGTGGCTGGTGGTTCAGAACCACCCGATAGGAATAGTATAAAAAGGCCCGCACCACGCAAAACTAGCAAATCGACAAAAAGAAGGATAACTGTTCGGACCCAAGACCATCTCGGTGCATGATGTCTCTCATTAATGAAAAATCATGTGAGTGTGTCAACAGCGAACTCGACTTGTTTTCAAAACCACCAACACAAACTAGTGTGGAACATGGGCAATGGGTAGAACACAGGCCTTTGGCGACTATAGGAAACAGTGGTCCAATAGAATTCCACATTGCAGGATTAGGAGATGATTATTTGAATTTGGCACAGACATACTTGTATGTTAAAGCAACGGTTGTAGATTCCAATGGGGCATCAATTGCACCCGATGCCAAAGTGGGCCCAGTCAATTTATGGATGCATTCCTTATTTAATCAAATCGATATCAGCTTGAATGAAAAACTGGTATCTCCTTCCAACGACACTTATCACTACAGAGCTTTCATAGAAACTTTGTTCAGTTATGGACCAGCTGCCAAGAAGTCACAACTGACTAATGCATTATGGTACAAGGATACGGCCGGACACATGGAAGATTGGACAGATGATAACAAGGGATTTCTTCTTCGAAAGAAATTTATAGAGAAAAGTAAAATCGTGGACATGACTGGAAGATTACATTTGGACATGTTTTTCCAAACTCGTTACTTGCTGAATGGAGTTAATGTTCTTGTTAAAATGAATAGAGCCAAAGATGCTTTCGCATTGATGGCCGATACCGCTACATACAAGATCAAAATTCTAGATGTATCCGTGTTTGTACGCAAAGAGAGACTCCAATCATTCGTGAGAATGGCTCACGAGAAAGCACTAACAAAAGCAACTGCAAAATATCCTATCGATCGTGTGGAAACCAAGGTGTTTTCAGTGCCGAAAGGAAATCTGAGCATTACACAAGAAAACTTATTTTTAGGCCAACTACCTAAACGCATCGTAGTGGGATGTGTAGACAATCCTTTCAATGGAAACTTTTCAAAGAATCCATATAATTTCAAGAACTACAAAATCAATTACTTGGCATTGTACGTGGATGGGCAGCAGATTCCAGCCAAACCATTACAACCTAGATTCGAACAACAAGAAGTGGCGAGATGTTATGCAACTCTGTTCCAAAGAACTGGACAAATGTATGAGAATGAAGGAAACCACATCAGCCGAGACGAGTACATAAATGGATACACCCTATTCGTATTCGACCTGACTCCAGATCTATCACATGGACAACACTTCGATCTGGTGAAGAGAGGAAACTTGAGACTAGAAGTCCATTTCGAAAACCCATTACCAACCACAATCAACGTACTGGTGTATGCAGAATTCCAGAACATCATAGAAGTGGATAAGAATAGACAAGTAATCTTCGATTACTCAACATGAACACGTTGCAGTTAGAGAATGCACTTCGATCAGATAGTTGTTTGAAGAGAATATGTTTGGGTGTATTTTCAAGAAACAAATTACCAAGAAGATTACCAGATCACAGGCCAGTGGCTTTGATAGTCAACACGGATCCAGACCACAGAAAAGGAGAACATTGGGTGGCTCTCTTTGTGAGTCACCACAACGCAGAATACTTTGATTCCTATGGATTACCACCACAACACAGAGCATTCGATAATTTCCTGAAGAAGAATTCCAGATATTGGAAGTATAATACAAAACGCCTTCAAGGACCATTACCAGTGTGTGGACAATACTGTCTATTTTACCTGAAACATCGCTGTCGCGGTGTACCGATGGAAACCATATCCAACATGTTTACCACTGATCTAACGGATAATGATCTGTTGGTTAATGACGTCATAGAGGAAACCAGCCACTAGATGTCGCTGCATTGAAGGAAAACTATAAAAACTGGTGCACTTGGTGTTCAGCTCATTTGTGTTTCGACAGCCAAAGAAGAAGGATGTCTACTAATGTGACCGTCTTCAAACTTAACAACGATTTACAGATTCAACTGTTCAAGAACGACGTTGGGTTCCAGTTTACCACCAGAGATTGGGAACAAGTGACCAAAGCAGTGGATATTGCAAAGAAGAGAAGTCTTGAAATAGGAGAACCCAAACCAAAAAGAGAAAGAAAACCAAAGAAGAATGAAGTTAAAAAGGATTGAAGAATTTTCACTATTCCATGTTTGATTAGGATGGCACTGAATGATTATCAATCAAGAAACCAAGAAACAAGAAATCCAAGAGACTTTGTAGAGAGAATGAGCGTTTCATTCGAAACGTATTTTCGTAATGTTCCGCCACCAGTACTGGAGCAGTTATTACGTGGAGAAGATAAAATAAGAAAGACACCAGAACAAAGACCACCAAAACATATCAAGTATGCATTGGAGGAAAATCGTCTCAAGACATTTCAATTCATGTTACAAAGTGAAAGTGTGAAAACCCCGAATGAACTGACAAAAGCTGGATTCTTTTATTTGGGGACAGGAGAGAGAACTCAATGTTTTCATTGTGGTATTATTGTTCGTTTCTGGGAAACAGAAGATGATGTTATAGAAGAACACAGAAAATATTCTCCAGACTGTTATTACATTCATAATTTACCACCTGAATTCATGGACGTTGAAAAAGAAGAAGAAATGGCCATCAGAGAAGAAGAAGAAATGGACACATCATTTCAAGAAGAAGAAGATTCACGGAGGACAAAATGTAGTGTGTGTTTATTAGCTAAAGCCAATGTCGCTCCGCGACCATGTAACCATTTGTGTCTGTGCAAAGACTGCTGTAAACCACTCAGAAGATGTCCAATCTGCAGAAAGACTGTTTATGAATAGCTGACAATCTACATACCATAAAAAGATGTATTTTTGTTGTTGAATAAAAGAAATTTAAATTTATATTTAGTGTTGTTATTTTTTAACTTTCCATCGAAGTACAAAGAAAAATCAAATTAGGGATAATAAATTAGACCTCGTACGACACATCTGTTGGGTAGATCCTCATATGAGTATATGGTGGAACTTAGCTTCATGGCCTTCATGTACACATATGGGTCCTACTTGTAATTTAAATAATGGATTCTGGGTAAATTTGTCCTATAGCACTACGTGCTACTCTTAATAGGGAAATAAAACGTCATGGGATCCAAAAAAGGGACTCTTAAAGAATTCGAAATAATACAACTTGACGGGTTTATTTGGGTAATTAAATGAAGATTCTGGGAAAATCCGAACCAAAAAATTACTCCACTTCAGTCGAATGCACCCCTTGCACCCTCTCGGTACTATAGCACTACGTGCTAAACCGATAAAATGGGGAAATAAAGTCAATTTCGGTGATTTCGGGTGGATTTTGGTGATTTGGAGAGATTGTCGGGTTGTTTGTGGTAATTAGATTTCAATCGAGCACACCCTCCGAACATACCCCGTCCTATTGCAGAACAATTGGGTAACATAGCAATCACGTGCTACCATAGAAACCAAGATGGCGGCCTCCAGTATACAAAATGGACGACGGAAACACGTATCACCCTAACAACACGCGCTGCGCATGCGCACTCACATCACGTATCGCTATGGAGATGACGTCACAACATGGCCGCTCACGCGGGTTACCATGACAACACAACATGGCGGCACTAGGTCACGTGGCATGACGTCACTTCCGGGTCCTGCACCGGGGTCCTGTAACTAACCCCTCAAAAGCCCCTGACATACTACTCACCTGTCACGTACTGTGTATTTTTACCCATTAGTTGCTGAGTGCTAACTCCATGAAATACCAGCAGAGATTTTCGATTCAAAAGTGCAAACAAAACCCGATCGATATTATAGTGCATTGAAAGAGTGCTTGTGTATATATTTTTTTAAAAGATAATATATTCTGTCATTCATGTGTGCAAATGTTTATAGATACTTGTAAAGAATTAAAGTCAGATATCATTAATCACAAAACCCGATCGATATTATAGGCCTTTGAAAGAGTGCTTGCGTATACATTTTTTAAAAATATAATATATTCTGTTATTCGTGTGTGCAAATGTTTGTAGAAAAAACATTAAAGTCAGATATCATTAATAAAAAAAATTGCTTAATAAAGTATTGTTTGTTAAAATCATTTGTCCCCAAAATCAGTCAACAGAGATAATTTTCCATAAGATCATCATTGACAACTGCACTTGTTATTGTTGAAGTAATTACCATGGATACTAAAAAGTTCCCCTCAAAGCCAATTAGCTTTTCCTATTTTTAGACACCCTATTATGCAATCGACCAGTGGGGAGGAGATAATATTTTAAATGGACTGTACACGTAATGAGTGATCAGTTAAACAAACATACACTTGACTGTTCTGCATCCAAACTGATATTTAATCGGCTTTTTAAACAAAAATCGTGTAGAGTATATAAGATGGACATAAGGAACTAGGAGTATCAAAGATTGTAAATTAATGGTATAGTTGAACGAGCACCGAACCCTTAGCAGAAAAACAAAATAAAAAAAGAAAAATAAGTCACAGTCAATTAAAATTATACAATAGAATTTAATTGCGTGGAGTTAGTGAGGATTGATTGTCTCACCACTCGCCCATCAATCGCACTCAAAATTAAAAAAAAAAATAAAGCTGCCAGAACTGAAAAGTTCTGCCGGTCCAAAGCCGGGATAAAAGTTGATGTGAGTTTTATTTTTCATCAAATTTTAGTTTAAACAATATTCTGAGAAAAATGAATGTTATGGAAAGAAATTAAGACATGACAGTAGTATGTAATGTGGTTTTGGGGCATAGTTTGGATGCTCTCATGAATGATCTCATGTGACGTCATAGTCACGTGACCCAGTGGCGCCATGTTGTGTTATCATGGTAACCTGCGTGAGCGGCCATCTTGTGACGTCAGGGATTTTTTCATGACTCTCATAGCCTCATAGCATGAGCACTAACACCACGTATCACTAAGGGGATGACGTCACAAGGTGGCCACTCCCGCGGGTTACCATGACAACACAACATGGCGCCCCTGGGTCACGTGACTATGACGTCATGTATATTTATATTTTATTCATGCAGGATTTCAGGCAACTCAAAAGGTTTGCCCCCCTATATCACAAAAGCCCCATACGCCCATGAGATTCTCGCAGTTCAATAACGCTGATTAACAGGTTTCTCTCTTCAGTCAGGTAAAAAAACATAAACAAATATGCTCATAGTACTGAAAAACTCTCATCAGATTTGAATAATTCGACGAAAGTCATTGTGGTTCCATGGTCGATTTGTTCTTTTCGCCCATTATTCGTCAAATCCGATAAGAAATGCACGACACGGTAAAACAGATATCTCAATTTCCGTCAGCCGAGTCTATTTAACTCGTTCGGTCTCTTGGTCGACAATGGGGGACTAGTGAAATGCAAGCATACTTAGTGATTTAATACATTTTTTTTATTTCTGACCACCACGTTTATCCAGATGGAATGTGAAAAAACAGAACTCGTTACCTTCCAACCCATTACAGTCGCTAAACGGAGAAACCGAAGACAGAACTCGTTACCTTCCAACCAATTACAGTAGCTTAACTGACAAACCGAAGACACAACTCATTACCTTCCAACCCATTCCAGTCGCTAAACTCAGTGTTTTTTTCTTTTCAAAGAAGGCAACAAATTATGCAAACAACTCCGAAGCCAGCATTTCGCGATTCTTCCAACCCAGTTGCCTCAATAAATAAAGAGTTGAAATGCCTTACCCCATCAAAGAAAATAAAATATAATAAACTGTGGAATGCAGCTAAATTAGCAAAACAAAGAGATTCGTCTGAGTGTGTTAAAATACAAAAAAAGTAGCTCGTTATATAATCTAGTATATAATCTCTGTTAACCCTTTACCTAACGTAACGTCCAAAACCGGCCAGCGCTATTCTAAAAAATCGCCAATTAATTTTCATTATTTTTTCATTTTTTGTCTCAAAAACATAGGTTATGACCCCTCGTTGGAACGAGCTCGTCATAACCTATGTTTTTGAGACAAAAAAAATGAAAAAAATGAGTTATTCAAGAATTATTTTTGCAAGTGTCGTCTGCTTTTCAGGTTAGGTGAAGGGTTAATACCTAAAGATGGGGTGAGGGGTGAAATTAGTATGTTTTTGTGCGAAAAGAAACCCAGATAACTAATGTATGTGTGTGAGAAGGGGTGGGGGGGGGGGGGGGTTATATATCTGATACATATATTAACCTGTATGCGTGCCTGCTTCACCATTGAATTTGTAACAGAATTGATAGCCTTCCTTCGGATTGATTGTTGGAAAACGTTTTTTTCTATTGAAAATGCAATATGTTCTAGTTTGTGTGCGGGATTGTGTATGTGGATCAGTAAGTTTTCACGACCGGTCACACATCGTTTCAAACTTTGAAACTTTTTCGCGGTAACACACAAGAGAACCTATTAGTAACAGCCACGGGAGAGGTTTCTGGTTACGTTATCATGGAAATACGAACTTGGAGAGAGACTCAAGTTGGACATTTTTCAAGAGTGTTTTGTTTTTGTTCGTTCCATTACGAACGGGTGCACCCGTTTGACAAGAGCAATCCCGGTTAGAATGTTAATGGATTTTATTCACACCCGTTTGACGAGAGCGATCTCGTTTGGAATGTAAATTGATTTTATTGAATTGTCGTTCTTTTTATGTTTTTAGCTCACTCGACAAAGTCAAGCTGAGCTTATCTAATCACTCTCCGTCCGTCGTCCGTCCGACCGTTCGTCAACACCATGTTTTGGTCTTCACCACCAAAACCATTGGGCCAATTCAAGTGAAAGTTTGCGTGAGCGATGGTCCGGAGTGGCACTGCATTTTGTTCAACTCAACGTACTCAGGCCCATAGGGAGGGGGTGGGGAAAAATGTTCCAGAATATTTTTAAAATCTTCTTCTTATGAACCAGTGGGTACAAGGAATTGATAGTTGGTATGCAGCTTACTTTTCAGGTGTAGAATCAAATTTGTTCAAACGAAGTTCGTGAAGCAATATTTGCCTTCGTAATAGATGTGGTAACATTTTTGGCCCCGCCCAAAATTTATATTTTCTGAACAGATTGTCCGATTTGAACCAAATTTGGTATGTGATATTATTGACTCATGCACAAAAAGTTGTTTCCGTTTCCCAGTGGGAACCCCAGGAGCTAAAAATATTTTCAAATGCCCATATTTCCCAAACCACACGGAACAAAGAACTTTTATGTGGTATGAAGCATCCCTAGGACCAGTAGAATCGAATATCAGGGTCTTCTGAAGGGGGTATCGAAATAATGCTTAGTCAGCATATTTGCAAAAATTATAAAAAAAACAATGGTCAGTATCTTTTGATATTTGGTATACAACATCCATAGGGGAGTCAGATGTAAGTTTGTTAAACTGAAGCCCCTTGGTTCATATTTGTGCTCAATACAGGAGCCCAAATTTTTCTTCTTCAGAACCACCAATCAGAATCTTTTAATGTTTGGTATACATCATTGTTATGAGGGTCAGATTCAAGATTGTTCAAACCAACTCCCTAGGTTAATATTTGGGCTTCCTATTTAACTTAGTGCAATATAGGGGATAATTTTTTAAAATCTTCTTCTCCAGATCTACCAGTCAGAATGCTTTCATATTTGGTACACAACATCTCTAGGGGGAGGGGGGGGGGGGCAGATTCAAGTTTGTTCACTTCGAGTGCCTGGCTTAATATTTGGGCTCCCTATGGGAACCCAAATTTTAACTTAGTGCAATATGAGAGGGTTTCCTCAAAAAAACTTCTTCAGATTCACCAGTCAGAATTCTTTCATATCTGGTTTACAACATCTCTAGGGGAGTCAGATTCAAGTTTGTTCAAATTTATCCCTGGATTAATATTTGGGATCCCTATGGGAACCCAAATTTTAACTTAGTGCAATTTGAGGGTTTTTTTCAAAACATTTTTCCTTCAGATTCACAAGTCAGAATCCTTTCATATTTGGTTTATAACATCTCTAGGGAAGTCTAATTCAAGTTTGTTCAAATTTGGTCCCTGGGTTAATATTTGGGCCCCCTATGGGAGCCCGAATTTTAACTTAGAGCAATATGGGGAAATTTGTTTAAAAATCTTCTTCAGATCCACCAGTCAGAATGGTTTCATATTTGGCATACAGCATCTCGGGAAACTTCTTGGGTACCTTTGATATGATCTTGGGACGAGAACGAGTGTTTCTAGGTGCGGTCCAAAATTCAAGATGGCTGCCAGCGGCCATTATGTACCGAAATTAGGTACAATCAGTTTTTTGTACACAACTTCTATACGACTCGGGCCAGAGGCCGTATTTATGAACCGATCTTTAAGAAACTTCTTGGGTATCTTTGTTACCACCGTGGGACGAGAACGAGTGTATTTGGGTGCGGTCCGAAATTCAAGATGGCCGCCGACAGCCATTTTGAACCAAAATTAGTGAAATCAGTTTTGTGTACAGAACTTCTGTATGAAAGTTCTGATTTGAATAAATTTTTGTATGAATGTTTAGTAACATGGAAGACATCACATATAATACGGGTTTTTTTCTCGTGCCGAAATTATGCAAATTAGATGGACTTTGATTTATTCAGTGCTACTTATACACAGTAATGTCAATACGGCTCGGCTAGGGCTGTATCTATGAACCGATCTTCACGAAACTTATTGGATACCTTTGTTATCACCTTGGGACGAGAACGAGTGTTTTTGGGTGCGGTCCGAAATTCAAGATGGCTGCCGGTGGCCATTTTGTACCGAAATTAGGTACAATCAGTTTTTTGTACAGAACTTCTATATGAAGGTTCTGATTTGAATATATTTTTGAAAGAATGTTTAGTAACATGGAATACATCACTCATAATACGGGTTTTTTTTGTCATGCAGAAATTATGCAAATTAGATGAATTTTGATTTATTCAGTGCTACTTATACACAGTAAGTGCACATGTCAATACGGCTCGGGCTGGAGGCTGTATTTATGAACCGATCTCCACGAAACTTCTTTGGCACCTTTGTTATCACCTTGGGACAGGAACGAGCGTTTTTTTTGGGTGCGGTCCGAAATTCAAGATGGCTGCCGACGGCCATTTTATACTGAAATTAGGTGCAATCATTTTTTTGTACATAACTTCTATGACAACGTTTGTTATCATCATGGGATGGTAATGAGTGCTTTGGGGCTCGGTCAAAAATTCAAAATGTCTGTTGGCAGTCATATTTACGGGAATTCTGTGTATTATATTTTTTGTACAGAACCTGTAAAGACGATTTTTTATGTCAGTGATGTTTGCTATAAATTTATTGGGTGCCTTTGTTATCACTGTATTATGAGAACAAATATTTTTGGGTTCAGTCAGACCCACTCGGGGACTCAAAAAGGGAGATAATTAAAAATCTTTTCCAAAAACACCAGACAAAATAATGTTTCTTGAATTCACCATCCCTAGGATATGTATATTCAAATGTGTTGAAGCCAAGTTCCTGTGTTAACATTTGTTGTTATTTGGGGAGGTAAACATTAATTAGCACAACCCGATTTTCTATTTACAATGAGAAAAATAAAACCTCTCCATCCGTGGGGAACCCTATGACCTAAAGATAAAAAAATCAAATACCTATATTTTAAGAAGGACTGGGCAAATATTTATTAATTACCCAGTAGTATGAATCAACCTTAGAAGGGTTGGGTTTGAATCAAGCAGGCCAAAACAATTGCTAACATTTGGCTTATGGTGCGCCATACAAGGATCCCCATTGTAATATTAACCCCATGAAGATTTATTTTCTAGTTTAGCATATTACTGTCACCCACCTTTACAATAGTTTACCTATACATTTGTTACAAGCTACGGTCAGTACTTATGTACAGACTGTTACAATACTTTATATGTACCTTTGTTATCAGGTCATAACCTAGATGTGTGTCATTGCTGTGTCACATACTATATGTACATGCTTTACACAAGTTGAGCTACAGTGTCATTGACACTTTCATTATTTTTTTTTTTTTTGGGGGGGGGGGGGGGGGGTATCGAGACTATTTGTGTCAATGCATGTTTGATATTGACATTTTATAGATAGATTTTATACTGAATAGAATGTTTATACCCAGTCAGTGTTCTAGAATACATATAGATTATTACCATTATGTGGATGTACATAGAGATTATTACCATTATGTGGATGTACATAGAGATTATTACCATTATGTGGATGTACATAGAGATTATCACCATTATGTGGATGTACAATGAGATTATTACCATTATGTGGATGTACATATAGATTATTACCATTATGTGGATGTACATAGAGATTATCACCATTATGTGGATGTACAATGAGATTATTACCATTATGTGGATGTACATATAGATTATTACCATTATGTGCATGTACATAGAGATTATTACCATTATGTGGATGTACATAGAGATTATTACCATTATGTGGATGTACATAGAGATTATTACCATTATGTGGATGTACATAGAGATTATTACCATTATGTGGATGTACATATAGATTATTACCATTATGTGGATGTACATAGAGATTATCACCATTATGTGCATGTACATAGAGATTATTACCATTATGTGGATGTACATATAGATTATTAGCATTATGTGGATGTACATAGAGATTATTAGCATTATGTGGATGTACATAGAGATTATTACCATTATGTGGATGTACATATAGATTATTACCATTATGTGGATGTACATATAGATTATTAGCATTATGTGGATGTACATAGAGATTATTACCATTATGTGGATGTACATAGAGATTATTAGCATTATGTGGATGTACATATAGATTATTACCATTATGTGGATGTACATATAGATTATTACCATTATGTGGATGTACATAGAGATTATTACCATTATGTGGATGTACATATAGATTATTACCATTATGTGGATGTACATATAGATTATTACCATTATGTGGATGTACATATAGATTATTAGCATTATGTGGATGTACATAGAGATTATTACCATTATGTGGATGTACATATAGATTATTACCATTATGTGCATGTACATAGAGATTATTAGCATTATGTGGATGTACATAGAGATTATTACCATTATGTGGATGTACATATAGATTATTACCATTATGTGGATGTACATATAGATTATTACCATTATGTGGATGTACATATAGATTATTACCATTATGTGGATGTACATATAGATTATTAGCATTATGTGGATGTACATATAGATTATTACCATTATGTGGATGTACATATAGATTATTACCATTATGTGGATGTACATATAGATTATTACCATTATGTGGATGTACATATAGATTATTACCATTATGTGGATGTACATATAGATTATTACCATTATGTGGATGTACATAGAGATTATTACCATTATGTGGATGTACATATAGATTATTACCATTATGTGGATGTACATATAGATTATTACCATTATGTGGATGTACATATAGATTATTAGCATTATGTGGATGTACATAGAGATTATTACCATTATGTGGATGTACATATAGATTATTACCATTATGTGCATGTACATAGAGATTATTACCATTATGTGGATGTACATAGAGATTATTAGCATTATGTGGATGTACATAGAGATTATTACCATTATGTGGATGTACATAGAGATTATTACCATTATGTGGATGTACATATAGATTATTAGCATTATGTGGATGTACATAGAGATTATTACCATTATGTGGATGTACATAGAGATTATTACCATTATGTGGATGTACATAGAGATTATTACCATTATGTGGATGTACATAGAGATTATTACCATTATGTGGATGTACATAGAGATTATTACCGTTATGTGGATGTACCTAGAGATTATTACCATTATGTGGATGTACATATAGATTATTACCATTATGTGAATGTACAATGAGATTATTACCATTATGTGGATGTACATAGAGATTATTACCATTATGTGGATGTACATAGAGATTATTACCATTATGTGGATGTACATAGAGATTATTACCATTATGTGGATGTACATAGAGATTATTACCATTATGTGGATGTACATAGAGATTTTACCATTATGTGGATGTACAAAATATGTATCCGAGTCGAGCTCCGGGTTCTAAGGGCAGATCATGACGAGTCGAAGACGAGTCGTGATCCACCCTTAGAACCCGGAGTGAGACTCGGATGCATATTTTGTACATCCACATGATAGTAATAATCATTTTATCTTACAATATATTGGGGATAAGTCAAGAATGTAGACGAATATATAACGAACTATTTATTCGTACGGATGAACAAAAAGAAAAACAATGGAACTCACGCGAAAGGAACGTGCTTGTATCCGACCCCCTGATACAAACATCTGTATCACGGGGTCGGATACACGACAGTTGCGGAGACTTTGCTGGCTAACAAGAGAGCTGTTTTGATTACACAAGACCGCAAAATAAACTTCAACGACAGGACATCGTCCAAGAGACCTACCACCGCCGGCCTCTGTCTCCAAAGCGAGCAAATGCAGACGGTTACAACAGACCAACGTATGAAAATAAGGATCGTGTATTTGGTCATAATCAACAACGTCAAGACGTATGGATGTCTGGCAGGTTTAATCCTTTACCCAACGCAGACGATATCAAAATTTATTGTTTTAAAAATAATTTTTTAAAATTTTAAAAAAGTTTTCAACAAAACCATATCATGTGACCCCTCATTGGAACGAGCTCAATGAGCTCGTTCCAATGAGGGGTCACATGATATGGTTTTGTTGAAATATTTTGAAAAATTCAATTTTTTCAACTGCTCAATTTGCATATTACGCGGGCGGATGCGGGCGATTCGTTAGGTAAAGGGTTAATAAACCAAATTATGAAAACAGCTGTCACACAATTGGGTAATCGAGACAGAACAGTGTGTTGAAGCAACAGCTCATTTGAGATGAACTCGCCATCACAACAATCTAGCTACGCATGAGATCCGGCAAAGTATCAGTCTCTGTCTGAACAGACAACACCTAATAACTCAGTAAACTTCAAATGACTGAAGGAGAATGCCGACACTCTGTCCAACAAGAACTAGACCAAATTAAAAATGTAAATAATGTACAATACTCTGATAATTTTAGTGGTTCTGAAAGTGAAACCGAATGCTGTGGATATCAATAGAGTTGAAGGGTTAGTTTCCATTTGAATATGGCGGTTAATAGCTGCCCTGCGACTGCAATAGTTGACAGCGCTGCGATAGTCATTCTAACGGATGAACAAGTTTTCAAAAGTGTTTTCCAGAAGCAACATCTTTCAAACATCCCAGTTAAAAGGGAAATGGTGAGCAGCCTGTCATGAGTAAATTATAGAGTGAAGTTCCATTAACAAATGGTTTGAAAACCTTTAGTATGGCTATATGTTTATTTATACCATGATTACCTATTCTACTATATATAAAAAGCCAATGACATAAATTTTAGATTTACACACCAACCGTGGTGAACACGCCAGTAATAGTCTTTCAGTAATAAAAATTTACACCTACAGTGGAACTACATCCAAGTTGACCTTTGGTGACATCGGCTTGAATACAACTTGTCTAACTTTATCACTCGTCGCCTCGTGAAGAAGGAAATGAAACCCGCAATTATTTATTACGTTTTTTAAATAAGTTTGCCTCATAAGGTACCAAAGATTAACAAACACACATTGTCTCATGTTAATAAAGCACACGTAACTCAAAATAGTATGTTATTATGTTATTGAAATGAAAAAAGGCCCCGTAATTTGCGGTTTCGTTTTCTATTTCGTTTCGGCGATAAAATTGCCAACGGAAGTACCGCCCACCAGTGTTCATGTGAAAAAAAAAACAGATTCGCACGTGTGAATATTGATTTATTCAACAATTCAACTCTTATTAATCTGACGATCTTGGTGTAAATAAAATATACCCAAAGTAGCTTGGTGTACCAAATGTTCACCACTCGTGAAATGTTAACCGCGCATTGAAGGCCCCACCACTTCACCACTCGCGGTGAACGTTTGGTACACGCAGCTACTATGGATATCTTCTATATGTAACTTCTCTCAAAGATCAAGTCATTGCTGGGCTAGATTTCCTGTTAGCGGAGAAATGTGTCATTAATTTGAGAAATAATTCTCTTAAAATTGGAAATAAACTTATCAATGCTACTTGCAAGCACATTTTACCAACTTGAAGCATTCCTATTTCAAGAGTAGTTCTTAGAAATGCCATCAAAGTATCGCCCAATTCTGTTACTAATGTAAATGTTGAATTGGAAGACAATTCGTCTCTTCAGTTCCAATGTGTTCTATGTGCCTACTGGCACATAGAACACATTGGAACTCAGGGGACAAATTGGGTGGTGACTACATCATTGAAGTTGTTCCACAATCAAACAATTTATTGTTTTCATCTGTTGTGGGGTATGTAAAGACACCAGTATTAAAAGTCATAAATATGAGTAAACATCATGTTGTTAAATTAAACAGTAATCGTCATGTAGGAAATGCAGAAGAGATATGTTTGAGTGATGAAGAGTCCCTCAATGTTTTCCATTAATAATACTTTGGCAGGCCGCTGATTTGTCGCGGTTCTCGGGTGAGAAGGCCTTGGTTACCCATGTACTCCCAACTGCCTCCCTATTCCCACACTTCTTCTCTCCCACAACACTCGGCGACGAACTGCTTGATGACATCCCTTGCCCCATTCTTCCCAATCTCTCCGATTAGCATATTAACCCTCTCCTTTGAGTCTCTCAATAACCACATGTCCTTCATTCTCCCATCCCACTTCCCCATTATACTTCCAGTGAATCTTATTCTTTTAGACTGGTATTTTGGGCTTCTAGGAGAAGTGTTCCAGAGTCTCCACCACGCCCAAATTACACATCTGACACTCCTTTTCACTGTTTTTTTCCAATTTTTCCCCTCAGCTCCAGGGACCGCGACCTCAGGTTGAACAACAGTGACCCCCAAAGGTGCCATCAAGGTACTCTTCAAAACCAGGCTTCTCTTTATTACGCAGGCCACCCAAAGACCTCTTTGATTTTACCCCCTCTCGCTAATTACGGTTACCATCCTGTATGACCCTCCCTGTGACAATTTTTTATCCTGGTTTGCCCCTACGCCAAGCAGTCGCGAAAATGAAATGTTGATGGAAGTGAAGACTACTCACCTTCCTTCACACTTGAGAGAAATGTTCAGAATACCTTCAACAATTGATTGACACTCAGGTGACTAAATTGGGCAACCTATCCTTGGAACTAGAAGACATATTTACAGCTCCTGACCAAAACGTGGGATGTTTTTTCCGAAATGAAACATAAAATTGAAGCTGGTCAGTCACCTCTAGTGAAACAAAAAAAAAATCGAAGAACACCTCTCGTCTTCCAAGATCGACAGCTGAGCCATCTTCAAAAAATATTGGAAACGACCTCGAAACAGCTTAAAGCTTACTGTCGCATACAATTCATTGTACCAGTGAGCATATTATGCACATTTAACGGAAAGAAATATTTTTAACCCTTTACCCAACGTAACGGTCAAAACCGACCAGCGTTATTCTAAAATATCGCCAATTAATTTTCAATATTTTTTCATTTTATGTCTCAAACACATAGGTTATGACCCCTCATTGGAACGAGCTCCTCGAGCTCGTTCCAATGAGGGGTCATAACCTATGTTTTTGATACAAAAAAAAAATGGAAAAAATAGGTATTCAAGAATTCTTTTTTGCAAGTGTCATCTGCTTTTCATGTTAGGTAAAGGGTTAAACTAAGAAATGTTGAACCATCCACATCTGACTGGGCATCCGCTCCTGTTTTAGTTATGATAAGGAAAAAAGATGGAACTGTAAGACAGTCGTGGATTTTCGAGCCTTAAATGAAAAAAATTATAAAGGACTGCTTCCCTTTACCAATAATATAGGACTGTTTAGACACCATCCATGACACTGAATAATTTTCAACCCTTGCTTTCAACCCTTACTGGACGAAAATGACAAAAAGAAAACAGCCTTCACGTCTCGTTATGTCCTTTTTGAACACACAAAAATGGGTTTGGGGTACTCTAATGTGCCAAAAGAGGGCCATGGAATTAGTTTTGCGAGGCTTAACATGGAGCAAGGTGTTGGTGTACTTGGATAACCTCATCGTGCTGGGAAAAGGTTTTGACTGTTCATTTTCGAACCTCAGAGAAGTGTTGCAATGGTTTCGACAGCACAATTTAAAATTAAATCCTAAAAAGTGTTTTCTGCTTCAGAAGCTGGTTAAATTTTTGTTAACGGCAAATTGGTTGATTCATAAGGAATGAGGGTAGCTCCTAATAAGATTGAGACGGTAATCAACTAGCTAATCCTCACAAGATGAAAATCAACTGAAGTCATTTTTAGGTTTTGTTAACTACCACAGAGACTTTGCTGCAATGATCACTAATCTCTGTGATTTGACTCACAGCAAAGAATTTGCATGGATAACTACCCATCAAGCAATCAAGCATGTTTTGATAAATGGAAAGAATTGCTAACTACTCCATCATTGCTTTTATTCCCGTCTCGTGATTGGCTCTTTATGTTTGACGCAGACGCACCAGATAAAGCCATTACTGCTGAACGGCACCCGATTCAAGATGGTGTTGAAAAGGTAATCTGTCATGCACGCCATATGATACCACCCGCTCAACAAAAAAACTGTACATCAAGAAAAGTGTTATTAGCTGTAATTAAATTTTGTAGACAGTTGAGGCATTATTTACTGGGACGCAGTTTTGTGGTGCGAACTGATCATAATAGCTTAGTATGGTTGATGTGATTCAAACACATTGAGGGACAAATTTCTAGGCGGATGGAGTAATTATCACAATATGATTTGAGACCATCCACCGGGAAGGGAAGAAACGCCTGAATGCTGACACAGTCGGTCTCGTATTTCAGACATTTTAGAAAACTGCAATTGTTATCAAGAACTGGAAAGCTTACCATGCAAAGGATGTCATTTTTTTG
This sequence comes from Pictodentalium vernedei, assembly GCA_031216915.1. NCBI lineage: Eukaryota > Metazoa > Mollusca > Scaphopoda > Dentaliida > Dentaliidae > Pictodentalium > Pictodentalium vernedei. The sequence continues at coordinate 44,463,495 of CM062292.1, read as the reverse complement.
CACAAGAAAACAGCAGCAGTTGGCAGGTTTTGAGGAGGATGGAGATGATGTCATACCACTTGCCTTTAAAAATGCTCCACCCCCCACCCCCTAAAAAACCTTGTTCCTTCAAAACTTGAGAAACGAAACTTACATGCTTTAGTTTTGAATGCCATATCGAAAACAATGATTGTGGAGTTCAAACGTAGCTAGAATCCTGCCAGAGTAACTGGTTCGAGTCTTTTTCTAATGAAGAAATAAGTAACCTACAGAGGCAGGATGAAGATCTTTGTCAAATCATTAAATGTTTAGAGCAACAAGTGTCAGCAACTATGTATGATATTAAACTCTGTAGCCCTGCAGTGAAAGCTACCTGGTTATGTTGACTTCAAATGTTTCTACAAAATGATGTGTTACTTTACAAATGGGAAAATCGAGTAGACCGAAATCTAGTTTTACTTATTCCAAATTCATCCAACAAAGAAGTTTTATCCTATTGCCGTGACACAACAACTGCTGGTCATCTTGGACAGGCAGACAATCTACTTCACCTCACAAGGTCGTTTCTATGGCATATGTCATTAGAGTTTAAAATATTTGTTCCATCTTTCCATGTATGTAATAGGAATAAACACTTGGAGGAATGTCAGAAAACTCGACTACAGTCTTTCCATGCAGGCTATCCAATGGAAAGTGCACACTTGGTCATTCTGGGATCATTTGTGACAAGTGTTCGGGGCAATAATTATGTACTGATGATGGGCGATTAGTTTACAAAATGGATAAAACTAACAGCAATTCGTGATCAGAAAGCCATCACAGTGTCTCAAAAATTCTTTACGCACTTTATATTTAATTTTGGCTGTCCTGTCTTAATTCACACAGATCACGGAACACACTTCCAAAGTTGTAACATTATGTGTTTGTACAAGTGGCCACAGTACTCGTGACCAACCCTGATTTTAGTTTATCAATAAATGACGTCATTAGCTTCCATTAATTGAACCAACTTGTTGGAGATTCTATCAGCACACAACACCATAATATTACATGGTGGCAGCGGTAAAACACACTGCATCTTTGTTCATCAGAACACAACATATATCGAGCATCTTTCGCTGAACTGACATTCGAAAATTTTAAGTATGACAACCAAAATGCCCGAAATGAAATGGAGTCACGAACCTCTCGTTGATTCGTACAAGGCATTCAAAGCCAGGTTCACGTTGTTTCTCGAGGACAATGATATCACTGACCCCGCAAAACAGGCAATTAAGATTAAGACTGCTATAGGGGATGAAGGCATGCGCCGAGTGTTGGCATCGGGACTAACAATTGATCAACAAAAAGACCTTGCACAAATTTGGTTTCTTTTAGAACAACAAATTGACATTACGAGTAACGTGAGTTTTCGTGTACATCGTCTCGAATTCAGTAACCTGCACCAGGCCACTGATGAATCTATTACAACATTCATGTCTCGGCTGCGTGACAAAGCATCCAAATGTGAATTTACAGATGTTGAACTCAATGAGCGTCTGATCAAAATGGTAATTTTGTCAACTCCTATTGAAGATTTTCGCAAAGAACTTTTAGGAAAGCCAAGTGGTCATCCAGTCAAAGATGTGATTGAGAGAGGTCGTCAGTATGAAGCGTTACAACTCTCGCAACAATCGTTGAATAACATGTCATCTCAAGTCTCAAATTCGAATGTACATGCCATGAACAAATCAAAACCGTGCCCGAACTGCGGTTTGCATCATGCCAGGAGATCATGTCCTGCATATCATGACACATGCAATGCCTGTGGTCACAAATCACACTGGGAGAAATTCTGTCGAATTACCAAAAATAAAGAGACACGTGGTAGGTCTTCAAGTCGACATAGAAATCAAAACCGGTTTCGACAAAAATCGTCCTATCGTAGACGACTAAAATCAAAAGACAACTCAAAAACACAAAATGAAGTGACAGTTAATTCTGCAAATGAACAATTCACAAAACAATTCTTTGCTGTCGACGTGAAAATATCTGATTTATCACTCTCAAATCTTGAACGTGAAGAGGCCTATAAGAGTATTTTCATTAACCACTCGAACGTAAAAGGTCAACTCAGAGCTAAAATTGACACAGGATCTGGAGGCAACACATTACCATTAAGAACATATCGCCAAATGTTTGGAAATGAAAATTTCAACAATATTTTGAATTCTGAACCTCATCTTAAACTGACATCATATAATGGTACCAATATCAAATGTTACGGTTCAATCAATCTTGGTGTTCGTGTCCATCAGGATTCAAAGTTTTTATTTCAAAAATTTTACGTGGTGGATGTTCCTGGACCTGCAATCCTTGGTCTGCCAACTTGCGAGCAACTCAAATTAGTGACACTAAATGTTGATACTGTTAATCAGAAAAATGAACTCAGTTATAATAATTTTAAAAAGAGGACAAATGCATTTGACAAAACTCCTGTATGTGAATCAAATCAATGTAACATAAAGGAGAAAAGGGAAAAATTAAATGTACCACTTCAGGGAACTAAAATTAACTCGCTTGAGGATCTCATAAAATGGTTTCCTGATTGTTTTGATGGAATTGGGAATTTCAAGGGTGAAGAAGAACTTCATGTCAAGGCAAATGCCAAACCATTTATTGACCCACCCAGACGTGTGTCTATTCATTTGAAAGAACCTATCAAAAAGGCTTTAGGTGAAATGGAAGAGCAAGGTGTCATTCGTGAAGTGACTGAACATACTGAATGGTGCTCATCATTGACATGTGTTAGTAAAACTGATGGTAGTATAAGACTTTGCCTCGATCCTCAAAAACTTAATCAATCACTAGAACGATTCCCACACAAAATTCCATGTGTAGAAGAAATCACCCCTGCGTTTGCAAGAGCTAAATTCTTTTCAAAGCTTGACGCCAAGGCTGGCTATTGGAGCGTTAACTTATCAGAATCTTCGCAACTGCTCACTATATTTCGAACACCATTTGGCCGATATTGTTTTAAAAAGCTACCCTTTGGATTGAATGTCAGTCAAGATTTGTTTCAAAAACATATGGATGCAATCATCGATAAATGTGAAGGTTGTGTAGGTATAAGTGATGATTTGGTTATATACGGAGAAACTGAAACTGAACATGACAGTCGCCTTATTAATTTCTTCAATGTTGCCAGAGAAGAAGGCCTTATGCTAAACTCGACAAAATGTGTCATCAAAACCAATCAAATCTCATTTTTTGGTAGACTTTACACAAGCAATGGAATCTTTCCTGACCCAGCAAAAGTTGATGACATAATCAACATGCCTACACCCCAAAACAAACAAGACCTTCAATGTTTTCTGGGAATGGTGACATTTTTATCTATACATTTTCCCAAATTCTCTGAACACACAGCTATTCTCAGAGACTTATTGAAGATAGAAACTCCTTTCCAATGGGAAGATGACCATCAACGTGTGTTCAACATGATAAAAGAAATCATTGCAACAAATATCAATCTCCAATATTTTGATCCTTCATGTGAAACTGCACTGGAAGTCGATGCTTCAAACATGGGACTTGGGTCAGCACTAGTACAAAATGGTAAGCCTATCACATTTGCCAGTAAAGCACTTACCAGAACCGAATCTAACTATAGTAACATAGAGCGAGAATGTCTAGCCGTCATCTATGGTATACAGAGATTCAGTCATCTACTTTATGGAAAATCTTTTTGTGTCATAGCAGACCACAAACCACTGGAGATGATTTTTACAAAACCTATTCATTCCGCTCCACCCAGATTACAACGCATGATGATCAAAGTCCAGGGATATGACTTTGTTGTAAAATACAGACCTGGAAGTCAAATGGTTCTTGCAGACACACTATCAAGACTACCTAACAAGCAGACAGACAAACAAGTTGAACTTGATGTGTATATCAGTGAAATTGATTTTGAGGAAATCGACATTGACAATGTAACACTTGATTTGTTGAACTTTTCAGTTGATAAACAGTTTGTTATCAGAAATGAGACTGCAAAATATCCTGTTTTTCAGTGTTTATTGCAAACAATTGTTACTGAATGGCCAGATAAACAAAAAGACTTGCCACTTGATATACGTGAATTTTGGAATTACCGTGATGAGTTAGCAGTCGAAGATGGAATAATTTTTAAAGGAAAACAAATTTTAATTCCTCAAACATTAAGAAAAGACATTCTGGACCAGCTCCACCAAAGTCACCAAGGCATAGAAAAAACAAGACAGCTCGCACGCAAAAGTGTATTTTGGCCCCGCATAAACAAAGATATTGAACTTGTCTGTAAAAGCTGTAATCTCTGTCAAGAGTTTCAACCACAACAGCCAAAAGAACCACTTCTGATGCATGACCGGTCCACTGCTCCTTGGACTAAACTAGGAACTGATATTTTCCACATTGATACTACTGACTACCTTTTGATTAGTGATTATCACAGCAGATTTCCAGTTGTCAGAAAACTAAACTCTTTATCATCCAAATGTGTTATAGCAGTGACTAAAGAGACTTTTAGCCTGCTGGGCATTCCCAAAGAAATTATCTCTGATAATGGCCCACAGTTCCTCAGTGACTATGATAAGTTTTGCCAAGAATGGGGTATTCAGCATACATCTGTGAGCCCAAGGCACCCGCAAGGAAATGGTTTCATTGAGCGACAAGTCAAATACATAAAACCAATAATAAAAAAATGCATCAAATCTGGAACTGACGTTCAGCTGCCTTTATTGAATGTTAGAGCAACTCCTCTCGATCATGTTCTGCCAAGTCCGGCGGAAATTATGTTTGGTAGACCAGTTTCAACAACTCTCCCAAGTTGCAGTGACAGAATTTCGCCTGGAATCTACAATGATCACATCCGAGACATTGTGCAAAAACAAAAACAGTACGGTGACTCTCATTCAAAATCACTTTCCCCACTAATGGACAAACAATCAGTGTCTGTCTATAACAAATCCAAAAGAGTGTGGTTTCCTGCTAACATAGTCTCAGAACGCAGGGAAAGATCATATGATATTCAGACTACAGACGGAAGTGTTTTGACTCGAAACCGATCTCAGATCAGAGATAGAACTGTAACTGAACCACCACAAAGTACAACAGTCTGTGAACAAAGTGATCAACTACATGTGTCTTCACCTGAACTGCAAAATAGCGAATACGTAACGACACGTTCCGGACGTAGGGTTAAACCACCTATCAGATATCATGATGAAACTAACTGAATGTGTTGAGAAGTTAGACCAGAACTATTGACTTCAGACGTGTAAAAAAGAAAAACACAAAGCAAGCAAAGAAAAAAAAACTGATTTTTTTTTTCTAGTTGGAAATCTCCTTTTTTACATTTTTTTTTTTTTTTTTGTGACATGCAGTTTTTGTTGACCAGGGGGATGTAACATTATGTGTTTGTACAAGTGGCCACAGTGCTCGTGACCAACCCTGATTTTAGTTTATCAATAAATGACGTCATTAGCTTCCATTAATTGAACCAACTTGTTGGAGATTCTATCAGCACACAACACCATAATATTACAAAAGTCAACTTTTAAAATCACTGTGTAATTTATTACAAATAGCATGAACAAGAACGATACCATATCACCCTTCTTCAAACGGTCAAATAGAGAGGTACAATAAAATTGTGTTGCAAATGGTCAGATGTTTCATAGATGGTAAACGTATAGGATGGGGCCATGATCTTACTCTTCTTGCCATGGCTCACCATTCTATGGAAATCCGCCAAACATACCCCAAATCTTCTGATCCCTGGAAGAGAAGTTATTCAACCAGTTGACTATCTGCTTGGATTAGGAACACAGAAAAATACCGATTCAGAACACGAAAATTGGGCCGAAAGATTAGACCAGGTGTTGCCCCAAATCCATTATATTGCACGAAAGAATTTAGGGACATCACAGATAAGACAAAAGAAAGCTTATAATCTTCGGTTGGTGGATGGTACTTACCATACAGGAGATCTGGTTTACAAAAAGGATATTTCTAGCAAACCCGGGACCAATGCTGTAAAATGTTACAATTGTAGTTTTCAGTGTTGTATTTTTCACATGTGAAAATCAATCACTGAAAATAATCATTGGTGTTTTAACCCTTCACCCAAAGCATACGATATAAAAATTTATTATTTTAAATAACATTTTAAAATATTTTCCCCAAAATTTCAACAAAATCATATCATGTGCCCCTCATTGGAACGGGCTCGACGAGCTCGTTCCAAAGAGGGGTCAAACATGATATGGTTTTGTCGAAATGTTTTGAAAAATAATGTTTTTTTCAGCTACTGAATTTGCATATTGCGCTGGCGGATCAGGCGGATTCGTTGGGTAAGTAGTTAAAAGACGTGGCAATTTACCTACCGGTACCTTCCAATGTCTTTAAAAACGCTAATGATTTATTCAAACTATTTATAGCGATAGACAAAAATACAATTTTCGAAAATACAATTGTAAATGGTTTATAGTATTTGTCCCCGGTCAGACAAAGAAAATGAAATCATCCTGGCTTGGTCCTTATCTTGTGGTACAAAACAGATTTTCATTATATACTATAACGGATAGGAAAGATATTTATGTTATTCAACATGATAACTTGGAACTGAGTGCTGATGGATTTTTCCCCCACCACTAAGGTACTGAGGCATATATAAAGTCATGTGAGACAGCTGCGAGAGATATCCCTGTCTCACCCCACCCACGTGACTGCAGCGGTCGAGGTATAAAGGCCATTTACCAACCAGCCGGGTTGGTCCGAATCTCATAGTCTCGTGGTAAATCGGTCGCTTTGTGTGCTAGATGTCGACGGCTCCCGCACTTATCTCTCCTCCTTTTACAGTTGGGGGCTCGTCCGATCCTCGGCAGTTGGTGGCGTTGTGGACACTGTGGTGAAGCATGGTGGATGTTTCGACCTCACTGACGTGGAATATGGGGGTGAGATTCACAGTGGGTGAATCTCAAAAGAAGGGGAGAGTAGTGTAGCGGTCGAGGTATAAAAGCAATTTACCAACCAGCCTAGTTGGTCCGGATCTCTTAGTGTCGTGGTAAATCGGTCGCTTTGTGTGCTAGTGGTCGAAGGTTCGAACCCGGGCCCCGCACTTATCTCCCCTCCTGTTACACTTTCTCACCCCACCCACGTGACCAACCTACAGTTAAAACTAGAAGTCCTGTCATGAAATGCGCACAAATAGCACGTTGATATGCGCGTTAATGTACACGTTATGGCCCAAGTAAAGGTATCAAATTCTGCACATAGGGCCTGTGCACAAGCAATGTTTCAGCCGATGGACCTCCGTGTAACCCGGAGGTCCATTGGCAGAAACATTTCATGTGTTTGCTATGAGTATCCAAGAGAACCCGCCGTGCTTTGGATGCCATTCGATATGGCATTTGCACGCAATTCCAACGCGCAATTAAGCCTAAGCGCACTATTCATGACAGGACTTCTAGTTTTAACTGTATATTGGCATATCAGCATATTTAATAAGCGCAGGACTATTCAATCATCGCACGTTCTTCTGCAAACAAACAATATGTTGTCACGTTTCGGAAATATTAGCAGACGGACGTTTGACGAAGAAAATAGAAATAAAAACTCAGACCGCAAAACCAAAAGACACTTGACTCTTTTATGTGAATTTTTCATTTTGAGTAAAGCGAGTTGCACGAAATTTTCGTCGAAAGGTTATGGAAATACATTGCAGAATTCATAATATGACGCCATCGGAATATGTCAATGTTCATTTCACTACAAATCTTTAACCACTGAATTGCTGGCGTTGGGATTTAATTTTGTGGTATATACCTGTGGTACATGCAGAACTTGTGTGCGCTCATGACCATAAGCAAATCAGTTTTTTTTCAGAAATGGGCAGCAAAATTGTTCGATATAGCTGCACGTGTCCCTGAATTACTTTTGATGACGTCAGACTGTTTTGGTGCGGGAGAAAAATTATCCCTGGTCGGGGCGGGCGTGAGATGGGGAAATTTCGCCCTAGGGATAAGATATTTTGTCCAGACACTCGGAAAGCCTCGTGTCTGTCCCTCGGATGAGATGTTCCCATCTCACACCCCAACCCTCCAGGGCTAATAATAATCCCAATCTGGCTCAAAAGGTTACGAAGCAGTTTTCTTGTAGGCCAAGAAAAAACAGCTGAAGAAAATAATAAGGTAAACAGATCAAATGTAGAGGAATATCTGCCAAAGGACAGGCAAAAATGCCTTCATGAGCCGCCATTAACTGATCCAAGATTTGAGGCGTGCGTGAGTGCGTGCGTGTGTGCGTGCGTGTGTGCGTGCGTGCGGGCGTGCGTGCGTGCGTGCGTGCGCGCTTCAGATAATCGGCCGTTTTTTATCTCCTACTTTCCAGCTGAAGGCTGCGACAGGAGTTTGCTTTGTATCTATAGAAAAATATACTTCCCAGAAGATATATCATGCCCGATTGGTTAACTCTCATAGATCAACAAAACCAAAGTGTGGTCGATCTATTTGGGTTACCGGCCTTGTTGTTGTCATTTAATTTTTGTTTTTCCTTTTTTATGTTGACAAAAATAAAAGAAAATGCAGTATATAGTCTCAGAGAAAACAGGAACTCTTTTTTCTGAAAGACGACGAACAGACATTGAACGAAGCAGTGAATACACTAGACATATTCTTTAAAATATCAGGTCTCTGTGTAAATTTCAACAAAACACATATTACCTGGACTGGGACTCGGCGGGGATGTGGCATAGAACTGGAAACAAACCGACCTATATGCTAGAATCATAGCAGCAGTTTTGCGATTTTAGGTACAAAATATTTTTTATTTAATATAATTTAAAAAATGCAGATTACCTTTTAAACTAACTTTACAGATGACTTGGCAAAATTGAAAAGTTTACTGTATAACTGGTCACTACGAAATCTAACACTTGTTGGAAAAGCTACGGTTATAAAGACATTAGCCCTCCCAATTATGATTCACCCACTCACAATATTCCCGACCGGCACAGAATGGATAATCAGTGAACCGATAAAATAAAACGCCATTATTAATACCACAGATAACGCTGAACTGAACCACACACATGAAGAGCCTCCGTTTTTCCTTAAAATTAATACGGATAAAAAAATTGTTAGACCCAGAAAACTACTTACAATGGAAAATACTGGCTCTTGACTATTTTGAACAAATGGGTTCAAACTATATATGGTCCTTCATAAAAGATGGAGCTCCAGAAATTTCAAAGTGCATGCCACTTTTTTGGAAAAATGCGTTGTCAGAATTGAGAGAGGAGCCCACCACACCCCAATGAACATCCTCACACAATCTCTCTTTCATAATGCCAATATCGCGATATCTACAGTTAAAACTAGAAGTCCTGTCATGAAATGCGCACAAATAGCACGTTGATATGCGCGTTAATGTACGCGTTATGGCCCAACTAAAGCTATCAAATTTTGTACATATGGCCTGTGCACAAGCAATGTTTCAGCCAATGGACCTCCGGGTAACCCGGAGGTCCATTGGCAGAAACATTGCATGTGTTTGCTATGAGTAACCAAGAGAGCCTGCCGTGCTTTGGATGCCATTCGATATGGCAATTGCGCGCAATTCCAACGCGCAATTAAGCCTAGATAAGCGCACTATTCGTGACAGGACTTCTAGTTTTAACTGTAATGCCGCCTTTTCTATAAATAATGGTTTAAACAAGGTATCTTTTTAAGAATTGAATGCAATTTTTATAATCTTTGCATTCAATCCTTATAATTACGTTCCGTAACTGTTTAAACTACTTTTTACCAAACAACAAAGCAGAAAGACGAAATAAAACATGTACGAACGAAGGAGGCGAAAAACCACCCTCACACAAAAGACAAAGCGCACAACTCTGAGTTGAGCGCCGGTTTTCGACATTGACCCAAATTTGTCAAATTGCCGTCTTTCGCAACGAATCTTGGAATGTTCAAAACAATTTATTTAACATATCAGTAAACTATAATCACTGATCACCGCGAGAGGCGCTAAAAGTTATAAACCCACCCAAACACTGCCCGAATTACATTCTGTCATGTGCGCTCTACCGTAAATGCGGGTCAAAGTTCAACCAAATGTATTCATTTGAAAATAAATTACATTTGGTCATGACGCTTTCATCCAGCTGACCAATGAGAATTGAGTATTTGGACCCAAAACGTATAACTACATTAACAATGTAATTATTTTAATAACGATAATGTTAAAATACGTTTCACTACTTATTGAGGAGTGGTGAATGATATACCGAGACAATGGAAAGGAGAATTACAATATACTATAAAGCCAAAAAGCATTCAATACAACTAGATTTAGTCTCTAGTTTAAACATATTTTATTTGAAAAACGTTGTGCAAATTGGATTGGAGGACAAGTGCTAAACACTTTGTTTACCATCCTCTCCTACAAATGTGAAATACATATATTACAGTCATTGTAAACAAATTATTAAATAACAAAATGAAATTGTAGTTTTACAAAAATAACAAAAATGGAACGTGAGAGAGAGAGAGTGAAATACGAACGGGGGAGAGGGCGAAAGAGAGAGAGAGAGAGAGGAGAGAAGGAGAGAGGAAGAGAGAGAGAGAGAAGATGGATTTGGTGATAACCCATGAGTAGTTTCCCCACCTAACGTTGTAAGGAGATAGACTTATTTCCTCACGGGGTAGTTTATAAAAAAACAAGTTTTGAGGTACTTGACTTGCAGACATTAGGGTTCATTGTGATGTAAGGCTATGTTGAGTTACAAGTCTTTCTGCAGCCAGCAGATCATAAACTCCATGTCCCAAGAAAGAAGAAAAACATCCATGGGCAATGATGATAACCATGATTTGTACATTCTTCTTTGTGTGACCATACCACCTGATGGGTTTATGCTTCAGTTCAAATTTAGGATAAAGAGAAATGTTGGGTATCTCGAATATATTTTTGCATTGAATAACTGTTCATCTTCTTCATTTGACAACAATGTTATTCCAAAAGGTAGTTGGTCGACCTGAGTTATGTTGTGTTTATCTAGAACTGGCATTAAATGGAGTCTCGAGACATCATGGAGACCACATGTCACTAAATAGTGACTAGCATCTTCTTCAAAGTTGTCGCATCTGCAGTACAGTCATTCGCTGATATTATTAGTTACCCCGTGTCTGATCACGTGGTACGGGTTTTTACCTACTCGAAGCCAGCCGTATCCCATTCGGCCTTCGGCCTCATGGGATACGGCTGGCTTCGGGTAGGTAAAAACCCGTACCACGTGATCAGACACGTTCGGCCTTCGGCCTCATGGGATACGGCTGGCTTCGGGTAGGTAAAAACCCGTACCACGTGATCAGACACGGGGTAACGAATTTATCTATTGACTTTCCGTTTTAGAAGTACAATCTATTTCATGTGTCAACACACACAGCATGAGATCTTTTATCTTCCATTGTTGAGCCATACAAGTTTCTGTGGAATTTTTGTGCAAAAGAGTTTTTGTGAAAATATGCCGATATGATTAGTATTAAAAAATATTGAATTTCTTTCTTTCTTTTTTCCAGTTATCGGTAAATTGATTTCTTCTACGGGGTATGGACAATTTGTAGATTTCGGAACGAGGCTTCCACTGGGTATGGGAAATTTGTCAGTGGCTGGGCGGACGTATCGTGGGTTTCAATGAATATGGTCTCATACCACGTATCTATCAACTAATCAAATCAAAAAATTCACTTTAGTCAATAGATAAGGTTAGAATATACGTCAAAGTTAAGATCACTACAACAATTACGTAATCTACAGTGCAGGATATTCAGTTTGCGTTTTCCGAAATTGGAATAGGGTGAAGGTCTCGTTTTCGATGGGGGAAATGCATGCTTTAAAGACATACTTTTAACTTATTGACTTGACGTCATCGCTAATTGAATTTGTTATACTTGTGGCTGATGTTTCGCTATTAGTTAAACATGCATCATCGGCAAACAGTCTAGTAATTGTTTCAATATATATCATTGATATAAACCCGGAATAGTAAGGGACCTAGCACTGAGCCTTGCAGAACACCGGATTTAATGTTTTCGTACCTTGAGTAACAAGCAACCATTCACACAGACCCGTTATTTGCGATTCGAGAGATAGCTGTCAAACTAACAGAGAAGAGGTCCAGATATACCATATTCTTCTAATTTGAAAAAAGACCGCGATGCTAAATCCTCTCAATTGGTTTAGAAATATCACAGAATACTCCACATGCAATTTGTTTTTATCTAGAGCATTACATAAACTATGATAAACTTCTATTAACTGAAATACTGTGCTGTGTTGGGAAAGGAAACCCGGCTGAAATTTATAGTACAAGTTATTAATTGTAAAACAGGAGCAGATTGCTTTGAACACTAATCAATCCATTACTTTGCCAATACAACTAGGCAAATATATTGGACGATAATTGTTAGTATCTTTGGGGTCCACCTTCTTGAAGTTTAGTGATACGTCGGTGAGTTTCCATTCACAAAGAAAAACACAGGAGTCAAGTGATTTTTGATACAGAAGAAACAGCGGTCTCTGTGCAGTTGACTTTGCTTCTTTCAATATTCTATGGCATATTCCACCTTCTCATATAGCCGTCCTCACGTGTAGGTTGGCCAAGATATTATATGTGTTAGTTTCACAAATAGGGATTTCAGAAATTGCATTTTCACGTCTGATCCTACAAGGGGAAGACAATGATTAATGGAATTTAATTTGCTGTTCGGCAGGAGAGTTTCATTTAACAATTCGGTTTTCTCGCCATCATCTTCAATAAACGTTATCCCAGAGTTGGAAATTTACTGAAGCGGGGGAGGGGGCGGGGTCTCAGACGTAATCATAAAATTGTTGTGAAACATTTTAACGATGTGCCAAACGTGTTTCGGATCTGTGTTTGGAACTAGTTAGTATTTATCCCAGTGCGCTATTGTATTAATATTATGCTTCAGGGCAGATCTACGTAGTCGGTCGCGTTGACGGATTTGGCGCCTCAAAGAGCTATCAAACCAGGGTTTGTCACATTTTCGTATCATAGTCTCTTGTCGGGAACACACTTTTCAATATAATTCAACAAGGCAGATGTAAAATTCGATACCGCAACATCTATCAATATTTGATCACAGATTAGATTCCGTTTCCGCAATAAGTGTGTTCTATTCTTGGAAGTCGTCTCTCTTATAATTATACACCATTCGCTTAGTTGCTTATGAGATTTTTTAAATTAAATTAAAGATTAAATTAGAGATAATATTTTGTAGGGGTCCATTACTTTTTAAAAGATCATATTTTAGATCACCAGCCATGACGGTTGACGGGTTTTTGTATATTGCTGCTTCAATGTATTCTTCAAGTTTAGACCACTAATCCACAATATTGAGTGTAGGTGACCTATTCGTACACATAAGAGAAATTTATATTTAGTGTCAACTTCAAACCATAGTATATCATCTTCAAATTGAAGTTCAGGAACTGGAACAAAGTCATATCGTCGCCTGAGTGTTAGAATGTTCTATGTCACCCATGGGACATAGACCATTCCAGCACTCAGCCGACGATATGCAAAATATACTGCAATTCCACCACTGATTTCGATCATTCCTTGTAGGGCTCTGGAAATTTGGAATATAAATTCATAATATGACTCGTCCGTTTTGTTCACTTTAAAACATTTATTTGATATTTTGTTTTCATATTAATCGGTGATAAATAAAGCCTTCCATCAATTCCATTGGTCAGTTTCAAAACTAGAGAATTTGAGTGGCTGAACAAAATACAACTGGACCACATTTTCATAATTTGCATAATTAGAGTTGGGAGCTTTCATTGGTCAATTTCTAAACTGGACAATTAGATTGGCTAAACAAAATACAACTGGGTCATATTTGCATAATTTCAGTACTGGAGAATTTACGTTATCTGTCCTATTTAGGGTGGGTTATATTGTATTAATCTTTTACCTACAAGAAAAACTCCATTCATTGTTTTTATATTTTCACTTTTTGCTTCCAAAACATAGTTTACGACCCCTCATTGGAACGAGCTCGACGAGCTCGCTCCAATGAGAGGGTCATAACCTATGTTTGGAAGCAAAAAATTACAATTTTTGGTTATACGAGGATGTTTTTTCAAGGGGAGAGTGTAGGAAAACACTTAACAGCACTTAACAGCGCATTCATATATACACATATACATACATAGTATATACACAAATTCCATCTTAAAAATACAGTTACGGACTCCGTGCTCAAAACTTCCATGGTTCCGAAATAAGAACGTCAAGAGTGTTTTGGGGAATGCTTAAATTTTCTTAACTTTTTACCTAACTCTGTTAAAGGAGACGAGACTTGAAAATATTTTATACCGAATTAATTAAAGTTCTTAAAGCATTACACATGTCCCTTCTCCGGACAGAACTCGAAGAGATCTCTCCATTGAATGGCCATATGCCAGGTGTAAGAAGCAAAAATTGAACATATACAAAAAAGAATGACGGCTGCTGTGTAACGCGCTGAACATATTTCTCGATGATGTAACACAAAGGTTTAACACAGCAATTCGTTCCACGCAATTTGCTTATAAAATATTTAATTATTGCTCGCAAATTGTCTTCTCGCGGTCCATTGAAAAGAGTGTGTTGAAGTGAAAGAAACCCTGCGTAAAGAGCAATTTGTTTCGTAAGAATTAAGTCAGCTTCATCAACCAAATCAAAGATGCAAACTAGCGATTATTAGTGTGTATTTATTCTGATACAGTATCTCAGGGGGCGCGTGTGCCGGTATCAGATTCAATGAGCTCTAGATTATAAAACTAATCGAGAAAAATTTAATTTAGCCCCACTGAAAATTATCCACTGCACCTGACTGCACACATTAAAATACTTGTATTCACGAATGGGGCGGAGGGGGGGGGGGGGGGGGGGTGGGGGGTGGAATGGAAACTTATCCAATGCTGACTTGCAAAGGTTTTGTCACAATTCACCGATGAATGTGGTCAGACACTATCCAATAAACTGCAACGAAATACTGGTAGATGAGAAGCAACTTTTGTCCAGCATGATAAAAATTAATCCATCCAGTTCATTACGCCACAGCTGAAAAAAATTTTATATTCATTTACTAATAAACCATAACGGTAGATATTCTTCTACTGTTGCCACAAAACGCCTGATAGATTGGTGAAATAAGGGACATGAAAGGCATATAAGAAAGGGAAAAGGGAATCTGACTTGGTTTGGTTTTGTTTTAATCCACCCGTGAGTGTGGGTAGGCATTCGCCAGTAAGTTGTAACAAAACCCAGGCTAATAGATAATTTCGTAATTTGGTAATTAAGCACAAATAACCGTTAATTCTGATCATAAAGCTATACCTAAAAGAGTAATATATATATACAATTGTAGACCGTCTTCTTCCCACACACTGAAAATTAATAACTTCAGTGAGGTGTGGTGGACAATGGCATAAACACCAGTGAAGGTGATAACAAGGTAACAAGTCGTCGCCTGAATGCTAGAATGTCTTATGTCCATAGGGGACAGAGTACTCCCATGGGGGACAGAGTACTCCCAAAGGGGACATAGTACTCCCACATGGGACAGAATACTCCCATGGTGGGACAGGGTACTCCTATAGGGGGCAGAATACTCCCATAGGACATTCTAGCACTCAGGCGACGAAGTGATGAATTGAATGTGTTTTGCTAAAAACCACTGGTGAGTGCAGGTGAATACTCTCCAGTAATATGCAGCAAAACACTTGCCAATGAGCACATTCGTACACACAATTTTAACCCCGTACTCTAACTAGTAATCCAATTAACTAGGCTTTAACTGAAAATAACAGGCCTGACAATCTAGAAAATCAAGGAGTGCAAAACAATCGCCCTCCTCAGATTGTTTGTGAGTGCAATTGCACTTGAAATTTTCAATGCAAAATCGTGTATACTATTTTGGTTATATTCACTTCAAGATATTAATATTGTGACTGAAAAATTGTACTATATCAGCTACATGGTGGAAAAATTGGCACACACATCTTCTCATTATTAAAAATGTTGCATTCGATTCTTATGTGTCTTCTACCCTCAAAATGTATCGAAATGCGACATAGATTGGGTCATGAATTATTGCGAATCAATACAACATTGACAAATCGTCCCCTGAATTTCAATCAGAGAACATATTGGAACTCAGGGGGCGAAATGATAATAGATTTTAAAGGCCGTCCCAAACAGGTCTGGCATTCTAGAAAATAATCAAGGGGTGCGAAAAATTGCCCTCCTCAATATTTTTTAGGCGTGCAGTAGGCGTGCAGCACTCCTGCACTCATAAAGAATGCCAGGCCTAAAATAACAAACTACATAACCTCACGGAATACACAAAACACTCCTCTGTCCTATAAATGATTTTTCAGGTCTTCGCTGTGGCGGGGTGTGGACTGTGGTAGCTATTGTGAGGAGAGAAAAGGGTTTGGGGAGAAATTTCATAATAGCTTGCTATCAACTTACATTAAAAATATTTTCTCTGGGGTGATGTGCGTGTCGGAGGGTTAGCAAATTGCATATACAAAAGAAAAAGTTTATCCGTGAGATTTGTTAATAATGAAATTTATAGTCAGGTTAGTGGGTTATTTTGCGATATCGCCATAAAACGCCTGTAGAGATTAAAAAGGTAACAAGTGATGACTTGAATGTGTCTCGCTATATTTCGTCTCTAAGAAGTTGCACGAAAGTGAACAAGTTTTTCTTTGGTAAATTCCTAAACAGATTCCTTAACAAAATAAGCAGCTAGTCTTACCACAGACAAAGGGAAAAACAATCTTTACCTCAGAACACACGTGGAGAAGACCGGCGGTACGTACACAACCACACCCTCAGTGCAACATTCATTTACAACTTCTACAATTCAAAATAAATTACAGAATCCCTGTGATATTTATTATTTATCATTTATTGGTGTTTAAGGTCACATACTTATGCACAACGGCTAATCATGACCGTGACAGTTTTACGGGTGGAGGAAGCCGGAGTACCCGGAGAGAACCACCGAGCAACGACGAACAGCTGCCAGCTCCCCAACGTCGTAACTTCGCACTGCAGCACAGGCAGGGTTAGATTAGTTGAAGACATGCGCACCATCGACGTGCAGTACGCATTGGAACACGGCGCCATCGTGCCCCCATGTGGACAATCGGGGTTAAGTGCCTTGCCCAAGGACACAACGCGGGAGTCCGAATTGTAAGCCCAGACGGTCACCCACCCAATGATTAACCGGGCTCGACGTTGCTTAACTTCGGTGAGCTGACGAGAACCGGTTACCGTAACGCCACCGCGCCCCAGAATCCCTGTGATAAACTCAAGACTGTGTTCAAAATAGAAACTAAGAAGACAATATTCTATTTGTTTTACGATTGCGCATTTTCCAAAACTATCCTTATATCACTTATAGAAAGTTTAAACCAAAAGTATCAGCTGAATCTCAATAGTGACACAAATACACTATTTTAGGGCAATTCTCCGCAACGGAATCTTGTGATTCGCTGAATACATGTTTAATGAGCTACATACATCTGTTCCCACAGTAGGTAAAAGGGTCACCTCTAGCTTATCCCTTTACCTAACATGAAAAGCAGACGACACTTGCAAAAGAAATTCTTGAATAACTAATTTTTTTCATTTTTTGTCTCAAAAACATAGGTTATGACCCCTCGTTGGAACGAGATCGACGAGCTCGTTCCAACGAGGGGTCATAACATATGTTTTTGAGACAAAGAATGAAAAATTAATGAAAATTAATTGGCCATTTTTGAGAATAGCGCTGGCCGGTTTTGGCCGTTACGTTGTGTAAAGGGTTATACATACAAAGTAACTTTGACGATCTAAAAATATAGAATTGTATTCTAGATATATGTACTCCGCCGTCAATGCCAATATTTATTTATTAGGGTTTAACGAAACATTAACAGCCAGGGTCATATCCTGTCGGGGACAGTTTTACGGGTGGAGGAAGCCGGGGTACCCGGAGAGAACCACCGAGCAACGACGAGCAGCTGTCAGCTCTCCAACATCGTAACTCTAAACTCTGCACCGCGGCACAGGCAGGGTTAGATTGGTTGAAGACATGCGCACCATCGACGTGCAGTACGCCTTAGTGCACAGCGTCATCGTGCCCCCATGTAGGCAATCGGAGTTAAGTGCCTTGCCCAAGGACACAACGCGGGAGCGCGAATCAGTCGCTGAAATGGTCACCCTTCCAACTACTAACCGCGCTCGACGTTGCTTAACTTCGGTGATCTGACGAGAACCGGTTACCGCGACGCCACCGCGCACCCAAAATGTCAATAGAACTAGACTGAAATGGGATTGTATATCATCGACATTTACATAATAATAAATTCAACATTGAAAATACTTGTAAAAGGCATCTTGTTTGATCAATAAGAAAACAAATTTGCAGCTCTGTCTGACAATAGAGCGACGACAGCCATAGGTCGCACTGATTCAGATGTGCAAGCTGAGGCAGGAGGCCACTAGTTGCACCGATTTGTTGCAACAGGGTTGAAGGCAGTGGTTTTTATTGGTAGCTTTCGCGCGTTGGTCTCGGTGTATGCAGGGGTTGTCTTTAACAAATTGCCTGCCACAACCACACATCTCATTTTATACTGCAAACAAAAGAGAGCAAGCGTCGATTTTCAATCTGTCACATCGCTCGCGACACTCGCGTCGCATCTTGTGTGCAAAAGCCTTTAGAAACACCCCGCCCCATTTCGTTGGGAAATGCTTTTGCGTCACCCCCTAGGGTCTGAAAGTGGGGGCTATGATACAATCCAAAGAGCTGCTGTCAAAAGTTACTGGTGTTGTTATTTTTTCCATCTGGTACAATTTTGTTGTGTGGATGTGATGCAGTGAACATTCCAGTTTATATTTATAATTGGAAAATTCTCATTTCAGATGTTTGAACCTGTTCTCTTCACCATAACATAATTCTTGAATAACTAATTTTTTTCATTTTTTGTCTCAAAAACATAGGTTATGACCCCTCGTTGGAACGAGCTCGACGAGCACGTTCCAACGAGGGGTCATAACCTATGTTTTTGAGACAAAAAATGAAAAAAATAATGAAAATTAATTGGTGATTTTTGAGAATAGCGCTGGCCGGTTTTGACCGTTACGTTAGGTAAAGGGTCAGTATAATACATTTCATTCTCTCGTTGATGTGTAGGGCAGTTTTGACACGCAGTTGGTTTTCTCATGTAATGTATACTTAAATAAAGCAATAGATAATAAAAAAAGACGAGTTCAAACATTCATTCGACCATGGCAATGTTGGACCATTTTTACACCCGAAACATAATTCCTCATGGCGTTACAAGTTAGACAAAAACATTATGATGTACAAGACAATTATTGTTATGTGGAACGATCATATGTTCATGTTGGGGGAATAATTAAATTTGAGGATGTCACTTACCTTTTTGGTTTACTGAATTTTATTACATATGCACTCAGCTTTGTGAGAGAGATAGCTTCAGAGCTTCTTTTTTGACCTGCTGAGTAAAACATTTGTTCGTAGTGAATATGCCGAATGGCATACTAGTTAACTGGTAGAGTGATGGAAGCCCATATTTGGGCTTTATTCTGAATGGCAGGTACTGCAACTTTAAAGCATCAGCTTCAGTGGCTGTGCTTCATGCTCTCTTTGAAGTAACATTTTTAAGTCTAATAAGATTTGCCTTGTTACAATTTATAGGAGAGTGCCCGCAGGCACTCTCCTATAAATTATAACAAGGCAATGACATGCGAACAAATTTTGGCGGCCAAAAATAATTTATCACTCTACGAGTTAATACAGCGTAACGAAGATTCCTTTATTCAAGTTTTAGTGCTTTACGTTACTTTCATCATCTTTGTCCATATCGTGACCGTAACAGAAGTATGAAGTCAAGATCAACCAATTGTTTGTAGCTCTGTGCTGCCCACTTTGGTGGACTTCTACTCCAGGAGTTGGTTTCCGGGTCCTATTTTACCAGTAAAACCGACCTAAAAATAAACAAGAACTGCTCCAATTCCCAGGGGGGTGGGGGGGGGGGGGTACAGTAACGCTCAAACCCCGAAACATAATTAAGGTTACAATCCTTGTTTTAGCCACTGGACATCCGAGTTAACTTTATTCCTTCGACAAGACGCTTAACCCCGATTGCCCATGTGGAGGGGAGGGAGCACGGTGGTGCTGTGTACTGAGGCTTATTGCTCGTATATTATTAGTTACACAGTTTGTTGGTGGCCTAATATGGTGAGTCCGAGTCCAATATGGAATTTACTGACACCATATATACCATATTAGGCCACCAACAAACTGTGTAACGAATATATCTTACCGACTGCTGCATCGATGCACAGAACTAATAACAACAGCGATCAAAATTGAATGAGAGAATTCTCGCAATGTGTTCTTGTGTCTGTGCCTTGCTACAATTTATGGGAGAGTGCCTACAGGCAAATTCACACATACCAAACAGTTTCATTTCGAAGGTAACATGACACACAACCACAGAATATGAAGCCTTTTAAGTTGCCTTATCTGCCTTCCAACACCCAATCTTTCAACTTGAAGCGTTTATCGGCTGCCGCCATTTTGAATAATCAGTGAACAAAGGGGAGATTACCCATAGCTGTCAGCGTATATTGATGTTGACAGGCAGTATATGGTTTTATATGCAGTCTCCATGTGATGTCTTTGAACCAATGAAATTCCCAGATACTTGTAGGAGGTAAGATATTAGATGGTACACTTGCCCTGAACCGCTACCAACTCTGCTTGTGCTGAGTTAGTAAACTGGATAGTCTGACAGTTGCTCGCCGCTGCTCCTTGGTTCTCTCCTGTTTCTCCCATCAAACTGTCTGACATGATGTGATCCCGGCTATTGAAAGTGCCGTTAAACTTAAAAAAAAACACAATTAACATTAACACTTTGAACCGTGATGATATATTCCATGACAGTCCAGAGACATCAACTGGTAAAGTCTATATTCGTTACTTGGGGAAGACCAATCAATATTTTCAACGTGCAGCATTGGGGCTGCACGTTGAAAATATTTATTGATCTACCTCACAATTCACTGAGCAGCTGTCCACTTGTCTAAGTGGGCGTTACGGGAAAAGAGTTAAACTAGAAGGCAGATTATTTAGAACTTTCTTGTTGCTTTTACATTTTCTCAAATATTCCAGTCAATACAAGGATGGCAACTCCATATTTTGGAACTTTTCTTAAACACTGTCGACAGAAGGAACGCATATTATCGAAATGTTCGTACTTCATTTTGAACTTTTCAAATCAAAATCAATATATGCCAATGGGTAGGGAACGGCAACACACCTGGAGTATTAATGAGTTTCTTCTGATGAAAGTCTCTCGTACCCTTGCCACGAATTCATGTCCTATATTCAAAACCCATTCCGGGTCCGCTATTCTTCGTATGCTTATCTTTCACAATGTGTGAGAAAGATCATGATCACTTCATAGCAAACGCTATCAAGCGCCACCCAAAGTTGCTTGTCAATAATTAATGAAAATTTGGATATCATCAGGTGAAAAAATGTCAATTCTTTTAACAAAATAAAGAGAAACGATCTGGGCAATATAGGTCAAAACCAGTTCAAACTTGGCCCCACAGACCGTTAAATGTGATGAATTGACACGTTTTGTGGGTCCGTCTCTCTCCATATTAGTATAGTGATGAGTTTCTGAGTCCCAATTTCACTCGAATAATGATGGCAATCCTCTCCTGTCCTACCTTAGAATAATACAGCATAATACTGACACTATGTTATCGAAGAAATATACTTTTGATCATCACCTTTGATACCACAAAATATTGGTCTCACATTATTTTACTGACGTGACATCCGTTACTTATTCCCAGTTCCTTATTCGACATTCGTTATCATCCATTTATCAGTTGACAACGAATGTCGAAACAAGGAACTGGGAATAAGTAGCGGTTGTCACGTCCCCCATTTTTTTTAAATTAGAATATACAACACTTGAAGCGGCCAGTTCTTCTTTATATAGGATGTGTTGAGCGATTAGCTCACGGAATACCAGAGACACACGTAACTGTCGTGAGCCAATAGCTCAGATCAAAACTTATTTGCCAGAAGTTCTCTATTCGCAGTTCGGTGTATAGTTATGTTATTTTGTTCCATCTTCGGCGACGTACGTAAACATATCTCTAAATAATATTGTATATGAACAACAGAAAATCATCATATTTTCACCCATTGTTGCTGATCGCAATGAACGAATAGCCCGAGGCCAGTTAACGTCTGATCAGAAATGCCCAGAATGTATCATATTGGACACTGTTACCCGCTCGTGTAAAATTGCCAAACACAGGAGGGGTTTTCAAGCAGGCAGTATCAAACCAATACCCAACACTATAGATCGCCGAACACCCATTTCCATTTCTGTCTTTTGTGCTAAATGATCCATCATTCTCCACTGAAGGCTCAACGCCCTCACCACTTGTGTAACTGTTGTAATGAACGGTATAATTTTCTTTTTCACTGTCGACCTTAAACAACATGTAATGACTATATGCGCCAGGACTTTCAAACCAATGTTTGAGCTCGTACGAGAGTGACCCGTTTGTGATTCTGTGCATGTTCTCGTTGCCCATCCAATATGCGCCTATGGCTTTAGCGTTGTTCGGATCAATGTCACCAAATCCGTACTTATATTCAGTCCACGTCTTATTGAAATATTCTGATGTGAAGCCGTATTGTGGCGCTGCGTATGCAATTAGGTATTGCCATCGGCAAAATACTTGAATTTTACCATTGCCGTCATCAGGGTATATGTCAAACCATCCCATCTGAGTATTACCATGACAATCTGAAAAAGTTGATATAAGAATATAGTTCTTAACCCTTTACCTAACCTGAAAAGCAGACGACATTTGCAAAAATAATTCTTGAATAACTATTTTTTTCATTTTTTGTCTCAAAAACATAGGTTATGACCCCTCGTTGGAACGAGCTCGACGAGCTCGTTCCAACGAGGGGTCATAACCTATGTTTTTGAGACAAAAAATGAAAAAAATAATGAAAATTAATTGGTAATTTTTGAGAATAGCGCTGGCCGGTTTTGACCGTTACGTTAGGTAAAGGGTCAATATAATACATTTCATTCTCTCGTTGATGTGTAGGGCAGTTTTGACACGCAGTTGGTTTTCTCATGTAATGTATACTTAAATAAAACAATAGATATTAAAAAAGACGAGTTCAAACATTCATTCGACCATGGCAATGTTGGACCATTTTTGCACCCGAAACATAATTCCTCAAGGCGTTACAAGTTAGACAAAAACATTATGATGTACAAGATTACAATTGTTATGTGGAACGATCATATGTTCATGTTGGGGGAATAATTAAATTTGAGGATATCACTTACCTTTTTGGTTTACTGAATTTTATTACATATGCACTCAGCCTTGTGAGAGAGATAGCTTCAGAGCTTCTTTTTGACCTGCTGAGTAAAACATTTGTTCGTAGTGAATATGCCGAATGGCATACTAGTTAACTGGTAGAGTGATGGAAGCCCATATCTGGGCTTTATTCTGAAGGGCAGGTACTACAACTTTAAAGCATCAGCTTCAGTGGCTGCGCCTCATGCGCTGCCTTTGAAGTGATAGTTTTTAGTCTAATAAGATTTGCCTTTGCAGGCACTGTCCTATAAATTGTAACAAGGCAATGACATGCGAACAAATTTTGGCGGCCAAAAATAATTTAGCACTCTACCAGTTAATACAGCGTAACGAAGATTCCTTTATTCAAGTTTTAGTGCTTTACGTTACTTTCATCATCTTTGTCCATATCATGACCGTAACAGAAGTATGAAGTCAAGATCAACCAATTGTTTGTAGCTCTGTGCTGCCCACTTTGGTGGACTTCTACTCCAGGAGTTGGTTCCCGGGTCCTATTTTACCAGTAAAACCGACCTAAAAATAAACAAGAACTGCTCCAATTCCCACGGGGGGGGGGGGGGGGGGGGGGGGGGCGTGGGGGTGGGGGGGGGGGGGTATTACAGTAACGCTCAAACCCCGTAACATAATTAAGGTTACAATCGTTGTTTTAGCCACTGGACATCCGAGTTAACCTTAATCCTTCGACAAGACGCTTAACCCCGATTGCCCATGTGGAGGGGAGGGAGCACGGTGGTGCTGTGTACTGAGGCTTATTGCTCGTATATTATTAGTTACACAGTTTGTTGGTGGCCTAATATGGTGTCAGTTAATTCCATATTGGACTCGAACAAGCTCGAGTCCAATATGGAATTAACTGACACCATATATACCATATTAGGCCACCAACAAACTGTGTAACGAATATATCTTACCGACTGCTGCATCGATGCACAGAACTAATAACAACAGCGATCAAAATTAAATGAGAGAATTCTCGCAATGTGTTCATGTGTCTTTGCCTTGTTACAATTTATGGGAGAGTGCCTACAGGCAAATTCACACATATCTAACAGTTTCATTTTGAAGGTAACATGGGACACAACGGACAACCACAGAATATAAAGCCTTTTAAGATGCCTTACCTGCCTTCCAACACTCAATCTTTCAGCTTGAAGCGTTTATCGGCTGCCGCCATTTTGAATAATCAGCGAGCAAAGGGGAGATTACCCATAGCTGTCAGCGTATATTGATGTTGACAGGCAGAAAATGGTTTTATATGCAGTCTGCGTGTGATGTCTTTGAACCAATGAAATTCCCAGATACTTGTAGGAGGTAAGATATTAGATGGTACACTTGCCCTCAACCGCTACCAACTCTGCTTGTGCTGAGTTAGTAAACTGGATAGTTTGACAGTTGCTCGCCGCTGCTCCTTTGTTCTCTCCTGTTTCCCCCATCAAACTCTCTGACATGTTGTGATCCTGGCTATTGAAAGTGCCGTTAAACTTAAAAAAAAAACAATGAACATTAACACTTTGAACCGTGATGGTATATTTCATGACAGTCCAGAGACATCTGGTAGAGTATATATTCGTTACTTGGGGAAGACCAATCAATATTTTCAACGTGCAGCATTGGGGCTGCACGTTGAAAATCTTTATTGATCTAACCCACAATTCACTGAGTACCTGTCTACTTGTCTAAGTGGGCGTTACAGGAAAAGAGTTAAACTAGAAGGCAGATTATTTAGAACTTTCTTGTTGCTCTTACATTTTCTCAAATATTCCAGTCAATACAAGGATGGCAACTCCATATTTTGGAACTCTTCTTGAACACTGTCGATAGAAGGAACGCACATTATCGAAATGTTCGTACTTCATTTTGAACTTTTTAAATCAAAATCAATATATGCCAATGGGTAGGGAACGGCAACACACCTGGAGTATTAACGAGTTTCTTCTGATGAAAGTCTCTCGTACCCTTGCCACGAATCCATGTCCTATATTCAAAACCCATTCAGGGTCCGCTATTCTTCGTGTGCTTATCTTTCACAATGTGTGAGAAAGATCATGATCACTTCATAACAAACGCTATCAAGCGCCACCCAAAGTTACTTGTCAATAATTAATGAAAATTTGGGTATCATCAGGTGAAAAAATGTCAATTCTTTTAACAAAATAAAGAGAAACGATCTGGGCAATATAGGTCAAAACCATTTCAAACTTGGCCCCACAGACCGTTAAATGTGATGAATTGACACGTTTTGTGGGTCCATCTCTCTCCACATTAGTATAGTGATGAGTTTCTGAGTCCCAATTTCACTCGAATAATGATGGCAATCCTCTCCTGCCCTACTTAGAATAATACAGCATAATACTGACACTATGTGATCTAAGAAATATACTTTTGGTCATCACCTTTGATACCACAAAATATTGGTCTCACATTATTTTACTGACATGACATCCGTTACTTACTCCCAGTTCCTTATTCGACATTCGTTATCATCCATTTATCAGTGGACAACGAATGTCGAAACAAGGAACTGGGAATAAGTGGCGGTTGTCACGTCCCCCATTTTTTTAAAATTAGAATATACAACACTTGAAGCAGCCAGTTCTTCTTTAAAGAGGATGTGTTAAGCGATTAGCTTACGGAATACCAGAGACACACGTAACTGTCGTGAGCCAATAGCTCAGGTCAAAACTTAAATGCCAGAAGTTCTATATTCGCAGTTCGATGTATAGTTATGTTATTTTGTTCCATCTTCGGCGACGTCCGTAAACATATCTCTAAATAATATTGTATATGAACAACAGAAAATCATCATATTTTCACCCATTGTTGCTGATCGCAATGAACGAATAGCCCGAGGCCAGTTAACGTCTGATCAGAAATGCCCAGAATGTATCATATTGGACACTGTTATCCGCTCGTGTAAAATTGCCAAACACAGGAGGGGTTTTCAAGCAGGCAGTATCAAACCAATACCCAACACTATAGATCGCCGAACACCCATTTCCATTTCTGTCTTTTGTGCTAAATGATCCATCATTCTCCACTGAAGGTTCAACGCCCTCACCACTTGTGTAACTGTTGTAATGAACGGTATAATTTTCTTTTTCACTGTCGACCTTAAACAACATGTAATGACTATATGCGCCAGGACTTTCAAACCAATGTTTGAGCTCGTACGAGAGTGACCCGTTTGTGATTCTGTGCATGTTCTCGTTGCCCATCCAATATGCGCCTATGGCTTTAGCGTTGTTCGGATCAATGTCACCAAATCCGTACTTATATTCAGTCCACGTCTTATTGAGATATTCTGATGTGAAGCCGTATTGTGGCGCTGCGTATGCAATTAGGTATTGCCATCGGCAAAATACTTGAATTTTACCATTGCCGTCATCAGGGTATATGTCGAACCACCCCATCTGAGTATTACCATGACAATCTGAAAAAGATGATATAGGAATATAGTTCTTAACCCTTTACCTAACCTGAAAAGCAGACGAAACTTGCAAAAATAATTCTTGAATAACTATTTTTTTTCATTTTTTGTCTCAAAAACATAGATTATGACCCCTCGTTGGAACGAGCTCGACGAGCTCGTTCCAACGAGGGGTCATAACCTATGTTTTGAGACAAAAAATGAAAAAAATAATGAAATGAATAAAATTAATTGGTGATTTTTGAGAATAGCGCTGGCCGGTTTTGTCCGTTACGTTAGGTAAAGGGTTAATATAATACATTTCATTCTCTCGTTGATGTGTAGGGCAGTTTAGTTGAATGCTTCACGTGACTCTATTCGTTCACAGTTTAGAACTTATGACAGGACCGAAGCTAGAAGGGTTTCTGACATGGGGAGAGTTCAAATTTTCCGAGAGTAATCCGTATCGTTCGTCGTTATAAACTTGGAACCTAGCTTTGAAACAATAATAAACGAAACAAGCTGAAAATGTTCATTAAGTATACAAGTAGTGCATTCCTATTGGAATTGTAGAGTTTCAACATTTTTCGTTTTTTCCTTCGAAATTTTGGACCCGAATGTTCTCAGAACATATAGACAGCAGCATGATGAAATTTGAACTCGGGGATATGGTCAAACTCCCCCATGATCTCAGCTATATTATTGTCGCGAAATGTCGTCGGTAACCATGGAAACGCATAAAAATAGGGGGTTTGGGAATACAGCCATAACATCTGAACTCATCAGTTTGAATGGGTGCGAGTGGATGGATGTGGTGCGGGGAGGACGCACGATTCTAATGGTCTGATGAACTGAAACTGTCATACAACTTCAGAAAAGTGATAATGAGGCTCAAATTAACAAAACCCAAGAGGCTGCATATTTTGAGGTAAAACATGTTTTTTGCAGGTAAGTAGGTATAATAGGCCGATTCCATATCACTTGTACACGATTTTGTACATGTACACGTACATCGATGTACACCTCCATAGGATTTAGTGTTAAAATCGTGTACACGTACACAAAATGTCGTTTTTTTTGGTGATACAGAATCGGCCATCGTTTTACATCGCACTTTTAACGTTCAAAATACCCGTTGGCGAACGCGTACATTCGACACGTCGCTCAAGAGTGAAAAAAATGTAGGAAATTTTAAGAAAATATGATTAAAAATTTGTTCTCTACGTTCCCATCGCGGATTAGACCATCGATCCATCGTTGGTGAACGCGAGCAAAAAACGTTTTGCCGATTCTGTATCAGCATCAAAAAGCGGTTTGCCGATTCTGTATCACCTAAGTAGGTATAAGTAGGTATACGTTCACCAACGGGTATTTGAACGGTTAAAGTGCGATCCGATCGGGGAAACCCATTTGCCGATTCCAGATCAAAAAGTCGACCTCTGTACGGTACATAGAAAAAAGGTGATGTCGAATCGGCAAAACCACTGCCACGTTCCCGATCGCGTTTGGGACGGTCGATTTGATCGGTGAAAAAAAAAACAAACGATTTGCCGGATTCATCTCTTGCGTTTTGTGAGAGGTGTATCGTGATAGAATCAAAGGGTAAAATTGCATTCCACTTAAATGGATTTTAAGAGGTAAATGCATTTTAATTGACTCATGTCTCGGTTCAAGAGACATCAATAAAAACACCTTTTGACAAGACACACTTCTAAATTGTTCCTATTCACAAAAGTGTGTCTGTTTACTTCAAACGGTATTTTGTTCTTTTGACGATAATTGTCTTTGTTTACTCCAAATAGTATTTTGCTCTTTGATGATATGGAGGTGAGAATAATCGCCGAGGGCGTTGCATTTTATCAATGGTTTTATTGTGAATGATTTTAAGTATATTACGTATTAAATCAGAAATTGTGTTTTCAATGTGCTGTTTAACTATGGCTTTTTTCGACTGAAACGATTTCCATGTAAAACTTTTGAAGAAATAGCGTTGTTCAACGTGCGAGTACTAACGCGGTTTTAACCCAAAATATTACAAGATATTCATGGAGTATTATTTTTTCCCATATATTTTTTTTTGCCAAAAAATTCTCGTCAGAGAATTTCTTTAAAAGATTTTTTCAACTCTTGTTTTTTTGACTGAAACGATTTCCATGTAAAACTTTTGAAGAAATAGCGTTGTTCAACGTGCGAGTACTAACGCGGTTTGAACCCAAAATATTGCAAGATATTCATGGAGTATTATTTTTTCCCATATATTTTTTTTTTGCAAAAAGAATTCTCGCCAGAGAATTTTTTTAAAAGATTTTTTCAACTCTTGTTTTTTTGACTGAAACGATTTCCATGTAAAAACTTTTGAAGAAATAGCGTTGTTCAACGTGCGAGTACTAACGCGGTTTTAACTCAAAATATTACAAGATATTCGTGGAGTATTATTTTGAGATTGACTTCAAGTGTGAGGAAAATAACTACCTGTATGATTTAACACTTTAAAAACGTTGTATTTATAGATGTTTATTTGAGACTAACTCTAAGTTTCTCGTTGTCGGAAATAACTGTTGATGTGATCTTTAACACGTTTGAGGGCAAAACGCATTTAAAGAGGTTTATTTTATAAATGTTTTTCCTTAACTGGTTTTAGTTATTATATTAAAAACAGAAGATTTTTATTTACTTAAAACATAAAAAATAATTATACATTTAATTTTGAAAATAATAAATAACTCACATTAGCATACTCAAAGGAAATATTAATAATTAAAAACAAAAAAAGAAATGTTTTTACAGATGGATGCTAAACGCCGAGATCAGCTTTTAAATGAATATGAACGTGCCAAAAAGGGCATTCAGTCGGCTGACAGAAGCAGACGTCTTGGAGAAATCGAACTCAAATGCGAGACCACAAAAATATTTAAACCCATGACGGAGGTTCAAGAGAGAAGCAAGAAGGAGATCGTTGACGAATTGAGACCCTTAAAAGAAAGTTCTTTGAGAATGGGTTCGTTGCCTGGTAGTTTTACAAACCAGTATTCGCTTCAATCTACACCGGATTATGTTCCCATGAGAATCGAAACCGACGTGAGTGAGAGTGATGATAGAGCTTCGACTATCACCACTGATAGCGTCACGTTGTCCGAGGATGGTGGTAAGAGAGATCTGTTGTATGGATTTTATAAGGATTCGGATGGTAGAACTTTTGTGGGCGACACAGAAGTGGAAATAGATGATGATGAATTAACCATTGGCCCGAATAGGTACGAATTAACTTTTGGACTGTGCAAATTGCTCCTTTACAACAAGCCTAGTGATTACACGGAACAGGATTACAACAATTACGGCGACATTCTGGTTCAGACCAACGCCATGAAGAGAAATAACGATGACAGAGAGATGAGACCTAAAGCCAGCAGAGGTTACAAGTGGACGAAAGTGGTGAAACCTATATGGAATTCGCATAAGAAGTTCGTTGAATCGGTGAGTGGTAAAGGGGTGGAAACCACTTTTCTTCCGAGCGATTCTAACACTCTGTTTCAGAGATTGAGATTGTTGATGGCAAGTAGATGCGCTGGTAACACAGGATTAGATAATGAGATAGTTAGCATATGCGACGAATTGTTACGACAGAAGGTTTTGAATAAAAACCATTATAAAAGGCTGATGAACGAATTGAAGGATTGATGTATATAATAAGTAGAGAGAAACAAACAAACAAACAAAAAATATATAAAATAAAAACAGTAAATTTTACACTAGAATAATAAAAAGTATTTAAACAACAAACGATTTACCAGTGAAAACAAAATATATATTATAAAATAAAATATGTTGGTGATAAAGAACAGGGGAAACGTTAGAACTTATGTTCAAGGCAGTTCTGGCATCGTCGATTCTATAATGCGAGCGTTCACGAGTGATGCGGGTAGAAAACTCGCATCGACCGCGTTTGAGGTCGGTAAGAAGACGGCTTTGGATGCTGGTAAGAAAGCCGCTTCTGAAGCCAGTGGTAGGATAGCTTCTGTGGCTGGCAAGAGGGCAGCCGACGCGTTGATTGACAAGTTTATCAGTCCACCGGCAAAGCGAGCTACGTTAGAGCGAACGCCGAAAAGTTGGAAAGATTTTAAGGATGCTGTGGTACCCATACAAGATTTAGCCAAAATGATGAGTGGATCTGGATTGAAGAGAACTCGCGACGGTGTAATATAAATAAATAATAATATTAAAAACTGAGTTTGAAAAAACATAAAAAATTGTGTTTGAAAAAATCTAAAATAACAAAAAAAAAAAAAAAATAAAACAAAGATGAACATTAAAGATATGTCTTTTAACGACGTCGCGACCAAGAGGTTGAATAATGAGTTCTTTCCTAAAAGCATAAGAGGCTTGATAGTGGGAAAATTGAATTGTGGAAAGACCAATCTGTTGATGAATCTGTTGTCGCGACCCAACTGGTTGGATTACGACAGATTGTTTGTGTTTGACAAGAGCTTGTTTCAACCCGAATACAGATTGCTTCGAGAGTGCATGGATCGTAGATTGCCCAAGGACGTCATAGCCAGAATCTTTGACAGTAAGGAGGAATTCGACAAAAGTGAAGCTTCTCTTTCGACCATTTTGGATGGTGCGGTGATGGAATTGATGAAGAGAAATGCATCTTCGAACGTCGAGTGTCGATTTTATGAGAACGCTAGCGACGTTCCGGATCCTAGAGAACTGAAATCGGAAGATAAGAATCTCATGATTTTCGATGATCTGCTTTTGGAGAGACAGAACCGATGCGAATCATATTACGTTAGGGGTCGTCACAGCAACGTGGACTGTTTCTACCTGTCACAGAATTATTTTCGATTGCCCAGACAGACGATAAGGGAGAACGCTAATTTTCTATGTCTCTTTCGCCAAGATCTCAAGAATCTCAATCACATCTACAGCGATCACGTCGCAAATGACATGAGCGCGGTGGAATTCAGGAGATTCTGTAAGAGGGTTTGGGATGGAGGACTTTACAATTTCGTCGTGATCGATTTGACTAGCAAATTTAATCGTGGAAAATATCGGTGCGGATTTGACAAGTTTTATGTTTCTGCTGATAATAAGATAGAGCGTGAAAATAAAAAAAATTAGAAAATAATAAATCTTCAAATAATTAGTTTTTGAAAAAATAAAATTAAATATAATGTTCGAACAAGGAGAATTGTTAGAACGGATAGCCGAGAATACAGCTGCAAAACAATCCATTCAAATCGTGGTGAGTGGGGATTCGACTCGATTCGTAACAAAATTCGAACCTTCCATCTAATTGAATAGAGAGAAAAGATACGAGATGGCGTTGGTGAATCTGGAGACTTATTATTCCTTTCCCAACGTCACTGAAAAGAATAACTCGTTCAAGTATTCCGACGGAGTGGATTGGTTGGAGATTCGAATTCCCAAAGGAAGTTACGACATAGACGATTTGAATAATTACATTCAAACGCGAATGAAGATGGATAGAAAGGGAAGCAACAAGATCAGACTCACTCCCAATCCTAATACCTTACAGACGATGTTGGATTTGGAAGATAATTTTCGAGTGGATTTCAATACGGACGATTCTATAGGCAAGATGCTGGGATTCGATCGAAAGATGTATCGAGGTCACGCGGCATCTGAAAATATGGTAGACATTCTCACAGTCAATAGCATTCTAGTGAACGTGGATGTGATTGCTGGAAGCTACGTGAATGGTAGCACTCAACCGACGATCTATTCCTTCTTTCCAAACGTGTCGCCGGGTTATAAGATCGTGGAACGACCTCGAAATTTAGTTTATCTACCAGTGATTTTAGACACATTGTATAGTCTCAAAACCACGTTGATGGATCAAAATGGTGAACTGTTAGATCTTCGTGGAGAGAGGGTGATGATACGATTTCACATAAAAGAAATATAAAAGCAAAAAAAAAAAATATTGTGTATATATATAAATAACAAAAATAAAATAAACGCAATATTAATTTTAAAAAATTATTTAATATATATAATTATCATTAAAACAAAAAAAAACAATTGAAGAAAATATATTTTAAAAAAAGAATTATGACACAATACGTGGTTAAAAATGTGAACATATCCACAGGACAGAGGAAGAAAGAGAGCGTTAACAACTCGAGGTGAGGCGGTGAGATTCAAATTCACTCACGAAGATCTGACTAGTGGTGGTCAGGATTCGATCGCCTGGACCAGAAGTCAAATCAAAAGGATGGAGAAAGCGATTCGTGGTGGTAGAGGGTTGACGGTGAGATTGAGTCCCGCTCAATTGAGATACAATTTGCAAATGGAAGGCAGTTTCCTATCGCTATTGGCAGGAATTGCCACAAAAGCATTACCCTTTGCCGCAAAAGCATTACCCTTTCTCGGAAAGTCTCTTGGTGTGGGAGCTCTCACGGGACTCGCGAGTTCGGCAGTTGAGAAATTAATGGGTGGCAGCTGACTGTTTTTGAAGAAGGGAGGAGCCATTGTCGCGTCCACGTAGTCGACAGTGGTAAAGGATTGTATCTAGAACCCGTTAGAGGTGACAACTCTTTGAGTGGAAACGGTCTCTATCTGAAGAGTGGACGGAATGTTGAGCGACTCGGCAAGGGTTTGTTGTTTGGTGAGAATTCGCCATTTAAGAATATACCGATTTTGAATATGTTATTATAATGTAAAAACAATTATATAATTATATAAATATAAAATACAAATCATAGAAAGTATAAAATAATATAAAATGGATAAAAAGGTGGAAAAACAATTAGACGATAATGATGAATATCGCGAGATAGAGTGTGAAAAAGATGTGGAAAAAAGATTAGATGCTAATGATGGATATCTTAGGAAAGAACTGATAAAAGAGTTAAATAAAGATTGGGATATGCGGTTGAAATTTAAAAGAATGAGACGTTTTCCACCGTGACCACTATCTACTGAAGAGAATGATGCGAGTGTTACTGAGAGATGCACAACATTCGTTCATAATTATGATTCGGATAAACAAATGTGTTCTAAAAAAACGTAGCATATCACAAAAAAAAGAAAAGAAAAGAAGAATCAACACGGAAATTTGAGAAAAAAGGAAACGTTATTATAATATATGGGCAATAGTGAAGAAGGAAAACAAAAAAAAAAATAAAAAAACAAAAAAAAAGTAATGAGATCTAGAGATGATCAACCTCTCTAGATCTCATTACTTTTTTTTTTCCTTCTTCTTTGCTAAAAATCAATCTCTCTATTGTTTATATTTCCAAGTCCGTTATTAGCATGTTGACACTTGTGTTTTCTCCTTTTTCGAAAATGTGTTGAATGTTTATCTTTACTTTTTTAAGTTTTTTTACATCGGTGAACGCGCTCTCACCATCCGATTTGTCCACGAGTTTGAGTGTGATTTTTGGATATATGTAACTTCCATAGAACAATGACAAATCGTCCTTGTCAAATTCTCTGTCTTCGGCGACGATGATATTCTGCAGATTGCTTTCGTAGTCGTAAAACAAATCAAGCATGGCTTCATCCAATTTCAAAGGCATGTTATATCTGTCGTAGTAGCGCTCTAAGCCCTTCTTCTCAACCTCGTTCAATTTGATGGAATCGTGTCCTTGTAATCTATAGATTTTAAAACTGAATTTTTTACATGTTTCGACTCGTTTCAATTTCAATTCGCATCTTTTAGGTGTTGTTGTCATGATCGATTATTTGTTTTTTTGTTTTATGAATTCTTGCAAATAATATATATTTTTAAATTTTGTATTTAAATAATAATTTGTTAAAAAAGTTTGGTTTTTTTTTTTACTCTTTATATATATAAAAAAAAGTGTTTTTTTTAATTTTTAATTTTCTTTAATGTAAAAATTTTTTTTGTAAAAGTTTTTTTCTCTTTATATATAAATAAAAAGTTAAATTTTAACATCCTTTTTTCTCGTATTAATTCAATTTTTTTCATGTTAAGGAACATAAAAATAGATTAATTTCATCCAAAAAAAATTTTTTTCACAATAAAGAAAAATTAAAATTAAAGAAAAATCTTTTTTATACATATAAAGAGTAAAAAAAACAAACTTTTTTAACAAATTATTTAAATACAAAATTCGAAAAAAAAAAATTCTTACAAATGGAGCAAACAGATAAAAAAATGGAAAATTTAAATGAGAAACCGTACCTCAGTTAAACGAGATTTGTAAACTATTAAATATTCCACATTTCAGAAATCATAGAACTAAATAAAAAAAAATTGAAGTCATACAGGAATATTTGCGAAACGATGGAAAGGCAAACAAAATGTTGATAGCAACGACGTCAAAAAATGCATCGGTTGTGAAAAATGAGAAGAAGAAAAAGATAGTAAAAGGAATCGAAATGCCGACATCGAAAAAAAACCAAAAATGTTTCGATTATGAAAGATAAGAAGACGGCTAAACGAAAAGCCGTTGAAGAACTTCAAGTTTCAAAAGAAAAGAAAAAAAAACTAAAACGAAAACGAGTGATGTACTTCAGATTCTAGACAAACGAGATATATCGAGCGAAATTCGACAAGCAATCAATGAAGGGAAAGGAGAAGAATATGTAGCACGACTCATCACGGAACTATTCCAATCGAAGCCTGTAGAATGGGAGAGTGTGATCAAAGGCGTTTTTCAAACTTTCGACATGGTTCCCTCATTCAAGAAAATCAATGCGAAATTATTCATGGAACAGGTGAAGAAAAAAATATTGGATTTGTTTCACAAACACATGAACATAGGACGAAAAATTAAGATGATACTCCAATGCGTGATGAATAAAATCGAGGCTCAAAATCCCACCATAGCGGTGAACGTCTTGGGATATGACGATGAAAAATGAACAATCTATCCTCTCAGACAGACTTCGTATCTCGAAAGAGAAAAGATGATTATTTTATTATTGATTTCGAATGGTGACAATCATCATTATTGTTGGGTTAAAAATCAGAGCCGATTACTGTCAAGACAAAATAATAAACATGAACATAAGATATGTTTATGTTGCAACTGCATGAACATGTTTCAGAGCGAAAAATCGTTAGCAAAACATCAGGAATATTGCAATGAAAATCAAGGTGTCGCCATTGAAATGCCCAAACCCAACACCATCATGAAGTTTGAAAATCGCAATAGAAGGTTAAAAGTACCATTCATCGTGTACGCCGATTTCGAATGTTTCACTGTGAAAATGACTTCCTGCCAACCTAACGCTCTTCAAAGTTACGTCAAAAGATATTTAAAAACACATACCTTCAGGCTATTGCATTTATGTGAAATGCACTTTCGACTCGCAATACGACATGAGTCCCTTCACCTACACGAAATAGTGCGAAGATGACGACGTGGCTCAAAGGTTCGTGGAAGAGTTAGAATCGAAAATTAAAATGTTATACGATAAATACAAAACTCCGGCGAAAATGATCATCATGCGAGAGCAGCAGGACGAAAATAACAGAGCCACCGAATGTCACATATGCAGACAATCATTTGACGAGAATTCAGAGGAAAATAAGAAGGTCAGAGACTGCGATCATTACATGGGTCTGTATCTCGGTCCGGCTCACAGTAAGTGTAATTTAAAATATCGAGATGCCGTTTTCTATCCAGTGATATTTCACAATCTCTCGGGTTACGACTGTCATCTGTTCGTGAAAAATCTCAGCACCTCCCATGAAGAATTAAATTGCATCGTGAACAGCAAAGAAAGATACATTTCCTTCACAAATTGGAAGCTCATGGAGAAGAAAAGAGTAATCGCTGGAGAGACGTTGAAAGAAAAAACGAAATTCATTCGTAGAAGCATATGTTTCATCAACAGTTTTAAATTCATGTCGACCGCTCTGGAAAAATTAGTCGATAACATGAGCAAGGATAAATTTAAAATCACGAGCGAACATTTTGGAGAACGAGTAGACATCATGTTGAGGAAAGGAGTCTATCCTTACGATTACATGAATGATCTAAAGAGATTCGCCGACACTGCACTACCTTTGAAAGAAGATTTTTATTCAAAATTATACGAATCCAACATTTACGATGAGAATTACGAACACGCTAAAAACGTGTGGAAATCATTTGATATGAAAACCATGAGAGATTATCACAATCTCTATCTAAAGACCGATGTTCTACTCTTGGCAGACGTGTTCGAAAATTTTCGAGACGTTTGTCGTCGAAATTACAATCTGGATCCGGCTTGGTATTTCACCGCACCCGGTCTGGCGTGGGACACTCTGTTGAAGACCAC
The DNA here is from genome assembly GCA_031216915.1 of Pictodentalium vernedei. Classification (NCBI taxonomy): domain Eukaryota; kingdom Metazoa; phylum Mollusca; class Scaphopoda; order Dentaliida; family Dentaliidae; genus Pictodentalium; species Pictodentalium vernedei. The sequence continues at coordinate 44,426,299 of CM062292.1, read as the reverse complement.
CGAAGTCCAATTGGAATTATTATCCGACATGAACATGTTGATCATGTTCGAAAGGGCTGCGAGAGGTGACGACTCGATGATCTCCCACAGATATTCTGAAGCTAACAATCCCTACATGAAAGAAGGTTTCGATTCGAAACGATCGAATAAATACATACAGTATTGGGATGCTAATAATCTGTACTGTTGGGCTATGAGTCATCCTTTACCGATTGGAAATTTCGAATGGGTAACGGAACAGGAAGAGATGCAAAAATGGAGAGACTATCCTTGCATTTTAGAAGTCGATTTGAACTATCCGGAAGAATTACATGATCTACACAACGATTATCCACTGGCTCCCGAATGAATGGAACCGAACGATGGAGACGAGGAAAAACTCATTCCCAATTTATCTAACAAATATAACTACGTCATCTACAGTCAGAATTTGAAACAATACGTCGATTACAGGATGAAATTAGTCGACATACATCGCGTCATTCGATTCGACGAAGAGCCTTGGATGAAAAAATACATCGATCTCAACACGAATCTCAGAATTCGAGCCGAGAATGATTTTGAAAACGATTTCTTCAAACTCATGAACAACTGCATTTACGGTAAATCGAGGAAAACATCAGGAAGAGAACCGACGTTCGACTCGTCACGTCTGAGAAAAGAGCTAAAAAATTAGTGGTGAAACCCAATTACAAACACTGAACCATATTCGATGAAAATCAAGTGGCCGTTCACATGCAAAAGACGCACCTGAAGTTCAACAAACCGTATTATCTCAGACCGATCATCTTAGATATCAGCAAGCGATTGATGTATGAGTTTCACTACGATTACGTCAAACGAAAATTTGGTGATAAAGCCAAACTACTGTTCACCGACATGGACAGTTTAGTTTATGAGACAGAGACGAAAGATGTCTACCAAGATATATCTCCAGACATGGCCACGTGGTTCGACATGAGCAATTATCCGGTCGATCACCCGTCCAACATTCAATCGAACGACAACAAGAAGGTGTTAGGTAAATTTAAGGACGAGAGCGGCGGTAAACAAATCCTCGAATTCGTGGGCTTGAGACCCAAACTGTATGCTTATTGTCTAGAAGATGAAGAGATCAAGAAGTGCAAAGGGGTTAAAGCATGCGTGGTGAAGAAAAACATCTCTTTCCAAGAGTATAAAGATTGTCTGTTAGGAAGTGGTCCGGTGTATAAGACTATGAAGTCGATTCGAAGTGAAAATCACGACTTGTATACCGAAATAGTTAACAAGATTTCACTGATGGCCAACAATGATAAGAGATTCGTGTTAGACGATAAAATAAGCACTTTGGCACGCAGACATTGGACTTTGGATCTAATTTTAGATGATAGGATTTCAGATATGATTGTAGATGATAGCATTCCAGAAAATCAAGAGGAATTTAATTAGAGGGATTCAAGATTATGAAAGTCGAGGAATTAGAGGGATTCAAGATTATGGAAGTCGATAGAGTTAGTTTAAAAATAAAAATAAAAAAAATAACGTCATTTTAGTGAATTATAATAAAATAAATAAATTTAAAAAAAAATATACACATTTATGAATAAGAAAATAGAGATATCCATAGAAGGTGTCGTTTTACCTAACGAACCCCTATCCAACATTGATCTGTCGAATGTGGTGAAGGATTTGAAAATCAAAGATTTTCTAGGCGTGTTTTCTAGAGATGCCTTGCTGAAGAGAAGACCTCGACAATCGGAATGTGGAATTTTAAATCTAGACGATTTATTGGGTGAAGGCACTCACTGGGTGGCGTGGTTCAAGAACGGGAAGAAGAAGAATTATTATTTCGACAGCTATGGAATCTCACCACCGAAAGAAATAAAGAACTATTTCAACAAATCGATGGTTCGTTACAACACAGAACGCGTGCAATCACCAGATCAAGTGTTTTGCAGTCACTTATGTCTGTACATTCTCAAGAGATGGTCTGAAGGAGATCGGTTTCAAGACATTCTCAATGATTTACATTAGAGAGAGATTTTTTTTTATAGTATATAAAATAAAAAAATTATTTAAAAAAATTTAATCGAATAAAAACGAAAAAAATAAAATAAGTGAAATAATTCATTTTTTTAATAAACTGCATTTGAAATATATTTTTTAAAAACAAAAATCTCAAAACAACATGCCAGTCGATAAATTTGGTAGAAGTGCCGACGAAAGTCGACCCAAAAAGAAGAGGAAGACGCTCAAAGTTGATGATGGTTATGATGTTGCCAACTTGGATGAACGTTACATTTGGAGATACGAACCTTGAGAGGAACCTTTGAACATGAACGATAAGAAGCTCTACAATCTTCCCGAGCTGATAGATCTCACAGATGCTGCGACTAAAAAATACGTCGACAGGGGGAACGCAGATTTTGAACGAATCATGCTAGATAATTACGTGGATAAAGCCATGACCGACGATCTCGATCTGAAATCTAAATGTTTGGTGAATGTCGCAAATCCCATAGATCCCACCGATGCCGCAACCAAGAAATATGCTGACGACTCTCACGCGTGATTCAGCGAACACCTGAGAAATAGATACGTTCAGAAAATGATGCACTCGGAATTGAACGCCAATTCTAACAAGATAACGAACGTGGCCACTCCCATGAATCTCAAGGACGTGGCGACCAAACACTACGTAGATCTGGAATAGAGAAAATCTGATGGACGAGAAATGAAATCAGATCTGAATGCGGGATTCAACAAGATATTGAATCTGTCGAAGGTCGATGACATGGATGTGGACTCAACCGCGGTCAACAAGGGCTACGTAAATTCTGCCATGATACGATCACAAGAATACGTAGAATCCCAAGTGGACGATCTCTACCTGAACAAACAATCTGGCGGAACCATGGAGGGTGGTATCAACATGAACGGTGAGAATTTATTCGGACTCAATCACGATCCCGAATTCGATTCCAGCGTGGTCAGCAGGAAGAATGTGGATGACAACTCAGTCTGGAGAAAGGGCAACATCATGGAAGGTAAACTAGACATGGGCGGACATGTGCTCACGAATCTACCGGATCCCGTTAACATGACGGACGCCTGCACCCTGATTTCGGTGGTGGAAAGACTCAAATATGCTAGAAAATTTATCACCGTGTGGGCTGAAGAGGCCGGCACGTTAGAGGAGGGAAAAACCGAGTGCTCTTTCAGAAACGGAGGTAGTGGATTGAAACATGGTCAGGTGGGATATCCCATGCCGTTGGGAGGTGAAACCATTCGAATGGCTCTGGCTTCCTCGGATTTGAATAACAGAGCGGTCGTCAATCTTGTGGTGAATGGAGTAGAGAGCGATAAGAAATACAGCGTCGAAAAGACTGAGAATCAACACACGAATGTTAGCATGTTTGGCACGCCTCTCAAAGTGAACGCCGGAGACAGGATTAATTTCGTTACGAAAACCAATAATCCCGAAGCCACCAGTTCTGTGGCGAGTCTACTGATCGAACTAGATCCTTTGAACAAACAGTGAACGCATGGAAATAATTAATTAAAAAAAAAATAATGTGTGATTATTAAAAACAAAAAAAAAGTAATGAGATTTAGAAAGATGTTCAATCTCTCTAGATCTCATTACTTTTATTTATTTTTTTTGGTTTTGTTTTAATACGTTATTTCTCATAATGTTTCATCTCGTGAAATTGGATCACCTATCTCGAAACACGCGTCAACATCTATTTTAGCATTTCGAACAGCTTTTATAAATTCTCGAAAAGCAGTCGGTCCTCTATACGTCAACGTGTCTAAAAGTTTTCTGGTCTTATCTTCTATCAAGATTTTACTTTCGATTTCACGTCTCATATAATCAGTCAATATCAAAGGTTCTGTTTCAACTAAAGTGTCTAGAATTATTGCTAACGAATCTTGCGAAATATTTTTAATCAAAACACATGTGTTTCTTAAGTATTCTCTTTCTTTATCATTCATTTTTATAATAATTTTTTTTTTTTTATTTTTATTTATATATTTTTTTTTTTCACACACGTCTCTCATCGAATGATTGACATCTTATTTCCATCCGAATTGTAATTCTCTATCCGACAGGACTAGGGCGAAGGCTTTGGTTTTTCTGGGCACGTTCCTATCGAATTGCATCTTTATCTGAATGTCTAAGATGCTACTCTTGAGTCGTTCACTCTGTTTACTAACGTCGAATACATACATGGGATACATCGACTTGTATTTGCCAGGAGATATGTTAGGGTTGCTCATCAATTCGTCTAGACCGTGATACTTCTTTCTAAAATCAGCGGCGTCGCTGTACAGTCTGCAGAAATCGTTCTGGTTGAACGACGCATTGTAATCGATTGCTGGATATCTCGTGGCGTTCAGAAACACTTGCATGTTTATCAAATGGCAGTGATCGAACAGCGACACTTTCTTTTCCTGAGACCCATCCTTATCAGTCTTAAATGCAACCACGATGAAACGCAGTCTCTCAGAAGTGGATTTCACCATCAATCTCCAATCGAAGTGATTCGTGGAGGGTGGAATGCTAGCCGTGTTGCACTGTCTCATTCTAAATCCCACAGGTAATTTACTCTTGGATTCTATGATCTTGTAGAGACGCGTTTTTTCCACGACCGGAGGCTCCACTTGCGGAACAAACCACGATATCTTCTGTAGAGTTAACTTACCCGCATCGGTCGCAGGGAGTCTCACTAATGCGTCATCGTTTCCTTTTCGAATCAACGTCAGATTGTGTTTGAATCCGTACATGATCTTGTTGTAATCATCCGCGAATCCGAAGGTGTGTTTCAAAGGTATCTTGAACGAAAACATTCCTTTAGGTCTGGACGTCTTGATGACGTAGTCGAATATCGCTAGCAGAGCCGATGGTGTCTTTCGTCTACAACTAATTAAGTCCTCTGGATTTCGAAAAATCATCCGGATATGTCAAGAGTCTGAACATCGTGGTGGCCTGACCGGGATGAAACACAGATTCTATCTCTTGTCCAAATAGCATGTATTTTATATTACTGAATAGATGCATGATTCCATTATTGGCTAGAGTAACCGTGTCGTCGTCAGCGTAGTCACTGCCATCTTCCTTGGTGAGACGTCCCTGCACCACTATGTAACTCTCGCTAGGATGGACAAATAGATCTTGAGTTTCGACATTGATTCTTATCTCTCCCACATTGTTCAAACTCGTTCTGGTTACTGGTTCGTATTCGTGAACCTCATATTCTTGAATACTTTCATCTTTCACTATGCTGTGTGCTATATCTAATATATTTGCCATTTTTAAAGGGTTTTTGTTTTTTTTGTTTATTAATTAGCTTGCTTTTTTTTTATCTAAAAATAGTTTTAATTATTTTTTATTATTATTTTTCTCTCCTATATATATATATGTAAACAAGAAAATGTTAAAGAGAGTAAATAAAAGAAATTTTGTTTTTCTTTATCAAAACTTTGTCTTCTGTAATTGTTGTTCGTAAAACATTCCGATGATCTCTTCTCCATCCAAAGCTTCAATTTCATAAGTCACCGGATCGGTGTGAAATATTTTGATTATCACGAAGATTTCCGAGGTCCATCGAGGAGTATAACCCTTTTCGAAGTGCTTCTTATAATTTCGTACTTCTCGAGAATTACTCGTCTCAGTTACTCTCTTACACTTTATGCAATACATTTTTTTGAGAGTTATTTAAATTAATTTCGTTTTTATTTTATATATAAATTTAATATTTCTTTTTTAAAAATTCTGTTCTTATTATATATATATATTTTTTTCAATCGCTGCTCTTGAGTTCTATCATCCTACTGAATTCCTCCCTGGCCTCTTTCCTCCCTTTTTCCACGAGAGAATCCTTCATCTCTTCCTTGATGATCTGACAAGTCTTGATTCTCATGGCTTCTTTCATGGCTTCGTATTTCGTTTTCTCGCCCAATATCGTGAAGTATTCTCCGTCCGATATCCTACCGTCTTTCAACGCCACCGCAATCATTTTGGATATTGTGTCGATCTGGGAGTCGGTCAAGACGTGAATCTTGTCGTGTTTCTTCGCCTTCAGATATAATTTCCTACTCAAAAAGTTTCCGAGCGTACTAAACAATCTGGCGGCGAGAGCCACTCCTTCTATGGTCAACACGATCGGAATGCCGACCGCGGTCAACAACAATCCGATGGCGGCCACGTGTAAACCCATGGAAATCGTGATGAGTGTTGTGTCGACCGCGTTGACGAATTTCAGGAAACGCGAATACTTCTTCTTGAGAGAACGGCAAGAATCTCTCTCTCGAGTTAGATTCGCTTGGATTCTACTGATTTGATCGATGCGATACCTCTCTCCTCTTTCTTTTTCTTCTAGCGAAAGTGCCGTCGGCAAAACGCCGTTCGGCTTCTCGTCCTCGTCGTCATCTAACGTCGGATACAATTTATTTCTGGTTCTCATTTTTTGTGTTTTTTTCTCTTTCTAATATTAAATAAAAAATTTATGTGTGTACTTATTTTTTATTTTCTATTCTCCCTTATTTTATATCAACGAGAAAAACTTAGATGTATGCTTCATTGAACAATAATTTCATGATGCATCCCTTGTCTTCTAAAGTCAGACTTCTACGCGCCAATTTCAGTTCTTCCGAAACTGTGGGCTTGTCTCGATCCTTACAGAAGAGTAATCTCTTCCAAAACGCGATCACTTCGTCGATTTGAACGCGTTCGAATGCTGGTTCGAAATACTTGACGACCATATCTTCCCTTTCCATCGTCAGACACGAATAATTCTCGTGATCGAAGTCTAGGTGATCCCGACATCCGATGCATCGTTCTAACAAGAGGCGACTTAGTTGTTCGTTCACACAGAATGCGTAGGCTCTCATCAGGATTTTAAAAAGAAACCTTGCTCTAATAGTCTGGGAAGTGCTCATGATTTATGTATTTTTTATTATCTATTCGATTTGATATATTTTATTTTCTAAATAACTATTTATTTATATTTTTTTTCTCTCCTATATATATCAATCACTTTTTTTTTATTTCCCACTTTTTTATTTCCTCTCCTCAAAACCGATTCTATCACGATTCACCTCTCACAAAACTCAAGAGATGAATCCGGCAAATCGTTTGTTTTTTTTTTTTTCACCGATCAAATCGCACCCTATACCATCCCAAACTCGATCGGGAACGTGGCAGTGGTTCTGCCGATTCGACATCACCTTTTTTCCATGTACCGTACAGCGATCGATTTTTTGATCTGGAATCGACAAATGGGTTTCCCCGATCGGATCGCACTTTAACCGTTCAAATACCCTTTGGTGAACATATACCTACTTATACCTACTTAGGTGATACAGAATCGGCAAACCGCTTTTTGATGCTGATACAGAATCGGCAAAACGTTTTTTGCTCGCGTTCACCAATGATGGATCGATGGTCTAATCCGCGATGGGAACGTAGAGAACAAATTTTTAATCATATTTTCTTAAAATTTCATACATTTTTTTTCACTCTTGAGCGACGTGTCGAATGTACGCGTTCGCCAACGGGTATTTTGAACGTTAAAAGTGCGATGTAAAACGATGGCCGATTCTGTATCACCAAAAAAAACGACATTTTGTGTACTTTTACACGATTTTAACACTAAATCCTATGGAGGTGTACATCGATGTACGTGTACATGTACAAAATCGTGTACAAGTGATATGGAATCGGCCTATTATACCTACTCAGGTATTACCGTGGATTTCAGAAGGAGGCTAACTTTCCCCAAAAGTGTCCAGTTAAGGTATTTGGCGCAACTTTTTAAGCTGGGCAGCTGAAATTTTGCAACTACATAGTATGGACAGTGGCCGGAAAGTTGAGGATAATTCTTCGCCGAACTTATTGCGATAGTTGATGTTACCATGACAACAACGACCGAAAATGGACAAAAACACCTTATTTCAAATAGTTTGTACCTCGGATTCCCAGCGGGACTTTTAAAATAAAGGTCAGCAATTGGTAGCTCAATTTATATTCTAACAGAAAATGTAAAAATCCGAAAACACGTTATTGCTGGATTTTGCTGCAAGTGCGGAGTGAACCATGACGCCCTCAAATTTGGGCAAACACTGGCGAAAATGAGAAGCTGCTACTATCACATGTGGCAACGGCGAAAACTACAGGTCATATGGACGATACAGAAACAAAATCATACTTCGGACCAGGGTAGGCAATTTCGCACCAAAAAAGAGACTTAATGTGCAAATGCTGCTCTGCAGTAGTCTACAATGCAGCTCATGTCGCCTCAAATCTAATAGAGTCGGGACGAATCGTACGTGTATACACGCCGTCTCGATACTCGACAATGATAAGAAAATGTCAAACAATTTCTGTAAATTTCAGGTCGCTACATTCAAGGATATGGACACAGTTGGTGTATGTCTGAGAATACTATATTAAGGTCTAACTGGCGAACGTCCATCTTTTCCCGCCATTAATCTTCTTACTGGCGATTTCGTTTCACTTTTAACTTCTGGCGCGATTATCTAAGTTTTAAAGATAGTGTCAGAAACCCTGGGCAACGTTCTTGAAAAAGCAACTTAGATTTAGTCCCATATCTCTAGTACTCGCGATCAGTTATAAATTTTAAGTGGCACTATCCTAGAGAGAGGGGTCAGTTCGCGCACATTCCTGCCACAATGTTTCGTACTAGCTTGAAAAGGACCAAATTCAAAACATTACCTCCTCTCAACAAAACGCCCTTACCCAAGTCTCTGTGGATTTCCATGAAATTTTCACTCAGCTTTCACGAATACTTGCTACCTCATTTCCCAGAAAAAACGACACGAGTAGTAGGACAGGGTCTAGACGTCCCTTATCTTATGGACCTATGCTGGTGGACCTAGGAAGTGACATCATGCTGCAATGTATTATGGGTATCACGTGGTTGTCATGGCAGCCCATGTGGGCGGCCATGTTGTGACATAATTGTCATGGCTATGAGTGATGTGAGTGCGCATGCGCAGCTCGTGTTGTTAGGGTGATACGTGTTTCTGTCGTCCATTTTGTATGAAGGGGACCGCCATCTTTGTTTCTATGGTGGCACGTGGTTGCTATGTGACCCAAAGGCTTCTTAAAGGGTTAAGAGGTTTGCAACAGGTATGTCCGATTGACTGGGAGTATTTTCTGGAACGACTTCCCTGTATAATTACCCAAATTAACGCCCGAGAATGGGCGTAAATCACCGGAAACGACTTTATTTGATATGGATTCCCCGCAGAATCCCGGTATTTACCGAAATGGACTTGTTTAGAGTAGCACGTAGTGCTATAGATTTTTTAAAAAGTCGTGTTCGATTGAATGGGAGTATTTTTTGGAAGGACTTCCGAAGATAATTAACCAAATAAACCCGAGAAGTTTTACTATTTCGAATTCTTTCAGAATTCTCTGCTTCTATCTCTATATGCAACAGTTTTCGTCTATCTGGCCATGTTTCTTTGTTCTAGAGTATACTCCAGTAGCGTAGAAGAGCCTATTAGTTAGAACAGCTTTGCTTATTATTACTATATTTAGCTATTCTGGTCTATTCTTGTTAGTTCTGACCCTATTCCAAGTACTCTTGTTGTTTCATTTATCTAGATCATTTATATAAATTATAACTAACCAGTCAGATTGCTTGATTTCCCATAACCCGTCCTTAATCGTATAGAGTTATCTCCCCTTATTAAAACGAAGTCGTATCCGTTTCTCATCACCTGGACCATATCCACAGGCACCCCTTTTTGGAAAACATATGGCCCTCGGCACCCCTTTTGTCACATGTGCTTATGTGAACAGGCACAATGTGACACAATGGGCCCTAGCACATAGGCACATGCTTTATGTGTCGATATGTGCTTATGTGAAAAGGCACAATGTGCCCTAGCACATAGGCACATGCTTCATGTGCCGATATGTGCTTATGTGAAAAGGCACAATGTGCCCTTGCACATCGGCACATACGGGTATTTGAGGATACCTATGGCATGGTATTGTATTATTTGAGGATATCTTTATAGGATACCTTCTGGAGAACCCCTTTTTGTCATATGTGCTTATGTGAAAAGGCACAATGTGACACAATGTGCCCTAGCACATAGGCACATGCTCTATGTGCCGATATGTGCTTATGTGAAAAGGCACAATGTGCCCTAGCACATAGGCACATACGGGTATTTGATGATGCCTAGGGCCTGGTATTGTATTATTTGGGGATACCTTTATAGGATACCTTCTGGGGAACCACGTTTTGTCATATGTGCTTATGTGAAAAGGCACAATGTGCCCTAGCACATAGGCACATACGAGAATTTGAGTATACCTATGGCCTGGTATTGTATTATTTGAGGATACCTTTATAGGATACCTTCTGGAGAACCCCTTTTTTGTCATATGTGCTTATGTGAAAAAGCACAATGTGACACAATGTGCCCTAGCACATAAGCACATGCTTTATGTACCGATATGTGCTTATGTGAAAAGGCACATTGTGACACAATGTGCCCTAGCACATAGGCACATACGACCAAAAAGGGATTCTATAGCCACAGGTGTTTACCAAAAGAGATTCTATAAAAAGGCATTCCCAAGATGTAAGCTGTTGGAAAGACTACCTGTGCAGGAGCTGTATAGAAGCCACACAGGAGCTAGGAGCCAATGTTATTTGTTTACTAGTCCCCCCAACATACATCACAGGTCCCCAAACATTGGACCCACTAGTCCCCAAAGCCTGGTAATCACTAGTCACCCAAACACTGGTCCTCAAATACACGTATGTGCTGCACGTTTTGTGCGCTCAATGTGCACTCTCTCTGACACTGGTCCTCAAACTTGGTCCCCAAAGCCCGGTCCTCAATAGTCCTCAAACACTGGTCCCCCTGGTCCTCAAATACCCGTATGTGCGCATGTGCTGCATGTCTTGTGCGCACATTGTGCACTTGCACACAATGTGCAAATAGCACATATAAAATGTGCCAGTATGTGCTATTTGTTATCATTGAACAACAAAATCACAAGATGGCATTTAGCAAGACACGCGTACGGCCGGTACGATTCGACCACCCAAGAACGAATGCAACATGTTCAAACAGTACTTGTAAAACTCCTTACGTAACGTAACCAGGTGACGTCGCTTGTAAAACGAAATTCTTGAATAACTGATCATTTTAATTTTTAACATCAAAAACATCTCATGACAACACATTGGCACGATCTATCGGTACTCGTACAAGTGTAGCTCATACACTATGATTTGGTGGCAGAACTTGAAGAGAAACAAGGAAAAGCGATTTTCCTGGATAGCGCAGGTAGGAATAAGAAATAAGTAACGGTTGTCATGCCCTCCGTTATTTTTGTAAGCGAGACGTATTCGACTTTTGAAGCGCTAACTGAAAACATAAACCGGGCAATTCTTGTTAACGTAGAATGTGTCAAACGACTAGCTCGCGGAATACCAAAGACACACGTGACGTTACGTTAGGGTTAACGACATTACAGAATTTGAGCAATGAGGATCGGAACAAAACTTATTTTTTATTTATGACAATGCGTTTACTTCCGTGGGAGGAAACTTTTCAAACTATTTCATAGTGGTATTGGGCTTTGTAAACCTTCCGTTTGTCTCAAAAAACAACAATATACGTGCTGAAGCAGGTACTTCATTAATTAAATTCGTGGTGATTTTTCCAATAATTTGTGTTTGGAATCTAATTTTGTTACGTCCGTGGAAATAGTGCCCACTCGCGGAAAGTGACCAGTCCACGGCAGCCATACTGTAGCTCCATCTATCAAGTGATGTAACTTAACACTTTACCTAACATGAAAAGCAGACGACTCTTGCAAACAAAATTCTTGAATAACTAATGTTTTTCCTTTTTTGTCTCAAAAACATAGGTTACGACCCCTCTTTGGAACGAGCTCGACGAAAAATAATGAAAATTAATTGGCGATTTTTGTGAATAGCGCTGGCCTCTTTGGCCGTTACGTTGGGTAAAGGGTTAATATCGACTACAAGCGTAGTGATCGTAGACAATGTACGAAACACTGTTACAATTTAGAATTACAAAACATTCGTTTTTGGAATAATATCACTTTTATTTTCCGAATAAAGAACATTTTTTGTACCGAATCATTTGAAAGAAAAAACACGAATACTGAACAGGATTACTGTACAGCCGTAGTGGACGGGTCACTTTCCACGAGTGGGCAGTATTTCCACGGATACCATAATATTACATTCCAAACACTAATTACAGGAATGATCATCAAAAATCAAAAATTTAATTAATGAATCACCGGACACAACCCAATATTTTATTAATTAAAATTTTGCTGATGATGATTTGTATTACCTGTAAACGCATGTGTGGACATCACTGCCCATTCGTGGATTTCGACCAGTTCAGAGCGACTGTACTGTGTGCTATAATTAACTGTTAACTGATTCAGCCAATCAAATATCCAATATACACGCATCAAAAGATACAGACAATATTAATATGAGAAACACAACCCCATCGAATGTCGATATAGCGAATGAAAGTATTTATTTATTTATTGGTGTTTTAAGGTCATATATTTCTGCACATTGGCTAATCATGGTCGTGACAGTTTTACAGGTGGAGGAAGCCGGTGTACCCGGAGAGAACCACCGAGCAACGACGAGCAGCTGCCAGCTCCCCAACATCGTAACTCCGTACTGCAGCACAGGCAGGGTTAGATTGGTTGAAGACATGCGTACCATCGACGTGCAGTACACCTTAGTATACGGCGTCATCGTGCTCCCATGTGGACACTCGGGGTCAAGTGTCTTGCCCAAGGACACAACACGGGAGTCCGAATTGATCGCCCAAATGGTCACCCATCCAAGGACTGACCGGGCTCGACGTTTCTTAACTTCGGTGATCTGACGAGAACCGTTTACCGCTACGCCACCGCTCTCCCCTGTGATTGTTAATAGAATTGGCAGTAGCATGTCAACAAAATCATTCATTCAAGAAGGAAATGTGTAAATTACTGAAGAAAATGTGCAAATAACTGAAACCAAATACATACTCCAATCTTAATATTGACAAAGTTGTAACCAGAAAACGGATGTCTGTGAATGAGAATACAAACTTGGTGGAGTTGTAAACCCGAGGTAAAGCTTTACTTATTTCACCTGGATAGTGTTCAACCGATGATCGGAATCGGTCACCCCAATCGGCCGATTGTAGGCAATCGGATGACAATAGCATCGGCTTCTGAAACATCGGTTCAATCGATTGTTGCAAAGCATTTTGTGTGATGATTTATTTACCACATTTTATTATCTTCTGCAATTGTTCAGTTGTTAGTGTAAAATGATGTCAATTATACCATTCAATAAAGTTGAAAAACCACCACAATGTGTATTCTTAATATCTCTAGAGGCCCCTTTATGGGATATACAAGTTAATCGACAAGTAAAGCTTACAATTGAGCATACTAGCGGTAATCGCCAGTTCATACAGAAAAAGTGAAGGTTGCACTCCATTGACTGCAGGAAAAATTACCAGTTGCGCGCATCTGGGTGCTAAACGTGGCTCTCACAGTAAAATGATGTCAATTATACCATTCAATAAAGTTGAAAAAACACCACAATGTGTATTCTTAATCTCTCTAGACGCCCCTTTACGGGATATACAAGTTAAACGACAAGTAAAGTTTAAAATTGAGCGTACTAGGGGCAATCGCCAGTTCATACAGGACAGAAAAGTGAAGGCTGCACTCCATTGACTCAGATTGCAGGAAAAATTACCAGTTGCGCGCACCTGGGTGGTAAACGTGGCTCTGTGAGAGCCACGTTTACCGCCCAAGTGTGCGCGACTGGTAATTTTGCTGGACCTGAGTCAACGGAGTTTAACACTGTGAAATATGTTCAATTTAATATAGTTATTTCGAGTCTCTACTTATCTAATAGTGAAAGGACTGTAAACACTGTAAAGTATGTTCAGTTCAATGTAGTTCTTCCGAACCTCGACTTGTCTAGTAGTGCAAGGTATTACAATCGTAAGAAGTGCATTAGCAGTTGTTTCTAGACACGTTTTGGCTGCCTACAGGTATCGCGGAACTAAATATTGAAATTAGAGTGAACCGCCTTAAAATGTTTCACTCGGATATGATGTAATCTCTAAAAATAAACAGCCTTGGGAAAATATATTGTTTCAATAAACGTTTGAAACATTTTATTGACATCTTGCATTATTGTTGAATATTCCTGATAAAAAAGAGGGTGATTTAATGACTTTTGGAACTAAAAAATACAATTTACTTGTTGTGTGTTTTGTAGGGAATTCCCTGAAAAATATGTGCACGTGACCGGTACTTCCCTTTGTGTCAGTTTTTCTCTCTTATTTGTTGCATTACCCCCTGTTTTCAGGTCAGAAAAAAGTTGTCTGAAGGGCTATACTTGACAGAGATATTTGAATGCCAAAATTAAAGTTATGCGATCATATTTTTTTTCCGACTGAACGTTATAATGGTCGCCTATGGGAAGATATTTAGTTCTGTGATACCTACAGTACAGTCACGGTGAATTGGTCCTAATCCACACGTGGGCAGTGATGTCCGCATGTGTATACCAGATGGTAAACATCATCATCAGCAAAACTTTTAATTAATGAAACATCGGGTTGTACCTCGTCTCATTTCGATGTCGCCTAGATGCCTCGCAAATTCACCCGACCGAATGTTTGTCGTCGGTTCACGTAACAGATGAAATGTCGCTTCTCTCTTCTTGGGATCTTAGAATTTTAAAAATGTTTATTTTCTATTTTTCTTTTTTTTTTTTTTAAAAATTCCTAATTTATTTATGTTTTTTTATAATAAATTCGCTACTTTTTTATATCTCTAATGGATTTCGATCCCACACATCTTATCTATCAATATTCTCAATTTGCATTCTTGACCTTGAAACCGGTATGGTACGTGTTAACCCTTTACCCAACATCACGGCCAAAACCGTCCAGCGCTATTCACAAAAAATTGCCAATTAATTTCCATTATTTTTTTTTTTATTTTTTGTCTCAAAAACATAGGTTATGACCCCTCTTTGGAACGAGCTCGTTCCAAAGAGGGGTCACAACCTATGTTTTTGAGACACTCGTTCCAATGAGGGGTCACAACCTATGTTTTTGAGACAAAAAATGAAAAAAAATAGTTATTCAAGAATTTTGTTTGCAAGTGTCGTCTGCTTTTCATGTTAGGTAAAACTAAATAGGACGTTACGTCACGACTACTTCATGTATATTTATTTATTCACTTATAAACTTCCAAGACGTCATAATGTTTTTAATTATAATCCCGACTAACTAATATTCTTACTACACCATCAAGGCATGTCTTCGACCAAGGAATGGCTTGATGATGTAGAAGGAATCATCACAGTCGGAACAAATCAGGTTTAACCCGCTTCCCAATCGGGTATCTTCGACGCTTTGCATAACTCTCATCAAATATATTTTAATATACAAACCTTTACGTCCGCCCTGTTCACAGTATTGTCCAGTAAGTGGAGGCGTGCAGATACACGCAGTTCCATTAAACCACTGGTTGTTCTTGCAAGGGTGTACCTGCGCAAAGAAAATCGTTACAGATAGGACTCACTAAGATTTACAAAGACAGTTAATGTACACAAACACCGTTCTTGAAACAAAGGTTATTTATTTACATGTATTTAATTATTTATTGGTATTTTATTAGTGTTTAGGGTCACTTTTAGCACATCTGGCTATCTCATGACCGCAATATAGGTATGAAGCCGAGTTTAGCCAACCGATGCTGCCAACTACAAAGGCATCCCTCCCAAGACGTTGGTTCCGAGCCCTATTTTACCAGTGGAGCAAAACGTGTTTACCATTGCGCCCATTCTCGGGGTAACTACTTGGAGTAGTCAAGGCTTATAAAACATATGTTTCGCATGTTTCACCCAACGAATCGGCCACATCCACCCGCGTAATATGCAAATTCAGCAGCTGAAAAAAATACTATTTTTAAAAACACCCAACAAAACCATATCATGTGACCCTTCTTTGGAACGTGAATTAGAGGTCACATGATATGGTTTTGTTGAACCTTTTTGAAAAATTTAAAAAAGATATTTAAAATAATAAATTTTAATATCGTCTGCGTTGGGTAAAGGGTTAAGCTGATTACCTGAACCCTAAATATATGACCAATAGTCGACCGACGGTGTGCTCTTAATTTTAACAGAATTCCAGGACACGCTACTATTTAAACATTTATTTAATTATTTATTGGAAGTTAACGACACTTTCGATAGCCAAGGTCACTCTTGTCGGACAGTTTTACGGGTGGAGGAAGGCGGAGTGCCCGGGGACAACCACCGAGCAACGGCGAGCAACTGCCAGATTCTCCACACAAGCAGAGTTAGCGTTGGTTGAAGATAATTGTACCATCGACATGCAGTACGCCTTACTACACAGCGTCCCCACGTGGGCAATCGGGATTAAGTGCCTTGCCCAAGGACAGAACGCAGTTACCTCTGACGGGGACTGAACCTTTCGGTTTGAAATCCAATTCAGTAACGACTGAACCACCGCGCTCCCTAGTACACGCTAGTACGAAGAAATCTGAAAGAGAATGTATCACAGCAAATTTTTTGCTTTCCTGATTCCTCGACCGATGACGATAACGTCGTATATTGCAAATAAATTAAATAAAGAGATTTGGAGAATGAAATTATGGGTGGTATCCACTGTTCAGACATCCTGCAAGACGATTTATACAACAATTTTCTCGAAATTCGACAGGCTGACTTAGTTTGATGGATAGATGAGAACGTCCGGTTTTGGTCATGATCTACAACCCACAATGGCCACCACAGCTGCCATCTTGATGTACTTCAGCATAGCCTACAGGTTGCACTTATGCAACAATTTTCTTGAAATTTGGTAGAGTGACTTAATATGGCAATAGATGAGAACGCCCTCTTTTGGTAACGCTTGGCTGCCTATACTACGTCGCCTGAGTGCTAGAATGTCCTATGTCCCCTATGGGAGTACCCTGCACCCTATGGGGGTACCCTGTCCCCTATGGGACATAGGACATTCTAGCACTAACGCGACGACTAGCCACCACATTTGCAGTGTGGAATTTCTTCAGCACACTCTGCAGGTTGCAGTTATTTTCTTGAAATTCTGTCGGACGCATTTGTATGATGAGTAGATGAGAACATCCTGTGTTGGTGACGGCCACACACGCGGTCATTCACTAACAATGGCGTCCATTCGCAACAGCTGTCACAGCAAATAACCATCCTGGGTTTCATCAGTACAGGCTACAGATCGTATTTATGCATCAGTTTCCTTGACATTTGGTCGTGTGACGAAGTGTGATGAGTAGATAGATGAGTTCGTGAGGTTTGGTAAGGTTTGGCAGCCCGTAATGGCAGCCACATCACCTATCTTGGAGTTTTCAAAACACCCTGCATCAATTTCCTTGAAACGTGACAGGATAACTTAGTATGATGATTGCATAGGAATGGCCGGTGTTGGTTACGGCAACAATCTTTGATTTCATCAGCACACCCTAAAGGATGCATTTACGCATCAGATTTTTTGACATTTCGTCCCCTGAGTTCCAGTGTGTTCTATGTGCCAGTAGGCACATAGAACACATTGGAACTCAGGGGACGATTTGATGATGGGTAAATGAGAATGTCAAATTTCATTTTCTGTCACTCTCAGTGGCAACCAGCTTGGATTTCTTAAACACGCCATACAGGTTGCATTTATGTGTCGATTTTCTTGACAAGATGACTTGATATGATGAATGTCACACATCCGTCACATTTGGATGCATGGACGCCCTGTTTACCGTTTAAGTTTTTTTTATCTGATAAATAACAAAAAGGTAATAATTACGATAAAGTTTACTCATTAGTTAAGCAATTTATTTATTTATTGGTGTTTAAGGTCACATATTTCTGCACATTGGCTTAATCATGACCACGACAGTTTTACGGGTGGAGGAGGCCGGAATACCCGAAGAGAACCACAGAGCAACGGCGAGCAACTGTCAGCTCCTCAACATATTACTCCACCCAAGCAGGGTTAGCATTGGTTGAAGGCAGGTGCACCATCGACGTGCAGTACGCCTTAGTGCACAACGTCACCGTGCCTCCCCGTGGGCAATGGGGATGAATTGTCTTGCCCAAGGACACATCGTGGTTTTCGCAGGGGAGTTAAGTAATTACGACCTTAATTTCATAGACGCTGCATAAAGTCTTGATAAGCTACAGTGTCATTGAAAGTTTCATTTTTATTATTCAAACAAGCTTTCCTCATTGTTTTCTTCTAGTTGTATCGGGTAAACGTTCATTGCAGATCCCACCACAGGCACTCTATAAAACTGTTACATTATTTAGGTGAGTATTCGGTATCATTTATTTAAAACAAATTGATTTCTGTTTAAATAATTAATGTGACGAAAAGTAATACCAAAAGATTTTGGTTGTATCACGTAAGTGCAAATAATAGGATAAATTATCACCGCGAGTAGTATATTAGGTACCCGATCGTGCCTGATTACCCGGAGCTTTGGGGGTGCAGCTAGGGTTAAATTCCCATAGGAATCGGAGCCGTTTGGGGGTGCAACTTTGGGGTCGCAAAATGTCGGCATCATACATCTAAATCCGCCAAATGGTGTAGGTACTGTATATATAGTATGCTATGGCATGTATAGTGATATATGTACGCATGGGGCTATAGGTATATATCATGGGTAAGTGGTGGAAAGATGATGGGAAAATTGGGTCTTTCTTGAAAGTTTTTCCCGCGAAACGGTTTATGTTGCTATTGACGTCGTGACGTCATGATACGCGCGCGACGTCATAGAGATGCTGACCACTGTTATTGCCCACTATACAATCTGACATAACGTTATTCGGGTCAGTGAATGTCGGGCTTCTCGTATGGGGAGAGGGGGTGATATGGTAGTAGTGGTATATATGCATGTAGGTCCCAAGTTAGCCCTTGGGTCTTCATATTATCCTATATCCGCTATAGCTAAGTCAAGCAGTAGGGTGGGTGGGTGGTAGTGTGGTATTGCGAGATAGTCATTGGTGGTTTAAATTGGCAGTACAGGATGAATGATCTGTTGGTCTATTACCCCCCTTAGTACTATTAACCTACCGAATCCTTTGTATTATCTTATGGCTGGTATTGGTAGTTTAGTGTTAGGCCAGGTAGTATTATGCTAGGTTGTTTAGAACGGGTGGCATAGGATGCATGGTATATACCCCTGTAGGTCCAGTCCTCGATATTATTAACCAGCCGATTGCTTTGTACTATTCAATGACTGGTATAGGGAGTACGTTATGACAGGTCAAGTGGTATTGTGGAGTGGGGTGGGGGTAATGCCTGGCAGTATAGAACAACGGTATAGTATGGACGATATATACCTATGTGGGCTCCTGCAGGTCCCATGTTAGCCCTTAGTACTATTAATTCACCTGACGCTTCATGTTATCCTATGACTGGTATAGGTAGTAAGCAATGCTAGGCATAGGGGTATTGTGGGTAGGGGTACTGCCTGGTAGTTTAGAACGGTACTATAGTATGGGCGGTATATACGCCCATAGGCCCCCTGTTAGTGCTTGGTACTATTAACCAACCGATTGCTTTGTTTTATTATATGGCTGGTATATGTAGTACGTTATGGTAGATCTAGTGATTTTGTGGGGGTGGGGGTAATGCCTGGCAGTATAAAACAACTGTATAGTATCAATGTGACACAATGTGCCTTTTCACATAGGCACATACGGGTATTTGAGGATACCTATGGCCTGGTATTGTATTATTTGAGGATACCTATTGAGGATACCTATCGAGGATACCTTTTGGGGAATCCCTTTTTTGTACCATTAGGCTATGTAAAAGCCCTCAATGGGTCTAATGTAGTCTTACCAACCGCTTCCATCTTGTCGCCATAGTTCCAAGGCCATTACAGGTCTATGGCCTATCTGTCCTATCATTAGCTTCTACAACAGTCTTGTTCCATTGCGGCCTTGTACCAGTACTATTGCCTTCTGTTATTCTGCCCCATATCTCATACATTACTTCCTGGCTATACCTATCTCAGTCTCGACTATAACATTGATCAAGGTTGAATCAGATTTCCCCTGTATACATATAGGGCATTCCGTAATTGAGATTCCTAGCCGAGTCCGTAAAATTTGGATTCCGTGTTTTAACATCAGGCATTACACTTACCCACAGTACCCCTTGGCCTAGCATTATATACTACCTATACAAGTCATAGGATAACATGAAGCATGAGGCGGATTAATAGTACTAAGGACTAACATGGGACCTGTAGGGGGAGAACGCGTAACCCCTACACTACCACACTAGACGACCATGCATTACACCCACCCACCCACCCACCCACAATAACGTCTGGCCCCACATTACATACTACCTATATTAGTTATGGGGTGACATAAACCGTTAAGTCGATTAGTAGTATCAACGGCTGTCGGGGGCCCACAGAGCAAAATATTGTCGATACTGTACTGTTGTTTTATACTGCCAGGCATTACCCCCACCCCCACAAAATCACTAGATCTACCATAACGTACTACATATACCAGCCATATAATAAAACAAAGCAATCGGTTGGTTAATAGTACCAAGCACTAACAGGGGGACTATAGGCGTATATACCGCCCATACTATAGTACCGTTCTAAACTACCAGGCAGTACCCCTACCCACAATACCCCTATGCCTAGCATTGCATACTACCTATACCAGTCATAGGATAACATGAAGCATCAGGTGAATTAATAGTACTAAGGGCTAACATGGGACCTGCAGGGGCCCACATAGGTATATATCGTCCATACTATACCGTTGTTCTATACTGCCAGGCATTACCCCCACCCCCACTCCACAATACCACTTGACCTGTCATAACGTACTCCCTATACCAGTCATTGAATAGTACAAAGCAATCGGCTGGTTAATAATATCGAGGACTGGACCTACAGTGGTATATACAATGCATCCTATGCCACCCGTTCTAAACAACTAGTATAATACTGCCTGACCTAACACTAAACTACCAATACCAGCCATAAGATAATACAAAAGATTCGGTAGGTTAATAGTACTATGGGGGGTAATAGACCAACAGATCATTCATCCTGTACTGTCAATTTAAACCACCAATGACTATCTCGCAATACCACACTACCACCCACCCACCCTACTGCTTGACTTAGCTATAGCGGATATAGGATAATATGAAGACCCAAGGGCTAACTTGGGACCTACATGCATATATACCACTACTACCATATCACCCCCTTATAAGAAGTCCGACATCCACTGACCCGAATAACGTTATGTCAGATTGTATAGTGGGCAATAACAGTGGTCAGCATCTCTATGACGTCGCGCGCGTATCATGACGTCACGACGTCAATAGCAACGTAAACCGTTTCGCGGGAAAAACTTTCAAGAAAACCCAATTTTACCATCATCTTTCCACCACTTACCCATAATATATACCTATAGCCCCATGCGTACATATATCACTATACATGCCATTGTATACTATATATACAGTACCTACATCATTTGGCGGATTTAGATGTATGGTGCCGACATTTTGCACCCCCAAAGTTGCACTCCCAAACGGCTCCGGTTCCTATGGGAATTTAACACTAGCTGCACCCCCAAAGCTCCGGGTAATCAGGCACGATCGGGTACCTAATATACTACTACCGCGGATTTGAATTTGTTCTTGTTATTTATGTGTTAGGGTTTAACGACACATTAACAACCGAGGTCATATCGTGTCGGTGACAGTTTTACGGGTGGACGAAACCGGAGTACCCGGAGAGAACCACCGAACAACGACGAGCAGCTGCCAGCTCCCCAAAATCGTAACTCCGCACAGCAGCACAGGCAGGGTTAGATTGGTTGAAAACATGCGCACAATCGACGTGCAGTAAGCCTTAGTACACGGCGTCATCGTGCCCCCATGTGGACAATCGGGGTGAAATGCCTTGCCCAAGGACACAACGCGGGAGTCCGAATCGATCGCTCAGGCGGCGACCCATCCAAGGACAAACCGGGTTCGACGTTGCTTAACTTTGGTGATCTGGCGAGAACCGGTTACTGCAACGCCACCGCGCAACCCATTTGTTCTTGTTGATACTATTGTTGTATTGCATGTTTTACATACATTGCTATTGATGCGAACAGGGTGGGGGTGCGGTGGCGTTGCGGTAACCGGTTCTCCGCAGATCACCGAAGTTAAGCAACGTCGAGCGCGGTTAATCATTGGATGGGTGACCGTCTGAGCGATCGATTCAGACTCCCGTGTTGTGTCCTTGGGCAAGGCCCTTAACCCCGATTGTCCACATGGGGGCACGATGACGCCGTGCACTAAGGCGTACTGCACGTCGATGGTGCGCATGTCTTCAACCAATCTAGCCCCGCGTGTGCTGCAGTGCGGAGTTACGATGTTGTGGAGCTGGCAGCTGCTCGTCCTTGCTCGGTGGTTCTCTCCGGGTACTCCGAATTCCTGCACCCGTAAAACTGTCACGGTCATGATTAGCCATTGTGCATAAGTATGTGACCTTAAATACCAATAAATACATGCGAACAGGGTGTTTTTTCGAGGTAACATCATAAGGCCCACTCGAGTAAATACAACTGCACTCTGAAATCAACTGGATTAAAAATCAACCCAAATCAACCGGGTTGAGTGAATATGAACCCAGTTGGGTTCATGTTCACTTCCTCAGGCTGATTTGGGTTGAGTCTGTGATTTTAGAATGTGGGCTAAGGTAGAAGGATGACAGAGGTACGCATCTACTGCTGTCACGATAAAACCACAGAAGCTACGGCTAATCAATAAAGAAATAAGCCACATAGTATCCCATGTTCCCTCTTCCGTCAGGAGAAATGACCGTCAGTGCAGCTTGAAAATTTGGCTGCTGGGCGCTTTACGTTTTTGGTATTGCCAAAGTTGGCTTTTAATATTACAAAAATGATTAGCTGACGCCTTGTCACAAACATGAGCGAAAATGGTGACCTCGATTATCTGAAAGGCTGACGTAATATTATAAAGCTTGTGAGGTGTTAAGGATATAATTGATCGCTATTACAAAATTGATGGATGAGGTATTACACATGCTATGACAAAAAAGGCCACTCCGAACAAATGAGAACTTGAAATATTGAAGTTTTATTATCGCCACGTGATTTTTAGTTATTAAATTGCAGCTGCAATTTAGTAACTTGCACCTGCAATTTAGCTAAATTGTAAATACAATTTAATAAATTGTAGCTACAATTTAATAGATTGTAGCTGCAATTTAGCTGAATTGAGCCTATAATTTGCTAAATTGTACTTGCAATTTAGCTAAATTGTAGGTGCAATTTAGCTAAATTGTATCTACGGCTTAATAAATTATAGGTGCAGTTTAGATAAATTGCAGCTGCAATTTATCTAAAAGGTAGCTACGATTTAGCGTCTTCACTCTTACTGGTTAAGCTAAATTGCAGCAGAAATTTAACTCAACCAAACAGGGTCACTGAAACGTTATTTAGCGCGCGTGCGTGCGTGCGTGCGTGCGTGCGTGCGTGCGTGCATATTGGGATGAAATTATCCCAGATCATGCAGTAGTGAATTCTAAGCTTGATTCAATTGACATGAAAAACTAAAAATGGAACCGTATATTCTCAAAAATCGCCAATTAATTTTCATTACTTTTTCATTTTTTGTCTCAAAAACATAGGTTATGACCCCTCGTTGGAACGAGCTCGTCGAGTTCGCTCCAATGAGGGGTCATAACCTATGTTTTTAAGAAACAAAATGAAAAAAATGAGTTGTTCAAGAATTTTGTTTGAAAGTGTCGTCTGCTTTTCATGTAGGGTAAAGGGTTAAGATTTATACTACTCAAAGTTTGCTAAGCACCAAATATTTGACATATCATTGTGAAATTTGCTTTTGACATATTTGCGATATTTTTGGTGGATATGATTGAGGAATGTATCGAGATGGTCCCCAGTGTTTACATTAGCTCTCTTGACAGGCAGACTTTTCGTGACAGTCATGAAAAGCATGTACCCCTTGATTTTCATGATGTGTTCGTGTACTGTCTACATGAACATGGCATGTGTAGGGTATTCAGTCTTCATTGCAACACAAACCCTTGTGATTTAATGATTGAATATAGCGAATGCAAATGTAAGAAGAACTTTGTCTGAAGCAGAAATGGGGCGGGCTGTTGGGATGGTGGAGCAAGGGGCTACGCATCGTCAGGTTGGTGAAGCCCTTGGTGTGCACCATACGCTGATCACCAGAGCCTGAGCAAGATTTCAGCAGTATGACACAACAGTAAGACGGCATGGTGGTGGCAGAAACAGGGCAACATCTGCAGCTGAAGACCGGTTTTTGATCATTCAGACCCGTAGAAACCGCTTTGGAACAGCTATCTAGCTTCGCAGTGACCTTCAGAATGCGTCCGGGGTAAATTTTTCGATGCAGACTGTCCGGACAAGGTTGCACGAATGTAGCCTCCGATCGAGAAGACCATGTATTCGCATTCCGATGTCCCAGAACCACCACCAGACACGATATGAATGGACCATGGACCATGTTGGATGTACCAGAGAAGATTGGCGACCTGCCCTTTTTACAGATGAGTCAAGGTACTGCCTCGACTACACAGACAGGCGTTCTATGGTATGGAGAAGTCCAGGAGAGCGATTCCATACAGCCAACATTGCTGGATATGACCACTGTGGTGGAGGGACAATAATGGACTGGAATGGCATCAGCTGTGATGGACGTACATAGCTCTGTGTCCTTGACCGTGGTACATTGACTGCAAAGCGGTATATTGATGAGATCCTGGATGCCCACGTCTGATTGTATGCAGGTGTAGTGGGTGATAGATTCATTCTGATGGACGATAATGCCCGTCCTCATGTTGCCTATGCTGTCCGGGACTACCGACAGGGAGAGGGGATTGAGCTTATGGACTGGCCAGTAAGATGCCCTGACCTCAATCCAATCGAACATGTATGGAATGAGTTGCAGCTTGCAATTTCAGCCCGTCCAGTCAAGCCAAGAAGTGTCCAGGAGCTTGGTGCCATGATGGTCCAAGAATGGAACAAAACCCCCAAAAGGGCCACCAGGAACCTGATTGGGAGCACGAGAAAGCGTTGTCAAGCTGCAATTAACAATAATGGGTCCCATACTCGATATTGAACCCATATCAGTTCGCGCCGTCAACTTTTTGGCAAATTTGAAAAAATTCCTCTTTTAACAATAATATCCATTTTCAATGGTTATCGTATTCAAAAGCTAAAAAATAATGTCAAACACAAATAAAATGTTAATTTCTGTACTTAAATCATTAAAGATATAATTAAATAAAAAATATATACACTTTTCATAACAATATTTCAACTAAAACGTAAAACAGGTGGTTGCATATACTTGGTGCTTAGCAAACTTTGAGTAGTATATAAATACTAGATCGACAAATATGCGGAATTCGTTGTTAAACTGGGATTCACCGTATTCAATGTTATCAATATTAGTGTTGTGTTATGCCACCTCCAAACCAAGAAGAACTTTTTAGAATCAAGTTGTTATGATACATCCACCCTCGGTTGTATTAGACGGGATGTCTGCGTGAATATTTTCTCCCAATTCGCGATATATCTATATTATAGAAGTATTTGTGTGTGGGTGGGGGTCCCTTTTCAAGTGATTGCCATGGAAGATATTAACCTCCATAGCCTGGAACCCTGTCCAATAAACTTGAAATTATTTGGACTGATTTCCTTTGAATAACCAGTCACAATGCTTTGAGATTCGGCATTCACCTTCTTTTTGTGAGAGAGATTCTGCACTGCTCACAGAATGTTTCTTGTTTATGTTCCAATACAAAAGGATTGCATGACATGTACAAAATAAGAGTGTTTCATGGGCAGTTTATCGCGCGCTTGTGCTTGCACAAAACGTTTTCTTGTTTGACCTTGTTTCAGTTGTTGAGAAAAGCAGAAGGGAAGTCATCAATCTGTAACATGAGTATATATTGAATTGGTTGAATGGCCATAGGATATCGAGCGCTGCTTGTGAGTACACAATGAGTTTTGGAGCCTTGCTTATATTAAAAAGTAATGTTATCATAAAAAGTCCTCAGAAAAAAAACACTCTCAGCTGATGCTGAGCCATGAGGTGTAAGTGAGAAGGGGTGGGTGGGTCGTGGTTCTACTTTCCTAACTGGCCAGTCAAGACTGAATAAAACTGAAGCTATCGTCCAGTTGGCCTCCAAAATTTTCCCGGTAAAGATTCCCAAGCCCTTCCAATTAATCGAAATCAATTTGCCTTAAGAACGTAACTAAAGTTAAAAGAAAATCAGCGCTTATGTAGGCAAAAATCGTCACCCACATTTTGCTTCATGCTAAACGTGAGCTTTTCTCTTTGCTTCAAAATCATAACTTATTAACCCTTTACCCAACGTAACGGCCAAAACCGGCCAGCGCTATTCTCAAAAATCGCCAATTAATTTTCATGATTTTTTCATTTTTTGTCTCTAAAACATAGGTTATGACCCCTCATTGGAACGAGCTCGTCGAGCTCGTTCCAATGAGGGGTCATAACCTATGTTTTGGAGACAAAAAAATGAAAAAAAATAATTATTCCAGAATTTTTTTTGCAAGTGTCGTCTGCTTTTCATGTTAGGTAACGGGTTAACCTTCACTGGGACAAGCTACGTTTTCGAAACATATCCAATTTCAGTTTACAGATTCAATCAGTGAAGTAATATAAGAAATTGAATGTGTTTCGAAAGCGTACCTCATAATTCCCCAATAGAACGATCTCATCCCAGTGAAGATTAATAAGCTATGATAATAACCTTTTCCAGGAAAATTTGGAGGCCAACTGGGCGATAGCTTCAGTTTTATTCAGTCTTGATTGGCCAGGTAGAAAGATAGAACTCCCCTCCTCATTGACACCTAATGGCTCAGTATCAACTGGGAGTGTTTTTTTTCTGAGGATGTTTTATGACATTATAACATTACTTATAAATATAAGCAAGGCTATTCTGCAGAACTCATTGTGTTCGCGCAAGCAATGCCCGACATCCTATAGCCATTTCAACCAATTCAATATGTGCACTTATATACTCACCTATCAGACTAATGACTTCCCTTCCGCTCTTACCAAACACTGAAACAAGGTTAAATATCGTGCCCGTGTCCCTGATTGGTTGAGATAAATTACTGCTGCAATTTAGCTTGACCAATAAGATCGAGGATGCTAAATTTAGCTAAATGACAGGTACAATTTAATAAATTGCAGCTGCAATTTAATAACTAAAAAGTATGTGGCGCTAATAACCCGCCGTAAAGTTTGGCCCTTGAATGACATTGTTCTTTGTTCAGGATAAATATGAAATCTACGTGGGCAAATTCGTGGAGCGAGTGTAACCGATCCCGAACAGGCCACTGCAAGCACAAGCAGGCTCCCCTGAACATGCCACTAAAAACAGGCTCTTCCAAACAGGCCAACACAAACAGGCTGCTACAACAACAGTAGTCGTCCCTGAGTTCCAATGTGTTCTATGTGCCAGTTGGCACATAGAACACATTGGAACTCAGGGGACGAACTGTTGAACAATAGACGATTGTCCCTCGAGAGAATTTTCTCTTCTTTCTCATGTTTTCTCCTTTTGTTTTGTTTTATTTTTTACCAGTCGATGAATTTAATTTGAGAACCTGTTGTTATTTCCGCTATTAGAGACTCCGCCTACATTCCGTTTGCTCAGAAAACTACAAAAGAGAGAAAATATATGGCTTCAGAATTGCACGACGCAGTGAAACCTAGAGGGTGTGTGCCATGCTGTTTGTGTTAAGTGTGTGTTTGCCTGTGAGTAGATAAATTATATGCGTGTAGGTGCGTGAGGGTGTGTTTGTTTTAAACGTGTGTGCACTTAAAACGATTATGGTTATTTATTTATTTATTATTGGGGATTAACGACACTTTCCACAGCCAAGGTCACCTCGTGTAAAACAGTTTTACAGGAGGAGGAATACGGGGTACCCAGAGAGAACCCCCGAGTAACGTCGAGGACGAAGTACTAAAGAATTTGGTCTGGGTAAGAATTGGTCAGATGCCATGGGGATTAAACTTTCTCAAAACGATGTGTACTTCGTGACACATGAGTCCAACTGAGCATGGTATTTAGTGAATATAATGATAGGCCTATACAAGTGAAATGATTATTGGCAATGGGGTAGACATTGTAATTTTACAATGCATATATGAACTATAAAACAAAATTATATCCTCAGTTAACAAAAGATCGTTAAATATTAAATATTTTGAAAATCAATATAGCGGCGCATATGGTGACATACCAATATAGGGAAGATATTTTAGAAAAACTTCTTACAAAAAGATGTTAAGATATTCCAACCGATTGTTTGTTAGATTGTTTACGCCCCTATGGTGTACATTCTGAACTTCTGTTGCTATGGCTTTACTTTCTCTATCCAGACATCCCATGAATTAAAACTGTTTCGGCTAAGACTGATAAAGTTTCTGATTTTAACCCCGAAAAGAAACCAACCATTTCAGAGATTAGCCATGGTTACGAAATGTATAAACTTGTTTACATACAATTTAGTGATCACAAACACGAACAGAGAATTTCGGTCGGATCACGACTCAGTGGCGAGTAGTAAGGGATGCCATTTGGTCGAACGAATTTAACACTGAACTTCCCATAGACATTTGTCCGCCAGAGTACATCCAGGTTCGTGTGTACTCTGGCGAACTGATTTAACAATGAAAATTCCCATTGACATTTTTTCGCCAGAGTGCCATCTTTTCGTGTGTACTCTGGCGAACTGATTTAACAATGAACTTCCCATAGACATTTGTCCGCCAGAGTACATCCAGGTTCGTGTGTACTCTGGCGAACTGATTTAACAATGAAAATTCCCATTGACATTTCTTCGCCAGAGTGGCATCTTTTCGTGTGTACTCTGGCGAACTGATTTAACAATGAAAATTCCCATTGACATTTTTTCGCCAGAGTGCCATCTTTTCGTGTGTACTCTGGCGAACTGATTTAACAATGAAAATTCCCATTGACATTTTTTCGCCAGAGTGGCATCTTTTCGTGTGTACTCTGGCGAACTGATTTAACAATGAAAATTCCCATTGACATTTTTTCGCCAGAGTGCCATCTTTTCGTGTGTACTCTGGCGAACTGATTTAACAATGAAAATTCCCATTGACATTTTTTCGCCAGAGTGGCATATTTTCGTGTGTACTCTGGAGAACTGATTTAACACATAAAATTCCCACAGACATTTTTTCGCCAGAGTGCCATCGGCCGATGGCACTCTGGCGAAAACAACATCTATGGGAATTTACAATGTTAAATCAGTTCGCCAGAGTAAACACGAACCTGGATGTACTCTGGCGAACAAATGTCTTTGGGAATTTCAATGTTAAATTAGTTCGCCCAAGTGACATCCCTTACTACTGTCACGACCCGGTTCAAATTCTCTTTTTGCATTTATTCCAAACGCGCCGTAGAATCGCATCTGTCTGGAAAAACATATGAGGATGACTTTCTGAGCGAACAAACCGAAGAGGTCACGGCTCGACCCTGACCAGCAGTGACTGTGCTGTGTCCTTGAGCAAGGCAGGGAAATCCGGTCACACAAGTTGGGGGGGGGGGGGGGGGGGGGGCTCCCCGCACTCACAACAACATGGGGCATGCTCTCGCGGGAAATGTTTTTTTTTAAACTGTTAGACCTGTGTATCCAAAGTCATCAGACGCGTTATCATCCTGATAAACCTGTAGACACAACTAGCACACAAAGTCCGTAATTTTAGTTTTTGGTGTGACACGTCCTGTGAGACGTAGCACGCCAAAAAAATATATAGTAAAATATTACGGACTTTGGTTCCAAGTTTGGTTTTATGGTGCGGTATCCCTTATTAAAGACAATAGATTGAATGTTTGACACTATAGGTATGTCAGTGAAGCTTGCCCCCCAAATTATGAAAACAGCATGAAAAAATTGATTCCTCCCCCCCCCCCCCTCCCATCGAGTCACCATGGCATGCACGCCTATGCATCTTATAATGTCGTTCTCTGCTTTCCATTACTACTTTTGTTGACCATTTATAGCCTATCGGTGTCGGGCCTTCAATTAAAAGTTTTTTTTGGATGGAGGAGTTGAGGGGCCAGAAGCTATGTGGGGGTGAGGGGGAACCGTGGACTTTCCGCCGTTTCATTTTCCTTCTGCACCGATAAACCACGCTATGATATGCGGGTCAGCACCAAAAAACTCTGGTAATAGACATATCAGGAAAACGGAGAGATCGTAACGTTAATTGATCGGAGAAGGCTTCAAGTGAATACCACTAAATTTATTCCTCAATAAAGTGAAGACATTAATTTTAATGAGTCAAATTCATATTTTGCTAGAATACGTAACCGTGTTACTTAGCTT
This sequence comes from Pictodentalium vernedei, assembly GCA_031216915.1. NCBI lineage: Eukaryota > Metazoa > Mollusca > Scaphopoda > Dentaliida > Dentaliidae > Pictodentalium > Pictodentalium vernedei. The sequence goes on along the minus strand of CM062292.1, from coordinate 44,395,736 downwards.
AGTAAGCAGAATTTAAAATCGAAAAGTAGTGAGGCGATGTAATCTGGCCCTGCTTGCCGTTACAGACACTTATGTCGTTAAAACGAAATATTATTTCGTAAAAACGAAATAAAATAAGAGTGAAACCTGACACCTACCGGACTCGATAACAGTCGGCTTTTGTAACGCTTTCCTATGAAAAACTAATATGATTGCATCAAGTGATTTGGGGCATTCAAATATCTTCGTTAAGTATAGCCCCCTCAGACGACTTTTTATCGCCCAGCAATGAATACTGGAAACATGCTTCATATTAGATGGATTGTGTGTTACCAATAATAATACATTAGCTGCTTAGGGTCCAGTTTTTTTATTCTCTTGATAATACAGGTCCTTTTGCTTCAGCTCGCAGAATTCCATTTCGGATAATTGCAATAGGGTAGCCCCATTTTCTGAGATTATCATTATTTGGCAATGAGCTTCTCCTGGGTGGCCGCGTCTCTTACAGAAGTTATGAGTCTTGAAGCTAGGTTGAATGAGATGTTTAGTTTGTTTTGTTTCGGATGGCATGAGATGAAACTGAGATGGTTGCTTGTGTCCGTTGTGTCGAAATACATATCTGTACTGAGTTCGGTGCTATGAATTTTTACGAGAAGATCGAGAAAAGCGGAGTATTACACTTTTTTGGTGAACTGGATTGAAGGATGTAAATTGCTTGACATTAAAAGCCAGGTTTCCTTTTGTAACTTTTAATACACGAAAACAACAGACAGCTCAATGAGCTGTCTGTTGTTTTCGTTTATTAAAAGTAACAAAAGGAAATGTGGATTTATGTTCTATTGGTGTCACAGGTGTTTTCTCGACAATTACATGCTTCTTAATTGTACGTCCCTCGCCGGTTTAGATTTTGGTTTAGATATTTTATTCAGCAGAATGTGAGTTTCGGTATAACAAAACAACAAAACTACATTAACATAAATTACATATAAACAGAAACATATAACACATGTTGCTGGGAGATAGCATAGCCAGATCGGCTCTCCACCTGCTATCTCCCTAGGATTGGGAAAAGAAAAAAAGAATACAAAAAGAGAATACCGACCTTAAAGAAAACATTTGAAACGGGCTGTACGTTAGTTGTATGAACAATGATTTCGGGGGAGAAACTTTTATCGAAAGTCGATTTTTATGACGAAATAAACCACGATGAAAAGGTAAAAGGACACATTTAAAGAAATCATTCCCCATCCCCGGCCACCACAAAATGATGTAACGTCAAAACAAACAAAAATTAATAAATCAATAAATTACAGAAATACTGCAGATTTTACACCAAAATGTGAAGTGCTGCGACTTCCTTGACATTTCAGATGAAAATGGAGTTATGTGTTCATTTTTGGTCCCAAACAGAAATAAATAATGTAATTGATAACTCACCATGATGACAATTTTCGTGCTGTTGTCAAAGCCGAAATGCTCACATTGCATTTGTGATAGAACATCTTTAAAAAGCTGACAGATCTGGGCGTTTTCAAGATAGTTTGCCGAATTACAAGAACTGTCCCCTAAACAGATATTCGCGCACTCTGTCATTGATCTGGCCTTCGTGGTTGACTGCAGGGCAGACTCCAGTTTTCTATTTTTGCATATTTTGAATGTAGAATATCTTACTGAAATTCCAAAAGTAATTCCTATGAGATAACTTAAAAATATTAATAACTTTTTCATCGTGAAATCTCGAAACTGACGCAAACTCAAATATTGTAGTGTTCAAGGATGTCAATGAAATCTGAACTCTCCGATAGCAGTGTGCGTTACTGAGATCAACTTTTCTTTATATATACTTTGCACAAGAAACTGAAAATCAATATTTCGATTCCGGAAATATGTTTGTCTACACAACGCGCAAGATATCAATTTTATTTTTTTTATTTTACTTATTTTTTTCACACTTTTAAAAAGATTTCAACAATACGAGATCGTCCCAATGAGAGGTAACATGAGTAGTATGTCAGGTACATTTGAGGACCCATTGGCCGGACCCCGGAAGTGACGTCATGTCACGCGACCCATTGGCGCCATGTTGTGTTGTCATGGTAACCCGCGTGAGCGGCCATCTTGTGACGTCATCCCCATAGTGATACGTGGTGTGAGTGCGCATGCGCAGCGCGTGTTGTTAGGGTGATACGTGTTTCCGTCGTCCATTCTGTATACTGGAGGCCGCCATCTTGGTTTATATGGTAGCACGTGGTTGCTATGTTACCCAAAGGCCTACAACAAGATTGGGGTGTGTTCGGGGGGGGGGGCATGTTCGATTGAATCGGAGTAAATCAAATTACCAGAAACAACCCTACATGTTTTACTATTTCGAATTCTTTCAGAATTCTCTGCATCTATCTATATGTGCAATAGTTTAAGTCTACCTGACTATGTTCCTTTGTTCTGGAGTATACTCCGGTAGCACAGAAGAGCCTACCAGTTGGAAAAGCTTTGCTTATTATTACTATATTTAGCTTTTATGGCATATTCTTGTTAGTTCTGACCCTATTCCGACTCATTTCAGTAATTAACAGCCATATCCCCAGGCACCCCAATTTCGACACCCTTTTTTGTCGTATGAGGCCATGAGGGCTATGTAAAAGCCCTCAGTGAGTCTTCATATATTATGCCTCATAGCCTCATTGAATTTTGAGGTTATGAGGACCATTAAAAATCCCTCAATGAGGTATAATTTACTACGACTCTTAGCCTCATTTCATTATTTGAGGATACCTATGGCCTGGTATTGTATTATTCGAGGATACCTATCGAGGATACCCTTTGGAGAATCCCTTTTTTGTCGTATGAGGCCATGAGGGCTATGTAAAAGCCCTCAATGAGTCCTCATATATTATGCTTCATAGCCTCATTGAATTTTGAGGTTATGAGGACCATTAAAAATCCCTCAATGAGGTATAATTTACTACGACTCTTAGCCTCATTTCATTATTTGAGGATACCTATGGCCTGGTATTGTATTATTCGAGGATACCTATCGAGGATACCCTTTGGAGAATCCCTTTTTTATCGTATGAGGCCATGAGGGCTATGTAAAAGCCCTCAATGAGTCCTCATATATTATGCCTCATAGCCTCATTGAATTTTGAGGTTATGAGGACAATTAAAAATCCTTCAATGAGGTATACTTTACTACGACTCTTAGCCTCATTTCAGAATTTGAGGATACCTATGGCCTGGTATTGTATTATTCGAGGATACCTATCGAGGATACCTTTTGGAGAATCCCTTTTTTGTCGTATGAGGCCATGTGTAATCCCTCAATGAGGTCTAATGTGGCCTTACTAACCGCTTCCATCTTGTCACCAAAGCTCCAAGGCCACTACTGGTGTGTGGTCTATCTGTCCTATCATTAGCTTCTACAACTGTCTTGTTCTATTGCGGCCTTGTACCAGTACTATTGGCTTCTGTTATTCTGCCACATATCTCATCCATTACTTCCTAGCTATACCTATCTCAGTCTCGACTATAACACTGATCAAGGTTGAATCAGATTTCCCCTGTATACATATAAGGCATTCCGTAATTGAGATTCCTAGCCGAGTCCGTAAAATTTGGATTCCTGACCTGACATACTACTAACATGATATGTTGTTGTTGAAAAGGTTTGAAATTTTGTTTCAACTGATGAATTTGTAAATTACGCAGACGGACGCGGCCACTTCGTCAGGCAAAGATTTAAATATTTATTATGCGCAATAAACAATAAATTATCGAAAAAATTGCAGAAAGATAGAAAGCTTATCCCCCACTGTGAAGATATAGAAATTTTCACTTCCACGGTGTCAATCAAAATGGCGGCTTTTAAGGCATCACTTCAAGGTGAATACGAGTTAAATTATCACTGGAAATGATCAATTTGTTCTAAAAACGTATAATGAAAAGAAAACCTAGTGTTTTTGTCGTGATCGAGGTAAACGGTTATTTATTTGTCTCGGTCACTCATGAGATAATTTTCGATATCCACCCAAAAACTTTTGACATTCTCTATTTGATTGGTACAAAACAGGGAGCGCAGTGGTTCACTGATCAGATTGCTGGACTTCAAACCGAATGGCTCCCGATACCAGTGATAACTGCATTGTCACCTTGGGCAAGAAACTTCTTAAGCAAGATTGATATTTTCCCGTAGAGTAGTATACAAAGACAGAAATTGACTGTTCATAAATTTTCTCCAGTCAGATTGAACATTTGACTATTATTCTCTGTTTAATCAACTCAAAGATTAGAAAATGGCGCTTTTACCATTATAATATTAGAACGTTTCTTTTCATGTTCTATCGGTCGAAAGTACCTGAGTTTGTGTGATTTCTGAAATAAAACCTGAAGCAGCGAAGCTGCTTCAGGTTTTCTTTCAGAAATCACACAAACTCAGGTACTATCGACCGATAAAACATGAAAAGAAACGTTCTAATTATTTTATTATGCCGAACAAAAATTAACGTTCATTGTTAAGCGTTAACTGCAACATGCCATCAATCTTGTAACAACAATGTAGTCGAATCCAAAAACATGACGTCATTTCGAACGAATGGCGTCTCTTCCAAAATGACTTGTCACAAGTGCCGTCGCTTTGGGAGTTTCTATATCAACAAATGCCAATGTTTACAACTGTATCATGCTATTCATGTTATAATTCATTGTTAATGCTTGTGTGAAAAGTGATTTAAATTAACGGAATATAAATTCATGTTTCTCGGACGACAACAGTTGATAGAATTAAGCGGAGAAAAACAATTTATTTTGAACTTGAGGCGGAGGCTCAGTAAGGTCGAGGAGTACTAAACTTGTGGAAATTATAATTGATTGAAGTCATAACTGAGACTCATATTCAGGATTCACTGAAGTGGTGAACAACACGTGAGTGAGTTTTTTAATATTTCTGATTCTTTTGAATTCATTGTTTGCAGTTGAAATTGAAAACACACCCACTGAAGATGATATATTTGTTGGTAAGTTTGTGTCTACCGGTGTTGAAAAAGTTAAACAGACACGGAGCCAGCGTTTGGTGTTGAGAAATTCCAATCGACACTGATGAATGGAAGTGGCGCTTACATTTTCTTCGTTCTCTTGTCTCCAGGGAAAAACGTTCCGATAGTACCCGTGTTTTGCCCCCAAACTCCAGTACTATGACTTTTAGAAGGTGTCAAATTAACCAATCACAGCTTATGTTACAAACATGAGGCATAATAATATTTGATATTCTATATCTCTTTTCCTGTACGGAGCCACAGTGTTCCCACGTGGGTCGGGTCTAAGTGAAAGCATGCATTGCTGATGAAGTTGGAATATTTTATTAGCTGGGACATGAGTCATTACTCTCAGGACACATCATGTTTAGACCCCCACCTCAGTCAGTCATCTTCGTGATGCTTCTGTTCGCTCACTAATTCGCTCGAGAGAAATTGAGTTTTCCAAACAAAACATTTTCAAAATAATTTATAGATAAGTTTTTAATAACATGTTGAACTGTTTATGAAAATTAGTGATGCTTTCCGAAATTAAGAAACAGGGGGACGGCCTGCGCCGGCCATCGCTATGCGCTGAGCGCCCGCCTTGAACGGGCACTCAAAGCGAAGCGACGGCTAACGCAGTGCGCGTTGTTGGGAGAGTGTCCCCCATCTCGTAGTAGGAGAGGTGGTCCGGGGGTCCGCCCCTGGCAATATTATGAATATTTAATGCTCACGAATCTTCAAAAGAAGTGTCCATTGTTATCTGTGCGGGTCTGTGAGCTATACACAGTTAAATGGGTTAAGTACGGCTAGCAAGAAGATTGAGTTCTCGCTATGTTGAATATTCGCGAAGATCAAGTCATCTCGGGTCTTGAAATTGTATGGGAACAACGTATCCCCCCTCAGAGAAAAGTAGGCGTTCCTCCGCGCCCCTCCCCCGCAGGAATCTCTGGGGAAAATTGTTATTATTGTTGTCTGCACGAAATTCAGCACCAATATATTGCTGGAAGCTTAAAAAATGTCTTCAAAATTTCAGTTAACAAAATCAAATCCCCGACTTGAGCCTGCAGTCCAGTGAACTGACCATCCTTTTCAATCCTGTTGTGTTATCAGTGCAACACACCATCTTACGCGAAGATTCGAGGTGGATGAGTAACCCTTTACCGTAGTTAATATTGAGCCGTTGCAACACCTGTGCTTGACATAGTGTCCTTACTTTAAAAAGAGATATTTTTATTGATACGTAAGTAGTATAGTAAGTACGGGCCAATTCAGGGGGATCTCATGGGGGATCTCATATGTGACGTCATGACACGTGACCTGGTGGCGCCATGTTGTATTGTCATGGTAACCCGCGTGAGCTGCCATCTTGTGACGTCATCCCCATAGTGATGCGTGGTGCTAGTGCGCATGCGCAGCGCGTGTTGTTAAAGTGATACGTGTTTCCGTCGTCCATTTTGTATACTGGAGGCCGCCATCTTGGTTTCTATGGTAGCACGTGGTTGTTATGTTACCCAAAACTTTCTAATAGGACAGGGGTATGTTCGAAGGGTGTGTTCGATTGAATCGGAGTATCATGGATTACCGCAAACAACCCGACAATCTCTTCAAATCACCAAAAACGACTTTATTTACTACGGATTCCCCATTTTATCGGCTTAGCACGCAGTGCTATGGTACCGGGGGGGGGGGGGGGGGCACAGGGGGTGAGCTCGATTGACTAGGAGTATACTCCAGTAGAGTAGAAGAGCTTATCAACTAGAACAGCTTTCTTATTGTTACTATATTTAGCAATTTGTGGTCTAGTCTTGTTAACTCTGACCCTATTCCGAGTACTCTTGTTGTTTCATTTATCTAGATCACCCAATCAGTTCACTTTACTGGCGCTAACTAACCAATCAGATTGTTTGATTTCCCGTAATCTCTACGCAGAGTTATCGCCCCTTATTACAACGAAGTCCTATCCGATTCTCATCACCTCTATATCCAATGGCCATCTCCCATGGAATTCCATTTTTGGAAAACACCTGTGTCTATGGAATCCCTTTTTTGTCGTATGAGGCCATGACAGCTATGTAAAAGCTCTCAATGAGGCCTCATTTACTATCCCTCAGAGCCTCCTTTTCTTTTGAAGGCATGAGGGCCATGAAAAAAACCCTCAATGTGGCCTCATTTACTATCCCTCATCGCCTCATTTCGGTATTTGAGGATACCTATGGTCTGGTATTGTATTATTTGAGGATACCTATCGACGATACCTTTTGGAGAATCCCTTTTCTGTCGTATGAGGCCATGAGGGCCATGAGAAAGCAATGACTATCCCTCAGAGCCTCATTTTATTTTGAGGGCATTAGAGCCATGATAAAAACCCCAATGAGGCCTCATTTATTATCCCTCATAGCCTCATTTTCTATTGAGGGCATGAGGGCCATGAAAAAGCCCTTAATGAGGCCTCATTTACTATCCCTCAGAGCATCCTTTCGGTATTTGAGGATACCTATGGCCTGGTGTTGTATTATTTGAGGATACTTATCGAGGATACCTTTTGGAGAATCCCTTTTTTGTCGTACGAGGCCAAGAGGACCATGAGAAAGCCCTCAATGAGGCTTCATTTACTATCCCTCATAGCCTCATTTTATTTTGAGGGCATGAGGGCCACGAAATATCCTTCAATGAGACCTCATTTACTATCCCTCTTAGCCTCATCTCGGTATTTAACAGCCATATCCCCAGGCACCCCAATTTCGGCACCCCTTTTTGGAGAACATTTGGCCTTCGGCACCCCGTTTTTGTCGTATGAGGCCATGAGGGCTAGGAAAAAGCCCTCAATGAGGCCACATTTACTATCCCTCATAGCTTCATTTTATTTTGAGGGCATGAGGGCCATGAAACAGTCCTCAGTGAGGCCTCATTTACTATCATCATAGACTCATGTCGGTATTTGAGGATACCTATGGCCTGGTATTGTATTATTTGAGGATACCTATCGAGGATACCTTTTGGAGAATCCCTTTTTTATCGTATGAGGCCTCGAAAGCCACGAGTAATCCCTCAATGAGGTCTAATGTAGTCTTACCAACCACTTCCATCTTTTTCTCCAAAGCTCCAAGGCCACTACTTGTCTATGGTCTCTCTGTCCTATCATTAGATTCTACAACAGCCTTGTTCCATTGCGGCCTTGTACCAGTACTATTGACAAAATTATCATCCATTAATATTGACCTGTATCACAACTTCCTAGCTACACCTTCGCTCAGGCCTTCAAAATGTTCAATAAGATTTCCCCTGTATACATATAAGGCATTCTGTAATTGAGATTCTTATCCGACTCCGTAAAATTTGGATTCCGTGATTTGACTTCAAAATAAAATGAGGCTATGAGGGATAGTAAATGAGGCCTCATGGAGGGCTTTCTCGTGGCCCTCATGGCCTCATACGACAGAAAAAGGATTCTCCAAAAGGCATCATCGATAGGTATTTTCAAATAATGCAATACCAGGCCATGGGTATCCTCAAATACCGAAATGAGGATATGAGGGTTAGTGAATGAGGTCTCATTGAGGGGTTTTTCATGGCCCTCATGCCCTCAAAAGAAAATGCGGCTATGACGGATAGTAAATGAGGCCTCATTGAGGGCTTTTACATAGTGTTTTCCAAAAATGGAATTCCATGGGATATGGCCATTGGATGTAGAAGTGATGAGAATCGGATAGGACTTCGTTGTAATAAGGGGCAATAACTCTGCATAAAGATTACTGGAAATAAAGCAATCTGATTCGTTAGTTGGCGCCAGGAAAGGGAACTGATTGAGTGATCTAGATGAATGAAACAACAAGAGTACTCGGAATAGGGTCAGAACTAACAAGAATAAACCAGAAATTGCTAAATATAGTAACAATAAGCAAAGCTGTTCAAGTTGATAGGCTCTTCTACTCTACTGGAGTATACTCCCAGTCAATTGAGCTCACCTCCTCCACCCCCCTGTGCCCCTCGGTACCATAGCACTACGTGCTAAGCCGATAAAATGCTGAATCCGTAGTAAATAAAGTCGTTTTTGGTGATTTGAAGGGATTGTCGGGTTGTTTGTGGTAATTCGTGATACTCTGATTCAATCGAACATACCTTCCAAACATACCCCTGTCCTATTAGATGGTTTTGGCTCACATAACAACCACATGCTACCATAGAAACCAAAATGGCGGCCTCAAGTATACAAAAAAATGGACGACGGAATCACTAACACTACGCATCACTATGGAGATGACGTTACAAGATTACCACTTACGCTGGTCACCATGACAACACAACATGGCGCCACCAGGTCACGTGTCATGACGTCATGAGATCCCCCATGAGACCGTCCTGAATTAGCCCGTACTTACTTTACTACTTACGTATACACCTGGGACTCAATTAAGCACCACCTGTTCTTTTTCGCAGTGGTGTTAATAGAAACTGTCATTACGATCATGATATCTTCCAGACGGCCAAAAGTGATTGTTTGCGCACAGAATGGTCTATTGACAAATGAAAGACAACACAATGATGGAAATATGCAGTATTTTAATGGCACTAATTACACATATGTGTCTCTAATGTTTCTGATGGAAAAAATGTTCTCTCGACAAGTATGGTACTGGAATGGCCCATGATGAAACAATGCCGGTAATTACTGACAAAAGATGTAACTTGTGAAGACAGCCTGAACCCTCCTCCTAATGCTATCAGTGAACCTTCTAATACGGACTAGAGGCAACTGCTGCCACTCCTCGTGCAATGCAGCTTCCAAATCGGTCAAATCCTGTTCAGGCGGATCCCTTGCTTGCACACGAAAGTCCCAGATGTGTTCTAAGGGATTCAAATCGGGGCTCATTGCGGGCCAAGGTAGTGTTGTAATAGCGTTGTTCTGAATGAATGCTCTCACAGCATGGGAAAGATATGGCCTTGCATTGTCGCCCGTGAATACATGGCGAGTAGCCAACGGGTGGTTGTCAAAATGAGGCACGACAACCGGATTGAGAATGTCCCGGATGTACTGATGACCACTGAGATTCCCACGTACAGTCACCATATCCAGTTTGCAATCACGAGAGAGGCATCCCCAGATTATTACTGACCCTCCACCATAAGGAACGGGTCTGATGTTCATGGGAACGTAAGCAGTATTTCTATGCCTCCACACTCTGATGCGACCATCTGTGATGTCAAGCAGGAACCTACTCTCATGTGATCAATGGACTTTCCTCCATGTCCCGAGATTCCAATATTGTCGTGCCATACACCACTCCAAACGTCGTCTTTGATGATGATCAGGCAGAGTTGGACGCTGGATGACCCTTCTGGACCTAATTCCCAGTGCTTTGAGACAAATTCGGACAGTTCTGTTGCACAAACGCCTGCTGGGTAGCCAAAGACGTTTGGAAACCCTACTTGAAGCAAAGGATTCACTCCTAACGAGGCGTGCCAGACTCCGTCCGATCTTCCCGATGAGAGGTCTTTTGGGGTTGTCCAGACTTTGGTCGGTTCTTAAAATCGTTGGTTTGTTGATGTTTTCGGACAAATCTGATGATGACAGAATGACTCTAGCCAAGTTGCCTTCCAATAGCTTTGAATGGCATGCCTGTTGCGTGCATGCCAACGATTTGCCATCTTAGTGCCTCTGATGGTCTCCTCCTTGTCATGTCAACATTTATTGATAAAAGAAATAACAATTTTGTTTTGTTTTATACCCAGTTATTGCATGTTGATGATAGTGTTTTCCTGACATTCGTGGGGAGCATGCTTCGCGTGAACGAGGGGATGTGTTTGGGGTACGCTATCAACCATAAACATAATGTTCCACAAGATGAAATGTACTGCAAGATATAGAAATCATTAAAACTTAATCAGTAACAGCAACTTCACTGTCATGAAACGATGGGGTGTTTAATTAAATTCCAGGTGTATATTTATTCAGGTAATGAATGAGCACAGGTGACTGGGAGCTCGGTTGCTTACTCCTTGGTAGCTAGGTCCCTCACCGGTGTCATCTGCGTTGTGTTCTTCGACAGGATACTTAATCCCAAACCTTGAAGTAAGTGGACAGGGGAGCAGTGTGCTACCGTGTACTACAATGCCTTCAACCAATGCAAATCCTGCTTTTGCGGAGTTAGTAAGTTGGGAAGTCCGACAGTTATTCGCCACAGCTCGGCACTTTTCTCCGGGAACACCGGTTCTCTAGGCCATTGAACTATCAGACACGACACTGCTCTGGTTGTTGAGAGGGTTTTTAACACCCATCCCCATAAAATAAAAAAAATAAATAAATGGATAAAGAGAATGACCAAATATATTTAATTTCTTACGAAGCCCAATTAAGGATACACAAAAAATATTAAAACTGCGTTAATTGCCCTCAAGCCGAATAGAATGTGGTTTCAACCCCTCATTCGGGGGATGTCATGTGGCGTCATTGTCTCGTTCCTCGCTTACGTCATGTTAGGTTGTGATAGTAGCCCACGTTAGGTTCCATGTTGTGTGATATGTGGTGTCCGTGCACATGCGCATCGCGTGTTGTTAGGGTTACACGTATTTCTGTCGAATATCTTGAAAACACGAGGCCCCAATCTTGGTTTTTAAGGTGGAACGTTGTTGCTCTGTGACGCAAGGGCCTGTACTATGACGAGGTGTGCTCGGAGGTTATGTTCGATTGGTTTGGGTCTGCTGACTCAACATTATTTAACTCTTTACCCAACGTAACGGCCAAAACCGGCCAGTGCTATTCTCAAAAATCGCCAATTAATTTTCATTACTTTTCATTTTTGTCTCAAAAACATAGGTTATGACCTCTCGTTGGAACGAGCTTATCGAGCTCGTTCCAATGAGCTGTCATAACCTATGTTTTTGAGACAAAAAATGAAAAAAAATAGTTATTCAAGAATTTGAATTGCAAGTGTCGTCTGATTTTCATGTTCGGTAAAGGGTTGACGTGCGTTTCAGTTGATCCTTTAATACTCCGTAAGATTGGTCTATATATTTACATTTAAAGTAATTATTTTATTCAAAGTCTGAATTTTATCAAGCTGTTGCCAGTAGAAAGTCTACAAACATCCACCGGGGGCGCGGTAGCTCACTGGTTACGGCACTGAATTTCAAAACCGAAAGGTCCATGGTTATTTCTGAAATTAAACTTTTCTAGAAATTTGTGGGCTTAAATCTCTTAGATAAAGAACAATGTATAATACAGCCACTAATTACCTCGACCTTTCCGCTTTGATGTTATCTATTATATCTGCCTTTGTTATGAAGCTTCGTATTTTTACTATATTCTTACCTGTAATACGCCGTTGGAATAATATAGAAAATCGGCTTTCAAGTTAGAGATATTTCTGGTGCAAACTAATATCTTTACGGAAACAAAACAAGACGACACTTAACGAATTATGATTGTGTATTTTTATAGGAGCAATATTTACAGAATAGGACTGGAACTAATTAGTATCTTTAATAATGATAAAATGGTCTCATTAGGAAGGCTAATTAGTATCTTTAATAATGATGAAATTGTCTCATTAGGAGGGCCAATTTTAAATCACGTACACTTTACCAAGAATATGTTGGGTCAAAAGTCATATGCAGGGATATTGATGCAGAATAGTTTGAAAGGTGACATCTCCCTTTGTCGAGGTATTGTCGGAGAGAATGTTGAAATGTGGCAAATTTTGTTTTAGGTCTGCAATTTTGATGAGTATACATACAATGGAACTAACTGAGATAAATGCTAGTTGCCGCTTACACTCAAGAAGACATGCGTCTGTAAGACATCCAGTGTTAACAAAATGCCATATTGGTCAGGATATATTTTTAATGGTATTTAAGGTTACTTTCAGCATCTACGGATATATCATGCCCGCAACACAAGTATAAAATCAAGTTAAGCAACTCCTTGATAATAAGCAACCAAATTGGAGAACTTCCACTCCAGGCATCGGTTAATGGTAAAATAGAACTCAGATATATACAGGTTTAGATGCACTCCTCCATTTTCGGAGGTTGCAGACAAAACAGACGAGGATATATCTTCACTCAGAACGGATTTCGGCGGAAAATAGAGATGCTATATAATACAGACGCCGTGGACTGGACGTAATCCACGTGTGGACAGTGATGTTCACGCATACGTTTACCAGCTGATAAAAATCATCATCAGCAAAATGTTAATCAATGAAGCACCGGGTACAACCAGGTACAACCCGGTGTTTCATTGATTAAAGTTTTGCTGATGATGATTAAGTTTTTGACGAATATTCCTATAATTAGTGTTTGGATTCTAATATTGCGTCCGTGGACATATCGCCCACCCGTGGAAAGTGACCAGTCCGTGGCGACTGTACTGTACTAAGGGCCTTACGAATCGAAAATTTGACTGAGAATCAATTATCGAATCAAATGATTATTTTTGTGAATCGAATAGGCTGAACAATAGCGTTCGCGACTTCCCGTTTTTCACAACGTTATGGAATAGATGCGATGACACGTTCTGTGTTCTAAAATGGATCCCATTGCTGAGGTTTCTTCAAAGAATAATTCACTTTCCAGGCTTGGCAATTTCAGGAGAGCGATTTTTTTAGCTCTCCTTACTGCCCTCCTGAAAGAATTAAGGAGAGCGAAAAATTGCCCTCCTAAATATTTTGGTCTGGGATGATTGAGATCACATGTATTATGCTCACATTAAATTTTTGTTGTAAAGCAAAAATGTAATTTAACTTCGAAGTCACATAACATCACGTAATTTCATTTTGAAAGTGGTTTAGTGGTAAAAGGTAATGGCTGCAACCATACCCAAACACAGTTGCAATCATTTGAAGCAAAATGGGTCACAGCAATATTTTTTTTTCTGTTAGTTTCAAGTTCAACAACTGACATCACAGTTTGAGGAGTAATTATTCAAGGAATATTGACACTATAATATACTACCATTACTACTATCCTGTCACTTGAAGCACTTGCACCAGGATGTGACTGTAGATTCAAGCAGACCTGTTGTCCAAGAAAGTCATACGCCTACCACTACCACCTTCAACCCCCTTGGGGGGTTGAAGGTGGTAGTGGTAGGCGTATGACTTTCTTGGACAACAGGTCTGGGTACACACACAGGTCTTGTCAAGTGTGTGTTCGGTTGTTGAGTGAGACATCTAGATGTCTAAGAGATTTCGCTTTGCCTTAGTAAAGTTAATAAAATCACTGATGGAGTCTGTTGGTTTCAGTTTCAATGAGTTCGTTTAACTGGATACTTAAAATGCTGTGTGAAGCTAATTGCTCTCCTAAGCTGATTGAGGAGAGCGATTTTTTGCCCTCCTGCATTTTTCAGAATGCCAGGCCTGACTTTCTTTCTCTTGCTCAGGGCATTGTCGGGAACATTTCAAGTTGTTACTTGAGTGGAACATTAGTACTGTAGATGGTGCTCTGTTGAACTCTGATACTCTGAAGTACTATGATACGTGGAATCATGCACGCGGAAATAGGTGATATTCCATGCTTACAGATTTAGGACTTCAAGGCGAAATATACTGTAAAGATAATGACACCATGAATACAGAGGGAAGTCTCGGAAGTTAGTTTTATTATATGATCTGACCAGTCTTCCGGTTATTAACCCTTCAACTAATATCAAAAGGAGACGACAAAATCATACGTTATGACCACTCTTTGGAACGAGCTCGTTCCAAAGAGGGGTCAAAACCTGTTTCTGAGACAAAAAATGAAAAAATAATAAAAATTAAGTGGCGATTTTTGTGAATAGCGCTGGTCGGTTTTCCTTTACGTTGGGTAAAGGGTTAAGCCCATCCATTAAAAACGATAATGCACGTCCAATCAAGCGCCAGAAAATAATTGTAGATTTAGACTCTGGGGACGAGGGGCGATAAACATTTATTATCTTTGACAGTAATTAATGTAAATTTGAAAATTATCTCAATAAATTTGTTGCGTTAAATACTTTGCAACCTATTCTTTATCGGGGACTATTTCCTGACGCGGACACGGTGGACAAACAACTCATCTAAAGCTGTGACGTAATCGCAGGCCGTATAGAAGCTGCTGCTAGTTTCTCGCCCATTTAAGTGTCTTTTGTGGGGATTTTCGATTATATAGTAAAATGAATATTCAACTCATGCCCAGTTAATATCAAAATTTACAAACTCGCCCAGTAAATTAGTCCACGCCTCATTTATTGTAAATTAGTCCACACCTCATTTATTGTAAATTAGTTCATACCTCATTTATTGTAAATTAGTCCACACCTCATTTATTGTAAATTAGTCCACACCTCATTTATTGTAAATTAGTGCACACCTCATTTATTATAAATTAGTGCACACCTCATTTATTATAAATTAGTCCACACCTCATTTATTGTAAATTAGCCCAGACCTCATTTATTGTAAATTTGTCCACACCTCATTTATTGTAAATTAGTGCACAGCTCATTTATTGTAAATTACTCCACACCTCATTTATTGTAAATTAGTCCACACCTCATTTATTGTAAATTAGTCCACACCTCATTTATTGTAAATTAGTCCACACCTCATTTATTGTAAATTTGTCCACACCTCATTTATTGTAAATTAGTGCACAGCTCATTTATTGTAAATTAGTCCACACCTCATTTATTGTAAATTTGTCCACACCTCATTTATTGTAAATTAGTGCACAGCTCATTTATTGTAAATTTGTCCACACCTCATTTATTGTAAATTAGTGCACAGCTCATTTATTGTAAATTAGTCCACACCTCATTTATTGTAAATTAGTCCACACCTCATTTATTGTAAATTAGTCCACACCTCATTTATTGTAAATTAGTCCACACCTCATTTATTGTAAATTTGTCCACACCTCATTTATTGTAAATTAGTGCACAGCTCATTTATTGTAAATTAGTCCACAACTCATTTATTGTAAATTAGTCCACAGCTCATTTATTGTAAATTAGTCCACACCTCATTTATTGTAAATTAGTCCACACCTCATTTATTGTCAATTAGTCCACACCTCATTTATTGTAAATTAGTCCACACCTCATTTATTGTAAATTTGTCCACACCTCATTTATTGTAAATTTGTCCACACCTCATTTATTGTAAATTAGCCCACACCTCATTTATTGAGCGAGTTTTGTAAATATCGATACAAATTGGGGACTCGTTGGAGATCTTCTATTTACCAAAATCATTGAGGTATGAGTAATCAGGCTGATTCCAACCTTTTCACCAAAATGGAACAAAATAACTAAAAGGGTCCAGTAAAAAAAAAAATGAAAAAATAATGTTAGATCAGGTGGGGGAGACTAAATCCCGCGGATCTGCCTTGGTTTGGAAATGAAATTAGTTTAAATATTATTTTATTTCCATAGTTATATAGTTACTTTATTTAATGAAACTGAAACTATATCAAGAACAATGATATAACAAGAGAAAATGGATTCAGCAGCAAGTATAAAGCTTATGTAAACTGTCTCCATATAACACATCAAACACACGTGAATATATTTATGGCGAGTAAGGCGTATAATGTTCCAATAAAAACATAGGCTTAAACTTGATATGAGGGAAATAAATCTGATACATAACATTAAAAATGGGAAAGGGAAAAGAAATAGAAGAAGAAAACGAGATGAAAGAAAAAGGGAAGTAATAATAGGAGTACCCAGGTTAGACCAGACAGGAGGTTCACCATGATTTGAGGGGTATACGCATCCCAGCCATCTAGTTCAGTTCTCATTCTGTCATGCACATATGCACTCCCTCATGCGCGCAGGTCGATGTGCATAAACATTCACACCCACTTGCGCGCACGAGGAAGCATACTTACGTGCACAGCACAAGGATAACTAGCAACCCCGAAGCATTTTTTACCGGTTCCCAAGATACCAATAAAGTAGTTCTACTTCACCTGTATGTAGGGATGTTGCTACCTCAGCAAGCTAGCACTGCTTTCTTTGGCTAGTGTTCTCCACGGGTGTAGCAACCACTTTTGTTACAACAACCACTTTTGTTACAGATCACCTCTTTTGTTACAACACTTGCCTACTTTTGTTCGAATCACCACAAACAACCAAACAACAACCCAAACCGAGACTTACCGAAACGGACCTTTGCGAGATTCGCCCCACACAAGAACAAGATGCCTATTGGAAGAGGCCCCAAAGACGCCCTAACGCATAACTCTTATGGCGCCCCCGCCCTCTTAGCCTCCACCTCATGGCGTCATTTTGCCCTCATAACCCTCGAGTGAAATCTCCCGTATGAGGATAAGAGGCCTATGAGGTGAAGCCTCACATCACACTCCTCTTATCCTCATCTTGGTTCGAGTGATCACTAGTGATCACATATGGTAATCATTAGTGATTGCCTGTGGTGATCACTAGTGATCATCTCCCCGTATGAGGATAAGAGGAGTGTGAGGTGAGGCCTGTTTCACTGGGTGGAGGAGGATGGGACTTCTGGAAGGAGAGGGGCGACTATGTCGGTCTAAGCCAGTGTGTCTAATGCAGGGTCATTTGGAATGGTCCCGAGGACAGGTCCCCATGAATAACATGGGAAGCAAGGGATAGGATCACTGGGGTGGGTCACCGGGTCACACATAGATGGGATGATGGGGCACGAGGGAGGTCTTCTGGTCGAAGTTTCTCCGCTGGGTGTGGGTCACTGGGGAACCGTGCGCACGTGGTCGGGATGTGGGAGTAGAGTTCCAGGGCAGGTTTGCCTTGGAAGGGGTGTGAGGTGTTGGGTCAAATAAGGAAGGCAAGGGCTTCTGGAAGCCTCACCTCACATCCCTCTTATCCTCTGTGTCGCTCTCGCTCGTCCTGTTGGATCACCTCACTAGTGATCGCCTGTGGTGATCACTAGTGATCATTCTCCCCGCATGAGGATAAGAGGGATGTGAGGTGAGGCCTCTGTTATGAGGTATTGGCAGTAGTACCAGCGGGTGACCCCGGGGATGTAACGTTTCAGGGGTCTCGTAGGGGTTCACTCGTGTGCCACCGGGCATAACCAAGCCCGGATGGTCTGACCTGCATCCGCTGGCCTTACCAGTAGAATTCGCTGCGGTGTCTTTTTACCTTGGTCGACCAGCTACCCTCCTGGCCCCCCAGCAGCCTTACGTGTGCCTCCCTACGAGATCCCTGAAACTATACAGGCGATCACTAATGATCACCACGGGTGATCACTAGTGATAACTCGAAGCGAGATGAGGGTAAGAGGGTGTGAGGTGAGAATTCACTGAGACATTACCTCATGGACCTCTTATCCTCATACGAGAGAGATGTTCACTAGAGGGTTATGAGGGCAAGATGGGGCCAAGAGGTGAGGATATGAGTCAGGGAAGGCCATGAGGTAGGGGCTAAGGCGGAGGGGAGGCCATGAGAGCTGTGAGTTAGGATCTCATTGAGGTCTCGCCATATAGGCTTCTTGTACTCGTGTGGGCGAAGCTCATAAAGATCCGTTTGTGTAAGTTTCGGTGGGGATTCGGCCCAATAAAAGGTCTGTTGAGGTAGGTTTGGGTCTTTGTTGGGTTGATTGTGGTGATTCGATGTACTCCCGCTGAATCGAACACATCCTCAGAACACACCCCTGTCCAACAAAAAGGTATTCCGCACGACGTCCTACCATACCGTATAAGGAAATGGGTTGGAAGCTCCCGAAAAAACCTTAAAATCAGGGTATGCTGCTCTGCTGGAGGTATCCCAGAATATGCAGGGCATACTCCCACAGAATCGAACACACTCTCAGAACACCGCTCTACCAGTATCGAGGCCATTGGGCTCCACAGCGCCCTCGTTTTACCCTAACAACCAAGATGGCGGCGCCCAGACAAAATTGCTGCGTCACCTTAGAAACGCGCGCTGCGCCTGCGCAGAAGGACCACGTGTCACCATGAGAATGACGTCACAAGAGGGCCACTTACGCGGGCTATCAGGGCAACCTCAGTCGTCCATTCAGGTCACGTGACTGATGACGTCAGATCAGAACCTGCGTGAGAGCCTGCTAAAAGGGCAATAAGTCAACATCACATACCACTGGCCTTTGACCCCCCCCCCCCCAACATTTTATTTTTGTTTCTTCACTTATTCTTTAAAGAGGTAATTTTTTACCTTGAAGAATGAGCTCCCTGAATTTCAAGCCATTTTGCCGCTTTTTCTATTCAGGAAATGAGCGAATTGAGCAATTTTCTACTATAATCCCTATTTAACACTATTCTTATTACTAAGTTACACTATACCTCTTAGAAACAACATCGCAATGGCATTATACAAACGGTGACGTAGCTACATGTATATTCCGAAGACCTATTACTCCGAGAGCCCGTTTTTCCGAGGGCCCATAACTGCGAGAGCTCATTACTCCGCAGACCCCTAACTCCGAAGGCTTTTTATTCCGAAAGACTATTACTCAGAAGGCCCATAACTCCAAAGGCCCGTTACACTACAAGAGAATGCAGTCATTCAGATGTATTACTGGTCGCCGGATGTCTTGAAAATGCACCAGAGTACTACGTCCCCCTTTTCGAGAGTTCTGCCCGTAGAGTAAACCCTGAAGATGAACCCTCCCCTGAAAGAAAGTATCGCCAGTGTGTAGTACCCAGTAGATAACCAAATATTAATAATAACAATAAATCCAGCACGACCTGGAATAGATTTGAACTTCTTATACAAAACCACACAAATATGATTGTCCTTGTGACCTGCTCCATAAAAGGGTTTCACTGGCTTCCATAAGTTTGTTATTATATTTGAAGGAGAGTGAGACTCCAATACAGGATTTTAAAACAGAAAACCATTATGTATGACGGGGTTAAAGAAAATCGTTATATTGTACCGGAGTATAATCGGTGTCCCTCCCACCCACACACCCCACTCACGCGCTGACCATACAGTACCACTATGCGTTTTTCTCACTCGATATCGGCTAACTTATTTATGTATTTATTAGGGTTTAACGACACTTTAACAGTCAAGGTCATATCGTGTCAGTGACAGTTTTACGGGTGGAGCAAGCCTGAGTACCCGGGGAGAACCACCAGCAGCTGCCAGCTCCCTGACATCGTAACTCCGCACTGTAGCACAGGCAGGGTTAGATTGGTTGAAGACATGCGCACTATCGACGTGCAGTACACCTTATTACACGGCGTCATCGTGCCATGTGGACAATCGGGGTTAAGTGCCTTGCCCGAGGACACAACGCGGGAGTCCGAATCAATTGCTCAGACGGTCACCCATCCAAGAACTAACTTCGGTGATCTGACGAGAACAGGTTACCGCAAAGCCATCGCGCCCCCTATCTCGGCCTACAAGATCTTTATCCGTAAACGTGTATCTAACATAGAGGCCAGAAAAGTCAAATAATTACCCACAATAAGACTAATAACGTAAAAACAAACGTTACAATTTGTCAAAATAACAATACAAGTCTGAGTATTGAACAGACTCAGTGATCTCAGTCCAATTACATTCATAGTTTTTATTGTTATGTTAATGATTTCTATACAGATTTTACTTGATTTCTAAAAAACTGTTATTTATCTATTTATTTATTTATTTATTTATTTATTTATTTATTTATTTATTGCGGTTTAACGACTCTTTAAATAGCAAGGGTCATCTCGTGTCAGACAGTTTTACTGGTGAAGGAAGCCGAAGTCCACGAAAAGAACCACCGATCAGCGTCGAGTAACGTGAGACTCTCCAACTTACTAACCGGGCAGAAGAAGGCGTGTGTATTATGGCCAGGCTAACATCTGGAGTCTAGAAATAGTGGGATAACTCAGATACTTTGTGAATAACAAATTTATAAATTAATGAATAGATGGATTAACGCTTTAAGATGATTTTCACTCATTCGATTCATCGAAATGCCCTCTTGATTAATACAAGAGTCTACATGTTATTTTCAGATTGTTTTATTTTAATAATGTTACTTGGAAATTGTATATACAAAGGCATGTTAACTGTGTAAATTTGGTAATTTGGATAGCCGATTGCAAGAACGTTGGACGGAGAGTTTGGTAACCGCTCCCGTCAACACTTTGCATAACATGTACGCTGTAGTCCAGTTAATAAATTTGTTACAGAGTGTGAAGACTTTTAGTCTCAGTAATTTGTGAAGTGAGATCCACGGTACGAAATATCTTCGCGACCATAGTATCATCGAAGTGCTATACGCCTTAGCAAACTGTGCCATCGTGATCCCGCTCGAGCAAGTGAGGTAAAGTATTTTGCTCAAGGACACAACGCACGACTCCAGCGAGATTCGAACTCATGACCTCTCGATCACAAGGCCGACACGCTATCCAATGGGCCACCGCGCCCTTCTAAAATACTGTCTTGACGGGTTAAAGTTTATTGACAAAAGGCCCTACTCAGGTAAATCAATTCTTTCGATAAAAACGAAGCGAAATGGCAAGATATTCAGGAGATTACTGTATAAAGTAAAACGACGCCTTATTCAAGAAGACTGTGTCAAAAAGCTCGAGAAAGAAACAGCAGTCCAATTGCTCTAAAGGTTGGCATTTTCCGAAAATAGTCAACTTTAGAGTCCCTGCACACATGTGTATATGATGTTGGTACTGGGCATATACAACCAGGGGTGGCGCCAGGTGCAGAATAGAAATAACCCAATGAGCATAGAGTTAATTACACTGCGAAAGTTCTTTTTCAGTCCGATACCAAAATCTTTCGACACAATCACCGGTCGACATACATGTAGTCCTAGTCACTGTTGTCAGGGGTGGCGCCAGCGATTTCTCGACAGGGGGGGGCTGACCTCTCCGACAGGGGGGGCTATAACATTTGACATCCCAAACGAAGGAAAATGAGTGAAATTTGGTAAATTAGAGAACCAAAATTGAGTATGCTTGTTGATTATTTAACCCTTTACCTACATGTAACCTGAAAAGCAGACGACATTTGCAAAAATAACTCTTGAATAACTAATTCTTTTTCATTTTTTGTCTCAAAAACATAGGTTATGACCCCTCGTTGGAACGAGCTCGACGAGCTCGTTCCAATGAGGGGTCATAACCTATGTATTTGAGACAAAAAATGAAAAAAATAATGAAAATTAATTGGCGATTTTTGAGAATAGCGCTGGCCGGTTTTGGCCGTTACCTTAGGTAAAGGATTAAAGTAAACATATTATAATAAGGTCGGGAAATATTTCATCTATAAAGCCAGTTTGACGAACGACATTAAGGAATTTCGTGAGACTTACTATTCTCTATCAAAGTTCCAGTGCTGCACGAGTTCGAGACTGACAAGACGAGATATCTACGTTCAATTGTTGGAAATTTCTCGTGAAGTCGGGTTTACGAGACTCTCCGATGGGGGGGGGGGGGGGGGGGGGGGGGGGAGCTGGACCTCTCCGGAGGGGGACCCCCCTTGGCGCCACCACTGTATACAACAGGTTTAGGCTTTGATAATCATGATTGAACATCACGTCCAAGTACTTGCAGATTAATTCATTTTTTACACTGACAAAAAAATGTAACAAAAATGGGCGGTTGTTGTAACAAAAGTGGTGAGCGAGTTATTTTTTTTTGCTACAAAAATGGGTTGATGTTTGTAACAACAGTGGTGGGCTTATTTTGTAACAAAAGTGGTTTATTTTGTGACAAAAGTGGTGAGCTGTAGCAAAAGTGGGCAAATGTTCTAACAAAAGTGGTGAGCTGTAGCTGGGCATTTTCAAATTCGTGTTTTAACGAAGTTGTAATTGTGTGTTGCAGACAACATTTAGGGAGTGAGGTGTGAGAGGTATGCAGGGGCAAGGCGGTGATACATTTTGAAGAATTGTTCAAGTTTGGGTTTTTCGCTTCTCCTTTCCAGAGGCTCCAAACCCGTCTCTGCGTATAAAATACTTCGCGTCGTCACCGGTTACAATCCTTGCTGCTTCTTACTGGATTTGTTCAATGTTTTTGCTTTCCAGGTTGGAGCAGTTGTCCCAGACTACTATCCTAAATGGTAGACAAATTTTTTCCAAGATTTTGTCCAGGCTGAATTTGTATTATTTATTACTTTCCAAAGTGTGATTTACTGGGATTTCCGGGTTTGATTATAAACGATAACATCACAAATGAATTATGCAATCAACAATTGTGTCACGTATCCGTGCGCGCAAAAGAAGACGCTTTGCCGTGGGTGTAATGGGTACTTCATTGTTTTTTTTTTTAACCCTTTACCTAATATGAAAAGCAGACGACACTTGCAAAAAAAAATTCTTGAATAGCTATTATTTTCATTTTTTGTCTCAAAAACATAGGTTATGACCCCCCCCCCCCCACCCCCCCCTCCCCCGACAAGCACGTTCCAATGAGGGGACATAACTATGTTTTAGAGACAAAAAATGAAAAAATAATGAAAATTAATTGACGATTTTTGAGAATAGCGCTGGCCGGCTCTCGTCTTTACGTTAGGTAAAGGGTTAAATAATATAATTATCGTTAATAATGAAAAATAATAAACAGAGTAATCGCTTGACTGGACTGGTTACGTGAAATAATTCATTCGAGGCGACGGGACTATATATCGTGAATTATTTCACGTAACCAGTCCAGTCAAAAGATTACTCTCTATGTAATCGCTCGAGAATCGGGAGTTAATAATGTTTATTCCGAGATGTTTATGGTTACCTACTTAATTGACATCAGTGTTTGGACATTTGTAGTAATGAGTGCAGTGGTTTTTCGTTTTTTTCGCGAGATTACTCAGAATTCGTTCTTTGTGGATTAAAGTCAACAAACCATTGTTATGACCAAGATTCTATCTGAAATATATCATTCCCTAATAGCTCAGCTGCGCGGATGGTGTCTTCAACGAAGAGGTAAAGAGAAGTGCCATCAGCAAAAAGTCTGATATTACATGAGACATTCTAAACAATAGCATAATAATAAAGTATGAATAGCAAGGGACCAAGTATAGATCCCTACATTTTTTCAGGATGTTGATGCCTGTCACTCATGTAGCACTCAAGCCATTTAAGAAGTTCACCCTTAATGCCTATCTTTTGTAGTGTGTATAGTAGCCCCTATACCAGACTTTATCAAAGGCTTTACTCACGTCACCGTCATCTAAAGCACAACTAATAGTGTTACATGTATATATTTCCGCGAGTTGCAATGTCGTTGAATCGGCAGATTTGAAGCCTGACTAGAATGAGAAGTTTGTTATTTTAATTATTTTGTTTTCATTTACTCGCCATAAATAGAGGATATGGAATGAGTGTTTTTCTCATATAATATTTATGAAAAGAGTTTAAGAATTTTCAGTTTTTGGCGAGCCTCTGGCGAGCCCAAACGGACAATTCGGACGAGTTTCATAAATATTATATGAGAAAAACATTCATTTCATATTCTATTTATCATATGACACACACATGCACAGATTAGCCACTTAGTATGACTTGTAACCCATCACCTAACTTGAGTTGCAGACGGGCACTTGGAAAAAACATCCTCGTATAATAGAAAATTTTCATTTTTGCTTCAAAAACAAAGGTTATGACCCCTCATTGGAACGAGCTCTTTGAGCTCGTTCCAATGGGGGGGGGGGGGGGTCATAGCTTTTGTTTTTGAAGCAAAAAGTTAAAATATAAAAAAATGAATGGCGTTTTTCTTGTAATAAAAAGATTAATACAATTAAACCCATCCTAAATAGGACAGATAACGTAAATTCTCCCTACTGAAAATTATACAAATGTTGACCAGTTGTATTTTGTTTAGCCAATCAAATTGTCCAGTTTTGAAATTGACCAATGAAAGCTCCCCAATTCTAATTATGCAAATTATGAAAATGTGGCCAGTTGTATTTGTTCAGCCAATCAAAATTGTCTAGTTTTGATATTGATATTGACCAATGAAATTGACGGAAGGCTTTATTTATCACTGATTAATAGGAACCCCAAGCGGGCCGTAGGCCCGCAAAGGGTTCCACATACCCAGTCAGATAAATGTGTTCCAGAACAGAATTCTCTATAGCCGTCAATGTGATTTTTGAAGTGGACAGTAAATTTCAGTGAAAAAACCACGTAACTTCCGGTGTCGAATTGCCCATGCAATTGCAATTGGCCTGTCCCCCTCTGGGAATCAAATGTTTTTTGTTTCGCCTCAAAGCTTTGCGTGATACATTTGCCTACATATCTACACTTCAGGGGTAACCAGGCCTTCTCAACCGAGAACCGCGACAAATCAGCGGCCGGCCAAAGTGTTACTATTATTACTCGAGTTCTGTCCTTCTGGAGGTTTGTCAATATGCTCAGCTGATGATCTCGTCATTTCAGATCGAACTCTCAGTCCTGATTTCGTTGCAGCTTGTCTGCCAGTGATAACCTCAATCGAAAAAACGTACATATAACCGATAATATAACTGATAATTGTTGTTATATTGGTGCGATTGTATACAGATATGCATTGACACGTACCTGGTGAAATATCAAGATGAACAGAAACTCAGTTGTTGAATTATCCGAATGTTATTGTTAAGGTGTTGTAAAAGTAAGGAAAAGTTTGCTTGAAAAAAAGGTATACGGACGTTTCGTCCGCAAGCCGAGTCGTCCGCTTGTCAAGGAAAATATTGTCTGCACATTTTCTACATTTCGAACAAGACACCCACCCCCTACTAACGTGTGACATTTCCCCAGATTAAGCCCAATATTCTCACATATAAAGCCTCCTGATGTTGTATTTATGTTAAGAGTGTGATGTACAACATCATCTTTCAGGTTTGAAACACAAATGATGTCATATATTGGCTGATATATTGATATGTTTTTAAAAAATTGCACAAGTTGGAAATGCATTTTTGGTGCACTCAAGAGACTCACCCACCCCCACATCATGTCTTGCAAATTTTTGTTCCCCCCCCCCCCAGGACCCCCCCTCCCCCTGGCATAATTGCAAAATTATAAGATTATGTTACAGAACTTAACATAACAAGTTTTGATGCATTTCTTAATATAATTATAACACGTTTTGATGCGTTTCTTAATATTATTAATTCCCATAATACATTTGCTAATAATTTTGTGATTATTCATTGTAAAGCGCCGGTGATGCTCTTCTAAGAATAATTGCAAAATTACAAGATTATGTTGCAGAATTTAATAAACCATAAATTTTGATGTGTTTCTTAATATAATTAATTCTTATAATACATTTGCTAATAATTTTGCTATTATTCATTGTAAAGCGACGGTGCGCCTCGATGAATACTTGCAAAATTATAAGATTATGTTGCAGAACTTAATATAACAAATTTTGTTGCATTTCTTAATATAATTAATTCTTATAATACTTATGCTAATAATTTTGCAATTATTCACTGTAAGGTGCTGGTGGAGCTCTTCAATGAAAAATTGCAAAATTATAAGATTATGTTGTGGAACTTAATATAACGTATATATACTTTAAGAACTTTTACTGTAATAATATAATTTTTATTGGTAATCCATTGAATAAACAGTAATTAAAATTTATTAGATGGCTGGATAGTTTATTTTGTTCTGACATTTCTGTTTTCAGAATTTCATACACATATATGAAATTTAATGCAAGGAGGTACATTAAGATATATTACAATGGAGGTACATTAAGATATATTACAATAGGTAATATACAATAAATTATACAATAAAATTATTATATAAATAAAAAATGATTCAAAATGCAATACTTGAATACTTTCCCCCAGCGAACGAGTTTCGGACGTGTTGGGTATAATTGTAGAGGACGACTTGGGTAAAATTGCAGCGGACGATTTGGTTAGCAGACGAAATGGGTGTAATTTGAAAAAGTGATACTGATAGCTTGCTTTCAGTCCCGTTAGAAACCAAAACAAAGTAATAATGTGTTACTTTTTGGTGCATCTGTATTTCTGAACAGTGCTTCGTAGTTCCAAAAACTAAAAAATGGAAAATAATAACCCTTTTGGATATTTACCGCCATTGAAAATGGCATGTCATCTTTTTTCGGGTACTGGGGGAATCTTCAGCCTGGGGAGAACTAGGCCCAGGGAAGAATCATCCAAAAGAAAAGCAGTACAATCTGTTAGGATATTTTAGATACGCTACGATATTCGTTTTAACTCCTGAAAATAATTCTTAAAAAAATATTAATAGATTGTTCGATATTTATTGAAAAAATATTAATATAATATATCGTCGAGCAATTATCTCTGCAGTAAATTCACATTCAATGTGTTCTGTATTAGGGCCTAATTAACGTCTCTCATCTGTTAGAATGATATCCAATCACTTCGGCTCCAAGTCATTTCGTCCTCTAGTCAATTCGACCTCAAAGTCATCTCTGTCCTAGTCACTTTGGTCCCTTGGTCATTTCGGCACCATTTTAAGTGTAGAGATCTATAAAGATCAGTGCATAGTTCATGTTTAGAAATAATGGGTAATTACCTTTATTAAGTAATGTTCAGTTATTTGTATTTACACGTGTACAGAACAGTTATACATGACATTAAAAATTATCCATGTGTTCAATTTTACATACATTTAAGATGCTATCTGTATAAGTAAGAGAAATTATTTTACTTTGAAATTTTGCAAAGTACCAGAATATGCAGTCATTTTTTCATATTGTTATGCACAATTCCTAGTCACCTTCCAGTTTGAGGTTCACAGGGTTTCTTTTTCTTTTTTTTTTCTGAAACAACCACCAAACTGCGATTTTGATACTACCATAAATATGTCCACATTTTCTAAAACACAGAGCAGAATCCTTGTAGTTATGCGCAATTCCTAGTCCCCTTCCAGTTCGATGTCCACGGGGGGTCTGATCCCAGTGCCCCACTTCCAAGGCGTACACTCAAACCAAATCACATTACTTACCCTCGCTTCCGGCTCTCATAGATTCATAAGCAAATAAAATTATTCAGGTCACAAGTGATTTCAAATCCCACATAGTCCATGTGCATCTTCGACATGCTGAAACTTTTCTTTTATTTATTCATCATGAAAGAAAATCTACTAGACATATATCATGTATACCTGAATATCTAATTGAGAGATATATATGTTGAAAAAAAATTAAATAGAAAATGTTAAAATTCAAACAATATTTGAAAATATTTAAAGAGGCCGAAATGACCTGGTATATTGGGGCTGAATTGACCTGAGGCTGTAATGACTGGGGCCAAAATGACTTGGGGCCAAAGTGACTGGAATTCGTGAGAATTGCATCCAAACTGTCCTCCAACAATTTGACCCAAACTGGATACTAATCTAACCCAAACCATCCTTTGGCAATTTGCCCCAAACTGTTCTCCAGAATAGGGACACATGATTCTTATTGATTTATTTATTGGGGTTTAATGACACTTCGATAGCCAGGGTCACTTCATGTCGGACCGTTTTACAGGTGGGAAAAGCCAGAGAGAACCACAGAGCAATTACAAACATCTAACGTACAAACAGACAGCACACACGCTGGGTTAGCATTGGTTGAAGACAAGTGTACGATTGACATGCAGTATGCCTTGGTACGCAATGGCACTGCGTGGGCAGTGGGAATGAAGTGTATTGCCCAAGGAAACAAAGTGGTTGCCACAGGTGGTATTTAATAGAGGACCCTTTGACTTGCAGCCTTCACCTCTAAGTACTGAGCCCTTTAACCTTCAAAACTGTATAGTACCAGCTAAAACATTTTGTAGAATGACCACATGAAAATTTCACAAGTACATAGTTTCATTATTAGTTTGTGATATTTGTTTTTGCTGTACAGTGGAACCCTGTTAATTGAAGAGCCACTTTGCCAATAACATTATTCAACAAGGGCAACGCCCCCGGTCCCCCGACCAAGATGGCAAATTCAAGGGAGCTGTTAGGATGCAATTTGTTCACAGAGCATGGCCATTTTTTAACTTGACCTGTATTTCCAACCAATTAAACCACATACTTAGTTTCGTTTCAATCAAATGATCCAAAGTAAAATTATCATCCGGACAACACAAAAACCGTATTTTCTAAGTCGAAAAAGGGGAATAAATCCAGTAAAAATCAGTGGAGCGTGCCCATTTTCGAACTTGACCTGCATTTCCACCCAAATAAGCGGCATACTAATTGTCGTTTCAATCAAATGATCCTAACTAAAGTTATCATCCGGACAACACAAAAACTGCATTTTTTAAGTCGAAAAAGGGGAATAAATCCAGCAGAAATCAGTGGAGCGTGCCCATTTTCGAACTGTATTTCCAACCAATTAAACCACATACTTAGTTTCGTTTCAATCAAATGATCCAAAGCAAAGTTATCATCCGGACAACACAAAAACCGTATTTTCTAAGTCGAAAAAGGGGAATAAATCCAGTAAAAATCAGTGGAGCGTGCCCATTTTCGAACTTGACCTGCATTTCCACCCAAATAAGCAGCATACTAAATTTCGTTTCATTCAAATGATCCTAACTAAAGTTATCATCCGGACAACACAAAAACTGTATTTTTTAAGTCGAAAAAGGGGAATAAATCCAGTAGAAATCAGTGGAGCGTGCCCATTTTCGAACTTGACCTGCATTTCCACCCAAGTAAGACACATACCAAATTTAGTTTCAGTAAAATCATCCAAACTAAAGTTATCATCCGGACAAGGGTGTGACGGACGGACGGACGCACGCACGCACGCACGCACGGACAGATGGACGGACGGACGGACACTGCTGATTACAATAGTCCCCCGAAGGGTCGCGGGACAATTAGCAGGAGTATTCAATTGACAGGGATTGTGTCACTTTCCTGTATTCCAGAGATAAACTTAGCATTTATTCTATTATATTTTGTTTGACAGAGCTCCATGAGCTCTGTCAAACAAGATATAATAGATTAAATGCCTGTATTGAATGTACTGAGGCCAAATTGGTCTATAACCAAAGGAAAACTGGGAAGAGTCAGGGCAATTTCTCAACATGTTACAAGATTTTTTATTCAATTAACAGGAGATTACTCTATAACTTATATTCAATTACCAGGTCAAATTTGTACTGGAGGTAAATGGTTTTGTGTTGGGAAATTATATTCTCTTAACAGGGATACAGTTAAAACTGGAAGTCCTAACATGAACTGCGCACAAATAGCACGTCGATTTGCGCGTTAATCTACGCGTTATGACCATAGTAAGGCTATCATATTCTGTACATATGGCCTGTGCACAAGCAATGTTTCAGCCAATGGACCTCTGGGTAACCCGGAGGTCCATTGGCAGAAACATTGTCTGTGTTTACTATGAGTAATCAGGAGAACCTGCCATGCTTTGGATGCCATTCGATATGGCAATTGCGCACAATTCCTACGCGCAATTAAGCCTAGATAAGCGCACAATTCGGGACAGGACTTCTAGTTTCAACTGTATACAATTAAGATATATCCAATTAAGTGGGCAAAACTGTATAACCCCCCCCCCCCCCCCCCCCCCCACACACACACACACCCCAACCAAAACCATCATTCAAAGGTCTTGGATTCAGCAAATTTGATTTCTTTATTTATTGGGTTTAACAACAATTTTTACAGCCAGGGCCACCCAACAGTTTTAATGGGGGAGGAACCCAGTCAGAGCACCCAGAGAGAACTACCGAGCAACAGTGACAAGCAACTGTCAGCTTCTCAACATTGTAACTCCAAGCAAGCAGGGTTAGCATTGGTTGAAGACAAGTGCACCATCGATGTGCAGTACGCCTTATTTCAGTTGCCGCAATTGGGATTCGAGCTGAGAACCTCTCACAGCTTGTTTTGGGAAGGTTTTTTTTGTTCCAGCTTCATTAAGGTTTGTTTCATATCGCACTTGCAATTTTGTCATAATTAGTAATCATAAATCCTTAACATAAAACAATAGAAAAAATGCATAGAATATTTAAAAAAAAAAAATTCTGTGAGGATTTGACCTCAAGAGGTGATGACATTCGACCACGACTGAGACCGAATATTCTAAGAAAAAGTATGATGGCTGAATCTTCCTGCGACTGAATCTTCCTGAACCCCTTTTTTCAGACTAAATTGCCCATTACTTATAAAGCACCATAACTAAGGAAAAAACAATACTATGAAATTTCCAAGTCTGAACTTCTATAAATTCCAAATAAATTTACACAAATTATAGAGCAAAATGAAGGATGTGGTGTATAGTATGTGTGCATCTCACACACTGACACACAGTCACCATCAGACATCAAATCCTGAAAGTGTGCTATCGGTACCATATTTGTACCATAATTGATAATAATAAAATAATATTTCATAAGAACAACAAACACAGGAATTCAAAATGCAGCCTCAAGGCAGCATGGTGGTGAATGCCTATGCTGTCCCATTGTCCTTGAAAGGGGGAGTCCTTTACAAAATAGGTTTTTGTTTTGTGATACTCTGGATACTCCCCATTTTTAGCTCAGCTTTGACAAAGTCATATTTAAGGTTGTGTCATAGCCCGTTGTCCGTCTGTTTGGGAACAACAATTCAATACGACTCTGGCTTCCGTCTGTTTGGGAACAACAATTCAATACGACTCGGGCTAGAGGTTGTATTTATGAACCAATCTTTACGAAACTTCTTGGGTACCTTTGTTATCACCGTGGGACGAGAACGAGTGTTTTAGGGTGCGGTCCAAAATGCAAGATGGCCTCCAGCAGCCATTTTGTACAGAAATTAGTGCAATCAGTTTTTTGTACAGAACTTCTGTATGAAAGTTCTGATTTGAACAAATTTTTGTATGAATGTTTAGTAACATGGAGTACATCACATATAATACAGGTTTTTTTCTCGTGCTGAAATTATGCAAATTAGATGAACTTTAATTTATTCAGTGCTACTTACATGTATACCCAGTGAAGTGCACATGCCAATACGGCTCGGGCTAGACTGTATTTATGAACTGATCTTCATGAAACTTCTTGGGTACCTTTGCTATCACCTTGGGATGAGAATGAGTGTTTTTGGGTGCGGTCCAAAATTCAATATGGCTACCAGTGGCCATTTTGTACCGAAATTAGGTACAATCAGTTTTTTGTACAGAACTTCTATACAACTTGGGCTAGAGGCCGTAATTATGAATCGATCTTTACAAAATTTCTTGGGTACCTTTGTTATCACCATGGGGTTAGAATGAGTGTTTTTGGGGGGAGTCCAAAATTCTAGATGGCCGCCGGCAGCTATTTTGTACTGAAAATGAAATTACTGCAATCAGTTTTTTGTACAGAACTTCTGTATGAAAGTTCTGATTTGAATACATTTGTGTATGATTGTTTAGTAACATGGAATACATCACATAAAATACAGTTTTGTTTTCTTGTACAGAAATTATGCAAATTAGACAAACTTTGATTTATTCAGTACTACTTATACACAGTAAGTACACATGTCAATACAGCTCGGGCTAGGGGCTGTATTTATGAACCGATTTTCACCAAGCTTCTTGGGTACCTTTGTTATCACCTAGGGACCAGAATGAGTGTTTTGGGGTGCGATCCAAAATTCAAGATGGCTGCCAGAGGCCATTTTGTACCAAAATTAGATACAATCAGTTTTTTGTACACAACTTCTATACGGCTCAGGCTAGAGCCCGTATTTATGAACCAATCTTTACGAAATGTCTTGGGTACCTTTGTTATCACCGTGGGATGAGAGCGATTGTTTTGGGGAGCAGTTCGAAATTCAAGGTGGCCACTAGCAGCCATTTTGTATCAAAATTAGTGCAATCAGTTTTTTGTACAGAACTTCTGCATGAAAGTTCTGATTTGAATAAATTTTTGTATGAATGTTTAGTAACATGGAATACATCACAAAAAATACTGTATAATACAGGTTTTTTTCTCTTGCAGTAATTATGCAAATTAGATGACCTTTGATTTATTCAGTGCTTCTTATACACTGTAAGTGCACATGTCAATACGCTAAAGCTGGAGGCTGTATTTATGAACCGATCTTCATGAAACTTCTTGGGTACCTTTGTTATCACCTTGGGATGAGAACAAGTGTTTTTGGGTGCGGCCCGAAATTAAAGATGGCTGCCGGCTTTCACACTGTTGCTTACTGAGGTGAAGTCACTTTACCATTACCAAGCTACCTACTAAATACCAAAGGGAAGATTTTTTAGTGCACTCTTATTACTTCAGTGCCCATAATTCTCAAATATGGCATTAAAACCAATCACATACTTATACTGCTTAAATCTATTCACATAATCAGAATACACCATCAGGGGTGCATCAGCTCAGTTGGTAGAGGTGCAGACTGCAAGCCGAGAGATCCTCGGTTCGAATCTACCTGCGGCAACAGTTTTGTGTCCATGGGCAAGACACTTCACCCCCACTACCCATGTGGAGGCAAGGTATGCTGTGTACTAAGGCATACTGCATGTTCTTGGTGCACCTGTCTTCGAACAAGGCTAACCCAGCTTGTGTAGTATGTTGGGGAGCTCACAGTTGCTTGCCATTGCTCAGTGGTTCTCCTGGGGTACTCTAGTTTCCTCCATCCATAAAACTGCCATGCTCAAAATAAGCTGTTGTGCAGATAAATGTGACCTTAAACACCAACAAATAAATAATAAAAAGAACACACCACCTCATACCCGTTTAGACTCTCCAGTTTTCATTCACCTTGGTATCCCTCGGTTTGCCTTAGTGTTTAGTATGCCCGCCAGAAAAGGAGTGATTTCTTTTTCTAAAAGAGCAAAACAAGAAACAGTAATTTTTAACAGGTAGTAACGAAATAATTTTCATGAAGCGCACAATTTTATCTTAGTTAATAGCTGAAAAAACGTAGGGTGATATTTGCAAATCTTATTTTATTACTGGCACCAGGTACTGGTAATGAAAATTGCTGTTTGTCATCAATACTTGATCAAGTTTCTGACAAAGCACATTATACTATTCTAGTATGTTAGCGACTGGACATAAGCGCACAATTTGATGTTGGTTTACCACTATATACTGGTGCTTAGCCAGAAAATCTAAGTTACATGTAGGGGCAAGAGTAATATGTAGTGGGAGTGGGGCCGGGTAATAAAGAATATGATGCACAGAATCACCTGAGCCACATAGCAGTGAGATAGGGGCGAGGACAAGAGGGTGTGTGACCCTCTCATCAGTGGAGGGGTCGGGTGCACCCCCCACCCCCAACCCCCCCCCCAAAAAAAAAAAAAAAAAAATTGAAATTCAAGACAGTAAAAACACAATTACCTTGACTCTGTGTCCATTTGTGTCCATAATAAGTTGCGAACAAGCATAAATATCTAGATATTAAAATGTCTTTTGGGATGTTCATTATATGGGTTAACAGGAGAGAGGGCTGGGGGCATGAGTGAAATTGGGGACCGAATATTCTCAGAAAAAGTATGAGGGCTGAATCTTCCTGTGACCGAATATTCATGAACCCCTTTTTTTCAAACTAAATTGCCCATTACTTATAAAGCACCATAACTAAGGCAAAAACAATACTATGAAATTTACAAGTCTGAAATTCTATAAATTCCAAATAAATTTACACAAATTATATAGCAAAATGAAGGATGTGGTGTATAGAACCCCAAAAGTATGTGTGCACCTCACGCACTGACACACAGTCGACATCAGACATCAGCGGTTCCTGAAAGTGTGCTATCGGTACCATATTTGTACCATAACTGATAATAATAAAATAATGTTTCATTAGAACAACAAACACAGGAATTCAAAATGCAGCCTCAAGGCAGCATGGTGGTGAATGCCAACACTGCCCCATTGTCCTTGAAAGGAGGAGTCCTTTACAAATAGGTTTTTGTTTTGTGATACTCTGGATACTCTCCATTTTTAGCTCAACTTTGACAAAGTCAAATTTAAGGTTATGTCATGGCCCATTGTCCATCTGTTCGGTAACAGCAATTCAATACGGCTCGTGCTAGAGGCTGTATTTATGAACCGATCTTTACGAAACTTCTTGAGTACCTTTGTTATCACGTGGGACGAGAACGAGTGTTTTTGGGTGCGGTCCAAAATTCAAGATGGCCTCCAGCAGCCATTTTGTACAGAAATTAGTGCAATCAGCGTTTTTGTACAGAACTTCTGTATGAAAGGTCTGATTTGAATAAATTTTTGTATGAATGTTTAGTAACATGGAGTACATCACATATAATACAGGTTTTTTTCTCATTGTGAAATTATGCAAATTAGATGAACTTTAATTTATTCACTGCTACTTACATGTATACCCAGTAAGTGCACATGTCAATACGGCTCGGGCTAGGCTGTACAGTATTTATGAACTGATCTTCATGAAACTTCTTGGGTACCTTTGTTATCACCTTGGGATGAGAATGAGTGTTTTTGGGTGCAGTCCAAAATTTAAGACTACCAGTGGCCATTTTGTACTGAAATTAGGTACAATCAGTTTTTTGTACAGAACTTCTATACAACTTGGGCTAGAGGCCGTATTTATGAACCGATCTTTACGAAATTTCTTGGGTACCTTTGTTATCACCATGATGTTAGAATGAGTGTTTTTGGGGGGAGTCCAAAATTCTAGATGGCCGCCGGCAGCTATTGTGTACTGAAATTACTGCAATCAGTTTTTTGTACGGAACTTCTGTATGAAAGTTCTGATTCGAATAAATGTTTGTACATGTATGATTGTTTAGTAACATGGAATACATCACATAAAATACAGGTTTTTTTCTTGTACAGAAATTATGCAAATTAGATGAACTTTGATTTATTCAGTGCTACTTATACACAGTAAGTACACATGTCAATACGGATTGGGCTAGGGGCTGTATTTATGAACGGATCTTCACCAAGCTTCTTGCATACCTTTGTTATCACCTAGGGACGAGAACGAGTGTTTTGGGGTGCGATCCAAAGTTCAAGATGGCTGCCAGTGGCCATTTTGTACCAAAATTAGGTCCAATCAGTTTTTTGTACACAACTGCTGTACGGCTCGGGCTAGTGGCCATATTTATGAACCGATCTTTACGAAACGTCTTGGGTACTTTTGTTATCACCGTGGGATGAGGGCGAGTGTTTTTGGGTGCATTTCGAAATTCAAGATGGCCACTAGCAGCCAATTTGTACTAAAATTATTGCGATCAGTTTTTTGTACAGAACTTCTGTATGAAAGTTCTGATTTGAATAAATTTTTGTATGAATGTTTAGTAACATGGAATACAGTTAAAACTAAAAGTCCTGTCCTGAAATGCGCACAAATAGCACGTCGATATGCATGTTAATCTACGCGATATGACCATAGTAAGGCAATCAAATTCTGTAAATATGGCCTGTGCACAAGCAGTGTTTCAGCCAATGGACCTCCGGGTAACCCGGAGGTCCATTGGCAGAAACATTGCCCGTGTTTGCTATAAGTAACCAGGAGAACTTGCCGTGCTTTGGATGCCATTCGATATGACAATTGCGCGCAATTCATACGCGCAATTAAGCCTAGATAAGCGCACAGTTCGTGACAGGACTTCTAGTTTTAACTGTACATCACAAAAATACTGTATAATACAGGTTTTTTTCTCTTGCAGAAATTATGCAAATTAGATGACCTTTAATTTATCAGTGCTACTTATACACTGTAAGTGCACATGTCAATACGCTAAGTCTGGAGGCTGTATTTATGAACCGATCTTCATAAAACTTCTTGGGTACCTTTGTTATCACCTTGGGATGAGAACGAGTGTTTTTTGGGTGTGGCGGCCCGATATTAAAGATGGCTGCCAGCTTTCACACTGTTGCTTACTGAGGTGAAGTCACTTTACCATTACCAAGCTACCTACTAAATACCAAAGGGAAGATTTTTCAGTGCACTCTTATTACTTCAGCACCCATAATTCTCAAATATGGCATTAAAACCAATCACATACTAGTACTGCTTAAATCTATTTACATAATCAGAATACACCATCAGGGGTGCATTAGCTCAGTAGGTAGAGGTGCAGACTGAAAAGCCGAGAGATCCTCGGTTCAAATCCCACCTGCAGCAACAGCTTTGTGTCCTTGGGCAAGACACTTCACCCCCACTACCCATGTGGGGGCAAGGTATGCTGTGTACTAAGGCATACTGCATGTTCTTGGTGCACCTGTCTTCGAACAAGGCTAACCGTGCTTGTGTAGTATGTTGGGGAGCTTACAGTTGCTTGCCATTGCTCAGTGGTTCTCCTGGGTACTCTAGTTTCCTCCATCCACAAAACTGCCATGGTCACAATAAGCTGTTGTGCAGATAAATGTGACCTTAAACACCAATAAATAAATAATAAAAAGAACACACCACCTCATAATTTTCATGAAGCGCACAATTTTATGTTAGTTAATAGCTGAAAAAAATGCAGGGTGATATTTGCAAATCTTATTTTATTACTGGCACCAGGTACTGGTAATGAAAATTGTTGTTTGTCATCAATACTTGATCAAGTTTCTGACAAAGCTCATTATACTATTCCAATATGTTAGCTACTGTACATAAGCACACAATTTGATGTTAGTTTACCATTATACTGGTGCTAAGCCAGGATATCTAAGTTACATGTAGGGGCAAGAGTAATACATGTATCTAGTGGGAGTCATAAAGAATATGATGCACAGAATCACCTGAGCCACATAGCAGTGAGATAGGGGTGAGGACAAGAGCGTGTGTGACCCTCTCATCAGTGGAGTGGTCTGGTGCACCCCCCCTTCCCCCAAAAAAAAAACAAAAACAAAAAAAAAACAACAAAATTTGAAATTCAAGACAGTAAAACACAATTACCTTGACTCTGTGCTGCTGTGTACTGGTCACTTTCTGTGGGTGGGCAATATTTCTGTGGATGCAGTGATATTAGTTTTCAAACATTGTTTACAGCAATAATCATCAAAAATTTAATTAATGAACCACAGGATACAATTCGGTGCTTCATTAATTAAAATTTTATTGATGATGATTTTCTATTACCTGGAAAAAACATGCATGGAGTGAGCCATGGACATCATGCACTGCCCATGCAAGGATTATGACCAGCAACTGTACTGTATGTCTGTGTCACTGCTATGAGCAGGGACTAATCTAAATGGGTGGGTGTGTTTACAAATATTCATATTTTTTAACACCTGATAACAAAGTAATATAAGTTTATAAACAACTACACAATTGACTTTTAATTACAATACTCCTAATTCCTATTAAACATATATGAATGTTTATTAATTTTGTGGAATTTTTACACTGTGTATGAAGCTTATTTGGGCCTGTATGTTTGTTAAAATTGCCCTTCCACTACGGAGGACTTTTTGAAATCAGTCTACACTGGATTGTGTGGTATTCCTTTGTGTAAGACAGTGTATTCATTGTAATAATATTCATGCATAAGTTCATGTTCTTGATTTGTTTTAGGCCTCATAATCTACAGAATAGCTTGGATGGAGGTGTATTCCATCACTTGAGTGCAAGAAGGCTTTGCAATGCTACATGTATAGCATAAACCTTGTTGCACTCCAGGGACAAATTTATCAGTTTTAATAACATGGGTAAAATATCGGACATGAACCGTTTAATTTTTTTTTTTTTTTTAGCTCACTTCGACAAAGTCAAGCAGGGCTTATCTAATCACTCTCCATCCATTATCCATCCATCTATCATCCATCAACACCATGTTTTGTTCAATTCAAGTTAAAGTTGTGTGAGTAATGGTACCGAATGGGTATTACATTTTTGTTTAACTCAACATGCCCAGCCTTATAGGGAGGGGGTGGGGTAAAATGCTCCCAAAATATTTTAAAAAACTTATGAACCAGTGGGTACAGTGACTTTATATTCGTTATGGAACTACCTTTTGAGGTGTAGAATCACGCTTGTTCAAATGTACTTTGTGAAGCAATATTTGGCTTTGTAATGGCAGTGGTTAGATTTTTGGTACCACCCAAAATTTCTATTTTCCGAACCGATGGTCCGATTTGAATGAAATTCAGTATCGTGGTAATATTGGGTCACAAGTACTTACCTCATGCAAAAAAAAACCCCTGCATCCCCATGGGAACCCCAGGAGCAAAAAATAGAAATGTTTTCAAACTCCCATGTTTCCCAAACCACTTGGAACAGAGAACTGTTATGTGGTATGAAGCATCCTTAGAACCAGTAGAATTGAATGGTAAAAAAATGCCCTCTGTTGTTGTTAGAGAGTTCTGCAGAGGGCATCAGAATAATGTTGGTGCAGCATTTTTGCAAACATTTTAGAAAATCTTTTCTCAAGAACCAATGTTCAGAATCTTTTGATATTTGGTATACAGCATCCATAGAGGGGTCAGATACAAGTTTGTTAAAATGAAGCCCATTCTTTCATATTTGGACTCAATGCAGGAGCCCAAATTTTACGGGGAATTTTCTTTAAAAATCTTCTTCAGAACCACGAGTCAGAATTTTTTAATGTTTGGTACCCTCATTGTTATGATGGTCAGATTCAAGATTGTTCAAACCAAGTCCCTATGTTAATATTTGGGCTTCCTTTGGTAGCCCAAATTTAACTTAGGGCTGTATGGGGAAGTTTTTTTTAAAAATCTTCTTCTTCAGATCCACCAGTCAGAATGCTTTCGTATTTGGTATACAACATCTCTAAGGGGGGAGGGGTGGGGTGAGATTCAAGTTTGTTCAAATCGGGTCTGTAGGTTAAAGTTTGGGCTCACTATGGTAGCCCAAATTTTAACTTTGTGCAATATGAGGAAATTTCTTCAAAATTTTGTTCTTCAGATCCACCAGTCAGAATGCTTTCATATTTGGTGTACAGCATCTCAAAGGAGATCAGATTCAACTTTGTTCAAATCGAGTGCCTGGGTTGATATTTGAGCTCCCTATGGGAGCCGGAATTGGCCAAGTAGCTGAAGAATTAGACATTTTTTATTCAGTACCCTCAAGAGGTGAAGAGTAATCTATATAGGTTGTATCAAGGTGCTTGAGAGGGGAGCTCCACATTTTACATCATAATCAACTAAAGAAAAGGCATGATGCTTGTACTGTTTTTGTCACTCCTGAGGGGCTCAAAGATTTGCAGTGTATCCTATGGAGATGGATTGCTTAATGTAGATTCATTCTTGGACTCTTATATCGTGTTCTGTTCTCTGTTTATATCGTGTTCTGTTCAAGGTGAGTGCTTCAGGCCCTGTGGGGCCTCTTGTTTATTTATTTATTTATTGGGTTTTAACAACACTTTCAAAAGCCAGCAGCTACAAGTTTCTTCTCTCCTTGAATCAAGCTTCTCACCCAACTGCAGCACTCATGGTCCACTGAGTTTTTAGCTCACCTGACTTTCAGTCAGGGTGAGGTGTAGTGATCACTTGCCATCTGTCGTCCGTCGTCCGTGAACATGGTGTTTGCGTCTTCTCCTCCAAAACTGCTGAACTGATTAATCATTTAAGTGAAATGTGAGATGCTTGTTTGTTATGACATTGCATTTTGATTTTGCTTAAATCAAGTTGCCCTGCCCCCAGTAGGGCCATGCCCCAAAATTTTGCCTAAATCTTAAAAAAATCTTCTCGTGAACCAGGAGTAGCAGAGATTCGATATGTGGTGTGCTGCTTCCTTTTGAGGTGTAGACTTAGTTTTGTTCAAGAGAAGTTTGTGGGTCTTTATTTGCCTTCATTATTGGAGGGCATGTATTTTTGCCCCGCCCAAAATTTCTGTTTTTCGAACCAAGAGGCTGATTTGAACCAAATTTAATTTTTGGTTTTATTTGATCATAAGTAATTAATTTATGCCCCAAAATATTTTCCCATCCCCCCATGGGAACCCCAGGAGCTAAAAATAGAACAAAATTCAAAACGCACATATCTCCAAAACTACATGGCACTGAGAATTGTTATTTGGTGTGAAGCTTCCTTGGGACCAACAGAATGGAATGGTCTAAGCAAATTTCTGTCAGGTCAATCATGGGGTACTTTTTCATGACTTTGAAAAAATGCTTAGTCAGCATTCTGTAACACTGTGGGTAATGAAGAAAGCATTTAAGACTCTTCTTCACCCAATTCACTCCTCCAAAACCTTTCAGATTTCACATATACCATCTTTGCAAGATTTTTTTACACGTTTATTGAAATCAAATCCCTGGGTCCATATTTGGCCTCTATGGGAGTCCAAATGTTGAAATTAGTGCAGTATGAGGAATATTCTTTAAAAATCTTTTTCTTCAGACCCACCAATCCGAATCTTTTGATATCTGCTATGCACCATCATTAGGCGGGTGAGATTTAAGTTTCGTCAAGCCAAGCCTATATTTTGGCTCACCAGGGTTTTGCAAATTGCGAGAACGGTGATTTCATTCCTCTGATGTTCTTGCAAATGCTTGTTAAGAAGATCCATATTGACCATTCCCCCCAAATTATAAGCATTTTTTCATCAGATAAAATTTAATAAAATTAAATTAATTTTAGAGCTGAAACAATTAAAGGGTTTTCGTGATTGATTAATCGCATGGGTTAACCTTGGTTAACTGATTAATTACTTGCCCCAATAGGTAGCTGAATAATTGCTGTACCGTTGACCATTTATATAATTAAAACTTTACTCAGCATAATGGACAAAACCGGGCAGCGCCATATACAAACATGTCCATTCAAATTTTATTATATTTTCAATTTTTGTCTCAAAACATAGCTTATGACCCCTCATTGGAACAAGCTCATTGAGCTTGTTCCAATGGGGGGGGGGGGGGGGGCATAAGCTATGTTTTTGAGACAAACATTGAAAATCTTTAGAATTTCTTGTGCAAGTATCGTCTGCTACCTGCATTTGGTGAAGGGTTGAGAATGACCGTTTTCAGCTACTGATACAGTATAATGATCATGCAAGTGAACAAGTATTTTGGCACGTAACTGGCATGCATTTCTCTGTCTCATGCAATTGATGTGAGCCAGTGTGACAATGTTTGCCTGTTTTGGAGCAAGTTTGTTCCATAGTGTTAACCCATACAGTGTATTTTTTGTTTTTAAAAAATTGATTAACAGTTTCCATCTTGGTTTCAAAAAGTGATGATAAATAGTGAATATAAGCTTACCCAATATGAAAGAAAAATGGTTAGCAATTGGACATTTTTGTATAGTATTTTGCGATGTGAATCCAGCCATCAAATACCCTGCCATGTAGTACCGTACTTCAAAAGTAACGGTTAACCGATCAATTACTTTTTTTTATCAATCAAGATATTGATCATTGGTTAGTCGATTAATCGGTGTGAGCCAGTGTGAGATTCAAGTTTGTTTACGCCAAGTCCCTGGGTTCATATTTGGGCTCACTGTGGGAGATTCAAGTTTGTTTACGCCAAGTCCCTGGGTTCATATTTGGGCTCACTGTGGGAGCCTGAATTATAACTTAGTTCAAAATGAGGAATATTCTTCAAAAGTATTCTTCACATTCAGCAGTCAGAATGTTTTGATATATACAGTATCCTTAGGGAGGTGAGATATAAGTTTGTTAAAGCCAAGTCCCTGGGTTCATATTTGGTCTTCCTGTAGGAGCCCGAATTGTACCAAAATTTCTATTTTCCAAATTGAGAGGCTGATTTGAAGCAAATTTGATATGATGGGCTTTTTGGGTCGTAAGTACCTAATTTATGCCAAAACATTTTCCTGTGGCCCTGTGGGAACTGCAGGATCTAAATATAGAAAAAATTTAAAACGCCCATATCTTCAAAACTACATGGCACTGAAAATTTTTATTTTGTGTGACGCTTCCTTGCGAACTGCCGAAAAGAATGGTAAAAAAAAATTGCCATCAGTTTTATCATAGGGAAGTTTTCCAGGACTTATGCGGAGTCATCATTTTAGTAATGGGAAAAACATTAAAGAATCTTCTTCTCCCATACCACTGCTCCAAAGGCTTTCATATTTTGCATATAACATCTTTGGAAGATTTATTCACATATTTGTTGAAATCAAATCCCTGGGTCCATATTTGGACTCTCTATGATTAGATTAGTGCAATATGAGGAATATTTTTTAAAAATCTTCTTCTGATCCACTCTTCAGAATATTTTGATATTTGGGATGCTGCATCCTTAGAGGGGTGAGATTCAAGTTTGTTTGAGCCAAGTCCCCGGGTTCATATTTGGGCTCCCCGTGGGAGTCCAAATTACAACTTAGTTCAATAAGAGGAATATTCTTTAAAATCCAGTAGTCAGAATCTTTTGATATTAGTATATAGAAGCATCCTTAGGGATGTGAGAATCAAATTTGTTCAAGCCAAGTCCTTGGGTTCATATTTGGGCTCTGTGTGGGAGCCTGAATTATAACTTAGTTCAATATGAGGAATATTCTTTAAAAATCCTTTTTTTTGAGATCCACCGGTCAGAATCTTTGGATATTTTGTATAAGCTTTTCTTATGAGGGGCAGATGCAACTAAATGTTCAAATAAATTCCCTGGGTTGATATTTAGGCTACCATGTCAGGTGAATGCCATCAGGCCCTCTGGGGGCTCTTGTTTGTTTTCTGTTTGACAACATTGCCCTGGCTCTTCTATCTATATTTTTCATTTTAAGTTAGTCACTACTTTTATTTAGGCTTCCCAAATTTGTTACTGCATGTCTCTGTCTGTCCTTCGGATGTAATGTTTCTTTGCTTTTCATTTGCCTGGGTCAACATTTTAAATAATTTGCAGCTATCTTTCACCCTCCAACCTCCCCCCCCCCCCCCCCCCACACACACACAAACACACACACACACATACAAAAATCTGGGCTGGCAAGTATTGAGTATTTTATCAAAAAAGTGGTACTCGAGTACTACGAGTACTGAGTACTTTGGACCCAGCCTATCACAAGTATATTAAACATCAAAGAGTATATTATATACTTGAAGCAAATACAGTACAGTGGCAGTGTACTGCTCACTTTCCATGGATGGGCAATATTTCGACGGATACAAATTCATACAATAATATTTGATGCCAAACACTAACTATAGGTATAATCATCAAAAATTTAGATAATGAAGCACCAGGTACAAACCGATGCTTCATCAATTAAAATTTTGTAGATGATGATTTTTATTGA
Source organism: Pictodentalium vernedei (assembly GCA_031216915.1). NCBI lineage: Eukaryota > Metazoa > Mollusca > Scaphopoda > Dentaliida > Dentaliidae > Pictodentalium > Pictodentalium vernedei. The sequence continues at coordinate 44,351,747 of CM062292.1, read as the reverse complement.
CTGGTAAATGCATGAGTGGACATTACTGCCCACGCGTGTATTACAACCCGTCCACGGCGACTGTACTGTAACTTGTCCTCTTTGTGAACATATTTTCTACAATTTCACTCCTTTTGACAGAATGCATGCCTGTGGGGATTAAAACCAAAATAGTGAAAGTGCACTTGTGGATATTTGCAGCACAAGCACAGCACTAATGAATCAATATTTTATGATTTTAGGAATTTTAACAGTGTCATGAGACACCACAGTAGCAGGTATTGGTCATTCTGTTGGAAAAAATCACTGTTTTATGACTCGAGGTGCCTTAACTGAGAAAACTTAGTCTTTTTCTTACAAAGATTGCAGAATATCAAACACAATGTGAAATGTGCTCAGAAGCAAGAATGTGATTAAAAAATAATGGGAAATTCATGTCACCATCAATTTATTTATAAATTAATAAAGTTTTTTAGCTCATCTGAGCAAAGCTCAGTGGGAGCTTTACTGATCACATTCTGCCCGCCGTCCGTCCGGCGTTAACTTTACATTATTCAAATGTTGGGTAAATGTTTATTACCTAATGCCAATTCAGATTTGTTCAAATGAAGTTGCCCCCTTCTCCTGGGTGGTGCCATGCCCCCAAGGGGCACCAAAATCTTCTCATCAACCAGCAGTAGCAGAGACTTGATATATGGTATGCAGCTTCCTTTTAAGGTGTAGACTTGGATTTCTTTAAGCGAAGTTTGATGGGCTATATTTGGCATCGTTATGGGAGGGGCAAAATTTTTGGCCCCGCCCAAAATTTCTATTTTCCGAACCGAGAGGCTGATTTGAATCAAATTTTATGTGAGGGCTTATTGGGTCATAAGTACCTAATTTATGCCAAATTTTCTTTTTCTGTAGCCCCATGGAAACCACAGGAGCTAAAAATCGAAAAAAGTAAAACGCCATATCTCCTGGGTTTATATTTGGGCTCAGTATAGGAGCCCGAATTCAAACTTAGTGCATTTCAGGCAAATTTCTTAAAAATCTTCTTCACCAGATTCAGCTGGCAGAATCTTCTGATATTTGGTATGCAACATTGTGGGGTGGATCTGATTCAAGTTTGTTCAAATCGGCCTCCTGGATTCATATTTGGGCTCACTATAGAAGCATTTCAGGCAAATTTCTTTAAAAATATTCTTCTCCAGATCCAGCAGGCAGAATCTTTTGACATTTGGTATGCGACATTGTGGGGTGGATCTGATTCAAGTTTGTTCAAATCAGCCCCCTGGATTCATATTTGGGCTCACTATAGAAGCCCGAATTCGAACTTAGTGCATTTCAGGCAAATTTCTTAAAAAATCTTCTTATCCAGATCCAGCAGGCAGAATCTTTTGATATTTGATATGCAACATTGTGGGGTGGATCTGATTCAAGTTTGTTCAAATCAGCCCCCTGGGTTCATATTTGGGCTCAGTATAGGAGCCCAAATTTGAACTTAGTGTATTTCAGGCAAATTTCTTTGAAAATCTTCTTCTCAAGATCCAGCAGCAGAATCTTTTGATATTGGGTATGCAGCATGCTTAGGGGGTGAGATTCAAGTTGTTCAAGCCAAGTCCTTGGGTTCATATTTGGGCTCACTGTGGTAACCCGAATTATAACTTAGTTCAAAATGAGGAATTTTCTTTAAAAATCTTCTTCAGATCCAGCAGTCAGAAAGTTTCGATATTTGGTATGCAGCATCCTTAGGGGGGGGGGGGGGGGGGGGGTGAGATTCAAGTTTGTTCAAGCTATGTCCCTAGGCCCATATTTGGGCTCACTGTGGGAGCCCGAATGATAACTTACATGTAGTTCAAAATGAGGAATTTTCTTTAAAAATCTTCTTCTTCAGATCCAGCAGTCAGAATGTTTTAATATTTGGTATGCAGCATTCTTAGGGGGGTGAGATTCAAGTTTGTTCAAGCCATGCCCCTAGGTCCATATTTGGACTCACTGTGGGAGATTGAATTGTAACTTAGTTCGAAATGAGGAATTTTCTTAAAAAATCTTCTTCAGATCCAGCAGATGAATGCTTTTGATATTTTTTATGCAGCATCCTTAGGAGGCAAGATTCAAGTTTGTTCAAGTCATGTCCCTAGGTCCATGTTTGGGCTCACTGTGGGAGCTCGAATTGTAACTTAGTTCAAAATGAGGAATTTTCTTTAAAAATCTTCTTCTTCAGATCCAGCAGTTGGAGTATTTTGATATTTTATGTGCGGCATCCTTAGGGGGGTGAGATTCAAGTTTGTTAAAGCCATGTCCCTAGGTCCATATTTGGGCTCACTGTGGGAGCTTGAATTGTAACTTAGTTCGAAATGAGGAATTTTTTTAAAAAATCTTCTTCAGGTCCAGCAGATGAATGCTTTTGATATTTTTTATGCAGCATCCTTAGGAGGCTAGATTCAAGTTTGTTCAAGCCATCTCCCTAGGTCCATGTTTGGGCTCACTGTGGGAGCTCGAATTGTAACTTAGTTCAAAATGAGGAATTTTCTTTAAAAAATCTTCTTCTTCAGATCCAGCAGTTGAAATGTTTTGATATTTGGTGTGCGGCATCCTTAGGGGGGGGTGAGATTCAAGTTTGTTAAAGCCAAGTCCCTGGGTTCATATATGGGCTCCCTGTGGGAGCCCAAATTATAACTTGGTTCAATATGAGGAATATTCTTTAAAAATCATTTTTTTTAGATCCACTTGTCAGAATCTTTGGATATTTGGTATCAGCTTTTCTTAGGAGGAGTAGATGCAACTTGTTGAAATCAATTCTCTGGGTTGATATTTAGGTTACCATGTACAGGTGGGTGCCCTCAGGCCCCCTGGGGTCTCTTGTTTTAGGAAAAAATGCATACTGAGAGCTTGGGGGTGGGGGGAGGGGGATGGGGGGGTACATCCAGGGCTATAATTTACCTCATCACTAGGTAAAAGAATATTTGACATCATTTGTTGAGATAAAATGGCACTTTCTATTGATATTGGTGGATTATATAGCCTCAGCCAGGGCTTATAAGAATCTGAGAATCGATTCCCATAGAGATCCGTGCAACAAAACCAGTGAGAAACCATGTAGCTTCTCGTAACATTGCTGCTAGGATTCACATGAAAAGAACTGAGTCAGTTTAACCCTTTACCTACCACAAAGGCAGCAAATTAACCAATACAGCACTAACATGACCTGAAATATTGTGACCCTGGCAATAAAATTTGTACAAATATGGCTGTCATTGGAACCGGCTCTCATCAGCCGGTTCTAGTAACATCCATAATTATTACGCTTGATGAATATTGTTTATTTTTAGCTCACCTGACTGTAAGTCAGTGGGCGCTTAAATGATGACTTTCTGTCTGTCCACCATCAGTCTATCCTGTCCGGTGTGAGCTTTACCTTACTAACCTCTCCTCATAAACAACTGAGCCGAATTGAACCAAATTTGATATTCATGTTCCTTATCATATATGAATTCCAGTTTGTTCAAATAACGTTGCCACACCGACAGGGGGCCCCAAGCATTTCTCTGATAGCATGCATAAATTGTTTTCCAAAATTGAAAAAAAATTTTCTCCAGAACCACGTATAAGAATCTTTTGATACTTGGTATACAGCATCTCTAGGGGTGGGAGGGATAGGTTCAGGTTTGTTCAAATCAAGTCCCTGAGTTGATATTTGGGCTCCCTATGGGCACCCAAATATCAACAGTGCAACATGAGGAAATTTCTTTGAAAACCTCCTTCAGATCCACCAGTCAGAATGCTTTCATATTTGGAATGCAACATTTCTAGTGGGGTGTGTGTGTGTGTGTGTGGGGGGGGGGGGGGGGGGGGTCAGGGGGGAGGGTAGATTGAAGTTTGTTTGATCGGGTCTCTGGGTTAATATTTGGTCTATCTATTGAAGCCCAAAGTTTAACTCAGTGCAGTATGAGGAAATTTCTTTAAAACTCGTTTTTTTTCAGATCCACCAGTCAGAATCCTTTCGTATTTGGCTTACAGCATCTCTAAAGGGGTCAGATTCATGTTTGTTCAAGCCAAATCTATGGGTTAATATATGGGCTCATTATGGGAGTGCAAATTAACTCAAAGCAACATGAGAAAATTTCTTTAAAAATCTTTTTCTTCAGACCCACTAGTTTAATGCTTTAATATTTGGTGTACAACATCTCTGGGGAGGTCAGATGTAAATTTGTTCCAGTTTGGTTCCTGCCAGTCAGAACCCTTTCATATTTCGTATCGCAGGGGGGGGGGGGGTGGGGGGGGGGGCAGATTTGAGTTTGTTCATTTCAGGTCTGTGGCTTAATATTTGGGCAGGGGTGGGTTAGGTTCGAGGTTGTTCATAAATGTTCAAATCCATTCCTTAGAGCTTTTCCATAAAATTTGCCTTTCGAAGTGCAGTGACACAACAACCCTTGGACGTTTGGCAGTACTTGTCTACAAGCTGTCAGAATTGGAAGCAATCAGGAAGACCTATGCTAATAATCATCTAACATGGACAATAGAATTATGAATAATTTCATAACATTATTCCTATGTAGTGTCCATGAACCTTGACTAACTGAATCTGACCCAAAATACTTCTCTGAACCACCTCGTCAGGTGAGCGATTAAGGGCCCAGGGGGGAGGGGGGGGGGGTAAAAATCAGTAGTTGGTGTTGTAAAAATTAAAAAAGCTGTATTGGGTAAAGGGGTTAACATGTATTATCAGTATTATCAGTCTGCAACAGGGGTTCAATCATACTGACCTAATAGGATCCTTGCCCATAGCAGGTCTGAATTCTCGGAACGATTTCCGCAAGAATCCAAATGGATTCTCCCAAATTTAGAGGAACTATAAGCCCTGCACAACCCCAATTTTGAAACAAAATTGACATATTGTTTCGTGGTGGTGGGGCCCTATTTATCTTGCTGTATGATTAATTAAAACAGATTTTCTGAAAAGGTTTTGTGTGCTGATGCAGATTTTAGTTTTATTTTGGGATTTGGGTAGTTTCAAAGAAAGCTGTGAATTCTTATCCCTCCCAACTTATTGGGTAATAGAGTAGAAATTCTGTCGTAGGCAATAACAGTTTTTAAGCCTATTTGACACAGATTGGACAGTTCTCTTCAAAGGAATAAATTTCCCATGCTTTGGACTAGACAGAAGCCAAATGTTGAATTCTATTGCAGAAATGACTCTTTCATCACATGAAAGAGGTAACTGTATCTTTGGTAGGGTTGGGTTTGCTCATAGGTATTACTGTTGTAAATATTTTAATTAGATTTACATGCCTCGAAAAGTTGCGCTCGGAAATTATGTAATTCCCAAAACTAAGCAGTCTTGGGGAAATATATTGTTTCAATAAACATTTGAAGAACTCTACTGACATTTTGCATTACTTTGAATGTTCCAGATGAATAAAGAGGATGATTTGAGGACTTTTAGAACCTAAAAATTTGTTTGACTATTGGTGTGTTTTGTTTGGGAATTCCCTGAGAAATATGAACATGTGACCAGCACTTCCCTTTCTGTTAGTTTTTCTTTTATTTGTTGCATGACCCCCTGTTTAAAAATTATTAAAAGGTTGCCTGAAGGGCTATAGTTGACAAAAAATATTTGAATGTTAAATTTAAAATGATGCGACCATATTTTTTTTTCTTTCGCCTGAACGTTATAATGGTCGCCTATGGGAAAATATTTAGTACTGTGAAACGTATTCTTGTTTGGCTGAAATTAAACAATTGCAGGAATTCGACTGAATAAACCAAAATGTTTTTGGAGTAATGGTTGCGGAATGAAATATTTCAATACGTTGGATACTTTGGGGTTCCTTCTTACGCCTTGCGTATTGTCATATTAATTCTTCAGCAAAATGGCCAATTTCGGCTCCATAGGGAGCCCAAATATTAACCCAAGCTCTCGATTTGAACACAGTTGAATCTGACATCCTAGATATGTTGTGTACCAAATATGAAAGCATTCTTACTGTTGGATCTGAAGAAGAGAAATTGTAAAGAAATTTCTTTATATTGCATCAAGTTAAAATTTGGGCTACCACAGCGAGCCCAGATATTAACCTATGGATCTGATTTGAACAAACTTGAATCTGACCCCCCCCCCCCCCCCTTCCCCTAGAGATGTTGTATACCAAATATGAAAGCATTCTGACTAGTGGATCTGAAGAAGATGATTTTTGAAGAAATCCCCTCATATTGTACTAAGTTAAATTTCAGGTTCCCATATGGAGCCCAAATATTAACCCAGGCACTCGAATTGAACAAACTGGAATCTGCCCCCCGCCCCCTAGAGATGGTGTATACCAAATATGAAAGTATTCCGTCAAAATCTTTTTTAAAGAAATTTCCTCATATTGCACTAAGTAAAAAAAATGGGCTACTATAGCGAGCCCAATATATACCAAGGGATCTGATTTGAACAAACTTGAATCTGACCCCCCATGTTGCATACCAATATATGAAAGCATTCTGACTGGTGGCTCTGAAGAAGATTTTTTTTTTAAAATTTCAACCCCCCCCCCCCCCCCCCCACAAAGTTAAAATTTGGGCTTCTGTAGACTATCAACCTAGGGAGTTGGTTTGAACAATGTTGAATCTGACCCTCGTAACAATGATGCATACCAAACATTAAGAGAAAGAGATTCTGACTGGTGGTTCTGAAGAAGAAGATTTTTAAAGAATATTCCCCATATAACCTATGTTAAAAATTCGGGCTCCTATAGTGAGCCCAAATATGAACCAGTGAGCTTTTTTTATTTCAACAAACTTGCATCTGACCCCCCCCCCCCCCCCCCCCCCCCCCCCCCCCCCCCCCCCCCCCCCCCTCCTATGAATGCGGTATACCAAATATCAAAAGATTCTGATGATTGGTTCTGGAGAAAAAAATTTTTTTTAATTTTTGCAAATATGATGACTCATTTTCTATGCCCATTTGTTTTTGTTATTTGGGTTTAGCGACACATTAACAGGGTCATATCATGTCGGTGACAGTTTTACGGTGGAGGAAGCCGGAGTACCCGGAGAGAATCACCGGGCAACGACGAGCAGCTGTCAGTTCCCCAACATCGTAACTCTGAACTCTGCACCGCGGCACAGGCAGGGTTAGATTGGTTGAAGACATGTGCACCATCGACGTGCAGTACGCCTTAGTACACAGCGTCATCGTGCCCCCATGTAGGCAAGCGGGGTGAAGTGTCTTGCCCAAGGACACAACGCGGTTGCCGCAGGTGGGATTCGAACCGAGGACCTCTCGGCTTGCAGCCTGCACCTCTACCTACTGAGCCACCGCGCCCCCTCGATGCCCATTACAGAACACCCCTAACATAACCGATGGCGATTTTTTAACCATTCAATTCTACTGGTCCTAAGGATACTTCATACCAAATAACAGCTCTCTGTTCCGTGTGGTTTGGGAAATATGGACGTTTGAAAATATTTCTAATTTTAGCTCCCAGGGTTCACATGGGGATGCGGGAATTTTTTTTTTTTTTTTTTTTTTTTGCATGGGTGGTCAAGTACGTATGACCCAATAATACCACATACCAAATTTAGTTCATACCGGACCATCGGTTAAGAAAATAAAACATTTGGGCGGGGGTCAAAAATCTTATCCCTCCCATTACAAAGCCAAATATTGCTTCACGAACTTCGTTTGAAAAAAGTTGATTTCTACTCCCCAAAAGGAAGTTCCATAGCAAATGTCAAGTCATTGTACTCACTGGTTCTTGAGAAGAAGATTTTAAAAATATTTGGAGCATTTTCCCCACTCCCTTCCTATGGGACTGGGAATGTTGAGTTGACACAAAAATGTAATGCCCCTTTGGAATCATCACTCATACAAACTTTTCACTTGAATTGGCTCATTGGCTTTGGAGGAGAAGTCTAAAAAATGGTGTTGACGCACGGCGGACGACGGACGACGGATGGAGAGCGATGAGATTAGCTCAGCTTGACTTTGTCAAGATGAGCTAATAAGAGAGGTTAGGACGGACAAACAATATACCCTATATGCAGAAAGATAGAGGGAAAGACAGAGGTAAACCAATATGCCGCCTGACTATTCGTTGTGGGCATAACAACGACAAACGCCAATTATAACTGGACCGTCCAAGCAGCCACTTGAAATTCTGAGAATGTGTTCTATTCCCGCTCGACAGTTTAGTAACTTTCTTGAGTCCTGTGACCGGGTGAAAACACCGTGGATGTACCCATAAGGGAAGTCTCAAATCTGCCAAGGCTTAAGCGTTTATTAATAATAACAAGATATAAAACTAGAAGGGTGGTTGGTCCTGCCGGCAGGTCATAAAAAGTATACACTCCGTTACATGTACAGTAGATTGTGGAGAGAGTTTTTGGAGTAGCGACTCGAAATTTTCAACGTTCGTTCTAGAAGCTCTGCACAACTCGACCTGAGCCCGAAAAAATCCAACAACCGAGCGCATAGCCTGTGGGAGCCTCACGCGCATGCGCATACGCTCTTTTCGAATTGGACTTGAGGAAATGCGCAATTCATGTTGCCTTTCCAGGCATCTGTTGGAGCAACTATTCGTGAATGCTGAGTGAAAATTTCGTGGAAATCCGTGGAGAATTCGCTGACATATAGCGTTTTTGAAGAGAGGAGGTAATTTTCTGAATTTGGTCTTTTTCAAGTCGGAACGAAAGAAGAGGGAGGGAATGGGCACAGTCTCCCGTGGTGCCCCCTCTGGGCTGGGGTAGGTCCACTTAAAAGTTACGATAGAGCGTGGCTTGACGGAGGGATGTCTGTAAATCAAAGAAGTTTCTTTAAGAACAGCACCCAGGGATCCCATCGCAACTTTGAAACCTATGAAAATCATCGGAAGTTAAAAGTGAAAAGAAAACGGCGGTGAGTAGGTTTTTGGCGGGAAAAGATTAATGAGAATTTGCATATAAGACATTAAAATAGCACTTCAGACATATGCTAACTGTGTCCAGACCGCTGAAGGCAGCGACTTGCAATTTTCAGAACTTGTTCTACGAAGCTTGGCCGAGATTTGGGCATACAATCGAGTGTTCTGACTGCGTGGAAAAACACCACGCCCCCGCGTGGAAAACAGTGGGGACTGTTCGTTGCCACTTTATTTTCAGTGCAATGAAATTTCCATTCATTATTTACCTGTCAACGGCAGAGTTTGGCATTATTTCTGTCTGATGAACTGTTCAACTTTAACTATTTACACCTTTATATAGGACCGAAAGATCACTGCATGCTTACCAATATTGAGGTACTGATTTTACAAAAATAACAAGTATTTCAACAGTACCCACTTGAGAACTCTCAAATCTGCCAAGGATTAAACTTTTAATAATAACATGTAAAACAAAAGTTGTCATACTTTGCTAGCCGCATGCACCCATAGACAACATTCAGCACTCAATCAATTAGGAATGGAGTAAATTGCGACTTAAACTTACCAAATTCTGAAAAATGGAGTTATTTTCGACGACACCTATCTTCATGCATCCGAAACAGGGATTGGGTTAAACTTTACAGCTACCTTATCAAGGAAAATCTTCTTGGACTTGAACTGTAAATCTGAATGTCAACAGAATTTTCAGATATTACCCAAATCACAATTATTCAGACAGTACCCATATGGGAGTCTCAAATCTGCTTAAGGGTTAAACTTTTAATACTCAAATACAAAACAAAAGTTTTCATACTATGACTGCTGCATGCAGCTATTGAAAACATTCAGTACTCAATCAATTAGGAATGGAGTAAATTGTCACTTAATCGTACCAAATTCTGAAATTATGAAAAATGCACTCAATGACCCCTAGGTGACCTCCGTGACCTTGACCCATATTTTGAATCTCCATTGAGTGTCGACTGATTTGGTGTTGGTCCCAGGTGTTGGCCCCAGGTCCAAATGTCATACCATGCTTGAGATATGAGCGTGACCCACTTTCAAATATTTTGGCCACGCCCACTTTTTTACGTCCAAATGCAGGTGTGTATGCCAGGAATGCTTCAGGGGTCAAAAAATGTGATTTCCAGCAATTCTGAAAAATGCACTCAATGACCCCAGGTGACCTCCGTGACCTTGACCCATATTTTTGAACCTCCATCGAGTGTCGACTCATTTAGTGTTGGCTCTAGGTCCATGCGTCACACCATGCTTGAGATATGAGCGTGACCCACTTTCAAAACTTTTGGCCACGCCCACTTTTTTCATGAAAACATGCACGTCTGAATTTTAGGGAAACATTTGGAGGTCAAAAAATGTGATTTCCAGCAATCATGAAAAATGCACTCATTGACCCCTGGGTGACCTCGGTGACCTTGACCCATATTTTGAATCTCCATCGAGTGTCGACTCATTTGGTGTTGGTCCCAGGTCCATACGTCATACCATGCTTGAGATATGAGCGTGACCCACTTTCAAAAATTTTGGCCACTCCCACTTTTTTATGTCAAAATGCATGTGTGTATGTCAGGAATGCTTTAGGTGGTCAAAAAATGTGATTTCCAGCAATTCTGAAAAATGCACTCAATGACCCCTAGGTGACCTCCGTGACCTTGACCCATATTTTGAATCTCCATCGAGTGTCGACTCATTTGGTGTTGGCCTCAGGTCCATACGTCATACCACGCCTGAGATACGGGCGTGACCCACTTTCAAAAATTTTGACCACGCCCACTTTTTTACGTCAAAATGCATGTGTGTATGTCAGGAATGCTTTAGGGGGTCAAAATATGTGATTTCCAGCAATTCTGAAAATTGCACTCAATGACCCCTAGGTGACCTCCGTGACCTTGACCCATATTTTGAACCTCCATCGGGTGTCGACTCATTTGGTGTTGGTCCCAGGCCTGTAGGTCATACCACGCCTGAGATATGGGCGTGACCCACTTTCAAAACACCCCTACAGACAGGCCTGATACCCCAGGAATCTGAAAAACATAGGTGGCCGAGAACTTCTGGCTATCTATCAACATGCCAAAAATCAACGAGATAGGGCAATTCGTTTTCGAGTTATCTTGCGGACAAAAAAGTGATGAGAAGACCAGAAGAAGAAGAAGAAGAAGAAGAAGAAAAAAAAAGAAACCGTGCAAAAACAATAGTCTGTGTGTTTCACACAGACTAATGAAGGTTGGGATGCAAAGAACACGAAACGAAAAATACATGAAATCCACTCATAGCGTTGACAGCTGGCAACAATGGTTCGAGTTCTACATCTCAGCCTTCATTTTGATGTATAATTTGTGTATATTTATGTTGAGTTTATGGAATATCAGAGGTGGGAATTTCAGGTTAACCAATCGCCATAACATCTGATTTTGATACCCAAGTTGCACAAGTCACAAATTTAATAAGTACGACATAATTCACAATATTGACTAGGACTACATGACTACATGTATGCAGTGGTGGCGCCGGGGGGGGGGGGTGAGGAGGGGGCTACAGCCACCCACCCCCCTCCCCGTCGGAGAGGTCCAGCCCCCCGTATGAGATTTTTAGTCAGTCCGTCGTCTTGTCAGTCTCGAAACCGTGCAGCACTGGAACTTTGATAGAGAATAGTGATTCTCACGAAATTCCTTAATGTCGTTCGTCAAACTGGCTTTATAGATGAAATATTGCCCGACCTTATTATAATATGTTTACTTTAACCCTTTACCTAAGGTAACGGCCAAAACCGGCCAGCGCTATTCTCAGAAACCGCCAATTAATTTTCATTATTTTTTTCATTTTTTGTCTCAAAAACATAGGTTATGACCCCTCGTTGGAACGAGCTCGACGAGCTCGTTCCAACGAGGGGTCATAACCTATGTTTTTGAGACAAAAAAAGAAAAAAATTAGTTATTCAAGAATTATTTTTGCAAGTGTCGTCTGCTTTTCAGGTTAGGTAAAGGGTTAAATAATCAACAAACATACTCAATTAGTTTGTGTGAAACACACAGACTATTGTTTTTGCACAGTTTCTTTTTTTTTTTTTTCTTCTTTTTTTTTCTTCTTCTTCTTCTTCTGTCTTCTGTCTTCTCATCACTTTTTGTCCGCAAGATAACTCGAAAACGAATTGCCCTATCTCGTTGATTTTTGGCATGCTGATAGACAGCCACAAGTTCTCGGCATTGAATATTTATCAGATTCCTGGGGCATTAGGGTTATCCGTGGGGGGTGTTTTGAAAGTGGGTCACGCCCATATCTCAGGCATGGTATGACCTAGGGACCTGGGATCAACACCAAATGAGTCGACACTCGGTGGACGTTCAAAATATGGGTCAAGGTCACGGAGGTCATCTAGGGGTCATTGAGTGTATTTTTCAGAATTGCTGGAAATCACATTTTTTGACCCCCTAAAGTTTTCCTGACGTACACACATGCATTTTGACGTAAAAAAAAGTGGGAGTGGCCAAAAATTTTGAAAGTGCTCACGCCCATATCTCAGGTGTGGTATGGCGCATGGACATGGGACCAACACAAAACGAGTCGACACTTGATGGAGGTTCAAAATATTGTTCAAGGTCACGAAGGTCACCTAGGGGTCATTGAGTGCATGTTTCAGAATTGCTGGAAATCACATTTTTTGACCCCCTAAAGTATTCCTGACGTACGTACATGCATTTTGCCGTAAAAAAGTGGGCGTGGCCAAATTTTTTGAAAGTGGGTCATGCCCATATCTCAAGCGTGGTATGACCTACGGACCTGGGACCAACACCAAATGAGTCGACACCCGATGGAGGTTCAAAATATGGGTCATGGTCCCGGAAGTCAACTAGGGGTCATTGAGTGCATTTTTCAGAATTCCTGGAAATCACAGTTTTTGACCCCCTAAACTATTTCTGACGTACACACATGCATTCTGACGTAAAAAAAGGTGGGCGTGGCCAAAAAATTTTTGAAAGTGGGTCACGCCCATACCTCAGGCGTGGCTAGACGTATGGACCTGGGACCAATGCCAAATGAGTCGACACTTGATGGAGATTCAAAATATGGGTCAAGGTCATGGAGGTCACCTCGGGGTCACTGAGTGCATTTTTCAGAATTGCTGGATGGAGATTCAAAATATGGGTCAAAGTCAAAGAGATCACCTAGGGGTCATTGAGTGAATTTTTTAGAATTACTGGAAATCACATTTTTTTACCCCTAAAGTATTCCTGACGTACACACATGCATTTTGACATAAAAAGGTGGGCGTGGCCAAAAAATTTTTGAAAGTGGGTCACGCCCATACCTCAGGCGTGGTATGATGTATGGACCTGGGATCAACACCAAATGAGTCGACACTTGATGGAGATTCAAAATATGGGTCAAGGTCACGGAGGTCACCAAGGGGTCATTGAGTGCATTTTTCAGAATTGCTGGAAATCACATTTTTTGACCCCCTAAACTATTTCTGACGTACACACATGCATTTTGACGTAAAAAAGTGGGCGTGGCCAAAATTTTTGAAAGTGGGTCACGCCCATATCTCAGGCGTCGAATGACGTATGGACCTAGGACCAACATCAAATGAGTCGACACTTGATGGAGATTCAAAATATGGGTCAAGGTCACAGAGGTCACCTAGGGGTCATTGAGTGCATTTTTCAGAATTGCTGGAAATCACATTTTTTGACCCCTTAAAGTATTCCTGACGTACACACATGCATTTTGACATAAAAAAGTGGACGTGGCCAAAAAATTTTTGAAAGTGGGTCACGCCCATACCTCAGGCGTGGCTAGACGTATGGACCTGGGACCAATGCCAAATGAGTCGACACTTGATGGAGATTCAAAATATGGGTCAAATTCACGGAGGTCACCTAGGGGTCACTGAGTGCATTTTTCAGAATTGCTGGAAATCACATTTTTTGACCTCTAAAGTATTTCTGACGTACACACATGCATTTTTACGTAAAAAAGTGGGCGTGGCCAAAATTTTTGAAAGTGGGTCACACCCATATCTCAGGCGTGGTATGACCTACAGACCTGGGACCAACACCAAATGAGTCAATACTCGATGGAGGTTCAAAATATGGGTCAAGGTCACGGAGGTCAACTAGGTGTCATTGAGTGCATTTTTCAGAATTGCTGGAAATCACATTTTTTGATCCCCTAAGGTATTCCTGACATACACACGTACATTTTGACGTACAGAAAAGTGGGCGTGGCCAAATTTTTGAAAGTGGGTCATGCCCATATCTCAGGCATGGCATGACGTATGGACCTGGGACCAACATCAAATAAGTCGACACTTGAGGCAGACTCAAAACATGGGTCAAGGTCACGGAGGACACCTAGGGGTCATTGAGTGCATTTTTTTTCAGAATTGCTGGAAATCACATTTTTGGATCCATAAAGTATTCCTGACGTACACACATGCATTTTGACGTAAAAAAAGTGGGCGTGGCCAAAATTTTTGAAAGTGGGTCATGCCCATATCTAAAGCGTGGTATTACCTACGGACCTGGGACCAACACCAAATCAGTCGACACTTGATGGAGATTCAAAATATGGGTCAGGGTCAAGGAGGTCACCTTGGGGTCATTAAGTGCATTTTTCATAATTGCTGGAAATCACATTTTTTTACTCCCCCCCCCCCCCCCAAGCATTCCTGAGGTCCATACATGCATTTTTATGTTAAAAAAAGTGGGCGTAGCCAACATTTTTGAAAGTGGGTCATGCTCATATCTCAATCGTGGTATGATGAATGGACCTGGAACTAACACCAAATGAGTCGACACTTGATGGAAATTCAAAATACGAGTCAAGGTCATGGAGGTCACCTAGGGGTCTGCCTGAAAGAGGTCACCAAAGTCATCAAATGCGTATTATTCAGAAATACTAGGAAATGAATTTTATTACACCTTAATGCATTTCTAAAGTTTATGAACGTATTTCATAACTCAAATTAGTGGGCAGAGCCAAAAATGTCCATTTCTGAATCGAGTATCGAACCCTTTGAATGCTGGTCACATGTATGCCTTTTCTGGTTTCTTATAAATAATTGTTCTGATTCCAGTATGAATATCTGTAAATACTGTTAACGAAAACCCATTTCTGATTTGTTTAAAAATATTTTACTCCTGAAAATAAGCCTCCATAAATTCTCTTTCTGTATAGTTTATTCCTGATTCTTTAACCCTTTTCACACAGACTTGAATTTACTGGGTGCAGTAAATTCTGTTTCTCTAGTTTGCTTCTATTTTGATTCTCCAATTTACCAATTTTCACTCAATTTCCTTCGTTTGGGAGGTCAAATGTTATACCCCCCTGTCGGAGAGGTCAGTCCCCTGTCGAGAAATCCCTGGCGCCACCCCTGCATGTAGACTATGTCGACCGGTGATTGTGTAGATCGATTTTGGTATCGGACTAAAATAGAACTCTCTCGGTGTAATTAACTCTATGCTCATCGGGTTATTTCTATTCTTTAGTAGTTTTATGAATATTATAATGTATTGTTTTACGCTTATTTGTTTTACAAGGATTGGCGAGAAAGTTGCCGGTATACAACTTACATTAACGCCTCTCCTTGGCCCACTGGCGCA
This sequence comes from Pictodentalium vernedei, assembly GCA_031216915.1. Classification (NCBI taxonomy): domain Eukaryota; kingdom Metazoa; phylum Mollusca; class Scaphopoda; order Dentaliida; family Dentaliidae; genus Pictodentalium; species Pictodentalium vernedei. The sequence goes on along the minus strand of CM062292.1, from coordinate 44,336,275 downwards.
GGTGTGTGGATCACCTTCGTAGTGGAAACTTCGAAGCCTCACTCTATTCGAATACTACGAAGGGATCGTTAGTTTACAGGGAGTGTGTCTCTCCCCGTACAGACGATAGCCATTTCACTGTGACACCTATAACAAATCTGCAATATCACATTGACTTAAAAATATTGGGTAGGTCTGAAGTTCTTTCCCTTATTCGATTAGATTCTAAATGTGTTGTTTTTTCATGCCATCAGTCGGCTTCATATGGATTCTGATAGCAAGCAATATGTCTTTCTAATAATACACATTATTATACTTCATGAATAAAACTAGACAAAAGACGACGTCTGATTGGACAGATACAATTTGCTAATTTGCGTGATCATGCCTGTTGACTCCGCCCATTCTTGACAACGTGTGATAGGCCATCGCGACGGTTGTTATTGTTTGTAATAACACACGCTATGACGCGGAGATTTTGTAATAGTACACGCTAAATCCGAAAATTGCCGAAAGGGAGAAAAAACGCACGCTGTTTCCGAAGATTTCCGAAGTTTTTCTTTTGCCTCCAATCAGACGACAACAACAAACATGGTTTTCGCAAATACTACCGATGAAAATGTCGAGGCACTTTTAAAATCAAAGGACAGTTCATCAACTAAGCGAAGTGTTGACAGACACAAGTGTGAAGTTGTTTAGGGAGTTTTGGGGCACAAAGGGGAAATCAACTGAATTTGAAACATTCGACGTATGTGAACTGAATCAGTGTCTTAGACTGCCTATTTGTTATTGATTTATTTATAACTCTGAAAGAAACATTCCTTTCAAAGGTCATTCAGTATAATAAAAAACATAGTGACCGTTGTCCAGTGTGTTATGGTAGTGTAGCGGCCGAGGTATAAAGGCCATTTACCAACCAGCCTGGTTGGTCCGGATCTCTTAGTCTCGTGGTAAATCGGTCGCTTTGTGTGCTAGAGGTCTTGGTTCGAAGCCTGGCTCCCGCACTTATCTCTCCTCCTGTTACAGTAGATTAGCCCCTCAGAAAAAAAATTAACGCCCTCGACTTCGTCTCGGGGTTTAATTTTTTATCTTCGGGTGCTAATCTACCATAACACACTGAACAACGGTCACTATGTTTATAATACAGTTAAAACTAGAAGTCCTGTCACGAAATGCGCACAAATAGCACGTTGATATGCGCGTTAATGTACGCGTTATGACCCAAGTAAAGCTATCAAATTTTGTTCATATGGCCTGTGCACAGGCAACGTTTCAGCCAATGGACCTCCGGGTAACCCGGAGGTCCATTGGCAGAAACATTGCATGTGTTTGTTATGAGTAACCAAGAGAACCTGCCGTGCTTTGGATGCCATTCGATATGGCAATTGCGCGCAATTCCAACCCGCAATTCAGCCTAGATAAGCGCACTATTCGTGACAGGACTTCTAGTTTCAACTGTATGGCCTTCTAATAGTCCACAATATGGCGTAATGGCGTAACAGTAATATCGGGGTCCCATAGGCCACATACTGTAATTATTCAGTACGTTATAATGTTATATTCTAGCACACTGGCGGGGTATAAACATTCTATTCAGTATAAAATCCATCCGGCCTTGACTAGCTTAAGAAGTTCTAGTGATGATTAGTTGTTACAGTATCACCGTCCTAGACTGGTCACCTTCCACGGGTGGGCAATATTTCCGCGGACGCAATAATATGAGATTCCAAACAATAGGTGGAGGGGGTCACTAAAAATTTGCAAGACGTGACGTCCTATTTTTTATTCGGCTCCTTTTTACACCCACCCACCCACTTCGTGCAAATTTTCTACTACCGTTCTCAGACACCCACTCGTCGAGCTCGTTCCAATGAGGGGTCATAACCTATGTTTTTGAGACAAAAAATGAAAAAAGTAGTTATTCAATCATTTTTTAGCAAGTGTCGTCTGCTTTTCATGTTAGGTAAAAGGTTAAACTGGTACCACCAATTTAAACTTCTGTGGGCTGCTGGGGGCCCCAATCTACAAATGAAAAGCTGTTCATTATCAGGCTTGGCCAGAGCAGGTGTACATATACGGGAACAAACTTTCATTTGAATTGTTCCCAAAATATTGTCTGCACATTTTCTACATTTCGAACAAGACACCCACCCCCTACTAACGTGTGACATTTTCCCAGTTTAAGCCCAATGTTCTCACATATAAAGCCTCCTGGTGTTGTATTTATGTTAAGAGTGTGATGTACAACATCATCTTTAAGGTTTCAAACACAAATGATGGTATATATTAGCTGATATATTGATATAATTTTTAAAAATTCAAAAAATTGCACAAGTTGGAAATGCACATTTTTGGCGCACTCAAGAGACCCACCCACCCCCACGTCACGTCTTGCAAATTTTTGGTGGCCTCCCCCTGTTCCGAACACGATTTATAGGAGAAAGAGTAAAAAACCCGGTGCTTCATTTATTAAAATTTTCTTGATGGTGATCTTCGTTCGTCCTTTTGTTCGTTTCTGTGTTCGTTCCTTCGTATGTTGGACAGAACATTAACCGAGAAGGAGTCATGTTAGCATTGGTTGGTTTCGGATACTGCTTCGATGGTTTGGTGCAATAACTTGTACAGAATGCATCCACATTTGTAGATGAATTTTTTTTTTCTTTTTCTTTTTTTTTTTTATTAGGGTTTAACGACACATTAACAGCCAGGGTCATATCATGTCGGCGACAGTTTTACGGGTGGAGGAAGCCGGAGTATCCGGAGAGAACCACCGAACAACGACGAGCAGCTGTCAGCTCTCCAACATGGTAACTCTGAACTCTGCACCACGGCACAGGCAGGGTTAGATTGGTTGAAGACATGCGCACCTTCGACGTGCAGTACGCCTTAGTACACAGCGTCATCGTGCCCCCATGCGGGCAATCGGGGTGAAGTGCCTTGCCCAAGGACACAACGCAGGAGCGCGAATCAGTCGCTGAAATGGTCACCCATTCAACTACTAACCGCGCTCGACGTTGCTTAACTTCGATGATCTGACGAGAACCGGTTACCGCGACGCCACCGCGCTCCCTGTAGATGAATTAAAATTAAAAATGTCATGTGCAGCATACACAACCCCGTAATTGGTTTCCGATAATATCGCCACCATTATTTATGCTAGCTGGTATTGAAGCATCCAATCTCAATGCTCCAACTTCAACACTGTTTTGAGGCTCTCAATAATATATTTTCCCAAACTGGTTGAATTGTTGGGGGGCCCTAAAAACGTGCAATTGTTGGGGACTCTTACACACTAAAAACTAAAGTGTTAAAACTGACACTTTCAAGGTGTTAAACCCATTCTAACTCTTAGGGTTTGATTTTAACACTCAAAGTGCAATGCTTTAAGCACTTAGACATAAAAATCGTCAGACATCTGAAACTTGAATGGATGGCACTTCCCATGCGTCTAGCATTGGTGGTTCTTCCAGAATCGTCCATAATTTGATTTGCGCTTGGTGGGTACATAATTAAAAAGACACAACGCAGATGACGCGGATCAGGCTCGAGAGTTCGAGCCTGATCCGCGTCATCTGCGTTGTTTCTTTTTAAGTGTCGCGACATTACACTTGTCAAGTGGTATTATTGTAACACCTGTCAAGCTCTGGGATATCTACACTTGAACAAAGTGCTAGTTCAGCACTTAGTAAGTGTTAAATACAGCACTTCAAGTGTAGTTTTTAACACTTTAGTTTTTAGCGTGTAGCTGGTATTGAAGCATCCAATCTCAATGCTCCAACTTCAACACTGTTTTGAGGCTCTCAATAATATTTTTTTCCAAACTGGTTGAATTGTTGGGGGCCCTAAAAACGTGCAATTGTTGGGGACTCTTAAGAGACTCCCTAACCTCGTTGTATGGGCGTTTCGCCACTGATATGGCTTTCTGATAGTAAACATACCCCATATCTACTACTGTCTGGTACAGTATGGCCATCGTTCTTTCCAATATTCGAACATTATTTCCACCACGCCTATAATTCGTGGATAACGATTATTAACCCTTTACTCAACATATCGGCAAAAACCGGACAGCGCATTTCACAAAACTCGACAATTAATTTTCATTTTAATGAAGCACCGTGTTTGCTGGTGATTCTTATGTTTTATGGCAGAATCCTAAATTTATTGCGGATATAGAAATACTGACCAATCGTGGATTTTAAACTATCAACGGCGGTTGTACTGTATCCAGGAGAGATAATTCCCGAAAACAAGTATCACGGCGTAACAACAGGAAATGTGGTCCAAATTCGAGGTTCGATTCATTGTGAAGTATTTTATTTGAAACGATTCGATTTGGGGGTGAATCTCTTGTCCAATTTCGTTTAAGACCATGAATAACAGAGGCCTAGAATGTCAAGTTTAAACCGGAAACAAAGAACAATTTCAGTGCATTGTACGTAAATGCATCTTTCGTTCAATTACTTGCCATTACGCCACGTCTCACTTTCTATTTGGAAATCGAGCAACCTTCCAGTGGGAAATGTTTCAACATATTGCCCGAGATTAATTCATAGTTCCTTCGCAGGAACCCCGGGAAGTGAAGCAGTGCTTGTTTACTGTGGTAAACAAGCTCTTTTTCACTGGTAAAATAGCTCTCAGACACTAATGCATGGGGTGCGAGTCCTCTAAAATAGGCAACATGGGGTATAAGCGATTGACTGGCTTTCACTTTATCTCCATGTTGTGGCCATGATTAGCCATTGTGCAAAAGTATGTGACTTTAAACACCAATAAATAAATACACAATTCCTAGTTATCTGTCAATAAATAGACGATCCACTCCATAATCCTTTCAGTTCTGCGTCTAGGAGTGGGATGGAGCATATCATTTTCTACAAAATGAGACAGTCAATTTTGCATTTGTTGGGAGGACCAGTAGGAATTTAATCCCACAGGTTGAAGTGAGCTGTGCCATTCATTTATGACTGGATCGATTCACCATATTGTGTTGGTCAAAACTGAAAAATTGGTTGTTTGTTTATTGTAGTTTAACCCTTTACCCAACGTAACGGACAAAACCGGTCAGCGCTATTCTCAAAAATCGCCAATTAATTTTCATTATTTTTTTTATTTTTTGTCTCAAAAACATAGGTTATGACCCCTCGTTGGAACGAGCTCGTCGACCTCGTTCCAATGCGGGGTCATAACCTATGTTTTTGAGGCAAAAAATGAAAAAACTTAGTTATTCAAGAATTTGTTTTGCATGTGTCGTCTGCTTTTCATGTTAAGTAAAGGGTTAACAATACTTTTAACAGCCAAGGTCATATCGTGTAGGGCAGTTTTACGGTTGGATTGAGCTAGAGTATCCAGGGCGAAACCACCAAGCAGCTGCGAGCGACTGATACACTATCCAACTTATTAACAGAGTTCACAGTAGTTGAAGAAAAGTGCGCCATTGATGTGCAATATGCCTTAGTAAACAGCGCCACCGACCGCTCGCGTTAGTAATCAGAATTAAGTGTATTGCTCAAGGACATAGAATAGATGGCGCGGCTTACGATCGAACCGTCGACCTTTCGGTTTAAAGTTTAATGCTCTAACCAATGACCACCGGGCTCACGTAATTGGCGATTCAGTAACAGTTTAGTCCAACAGTAGACTGGTCACTTTCTACGGATGGGCAATATATACACGGATGCAATAATATTTGATTTCAAGCACTAATTATAGGAATAATCATTAAAAATTGAATCAGTCAAGCACCGGGTACAATCCGGTACATCATTAAATAATTGAACTTTTTTTCGGTTCGTGCGTTTTCAGATAAAACGATTGGCTCCCACGATTCTGTCTTTTCTTTTCATAACTCAATGAACCGAAAAAAACACAATTAGGTCCGCCCCCAGCCACGCCCCTAAAATACAAGTCTTCGGAGTTGCAACATGGTGTCAAATCAATGGAAGTTAGAACACTGACACGTTCTAAATGTGAAAAGAAAAAATAAATTTATATTACTAATTTATCACCATGAAATTATTTATAAAATATTTAAATGACCGTGGTGGGTCAATTTTTCTTTTTCTTCACAACTGTATTTATTTGACATTTCAATTTTTACGCACACTGGGTGATCGTCTGCGTTCATCGTTTTACCCAAATCGATTGTAAACAATGGCTGGTCACGACGAATACGGCAATTTTGGCATTGCAAATTTGAATACGGTAATGTCATCTGGCTTTATATCTAACTCCACTTTTACAAACTGTGTTTTTCAAATATAGGGAAACGGTCAAAGCCAAAATACAATGTAATACTGATGGCCTACTTCCACCTACCACGGAACGTAACTTTTACGTGAAGTGAACAGTTGAATGAAATTTGAGGGAGGCGTGGCTTATGACGTTTTCTTTGCATTACGTAATTCATTGGTCAATAAAAAATTTAATGACATAACGTCGGCTGAGTGCTAGAATGTTCTATGTCCCATAGGGGACATAGGACATTCTAGAACTCAGGCGACGATAAGTGCATTTGACTTGGAATGTGTGTCAATTGCTACCTGCATTTCAATGATATGCGCCCTCTTTTATGCCAGAAAAATAATATGTCTACCAGTTTTAGTTTTTAAGTCTTTGTTCGCTGAAGTAGAGGACGACTAACACTATTCATTTATTTGGGTCGCGAACGTTTGATTATAAGGAATGATCGTTTCTTTTTGTCTATTTCTTGAGTTATGAACCCCAAAAAACAAAGTCCAAACATCGCGTAAATGGGATACGCCCATTTACACAGTTTGGACTTTGTTTTTTGGGGTTCATAACTCAAGAAATTGACAAAAAGAAACGATCATTCCTTAATTAAATTTTTTTCTGATGATGATTTTTGTTACCTGGTAAACGCATGCTTGGACATCACTGCCCACGCGTGGATTATGACAAGTCCGCGGCAACTGTACTGTACAGCCATTTGTGGCTGTGGGGTTAAATGGTGACTGAATTTCCTCACCTTTTTTGTAGATCACATTACTGTGTGACAAATTATCTTTCACGCAAAAGTTACGCAAACCCCTTTGAAAGGGTCAATGAACTCTTGACTGTGATTTTACGTTTGAGCGATCTTGTTGAACGTTAAAAACTTTCTCAGCATTGTTATGTGGAGTGTAGTGTGTATCAATCATAAGTGGTTCGCGCTTAGTCGTGAAATAGTTTCACCATCTAAATTGAAATACAAGTTTGTAGTTAGAAAATTTGGCATTACCGATATGTTGCCTTTTCGCAGGGGCGTGGGGGGGGGGGGGGGCCTTTTTAACATAATAGGCTTCGACCAACCTTTTTAACATAATAGGCTTCGCCAATGAATTCTTCTGCACAGTATGCAGGTAGATTAAAAACAAGTCAGCTGTCATTTTCAGTATTTTCCAGGCTGATCACATTGAGAGTTATGTAGGTCTGCCGAGGACTTGACATTATAAAAATATCTTTTCACGTATGTGGTGGTATTTGTTGAAGAATGTCAGCTTCCAGCCTTCCGCACTCACAGCATGCAGAGAGACGGGAATTTGCTTCAATAAATGTTATCCACCGGTATACTAAAAATAACACAGACACCCATTTTCTCTGATAGGAGATTCGTGTATCTTGTCACTTGTCAAAAACAATGCATAACATGTAGCTATGTGGGCATTTTCCTTTATGCGTGGGAGTGCTCTTGAAATTTAATGGAAATTCGAGCAGCTTTTAAAAAAAATGAAACATGCTGCTGAAAATCAACTTTTTTCTATTAAAGAAAACAACTGGATTTTCAGCCAAAAAGCCACCAGAATGCACCTTTTGATGTCTCTGTTTAAAACAAAAAATTGGAAGGGGGAGGGGAGACTCCCCTCAATTATCTCGCGCCGTTGGCGCTAGCGGCAGATGCCTTCGACATCTGCTGGTTTGTCCCCCCCCCCCCCCTCCAAGACTGAAATGCTTCCTACGCCACTCAGTTATGGCGCCAAGGGGGCTCAGGGGGACTATAGCCCCTCCCCCCCCCCCCCCCCCCCCCGTCGGAGATTTTTAGTCAGTCCGTCGTCTTGTCAGTCTCGAACCCGTGCAGCACTGGAACTTTGATAGAGAATAGCGATTCTCACGAAATTCCTTAATGTCGTTCGTCAAACTAGGTTTATGGATGAAATATTGCCCGACCTTATTATAATATGTTTACTATAACCCTTTACCTAGGGTAACCGCCAAAACCGGCCAAGCTATTCTCAAAAATCACCAATTAATTTTCATTATTTTTTTCATTTTTTGTCTCAAAAACATAGGTTATGACCCCTCGTTGGAACGAGCTCATCTCATCTCTGATTGCCCACGTTGGGGCACGGTAGCGCTGTGCACTACGACCTACTGCATATCAAAGGTACACTGTCCTTCAACCAATGCAAACCCTGCTTATGCGGAGGTAAAACGTTGAGGAGTCTGACAGTTGCTCCGAACTTGCTCGCTACTTATAATTGATTCTCACAGGGACCTCCGGGTTCCTCTACCCGTAAAACTGTCCGACACGAGCTGACCCTGGATGCCGTAAGTGTCGTTAAACCCCAATAAAAATATGCGTGGTGTCAGTATGGATGTGATTCTGTGACAAAGATTTTTTTTAATTTTTTTGAGTATCACTTTAGTATGGGAAGCTTGTTAAATACCTCTGTGTTTTATTGTGGTGTATTAGAGAAAGCTTGTGTTGATAACGTGACAGACAACAATTTTTGTATCTCATTTTATCAATTGTCTGGCCAGAGTTGTTCGTGAATGCGAAATTGGGAAGAGGACCTGTCCCGAACCGGTGTATTTTTGACTAACTGGAACAGTACGAATAATACAATGTACGATACCGTCACCGTGGACTGCTCGTATTCTATGCATGGGCAGTGTGTCAGCGCATGCGTTTACCTGGTAAAAAAAACCATCATTGGTGAAATTTTAATTAACGAAGCACCTGGTTGAACCAGGTGCTTCATTAATTAAATTTTTGATGATTATTCCTATAATTAGTGTTTGGAATCTAATATTATTGCGCTCGTGGAAATAATGCCCACCCGTGGAAAGTGACCATTCCACGACGGCCGTACTGTCCACAGGTAATTGAGAGGAAACATTTCGATTTTGAGACACATTAAAATGCAGAGACGGAATCAGTATAATGAAAGTGTTTATTTTTGCGAATCTCTTTTTGGTGTGTTTGGTTAGAGTATATTGATTTTGAGAACATAATTACCCAAGGAGGATTCGAGGAGCCATGAAGTGAATGTAACAACGGATTCACCGACTAAGCCTAGAAAAGCAGGAAAAAACGTGGCGACGCAAGACATATAAATAAATATGTTATGTGTTGATGGAGAAACTTGTATCAAGCCGCGATGGTGTTTATATTAGGTAGTACGGGGAACCCTTTAGTGCTGATGACAAATTTATCTTTCCGTCTCGGAAAACCACTTGGTGGTAATACCCAATTTATCTTACAATATTCCTTCCTTTCCTGAGTTGTTCGCATGTATTTTGACAACCATCCAGCGTCTGGAAATTGATCTTTTATGAAAGACGATAATAATGTCATCATGGCATTACGTTCTTGAGCTGTGCATGACGTAATCCCCATTCACTGTTCCACTTGTACTATAACCGCCGAAGTATATAATAGTGTTTTAGATTTGTGTTTCTTTGTTTTATTTGTCATTTTTAACGCGTGGTAGTCCTATATCAAACTATCATCATGGCAAACATTTATTTAATCTAATTTATTTCGCTGAGTTTTGGGATTTATTTGTCATGTAATTACTGTTATTAACACGGTGACCTCGACATGTGAAATCAGATTTCGACGAGTGCAGCTAAAACGTTCTCTTATGAATCAAATGATCGCACATGGTCGCAGAAGTTACTCTGGCTGTAAGATAAATAGCATTACTTTGATGCCATGAAACCATAAAACTGGATTCAAACCACGTTACACGCTACAAACTAAAGTGTTAAAAACTACACTTGAAGTGCTGTATTTAACACTTACTAAGTGCTGAACTAGCACATTGTTCAAGTGTAGATATCCCAGAACTTGACAAGTGTTACAATAATACCACTTGACAAGTGTAATGTCGCGACACTTAAAAGGAAACAACGCAGGTGATGCGGATCAGGCTCGAACTCTCGAGCCTGATGCGCGTCATCTGCGTGGTGTCCTTTTAATTATGTACCCACCAAGCGCAAATCAAATTATGGACGATTCTGGAAGAACCACCAATGCTGGACACATGGGAAGTGCCATCCATTCAAGTTTCAGATGTCTGACGATTGTAATGACTTAGTGCTTAAAGCATTGCACTTTGAGTGTTAAAATCAAACCCTAAGAGTTAGAATGGATTCAACACCTTGAAAGTGTCAGTTTTAACACTTTAGTTTTTAGTGTGTACATGACCATGATAAATAAATAATATGCAAAACAAGAAACACGAACAACAGAATATCAAGACATGATATCAATAAACACTTGCATAACACCACACATGTTACACCCTCTGACACATTGACTTGTTCTCATTATGTCGAGGTTTGTTTTTGTTTACTTTTGAATATGTATCTGAGATGTGAGCGAAATATTGAGGATATATTCAGTGCATTTATTTATTCCAAGACACAGAAATATGCACTAGAAAACGCCATGACACTGAAAGGTATGTATAGTATAAAACAGGAATATCGATTTTATCACAACAAAGATTTTGGAAACGATTTAACCCGTTTACTGCCACGCCCACTTTAGCCATATATGGAGGACCTCTATGTTCGCCTGTATGCGAGGAAGTTTAATAAGATTCACTTGAAACTCTATCATCTGATTAATTGTTGGAAAGGGCTCTTTGAGCCCTTTCCAACAAGTAAACAGATGGTAGGTTTGATCAGCGCATACCAGAACGTACAGATAATCATCATAAAAGTCGTTTTCGGCAGCGAAAGTGTTAATGGTTTGCAGGTACATGTATAGACTTCTGATAAAGATAAAAAGCAATGTTGTTATCACATTATAAAATTTCATATGTAAAACCGCGAAGAAAAACACAAATAGTGTTTACAAAAAAACAGTATGAAATGTATTCCCTTCTTTGAAAGAAGTATGTTGAAAAGAAATGTGTTGGCTGAGCCCAAGGAATATTTACGTGAAAAAGAACCTTCGGAATTCACAACGTGTCATTTTCACCGATTCCTAGTAGGATCCTGTCAAACGACTATTTTGATCAACTATACTTTTGGGTCTGAGCGAAAAATATACTTTTTTCAACGGAATCACGTGCCTGTGTTACAGCGAAAATGGAAATCAGGATTACAATTTATAACATAACAAGACAACAGACCTTGAAATGTGTCCCAATTCGCGAGAATAAGTTTTGATTTTTCAAACTCCTGCAGCGAGAATCAATTTTCAGTCCTTAACCCTTTACCCAACGAATCGCCCGCATCCGTCCGCGTAATATGCAGATTCTGCAGCTGAAAAAATATTATTTTTCGAAAGATTTCAACAAAACCATATCATGTGACCCATCGTTGGAACGAGCTTTCCAATGAGGGGTCACATGATATGGTTTTGTTGAAAGTTTTCGAAAAAAATTAAAAAACGGTATTTAAATTAATAAATTTTGATATCGTCTGTGTTGCGTAAAGGGTTAAATAATTAGGATCTATGAGTACTGGTATACACTTGTGAATGCGACCAGTATACATTCCATAGTGAAGAAAACCCATATCTATATATATTTACTGGCGTTTAACCCTATTTCAGACAACACGAGTCCTTTCTGTCTGTTTGTACATCTCTGTCTATCTCATTAACTCCGCGTCCCTGTCCGTCTCTGTCCTTTCCAATCTCTCTCTCTCTCTCTCTCTCTCTCTCTCTCTCTCTCTCTCTCTCTCTCTCTTGCTCTCTCTATATCTGTACGTCTCTCTCTCTCTCTCCCTCTCTCTCTCCCTCTCACTCACTCTGTCTCTGTCTCTGTCTCTCTCTCTCTCTCTCCCTCTCTCTCTCTCTCTCTCTCTCTCTCTCTCTCTCTCTCTCTCTCTCTCTCTATGTAACTCTCTTCATGTCTCTGTGCCTCTCTGCCTCTCTCCCTGTCTTTCTCTCTAGCTCTCTCCCTGCCTCTGTCTCTCTCTCTGTCTCTCTCTCTGTCTCTCTCTCTGTCTCTCTCTCTCTCTCTCTCTCTCTCTCTCTCTCCCCCCCCCCCCCCCTCTCTCTCTCTCTCTCTCTCTCTCTCTCTCTCTCTATCTCTCTCTCTCTCTCTTGTGATACTTTCAAACAAATCAAAGTTCGTCCACCTGTAAACAACAAAAGAAGAAATATTCAACCATCAATTTAGACGGTGTACAATGGTCTAGTGTTGGATTCCTGATTGTCAGGAGGGGTTCCAAAACATCCAAAACATGATTGTGTCCTTCAGACTACACACGTAGGTCCGTGCTAGTCTTCGTCTTTGGCCAACCACTGCACTTTCGTAGTACTGTATCCGGTGCGTTTTACACTTTCGTCGTTCTGTATCCGGTGCGTTTTACACTTTCGTGTCGCTGTAGTAAGGACAGTATACTAAGTAATCACGAATCATAAGAACTTCAGCTAAAATATTAGATTTCAGCCATCGTTTTAGACACCAACATTCTAAATTCCTCCAAACCATGATTGTTTCTCTCCAAATACACACACAGGCCAACCACAGCACTTCTGTCGTACTGTACATGTAGGTGGAGTGTTTCACACTTTCATGTCGCTGCCGAAAGGAACGATCATCAAGTAAGAACTTTAGGTACAAACCATCGTTTTAGATGGTGTACAATGGTCTTGTGGCTTAGGTGTTTTGGACTCCTGATTGCCAGGCGGGGTTGCCTAAGATTCGATTCCTGACGGAGAATCAGAAACCAAAATTCTAAATTCCTCGAAAACATGGCTGTGTCTTTCAGAATGCACACATATCCACACGCTTTATATCCATGCATTACTATTAAATATAAAAGCATGAAATCAGCTATGGTAGGCCACTACAGTACAAAGTGAGTACAACAGGCCTTCATAATTTAACAACTCTTGCGATTGCAAACACGTGTCACTATGATGAATGTGCTGTGGTTGGCACAATCATGTTTTAGAGGGATTCAGAATGATTACTTTGTTTACCTTCCTTTCGGCTGCAGCATGAAAGTGTGGAACGCGCTGGCTACAGTACGACGAAAGTGCTGTGGTTGGCCTTAGACGAGGGCTGGCACAGGCCTGTGTGTGTTTTTCGAAGAACACAATTATGTTTTAGAGGAATTTAGAATGTCGTTTTCTCATCTACTCGTCCCCTGAGTTCCAATGTGTTCTATGTGCCAGTGGGCACATAGAACACATTGGAACTCAGTGGACGTACTGCCGGGAGTCAAACCCTCGACAACTCCGCCTGGCAATCAGGAGTCAAACACCTAAACCACTAGACCATTGTGCACACCGTCAAAAAACGATGGCTCGAATCTAGCCTTTTAGATGAAATTCTCATAATTGATTGGTTCATCTTCTTTTCAGCAGCAGCATGAATGGTTGGAACGCGTTGGCTACAGTACAGCGAAAGTGCTGTGGATGGCCTCAGGCAATGACTGGCACGGGATTGTGTATGTTTTTAGAAGGACGCAGTCATGTTTTAGAGGCATTTAGAATGTTGGTTTCTGATCTCCGGTCAGGAGTCAAACCCACGGTAATCCCGTCAGGGGACCATCACCTAAATCACTAGACCATTGCACACCGTGTGTGTGAAACGAACTGGCAACAGTGTGTGTGTGAGAGAGAGAGAGAGAGAGAGAGAGAGAGAGAGAGATAGAGTTCGTACTACCTATTCAAAAATATCTACTCATTGATTTGCAAAGGATTAACAGGCTTTGCGGATTGATCTTAAGATCTACACGTTTATGCGATCACCCAATTTAATCTTCATCTCTAGTGATCAAGCAATGAAGTTTAGTTCTCCAGAAAAAGAAACTCCTTCCAATATGTGTATCAACAACATTGTTATGGAGCAAAGAGCTGATGAGAATGGCTTTGTCGCCAAAGACCCAACACCATGTGAAAGTTGTCTCTACGAAGTACCTGAAGGGCGCATCATGAGTTTGGATATAGGTATTTGCAGTGTTGAGTACAACAGACCTTCGCTGGCTCCGGTGGCGGCGCCACAGTTACAGAAGTGAGGGGGTACAGTTGGGTATTGCCGCCGTGCGTAAGTTTTAAAAACAAATTCTCAACTTCGGGAGGGGGCACCCCTCCCGAAGTTGCGAAAATTTTTAAAACTTGCGTTGTAAATGCTGTTCTCTGGAGCATTCTCAGACAATTAAATTAAAACCGTTTTATCGTTTTGAAACTTACTGGTTAGGTCTTTCAGTTATAGAAAACGTCGTACATGGTGACATTTTAACGGAAGAACGCTGTTGTAAAGTTCGAGCACAAAGCACCAAACGACACTCAGATCGAAAATGAAAGTAGGCTGCATTCCAAACGGATGCGTTGCACGCTCTCGAGTCTAGCATTCCTCGAATACTCTTAAGCGGTATGTTTCAGACCGTTTGAACGCGGCACGCCTTGTTGCAATTTGGGACATCGACTCATGTTTGTTGTTTGCAGCTAATGTGTGTGTGTGGGGGGAGGGGGGGGCACACACAAATATAATTTAAAAACTTCTCTGATTTAGTGCACTTGGTAATATGGAATTAAGCATACCCACCATTACACCGCAACGTCCAATACAAAGATTAAAATCATAGTATTTTTTTACTCTGCTTGGCGAAAAAAGTGGAGGGGTAAGTACCCCCCCCCCCACCCCCAAACCCTCATGGCGCCGCCACTGCGGATATTGCGAAGAGACGAGCTGATTTATTTGGAATTTATTTATTGATGTTTAAGGTCACATATTTTTTCACATTTGCTAATCGTGACCGGAAGATGGACATAAAGTCAAGTCCAGCCAATTGTTTATACTCATCCTATCCAGTTTAGAGGACATCTACCCAATGTATTGGTCACTATTTTACCAGTAAACAGAGCCTGTACTCTACAGTAAACAAGCACTGCTTCACTTCCCGGCGGTCCTATGGCGACATTTATTCAGACATTCAAATCTTTTTCGGTCATGTACAATACCACCTATCGATCCAGGCACAGACATTCAAAAAACAAATCCAATAATCGTTCTTATTTTATGAGGCTGTGTTAAAAATGTTGAAAATTTTCTTTTAAAATTATTTTTTCAAACATCGTAAGGTGAGGTTTTTAAAATTTTGAAATGATTCCTAGCGTTGATAACACTGATATGCAATATGAATGTTTAATTCTCTGTTCTGTTCGTTTAACCCTTTACCCAACGCAGACGATATCAAAATTTATTATTTTAAATATATTTTTTTTTTAAATTTCTCAAAAAATTTCAACAAAACCATATCATGTGACCCTCGTTGGAACGAGCTCGACGAGCTCGTTCCAACGAGGGGTCACATGATATGGTTTTGTTGAAATTTTTTGAAAAATTATATTTTTTCAGCTACTGAATTTGCATATTACGCGGACGGATACGGCCGATTCGTTGGATAAAGGGTTAACATCATAACCTCACCCATTGTAACATTGTAAACATAGAAAATCCATAATATTCCCTCAAGATTGTCGTGCGGCTGCTTGTTTAGACGATAGATTTCCATTCCATATAGAACTGACGTACTACGTTAAATTTGATTTAAATTTGGTTTTGACACTTTGCCAACGAGTCGGCAGCATCCGCCCCTGCAATTTACGAATTGAGCAGTTGGAGAAAATGTATTTTTAAAGAAATTACAACAAACTGCATCATATGACCCCTTCAGTGGAATGAGCTCGCTGAGATCGTTCCAATGAGGGATCCCTTGATATAGTTTTGTTGAATGGTTTTGAAACTTTCTGTTTGTTAGAGGGTTATTATGAGACCAGAGTGTGTTCCTTGCCTGCACATTATTTTACATTACATTGATTTTAAACATGTCAGAGGGCCGTATTTCACTGTAGGGTAGGGAGCGCGGTGGCTCAGTAGGTAGAGATGCAGGCTGCAAGCCGAGAGGTCCTCGGTTCGAATCCCACCTGCGGCCTCCGCGTTGTGTCCTTGGGCAAGACACTTCATCTCCATTGCCCGCGTGGGGGCACGATGACGCCGTGTACTAAGGCGTACTGCACGTCGATGGTACGCATGTCTTCAACCAATCTAACCCTGCCTGTGCTGCAGTGCGGAGTTACGATGTTGGGGAGCTGGCAGCTGCTCGTCGTTGCTCGGTGGTTCTCTCCGGGTACTCCGGCTTCCTCCACCCGTAAAACTGTCACGGTCATGATTAGCCATTGTGCATAAATATGTGACCTTAAACATCAATCAATATTCACTGTAGGGTATCTCAGAGATCCATTTTATGATACGAGCTCCCACAAACTTGTATCATGTATTAAACTAATCAACCTTTTTAATTAATTTTAAAATTGTTTTTATTCTTTTAAACTAGACTCTTCAAGTCTCAGATCACCGGGCTGATTTATGAGGTATTCACTATACTAGAATTGAATGCAATTTTTATACTCTTTATTGGAGTATGAACGTGTGGGAATGGGTACAAATGATGTATGAATCCCGAAGGGATTCACACAATTTGTACCCATTCCCACACGTTCATACTCCAATAAAGATTATAACAATTGCATTCAATTCTTATAATTACATTCCGTAACTGTTTAAACTACTTTTTTACCAAACAACAAGCAGAAAGACGAAATAAAACATGTACGAACGAACGAGGCGAACAAACCACCCTCACACAAAAGACAAAGCCCGAATTACATTCTGTCAACTGCGCTCTACGCAAATGCGGGTCAAAGTTCGACCAAATGTATTCAATGGAAAATGAATTACATTTGGTCATGACGTTTTCATCCAGCTGACAAACGGGAATTGAGTATTTGGACCCAAAATGAATAACTACATTAACAATGTAATTATTATAGTATCATCACTCACTACTGTTCAAACTACTCCTGTCTTTGACACTCTATTGTCATTTTTTTCCTTTCTGTAATCAGTCATTTTCCTTTTGAACATGTTTTGCTGTCTGTCGTACTTTCGCCACGATATAGTCTTAGTTGCTGCTGTGGCGTTATGCACTAATAAGTAAATAGAAGAATATACATTATCATGACCATGTGTATGTCCTGTAATTTGTATCAGATTCGTGGTCGTGTTTACAATCAGATCGCAAGGAGCACGTCAGGGCGAGTTGTGATCCGATTGTAAACACGACCGAGAGGCCATCTGGCTCCATAGCATAGCTACACGACTTTACCAACAACGAGGCCATTTGGCTCCATAGCACCCACGTGTTAGGGAAACACGTAGGTGCTATGGAGCCAAATGGCCTCGTTGTTCGCTGTTCTGAGAGTGTGTTCGATTCTGTGGGAGTATACCCTGGATATTCTGGGATACATCCAGCAGAGCAGAATACCCTGATTTGAAGGTTTTTCGGGAGCTTCCAATCCATTTCCTTATACGGTATAGTAGGACGTGGTGCGGAATACATTTTTGTTGGACAGGGGCGTGTTCTAAGTGTATGTTCGATTCAGCGGGAGTACATCGAATCACCACAAACAACCCAACAAAGACCCAAACCTACCCCCAACGGACCTTTTATTGAACCGAACCCCACCGAAACTTTCACAAACAGACGTTTGTGAGCTTCGCCCACACGAGTAGAAGAAGCCTATAGGGAGAGACCTCAATGAGACCCTAACTCATAGCTCTCATGGGCTCTCCTTCCCTCTTAGCCCCTACCTCATGGCCTTCTCTGACTCATAGCCTCACCTCTTGGCCCCATCTTGCCCTCATAACCCTCTAGTGAACATCTCCCGTATGATGATAAGATATCCGTGAGGTGATGTCTCAGTGAATCCTCACCTCACACCCATCTTATCCCCATCTCGCTTCGAGTTATCACTGGTGATCACCTGTGGTGATCATTAGTGCTCGCCTGTATAGTTTCAGGGGTCTCGTAGGGAGGCACACGTAAGGCTGCTGGGGACCAGGAGAGTAGCTGGTCGACCAAGGTAAAATTTAACTGGTACGGCCAGCGGATGCAGGTCAGACCATCCAGACTTGGTTATACCCGGTGGCACACGAGTGGACCCCTACGAGACCCACGAAACGTTACATTCCCGGGGGACACCCGCTGCTACTACTGCTACTGCTTCCAATACTTCATAACGGAGGCCGCACCTCACATCCCTTTTATCCTCATGCGGGGAGAATGATCACTAGTGATCACCACAGGTGATCCCAGTGAGCTGATCCAACAGGACGAGCGAGAGCGACACAGTCGCCCTTCTCCCAGAAGCCCTTGCCTTCCATATTTGACCCAACACCTCACACCCCCTGGGACCCTACTCCCACATCCCAACCACGTGCGGCACAGTTCCCCAGTGACCCACACCCAGCGGAGAAACTTCGACCAGAAGACCTCCCACGTGACCCATCATCCCATCCATGTGTGACGCGGTGACACACCCCAGTGATCCTATCACTAGCTTCCCCTGTCATTCATGGGGACCATTCCAAATGACCCTTCATCAGACACAATGGCTTAGAGCGACACAGTCGCCCCCTCTTCTTCCAGAAGCCCCATCCTCCTCCTCCCAATGAAACGGGCCTCACCTCACATCCCTCTTATCCTCATATGGGTAGATGATCACTTGTGATCACCACAGGCGATCACTAATGAATAACATAGGTGATCACTAATGAGCACTCGAACCAAAATGAGGATAAGAGAGGTGTGATGTGAGGCTTCCCCTGATAGGCCTCTTATCCCCATACGGGAGATTTCACTAGAGGCTTATGAGGGCAAAATGAGGGCATGAGGTGGAGGCTGTGAGTCAGTGATGGCCATGGGGTGGGGGCTAAGAGAGCAGGGTAGGCCATAAGAGCTATGCGTTAGGGCGTCATTAAGGTCTCTTCCAATAGGCATCTTGTTCTCGTGTGGGGCGAAGCTCGCAAAGGTCCGATTCGGTAAGTTTCGTTTTGGGTTGTTTGTGGTGATTCGATGTACAGCCGCTGAATCGAACGAACCCCCAGATCACACTCCTGTCCAGCATGAAGGCTATTGGGCTCCACAGCAACCACATGCTACCCTAACAACCAAGATGGCGGCTCCCATAGTCAAAATGGCAGGGGGAAGGGTGAGTCAGCTTAGAAACGCGCTGTGCATGTGCAGTGGGATCACTTTTCACCATGGGAATGACGTCACAAGATGGCCGCTCACACGTGCTACCATGGCAACCTCACATCACCCCTTCCGGTCACGTGACTGATGACGCCAGATGAGAACCTGCGAGAGAACCTGCTAAAAGGGTAAGAAGTCAACATCACATACTACTAAGGTCCAAGGCTCAAGGAGTGGGAATCTCCTATAATTGGCTCCAGTAGGCACGTGCCATTTCAGATATAGATATATACGTGTGCGCGCACGCCCTTTACACTACATATCTTCACGACGATGATGTCGCAGGTTATTATATCACCCCATAAAAAGAAAGGGTGTGGCATTACTACTGAACATGCGCGACAGTGGTTTAGTTTCATAATTATTATTGGATTATTGTTGTTTTATGACATTTTAATAGCTGAGGTCATATTGTGTCGAAGACAGTTTTATGTTTGGAGGAAGTGGGAGTACCTGAGGGTACCATCGAGCAGCGGCGAGTAACTGTCTACTCTCCAACGTCCTAATCCCACAGGAGAAGGGTCAGCATTGGTTGTAGGCATCAACCTGCGATACGCCTCAGCACGTGGGGCAACCGTGCTCCCAATCGGGCAATTGGGATTAAGTGCCTTGCCCAAGAACACAACGCAAGTTACCCGGCCAGGCATCAAACTCACAACCTTCCGATTTCAAGACCAACGCTCTAACCACTGAGGAACAGTGTTCCCGATAATCAGGACTGAACGTCACGTCTCGCAATACTTGCAGATTACTTATCGTAGCGATGATTTTCACATGAGTTCAATTTCTTTCGATGAATTATTCAATGTTATTAGATTCATTTCCCAAGACTATTTCCTCCATTTCTGTATTTCATTGTGTTCTAATTCTATCAAATGTCGCATCACAAAGAGTTAAGTTAATTTCATAAGAAACTTATTTATGACAAGTCTGAACAACTCGCGGTTGCTTGTCGCCAAGCGTCCTTTAATCAGCTATTGTTTAATCTAAGCTAATTGTTCGTAGTATTTTGTCGTAGTAGCGATCATTTGTTAATCTATTGTGCAATTTATATGTATATAAACGCAGTTCTTGTATTATTTGGCAACTATTCTGTAAAGGAGACACCTGAGAAGGTTCATTCTTCACTTTCCAGTCGGAGGCTCTCGATTGTTCGTGAACCTTTGTTACTTCTGTATCTGAAGTTCCAGTACTGTCGCTGTAAATAAACGCTAATTCCCTTAAGGACTCGTCTTCGACTTCTATTTCAACGATCCAGCTCTTCCATCCCACTAGTTCGTAATTTTCACGTTCTCATATACTACTTCATTTTTCACGGTGACAAAAATTGTAACAATAATGGGCGATTGTTGTAACAAAAGTGGTGAGCGAGTTTTATTGTGTTACAAAAATGAGCGATGAAACAAAAGTGGTTGATTTTGTAACAAAAGTGGTGAGCTGTAACAAAAGTAGGCAAGTGTTGTAACAAAAGTGGTGAGCTATAGCAAAAGTGGTTGCTGTAACAAAAGTGATTTATTTCCCTTATACCTAATTTAAGCCTATGTTTTTATTGGAATATTATACGCCTTACTCGCCATAAATATATTCACGTGTGTTTGATGTGTTATATGGAGACAGTTTACATAAGCTTTATACTTGCTGCTGAATCCATTTTCTCTTGTTATATCATTGTTCTTAATATAGTTTCAGTTTCATTAAATAAAGTAATTATATAACTATGGAAATAAAATAATATTTAAACTAATTTCATTTCCAAACCAAGGCAGATCCGCGGATTTTAGTCTCCCTCACCTAATCTAACATTATTTTTTCATTTTTTTTACTAGACCCTTTTATTCCATTTTGGTGAGAAGGTTCGAATCAGCCTGATTATTCATACCTCAATGATTTTGGTAAATAGAAGATCTCCAACGAGTCCCCAATTTGTATCGATATTTACAAAACTCGCTCAATAAATGAGGTGTGGGCTAATTTACAATAAATGAGGTGTGGACTAATTTACAATAAATGAGGTGTGGACTAATTTACAATAAATGAGGTGTGGACTAATTTACAATAAATGAGGTGTGGACTAATTTACAATAAATGAGGTGTGGACTAATTTACAATAAATGAGGTGTGCACTAATTTACAATAAATGAGGTGTGCTTTAATTTACAATAAATGAGGTGTGCTTTAATTTACAATAAATGAGGTGTGGACTAATTTACAATAAATGAGGTGTGGACTAATTTACAATAAATGAGGTGTGGACTAATTTACAATAAATGAGGTGTGGACTAATTTACAATAAATGAGGTGTGGACTAATTTACAATAAATGAGGTGTGGACTAATTTACAATAAATGAGCTGTGCACTAATTTACAATAAATGAGGTGTGGACTAATTTACAATAAATGAGGTGTGCACTAATTTACAATAAATGAGGTGTGCTTTAATTTACAATAAATGAGGTGTGCACTATTTTACAATAAATGAGGTGTGCACTAATTTACAATAAATGAGGTGTGCTTTAATTTACAATAAATGAGGTGTGGACTAATTTACAATAAATGAGGTGTGGACTAATTTACAATAAATGAGGTGTGGACTAATTTACAATAAATGAGGTGTGCTTTAATTTACAATAAATGAGGTGTGCACTAATTTACAATAAATGAGGTGTGCACTAATTTACAATAAATGAGGTGTGGACTAATTTACAATAAATGAGGTGTGGACTAATTTACAATAAATGAGGTGTGCACTAATTTACAATAAATGAGGTGTGGACTAATTTACAATAAATGAGGTGTGGACTAATTTACAATAAATGAGGTGTGGACTAATTTACAATAAATGAGGTGTGCACTAATTTACAATAAATGAGGTGTGGACTAATTTACAATAAATGAGGTGTGGACTAATTTACTGGGCGAGTTTGTAAATATCGATATAAACTGGGCACGAGTTGAATATTCTTTTTTATTATATGATCGAAAATCCCCACAAAAGACAATTAAATGGGCGAGAAGCGAGCAGGAGCTTCTATACGGCCTGCGATTACGTTACAACTTTAGACGAGTTGTTTGTCCACCGTGTCCGCGTCAGGAAATAGTCCCCGATAAAGAATAGGTAGCAAAGTATTTAATGTAACAAATTTTTTGAGATAATTTTCAAATTTGCATTAATTACTGTCATAGATAATAAATGTTTATCGCCCCTCGGCCCCCAGAGTCTAAATCTACAATTATTTCCTGGCGCTTGATTGGACGTGCATTATCGTTTTTAATGTATGGACTTAATCCTGTCGAGCTCGTTTCAAAGAGTTGTCATAACCTATGTTTTTGAGACAAAACAATGAAAAAAATAGTTATTCAAGAATTTTGTTTGCGAGTGTTGTCTTCTCTTCATGTTAGTTAAAGGGTTAATAACCGGAAGGCTGGTCAGATCATATAATAAAACTAACTTCCGAGACTTCCCTCTGTATTCATGGTGTCATTATCTTTACAGTATATTTCGCCTTGAAGTCCTAAAGCTGTAAGCATGGAATATCCCGTATTTCCGCGTGCATGATTCCACGTATCATGGTACTAAATATTTTCCCATAGGCGACCATTATTACAATTATGTGGAAAATAATATGATCGCATCACTTAAAATTAGTTATTCAAATACCAAGCTGAAGTGCAGACCGTCACACATTTTTCTCTGGCCAGAATGCATGTGTTTATGCAACAAATAAGAGAAAAATTTCAACAGGAAGAAGTACCGTCCTGGAACCCATTTTTTCAGAAACTTCAAGAGTCGTATTGAAAAGCCCTCAATGAGTCCTCATTTATTATCCCTTATAGCCTCATTGAATTTTGAGGTTATGAGGACCATTAAAAATCCCTCACTGAGGGATTTTTAATACGACTCTTATCCTCGTTTCAGAAAAAAGGTATTCCACAAATGGGATTCCTAAAAAGGGATTCCGCAAATGGGATTCCTCCTGGAGAATCCCTTTTTTGTCAAATGAGGATAAAAGTCGTAGTAAATTAGACCTCATTGAGGAATTTTTAATACGACTCTTATCCTCATTTCAGAAAATGGGATTCCTAAAAAGGGATTCCACAAATGGGATTCCAAAAAGGGATTCCACAAATGGGATTCCGTTTCCATCTTGTCGCCAAAGCTCCAAAGCCACTACTGGCTATCGTCTATCTGTCCTACCATTAGCTTCTACAGCAGGCTTGTTCCATTGCGGCCTTATACCAGTACTATTGACTAAACTACCATCCATTAATATTGATGTGTACCACTACTTCCTAGCTATACCTTCGCCCAGGCCTTCAAAATGTTCCAACAGTGTATACATATAAAGCATTCCGTATTTGAGATTCCTAGCCGAGTCCGTAAAATTTGGATTCCGTGTTTTAACATCAGGCATTACACTTACCCACAGTACCCCTTGGCCTAGCATTACATACTACCTATACAAGTCATAGGATAACATGAAGCACTAGGCGGATTAATAGTACTAAGGACTAACATGGGACCTGTAGGGGGAGAACGCGTACACCCTACACTACCACACTAGGCGACCATGCATTACACCCACCCACCCACAATAACGTCTGGCCCCACATTACATACTACCTATATTAGTTATGGGGTGACATAAAGCATTAAGTCGATTAGTAGTATCAACGGCTGTCGGGGGCCCACAGAGCTATATATTGTCCATACTATACTGTTGTTCTATACTGCCAGGCATTACCCCCACCCCCACAAAATCACTAGATCTACCATAACGTACTACATATGCCAGCCATATAACAAAACAAAGCAATCCGTTGGTTAATAGTACCAAGCACTAACAGGGGGCCTATAGGTGTATATACCGCCCATACTATAGTACCGTTCTAAACTACCAGGCAGTACCCCTACCCACAATACCCCTATGCCTAGTATTGCATACTACCTATACCAGTCATAGGATAACATGAAGCATCATGTGAATTAATAGTACTAAGGGCTAACGTGGGACCTGCAGGGGCCCACAGAGGTATATATCGTCCATACTATACCGTTGTTCTATACTGCCAGGCATTACCCCCACCCCCACTCCACAATACCACTTGACCTGTCATAACGTACTACCTATACCAGTCATTGAATAGTACAAAGCAATCGGCTGGTTAATAATATCGAGGACTGGACCTACAGGG
Source organism: Pictodentalium vernedei (assembly GCA_031216915.1). Classification (NCBI taxonomy): domain Eukaryota; kingdom Metazoa; phylum Mollusca; class Scaphopoda; order Dentaliida; family Dentaliidae; genus Pictodentalium; species Pictodentalium vernedei. The sequence goes on along the minus strand of CM062292.1, from coordinate 44,311,810 downwards.
GTATATACCATGCATCCTATGCCACCCGTTCTAAACAACCTAGCATAATACTGCCTATACTAAACTACCAATACCAGCCATAAGATAATACAAAGGATTCGGTAGGTTAATAGTACTAAAGGGGGGTAATAGACCAACAGATCATTCATCCTGTACTGCCAATCTAAACCACCAATGACTATCTCGTAATACCACACTACCACCCACCCACCCTACTGCTTGACTTAGCTTTAGCAGACATAGGATAATATGAAGCATAAGGTGGATTAATAGTACTAAGGGCTAACTTGGGACCTACATGCATATATACCACCAATACCATAACACTCCCTCTTCCCAAACGAGAAGCCCGACATACCCTGACCCGAATTACGTCATGTCAGATTGTATACTGAACAATAACAGCGGTCAGCGTCTCTATGACGTTTCGCGCGAATCATGACGTCACGACGTCAAATAGCAACGCCAACCGTTTTGCAGGAAAAACTTTCAAGAAAACCCAATTTTCCCATCACCTTTCCACCACTTACCCATAATATATACCTATAGCCCATGCGTACATATATCACTATACATGCCATAGCATACTATATATACAGTACCTACACCATTTGGTGGATCTAGCTGTAAGAAGCCGTACTTTTGCTCCCCCAAAGTTGCTCCCCCAAAAGTCCGGTTCCTATGGGAATTTAACACCAGCTGCTCCCCCATAAGTCCGGGTAATCAGGTACGATTCACACGTGCTATACTACTGACGCATGTCCTCTGGAGAGTAAACGGCAACTAGCAGTCATCTCAGTTTGTTCAATTGCATGTATACTCATCAAATTTGCAGACCTAAAACAATATTCGCCACTTCCCAACATTCTCTCCGATAAAACCTCGACAAAGGGAGACGTCGCCTGTCAAACCCTTCTGTATCAATGCCCCTGCATATGACTTTTAACCCAACATAAAGTGTACGCGATTTAAAATTACCCTTCCTAATGAGACCATTTCATCATTATTAAAGATACTAATTAGCCCCAATACTATTCTGTAAACATTGCTCTCATAAAAATAAACAATCATTATGCGTTAAGTGTCGTCTTGTTTTGTGACCGTAAAGACACTAGTTTGCACCAGAAACATCTCTAACTTGAAAGTAGATTTTCTATATTATACCTACGTCGTATTACAGGTAAGAATATAGTAAATATATGAAGCCTCATTACAAAGGTTGATATAACAGATAACGCACCGAAGCGGAAAGGTCGAAGTAATTAGTGGCTGTTTTATAGTTTGTTTATTGTCAAAGAGATTTAAGCCCACAAAGATCTTCAAATTCCATGCCCCAACCACTGAGATACTGCGCTCCCGGTGGATGTTTGTAGACTTTCAACTAGCAACAGTTTGATAAAATTTAGACTTTGAATAAAATAATAACTTTAAATGTAAATATATAGACCAATCTTACGGAGTATTAAAGGATCAACAGAGACGCACGTTAACCCTTTACCTGACATGAAAAGCAGACGACACTAGCAAACCAAATTCTTGATTAACTATTTCTTTGAGTTTAACCCTTTACCCAACACGAAAAAGCAGACGACAATTGCACACAAAATTCTTGAATAATTACTTTTTTCATTTTCTGTCTCAAAAACATAGGTTATAAACCCTCATCGGCACGAGCTCAAGGAGCTCGTTCCAACGAGGGGTCATAACCTATGTTTAATGAAAATTAATTGGCGATTGTTAAGAATAGGGTTGGCCGGTTTGGCCGTTACATTGGGTAAATATTTAGTTAAATAATGTTGAGTTAGCGGACAGAAAACCGTCACATGAGTAATTAGATATAGCCCCAACCAATGAATGAAAACAATCTCCGAACACATCGTCTTATTAGAGGCCGTTGGGTCACACAGCAACAACGTTCCACCTTAAATACCAAGATTTGGCCTCCTGAAAACAAAATAGTCGACAGAAATACGTGTAACCCTAATACGCGATGTGCAATGACAACACGTGTCACTATGGCAATGGCGTCACAACATGGACGCTAACGCAACCTAACACGACGTAAGCGAGGCTTGTGACAATGACGCCATGTGACATCCCCCGATGAGATCCCCCCAAATGAGGGATTGAAACCACATTCTATACGGCGCGAGGGCAAGTAACGCTCTTTTCAAATTTGTTGTGCAGCCTTAATTGATATTCGTAAGAAATTAAATATATTTGGTCATTTTATTTATTCATTTATGTTTTTTTTTTCATTTTATGGGGGTGGGTGTTAAAGACACTTTCCACAACCAGAGCCATATCGTGTATGATAGTTCTATGGTCCTAGAGAACCGGTGTTCCCGGAGAAAAGTACCGAGCTGTGGCGAATAACTGCCTGACTTCCCTACTTACTAACTCTGCAAAAGTAGGATTTGCATTGGTTGAAGGCATTGTGGTACATGTTAGCACACTGCTCCCCTGTGCACTCACTTCAAGGGTTGGGATTCCTGTCGAAGAACACAACGCAGATGAAACCGGTGAGGGTTTAGCTACTAGGGAATAAGCCACAGAGCTCCCAGTTCATTAAATACCTGAATACTTATACACCTGGAACTTAATTAAGCACCCCCTGAAAGGTTTCATGAGAGTGGAGTTGCTGTTACTGATTATTATGTTTTAATGATTGCTATGTCTTGCAGTACATTATGAAACATGATGTTTATGGTATATACCGTACCCCGAACACACATCCTCGTCCACGTTAAGCATACTTCCCACGAATGTCGTAAAAAACACTATCATCCACAAGCAGTATCTGGGTATAAAACAAAAAATGTGTCACTTCTTTTATCAATAAATGCTGATATGGCAAGGAGGAGACTGTCAGAGGCACTAAGATGGCAAATCGTTGGCATGCATGCATGCATACAGGCATGTCATTCAAAGCTGTTGGAATGCATCTTGGCTATAGTCATTCTGTCATCGGCTGATTTGTCCGAAAACATCACAAACTAAAGACCGACCAAGGCCTGGACAACTCCAAAAGACTTCTGCTTGGGAAGATCGGAGTCTGGCACGCCTCGTTAGGTGTGAATCATTTGCTTCAAGTAGGGTTTTGAAGCGTCTTTGGCTCCCCAGCAGTCGTTTGTGCAACAAAACTGTCCCAAACCGTCTCGTAGCACTGGGTATTAGGTCCAGAAAGGTCATCAAGCGTCCAGCTCTGTCTGATCAGCATCAAAGACGATGTCTGGAGTGGTGAAAAGCACGACAACATTGGAATCTCGGGACTTGGAGGAGAGTAGGTTACTGCTTCACGTCACATTATGGTCACAGGAGAGTGTCAAGGAATAGAAATACTGCTTACGTGCCCAGGAACATCAGGCCTACTGTTCCCTATAGTGGGGGGTCAGTAATGATCTGGGGATACCTCTATCATGATTGTAAACTGGATATGGTGACTGTACGTGAGAATCTCAATGGTTATCAGTACATCCGGGACATCCTTAAACCGGTTGTCATGGAAAAGTTTGACTTCCGCCCGTTGGCTACTCGCACTGTATTCATGGACGACAGTGAAAGTCGAACCCATGCTGTGAGAGTATTCCTTCAGAACAACGCTATTACAACACTACCTTGGCCTGTAGTGAGCCCCGATTTGAATCTCTTAGAACACATCTGGGACTTTCTTGGACGTCGAGTGCAAGCGATGGATCCTCCTGTACATAATTTGACCGATTTGGAAACTGCATTGCATGAGAGGTGACAGCAGTTGCGTCTGGGCCGTATCAGAAGGTTCACTTATATCATTAGGAGGGGGCTTCAGGCTGCCACCGGGCACGTGGTGGATACCCTCGCTACTGACGTCAGACATGTCAGTAACTACCGGCATTGTTTCGTCATGGACCGTTCCAGCACCATACTTGACGAGAGAACATTTTTCCGTCAATAAAATTAGAGACATATATGTGTAATTAGCGCCACGAGATTACTGCATATTTTCATCACTGTGTTGGCTTTCGTTTTTCAATAGATCATTCTTTCTGCAAACAATCACTTTTGGCCATCTGGATGATAGCATGAACATAATGACAGTTTCTGTTAAGACCCTTGCGAAAAAAAACAGGAGATGCTTAATTGAGTTCCAGGTGTATACATATCCATAAAGATATCTCTTTTTAAAGTAAGGAAACTATTTATTTATTTATTTATTTTTTCATTTATTTATTTATTTTATTTATTCATTTATTTATTTATTATGGTTTAACGACACTTTAACAGCCAGGGTCATATCGTGTCGGTGACAGTATTACGAGTGGAGGAAGCCGGAGTACCCGGAGAGAACCACCAAGCAGTGACGAACAGCTGTCAGCTCTCCAACATCGTAACTCCGCACTGCAGCACAGGCAAGGTTAGATTGGTTGAAGACATGCGCACCATCGACGTGGAGTACTTCTTAGTATACGGAGTCATCATGCCCCCACGTGAACAACGGGGTTGAGTGTCTTGCCCAAGGACACAACACGGAAGTCCGGATCGATCGCTCAGACAGTCGCCCATCCAGGGACTAACCGAGCTCGACGTTGCTTAACTTCGGTGATCTGACGAGAACCGTTTACCGCAACGCCACAGCACCGCCAGTAAGGAACCTATGTCAAGCCCAGGTGTTGCAATGGCTCAATATTAAATACGGTAAAGGGTTACTGATCCACCTCGAATCTTCGCGTAAGATGGAGTGTTGCACTGATAATACAACAGGATAGAAAAGGATGCAAGACACAAATAGTCAGTTCACTGGACTGCAGGCTCAAGTCGGAGATCCGATTTTGTTAACTGAAATTCTGAAGACATTTTTTAAGCTTCCAGCAAAATATTGGTGTTGAAGTCCGTGCAAACAACAATATTAACATAATTTTCCCCAGAGAGTCCTGTGGGGGAGGGAACGCCTACTTTTCTCTGAGGAGGATACGTCGTTCCCCTACAATTTCAAGACCCGAGGTGACTTGATCGTCACGAATATTCAACATAGCGAGAACTCAATCATCTTGCCAGCTGCACTCAACTCATTCAACTGTGTACAGGCCGCAGTCCCGCACAGATAACAATGGACACTTCTTTTGAAGAGTTGTGAGTACTAAATATTCAAAATATTTCCAGGGACAGACTCCCGGACCCCTTCTCCTACTACGAGATGGGGAACACTCTCCCAGTAACGCGTTCTGCGTTAACCATCGCTTCGCTTTGAGCGCCCGTTCAAGGTGGGTGCGCAGCACGTAGCGATGGCCGGCGCGGGCCGTCCCCATGTTTCTTAATTTCGGAAAGCATCACTAATTTTCATAATCAATTCAACATGTTATTGAAAAGTTATCTATAAATTATTTTAAAAATGTTAAGGTTGGGAAACTCGATCTCTCTCGAGCGAACTAGGGAGTGAACAGGAGCATCACGAAGATGACTGACTGAGGTGTGTGTGTGTGTGTGGGGGGGGGGGGGGGGGGGTCTAAGCCTGATGTGTCCTGAGTGTAATGACTCATGTCCCGGCTAATAAAATATTCCAACTTCATCAGCAATGTATGCTTTTACTTAATCCCGATTGTCCACGATGTGGAGCCGTACAGAAAAATAGTTACAGAATATCAAATAATGGTGAAAGGGCCATTTTCTAATCTTTAGATGGGATTAACTGGTAGAGTGCTAAGTCTTTTGAGGTGTTAAAATTTTGTTCACATGTTATTGCCTTGCCACAATTTATGGGAGAGTGCCTACAGGCACTCTCCCATAAATTGTAGCTGGGCAATTCCATCCAGACTAAATAATATCACATCAAGAATTGATTGAAGCACATCCACAGAATATTAAGCCTTTAAGCCGTGGTACCTGCACTTCAGGATAAAGCCCAAAAATGGGCTTCCAGCACTCTACCAGCTAAACAGAGAATAATAATCAAACGTTCAATCTGATTGGAGAAATATTGTAAAAAAACAACTCGTCCCCTGATTTCCAATGTGTCCTATGTGCCCGTAGGCCGATAGAACACATTGGAACCCAGGAGACGAACTTTTGTATTTCTTTTCTACTCTACAGGAAAATGTTAATCTTGATTAAGTGTCCTTCCCAAGTTGACAATGCAGTTATCACTGCTGCCGGGAGCCTTTCGGTTTGAAGTCCAGTGATCTAATCAGTGAACCACTGCGCTCCCTGTTTTTGTACCAAGTAAATAGAGAATATCTAGTGTTTTGGAGTGGATACCGAAAATTATCAAATGACTCGTCCGTTTTGTTCACTTTAAAACATTTGATATTTTGTTTTCATATTAATCAGTGATAAATAAAGCCTTTCGTCAGTTTCATTGGTCAATTTCAAAACTAGACAATTTGATTGGCTGAACAAAACACAACTGGGCCATATTTTCATAATTTGCATAATTAGAGTTGGGAGCTTTCATTGGTCAATTTCAAAACTGGACAATTTGATTGGCTAAACAAAATATAACTGGGCCATATTTGCATAATTTCAGTAGGAAAATGTACGTTATCTGTCCTACCTGTCCTATCTCGACAAGCTCGTTCCAATGAAGGGTCCTAACCTATGTTTTGGAAGCAAAAAATGAAAATTTTTAGTTATACGAGGATGTTTTTCCAAGTGCCCCGTGCTAAGTGGCCGCGTCCGTCTGGGTAATTTACAAGTTCATCAGCTGAAATAAAATTTCAAACCTTTTCAACAAAACCATCTCATGTTACCTCTCATTGGGACGATCTGGTGTTGTTGAAATTTTTTGAAAACTGTGAAAAAACTATATTTAAAATAACAAAGTGTGATATCTTACGCGTTGTGTATACAAACATATTCCCGGAATCGAAATATTGATTTTCAGTTTCTTGTGCTCAGTATATATAAAGCAAAGTTGATCTCAGTAACGCACACTACTATCGTAGAGTTCAGTTTTCATTGACATTCTTGAACACAACAATATTCGAGTTTGCTTTAGAGATTTCGAGATGAAAAAGTTGGTAATATTTTTAAGTTATCTTACTGGAATTAGTCTTGGAATTTCAGTAAGAAATTCTACATTCAAAATATGCAAAAATAGAAAACTGGAGTCTGCCTTGCTGTCATCCGAGAAGGCTGGATCAATGGCAGAGTGCGCGAATATCTGTTTGGGGGACAGTTCTTGTAATTCGGCAAACTACGTGGAAAACGCTCAGATCTGTCAGCTTTACAACGATGTACTATCACAAATGCAATGTGAACATTTTGGCTTTGGCAACAGCACGACAATTATCATCATGGTGAGTTTTCAATTGCATTATTTATTTATGTTTGGGACCAAAAATCATCACGTTCAGTACGTGGAGAGTGTATTATCATTAAATCACCCGCAGAGTGGAGATTCCACCCGAGCAATAATTGCAAATGTATTGCAAAGCAGAACCATCACAAGCAAAGTTCCAGCCAATGGACCTCCGGGTTAAACCCGGAGGTCCATTGGCCGAAACATTGCTTGTATTTTATGTCCATATGTACAAACAAAAGTGACACTTTGGTGATAACTCCACTCCGCGGGTGATTTAGTTACAATCCACTCTCCACGTACTGTAACTCTATTTTCATCTGAAATGTCAAGGAAGTCGCAGCACTTCACATTTTGGTGTAAAATCTGCAGTATTTCTGTAATTTATTGATTTATTAATTTTTGTTTGTTTTGACGTTACATCATTTTGTGGTGGGCGGGGATGGGGAATTTCTTTCAATGCGTCTTTTTACCGTTCCATCGTGTTTATCGCGTCATGAAAATCAACTTCTGATGAAGTTTTCTCCGCTGACATCATTCGAGGGGCGAGGGACGTACAATTAAGAAACATGTAAATGTCAAGAAAACACCCGTGACACCAGTAGAAAATAAATCGAAGTTTCCTTTTGTTACGTTTAATACACGAAAATGAGCTGACTGTTGTTTTCGTGTATTAAAAGTAACAAAAGGAAACCTGGCATTTATTGGCAAGCTAATTAGAATCACCTTAGCAGTATCACACTTTGGGTCTTCGTTTAGTGAATGTATTTTTATAATAATTTGCAAGTTTCTATTCTTCACAGTAAAAAAATAGCATAGTTTACCTGCTAGACTCTTATGTTAATAAAAAGGATAACGTCTGTTTCAGTGTCACAGTGTGCACAACGTTGATATACAGAAAAAAAGTTACAGTAGCGAAAGCGCCATTTTCTTATTTTTAAATGGATTTAGCGCTTTACCCAACGAATCAGCCGCATCCGCCCGTGTAATATGCAAATTCAGCAGTTGAAAAAATAGTATTTTTCAAAACATTTCAACGAAACAATATCATGTGACCCCTCGTATCCAGTCAGTCAGTCAAGGTAGGCCCATTTATCCAGTCACTCAATGAGGATAGACCAACTTATCCAGTTAGTCAATCAGGATAGACCAACCTATCTGGTCAATCAATCAGGGTTGGTCAACTTATCCAGTCAGTTAATCAGGGTAGACCCACTTATCCAGTCACTCAATCGGGGTAGATCACCCTATTAGCCCTTTAACCAACGAATCACCCGCATCCGCTCGCGTAATATGCAAATGCAGCAGCTGAAAAATATTATTTTTTGAAAAATTTCAACAAAACCATATCATGTGACCACTCAGTCAGTTCTCACGGAATTCTGCAAACACTAGAGGAATGTTGCAGGGTAGATAACAAAATACGTTGTTGGTTTACTTCACATTTGCTTCACATTTTTTTTTTTTTTTTTTGAGTTTGGTATCAAATGAAACCATGGCTGCTAATAGCAGCCATGACTTGATTTGATACCAAACTCAAGAAATTGTGAATAGACAGTTCTCACGAAATTCTGCAAACACTAGTGGAATGTTGCAGGGTAGATAACAAAATAAGTTGTTAGTTTACGTCACATTTGCTTCGCACTTTTTTTTTTTGAGTTTGATATCAAATTAAATCATGGCTACTAATGGCAGCCATGACTTGATTCGATACCAAACTCAAGAAATTGTGAATAGACAGTTCTCACGTAATTCTGCAAACACTAGCGGAATGTTGCAGGGTAGATAACAAAATAAGTTGTTGGTTTACTTCACATTTGCTTCACATTTTTTTTTTTGGCGTTTGGTATCATATTAAGTCATGGCTGCTTACTTCACATTTGCTTCACATTTTTTCCCTTATTTCATGTCATAAGAAATTCTTGCAATTATTAGTAACAATTCCATTCTGCTACGTTACTTTTTCTGTCACCATCCTGACAACACCTTGTTCATTGTGCTATGTAGTTTTTTTGTTGACATTATGTTTATATTTCGTTGAGAATGTAATAGGATTTACAGTTCAAAAATAGTGAATAAAAAGTATTAATTTTATTTATTTATTTTCTGATTTTAACAATCAACAAAAAAATTTGTTTTCATTTGAGGGTTTTTTTCCTACCCATGCAAAAAGGTGAGGGTTTTTTTCTTGAGGGTTTTTTTCTTGAGGGTTTTTTTCCGTGAGGGTTTTTTTTCCGTAAGGGTTTTTTCCTACATGCGATGAACACATCGATGGTACAACTTCGCTAATAAATTCGATCTTTATTTGGAATCTCCATACCCTTTGTGTTAAAGTTACTGAGAGCTTTGAGAAAATAAGGGAGCTAACTTTCCCATAAATTTCTTTCAATGACGAAAATCTGTATCCTTTTGTCGTTTTTTAAACCCAAGAAATAATGTGTAAAACTACAAATATGGTTGTTTAAATTATTTAAATAGTAAAAATGGTAGAAAACGGGTTTTTTCTCTTAATCGGTTCTGGAGCAAAACCGAACAGCCGGAGTTTGGATGCCATCTTAACATATCAACCATAAAAATGATACTACATTCATAGGAACGAATTTACAGAAGTATAATTTTCATACAAAAGAAATTGAGGCGGAAAGTTACAAAAAAAACAAACGACAAGAAAAACAACACAACGAATAGATCGGGATGGAACTAGTGTGAAGAAAAGTAATATAACAGATGAAATACTGATTTTTTTTATTTATTGGTGTTTAATGTCACATATTTTTGCACAATGGCTAATCATGACCACAACATGAGTATCAACTCAAGACCAGGGGGTGAGTGTTAATAAGCCATGTTGCCCATTTTAGAGAGGGTTTGCTCCTCCCAAGCATTGGTGACTGGGTCCTATATTACTAGTAAAACAGAGCCTGATTACCGCAGTGAACAGGCACTGCTTCACTTCCTGGGGTCCCCGCGGGGAGGGGAAATACTCATATGCCAAAAGTTATAAATTCACCCAGCAAACAACAGCTGTTAGTAAATGAAATAGATTCACTAAAATACGGACTTAAATTTATACATACGCCAGGGAGAACAGTTTATACATACATCAGGGGGGAACAATAATGAGTTGAGGGTAGACATTAACCCTTTCAACTGGGTGTGTATAAATTTTTGTTACGAAGAAAATTGGAAGTGGACGAGCAGACGAAATAAAGAGCAAAAAAATTCTGCAAGCTTGCAATTCGGTGTTTGCGTTTGTTTGACCCGTAACGACTTGCGTCGACTAGTTTTGCTCAAACTATTTATTTATTTATTTTTTTATTTTTTTATTTATTTATTTATTTATTTATTTATTTATTTATTTATTTATTTATTTATTTATTTATTTATTTATTTATTTATTCATTTATTATCTATTTCTCTGCACTTTTAGCAGCCAGGGTCGGAACACAGAGATTTAATTGTGGATGAAAGCCGGACAGAATTTAAGCACTAGCTTGTTTTGAACAGGTAAAATATTAGAGTGCTCATACCGGTGAACCTTCTTTAAACATGATAAAATAAACAAACAAACAAACAAAAATGAAATAAAAAAGTAAAATAAAAAATAAAACAAGTAAGTATCAAAAAAACATTTTCAGATAGCATTTCAAAAGCATCTCTTTTAAAAGTTGTACTTTTATTTTACACACACGCGACTTGGAGATCGCCGGAACTGCTGTTCAAAACAACAAAAGATTGTCAAGCATTTACTGCTTTTAAATTTGAAAAAAACAAATAAAAACAAAAATAAATAGTCAACATGCAGTTCTATGATAAAGTCTCTAATTATTAATATTTGACGCTATTAGCGGTGTGTTTTGCGGGATTTGCTGTATTTTGTATACGAGGGGACTTAGGGACTTATTAGGGACTTGCTGTATTTAGTACAACCGCCGACAAAGGTGGTGCTGTTATATGCATGGACAGTGATTACTATAAAGACATCACAATGAACACGCTGAATAATGAAGAATACGAAAAGATAATGAATAGTGAAGCCGTTGCCGAAACTCGTAAACTTATAAATGACGTCATTGACAGGTATGGTACAAGATTACCAGAAGAGGAAGTGAATTATCGAACCATCTTCGAACATACCACAAATTACTTTTATAGACGATCCAAAATTCAAAAGAGTGAATCGATAATTCGAGTTTTTCAAGAACAGACATCTGAATTATTATATATCTGTTCTTAGACCAAACGATTTGAAGTTTTGCCCCATTGTGGGCGGACCTAATAGCTTCACGCAAAGCCTCCGTCATTTTGTAGATTTGTTATTGGAACCTTTGTGCAGGAAAGTACCAAGTTATATTAGGAATAATATAGATTTGTTTAACCATTTTGCCTCAAAACTGTTGAATCGCAATCTGTGTCTTCCCACTAGACCAATTCCCAAAAGACCAATTCCCCTTAGACCAATTATATACTGTTATTGATTAAGGGTTGATTAAAGGTAATTAAGAAAGCATTTATTTACTGATAAGCACTTTATTTGATAAAAAAAATATTTATATGGATAACATACAAAAAATATAGGTTTCTAACATTTCAGTTTATAAAATATCAACAAGCCCGAAAATAAGCAGACTATCATCTGAAAAATGAGGTCCCCAGAGGGTGAATTTGGTGATGCTACCCTGCACAGCAGGGTAGCATCACTAAATTTACCCTCTGGCAACCTCAATCTGAATTAAGGTCTCAAACATCAACAGAAAGAGGTACCCAGAGGATACACTGACCCACTATATAGGATAGCAACAGCAAATTCCCCCTCTGGGGACCTCATTCTGCAAATGACAGACTGCTTATTTTCAGGCTTGAATATCAATAACATTAAATACATTTATAAATATTTATAAATATATCAAATTATTTTTTGATATAGAATTATTTTAAATGTAGAACGCATGAGTTGGTCTAAGGAGAATTGGTCTTTTGGGAATTGGCCTCGTGAGAATTGGTCTAAAGGGAATTGGTCTAGTGGGAATGAACCTTGCAATCTATATTAGCTACATTTGATGTTGTCAGATAATATACTAACATTCCACATGATCTCGGCTTAAAAGCAATCCAGAAACTGCCAGAAAAATAGATACTCGGTTTAACCATAATTTTATCTTAAAATCGCTGGAAATAATTTTGAATCGCAATACCTTTTTTTTAGTTCGTGTAAAAAATGGCAGTCAGGTGAATGGAACTGCTGTACGTAACAAGGTTGCACAAACTTATTCTTCTTTAGTTCTGGGATATTTGAGAAAGATATTGTTTGACAGAATACAGGAAAAGCATGGCAAAGATTTTTTGCTCTATCTCAGAAACAACTGAAAAGAATTTTTTGATGATTGTTTTATCATATTATTTATTTATTGGTGTTTAAGGTCACATACATACGTTTTATCATATGAACTCCTATATGTGCAATTTTTCTAGAATAATTTTTCCATGACCTTAACAATTTACACCCTTCCATAGCAATTTACGATCTTTTCGTAAACTTCATGGCACTTAACTCACAACAGATATATATTTCAAAACAACGGACACACACAGCTATCTCAATTTCATCTCATGCCATCCGAAACATATAAAACTAAACATCCCATTCAACCTTGCTACAAGAATCATAACAATAGTAAGAGACGCGTGTATCCGGGAGAAGCTTATTGCTGAAAAACGATAATCTCAGAAAAGGGGGCAACCCTTTTGAAATTATCCGTTCTGGAATTCTGCGATCTAAAGCAAAAGGACCTATACCATCAAGTGAACAAAAAACCTGGGCCTAAACAGCTAATGTGTTATTATTCGTGACAAACAACCCATCTAATATAAAAAATAAAAACTCGCCCGAGGGCTATACTTAACGAAGATATTTGAATGCCCCAATTCACTTGATGCGATCATATTGGTTTTTCACAGGAAAACATTATAATAGCCGACTGTGGGGAAACATTCAGTTTGTTTATTTACTGGGGATTAACGTCACTTTTAACAGCTGTGATCGCATCGAGTCGGAGAGTTTCACGGGTGGGGAAGGCGGAGTACCCAGATAGAACCACTGATCAGCGACGAGCAACCGTCAGACTCTCCAATTTAATAGCTCTTCATGGGCAGGGTTATCAGCGGTTCAAGGCAAGTGCATCATTGACGTGCAACACGCATTAGTACACAGAGCTACAGAGCCCCATGTGTGTAATCGGGGATAAATGTCTTCCCAAAGAAGACCACCACTCACCCAAACATTTAGAACGACAATACAACTGCCGTGGAATGGTCAGAATCCACCACACATGGGCGGTGCCGCCTACGGGCGCTTTTCTCAATCAATAATCAGTACATTTCAGCAAATTTTCAATTAATGAAGTACCGGGTACCCGGTGCTTCATTCATTGAAAATGTGATGGCGATTCAATTATTTTATGTCGGAGATTCACTGTTGATGCATGCGTGGATATATTGCCCACGCGTGAATTTTGACCTTTCCACGACGACCGTAATGTATTACACCAATTCCTCTCGTCATAAATATACCAGGATAGTTCACTAGAGTCCATAGTATAGAGCTCCATGACAAACTTAAAAACACATTTAAAAAATTAAACAAAAATCGGGAAATATTTTAGTTCTACATTTTGTTTTAAAAATAGACGCGTGCATAAATTAAACGCCAGTTACTCAATAGCTGGTTATTTCTTGGGTGAGAGGCTGATCCTCCAGGCACATTTGAAATGTACTCTCTCATTTCGCGCCAGACGTTTTGAGTTTCCATCAATTCCTTCTTATTTTTTTCCGCACTTCTATTTGTTCATACCAGTGTATCTCTAAATATTGTACAGTCCTCCTCTTTGGTCTGGCATAGCTTTCCATAATGTTTCAGACTTTGTAAGGGCACATTTTGAAGCTGACCATGGAGAGAAAGTTTCAGTCTTCTTCGTGGAAAACTCAGTTGAAGTTTCATTATTTTTTCGACACTCTTAACTTTCGAACTTTCTCGCATCTAAACAGTTTTTAATTCCCCTGGTGGGGGTGCGGTGGCTCAGTTGGCAGAGGTGCAGGCTGCAAGCCGAGAGGTCTTCGGTTCGAATCCCATCTGCGGCAACCACGTTCTGTCCTTGCGCAAGACACTTCAACCCCCCACCCCACCCCCTCCTCTGACCACGTGGGGGAATGCAGTTGTGTACTAAGGCGTACTGCACGTCGATGATGCACCTGTCTTCAACCAATGCTAACCCTGCTTGTGTGGTGTCGGTATGTTGGGGAGCTGACAGTTGCTCGCCGTTGCTCGGTGGTTATCTCCGGGTACTCCAGCTTCCTCCACCCATAAAACTGTCATGGTCATGGTTAGCCACCGTGCTCCCACGTTGGCAATGGGGGTGAAGTGTCTTGCTCAAGGACACAACGCGGTTGCCGCAGGTGGGATTCGAAGCGAGGATTCTCTTCATTATAAAATAATGTCTGCCAAGTTAGTTATGTGCATATTGTCCCCTCATTGTGATGAGATCATCGAGCTCGTTCCAATGAGGGGGTCACTTGATAAGGTTTTGTTGATATGTTTTTGAAAAAATTAAAGAAATAGTAATTAAAATAATACATTTTAATATTCTCTATGTTGGGTAAAGCGTTAAATGTCTTCTCCAACTATAGATCGCGCGGGTCAGGATCGAACCATCGATCTTTCTGCTTGATGTCGAATGCTCTAACCAAAATAGCTACAGCTCATCAAGCCCAGTCAGGTAATGTGCTATTAGAACTCGACAATATGCACCTCTCTCTTCTGGAATACTGCGAAAGGATCTTTAGGCTGCACGGAGTGTGTCTCTCTCCGCACAGAGGACAGCCATTTTATGCCCCGCCCTATAGGACGGTACACTTTTGATGCTGACAGAGAGTGTTCCGACACCTCGAGAACTTTTCTCGATCAAGGATCGATCCCGGGTCTTCTAACATGAGAGATCAGCGCACTTATCCACTCGACCACCATTATCAGCTTGGTTGTTGAAAATGTCGAAAAAGCCAATAAACCAACCTGACTCGAATAGAAGATATCGTAAAAAAAATTATGCTGGTAAAGTTTGGGGGGGGGGTCACCTAAAACCTCGCTTATGACCCCACTGGAACGGGTTCGACGAGCTCGTCCCAATAGGGGTTATTAGCAACGATTTAGAGACAAAAATTGAAAAAGAAAACTTGAACTGCAATTTTTTGTGAATAACATTTTTCCGATATTATCGTTACGTTTCATATATGCATGTCTAACTGAATGGACATATCGTCGGCGGAAAAAACATAAGGTTCTTCATTACATTCCAAAGTGTGATTTACTGATAATAAACTATAACTTCACAAGTGAATTATGCAATCAACAATTGTGTCATGTATCCGTGCACACAAACGAAGACGCTTTGCCGTGGGTGTAATGGGGACATCATTTTTGTTGCTTTTTTTTTTTTTTTTTTTTGCTTTTTTTAACCTAACATGAAAAGCAGACGACAATTGCCAAACAAAATTCTTGAATAACTATTATTTTCATTTTTTGTCTCAAAAACATAGGTTATGACCCCTCATTGGAACGAGCTCTATGAGACAAAAAAATGAAAAAATAATAAAAATTAATTGGCCAGTTTTGAGAATAGCGCTGGCCGTTCTTGGCCGTTACGTCAGGTAAAGGGTTAAATAATATAATTATCGTTAATAATGAAAAGTAATAAACAGAGTAATCATTTGACTGGACTGGTTACGTTAAATAATTCATTCAAGGCGAGGGATTATACTGTAAAACACTCGTGCGCATTCGCGCACTCCGTGTTTGTACAACGTGCCTCACCTCTCATGATTTATTTGCCAGTCCAGTCAAGCGATTACTCTATTTTTCTTCCAGAAGAAGACAGAACCTTGTGGTTCTCACACGACGATATAAAGATTATCAGTACAATAAATGATAATAATACAATAATGATGGCACCATGCATTAAGACGTGCTGCACGTCGACGATGCACTTGTCTTCATCCAATACTAACCTTGCTTGCTTTCGCGGAATTAGTACCTTTGGTAGTCTGACAATTGCCCGCCGCTGCTCGATGGTTCTCCCCGGGTACTCCGGCTTCCTCCACCCGTAAAACTCCCCCACACGAAGTGAACCTGGCTGTCGGAAGTGTTCTTAAACGCCAATAAAAAAAATCCAGTATGTTTCTTGGATCACCACTGCCACGACCTACTTGGAAAATAAGAAGAGTTACATTGTCTCCAATTCCACCTGAAATTAAATCGATGTGACATCTTTTCACAATATATTATTCTTGTGCCGTCAGTGATGCTCGGGCAATAGATCTCCTAGGAAAGAAAGTTCGTAAAGCGCAACTTAGGAGTAACATAGATCCTGGAACATTTCCTGTCGGAATACACCAAATACTTGCCTAACAGAAGCACATTTTTTGAAAAATAAGAGGAAGAATAGGATGAAAACATGCGAAGTAAGTGGATGAAGAATACTTGATTCAGCAGTAATTACATACATGTAGTTTGACCAATTCTCCCAGGCTGATAATGTATAGCTTTCGGCAATATTCTAATCATACCGGAAATTATTGAAACTTTCAGTCATTTCAAGGAATAACTGTCCTTCTCCGTCCTTTCACGAAATGATTTAACAATCTGACTATAACATGCAGAGAAAAAAAACGACAACATCTTTGGTTATCAAGCCTTGTACAGCAACGGTACTTGGTAACATTTGGACACATGTTGCTTTTTTAAGGTTAGGGGTCAAAGTCCTATAGTAAATAACTGTCGATATCCATTTAGAGGGGATTGTTATTCCAAAAAATTAAAAAAAAACGTTTCGAAAAAACAAATAAATATTTTTTACATAACTTCCGCGAGACCTTCTCATTACCATTGCAGCTTGCCACCAAATGCTAGCTCGCCCAAAACAAGGGTTTCCAAATTCCTGTCATTCCTGTCGTCGCTGGGGCTCGCGTGGCGGTATGTAGAAGAGCGGGCATTTTTTGCATTAATTTTAGAAACGCGAAATGAAAAGTCAAGAACACTCTGAAAAAAACTAAACATTTCATTCGACGGGTGATTCACTTAAATATTTTGGCGAAGTTGATTCACCAAAGACTTCCGAGAATCTGTATTTCAGAAAATGACTCACACAAAAACCGAAATAAAACTTCCCTGTCTTACAAGTTATTACAATGAGATAGATATTACCAACATTGTAAGTTATAATATATAATATATAATAATATATAATTCGTTATCTGTTAAATAAAATTTCATTTGTATGTACGTGTCAGCTGTCGTATTTAATTTTCACACATCAGGTGTCCCAAAAATAAAAAGAAATTAATTACAACAGTCAGTCAGTCAGGGTAAACCAGCTTATCCAGTCAGTCAATAAGAGTAGACCAACTTATTCAATCGGTCAATCAGGGTAGACCAACTTATCCGGTCAGTGAATCAGGGTGGACCAACTTATGCGGTCAGTTAATCAGGGTAGGCCAACTTATCCAGCCAATCAATCAGGGTAGACCAACTTATGCAGTCAGTTAATCAAAGTAGACGACCTTATCCAGTCAGCCAATCAGATCAGGGTAGGCCCACTTGTCCAGTCAGTCAGTCAGCCAGTCAGTCAGAGTAGGCCCGCTTATCCAGTCACTCAATCAGGATAGACTAACTTATCCAGTCAGTCAATCAGGATAGACCAACTTATCCAGTCAGTTAATCAGGGTAGGACCACTTATCCAGTCACTCAATCGGGGGAGACCACATTATTAACCCTTTCCGCAAAGAATCGCCCGCATCCGCCCGCGTAATATGCAAATTCAGCAGCTGAAAAAATATTTTTTTCGAAAATTTTCAACAAAAGCATATCATGTGACCCCACTGGAACGAGTTCGTCGAGCTTGTTCCAAAGAGGGCTCACATGATATGATTTTGTTGAAATTTTTTGAAAAAATTTAAAAAATGATATTTCAAATAATAAATTTTGAAATCGTCTACGTTGGATTAAGATTACATTATTTTGTTGCATCTAACTGATCTGGCCTCTATACAGGTGGATTGCGGAAACGTCGGCGAGGAACGTTGCTACTCAGTCTGCCTCCCCCATCCCCCAAATGTGGCATTGGGTCAGTCAATGCAATAAGTTATCCGATCGATGACTTTTGCTGACTTGAAAGCAGTTAAATAGCTTCATTTATTTTACTTTTACAAAACAGATGAAACAATTTCTGAGTTGGGAAGCTTTTGCCCATTCCCTTCATTTCTGGGTAGTTTTTGTCCGGGGGAGTTTATGTCAAGAAACTTTGAATTGCCTTCTAGCTTTTTTTTCTTAAAGTCCTTATACTATTAACCTATTGCCTCTCGTCGATGGCATAAAATCTTAACACGATGAGTGTAGTGTCCTTGCCATTAGTTCTGGTTCAAATGGTACCTATCAAGAAGAGGCACCAAAGGCTCTGAAGGACTCACGTGACAGAAGTCCGTGCCTCTTTCACGATGAATTAAAAATCAATAAATAATATGTTTCCTACCGTAATGGATGGTACACATAAATCAAGTACAGCTGTATATCATCACAGTAACTCCCCTCAGCCCTCCCACACAATCACGCCCCCCCCCCCAACTCTCTCTCTCTCTCTCTCTCTCTCTCTCTGACAACCTTCTGCTAAATATGGCAGATAGAAGAAATCTGTCTGGTGAGTTATCACTTTCCAGAGCCTGGCGTCGACTGTAAGCATTCGATAGTCCGCCCGCCCGATGTTTAGTGAAGTAGAAAACAGGTCGCAGCTCTCCGCGTATTGGGTGAGACCCAGGACAGCTCCACTATACACATCACAAAAAAAACAAAACAATTTGCGTTTGGTAGTCCCTACTCCCCACCATCCCCTCGTCCTGTTGCGTAATTATTCCCGAATGGGATGCTCCCTTATCGGTTTGCAAACAAAATGTGGACCAACCCATAGATATGGGTGGGGTGGACTATTCAGTTTTACAGGCCTATGTTTATATCACTGTCTTGTGTTTTATTAACGAATAGATGGGCCATAAAAATTTTGTTTTACCGAAATGTGGAAGGAATATTTGCACACATGTAAATGATTTTAACATACGCCATGATGACAGTGTGCAACTTAAGTGTAATAGTCTTCTTGGAAACAGATACATTTATTAAAATAACAAATATATATTGTTGGATTGGATATTAGGGAGACATTGCTCGCGCAATAAATATTCATTCACACGTACGCGTCGCCCTCATGTTTTCGTCATCGCTCAAGCTCGCTACATTTATCTTAGACCAACAATGTTGTCTGTTAAATGTGGTTAGTGGTGTGAACAAAATAGGATATCGACCTTGAGTGGGAGTTTTTCAGGAAAGATGGCACAATGAATTTTAAAGAAACAACCAAAATATATGCCATGAGTAGTATGTGAGGTGGTTTTGAGGCCTGTTCTGCCGGTAGCCAGGGTGTGACCGGAATGTAGCCGGGGTGGATGACATCATGTATTTAAAAAGTTACGTAAGGTAATTAACATGACGTCACTTAATGAACATTTTTTTAATCACTTTAATTAATAACTGTTGCTTAATTAATTTTAATTAATGACTGTTGCATAATTAATGTAATTAATGTAATTAATGTAATTAATGTAATTAATGAGTGTAATTAGGGTTAAGTATAATAATTAGTATATTAATAAATGAATTAATAATGTTTACGTCGATTAGTACATTTTTAGTACATATTTTTTTTAAAGTCACAATTTCGGATAGATATTATTAGATAAAAACTAATATATTTAAAAATAATATTAATGTATTGGACATATATATGAATGCTATCGACTGGCTCTGACCTGGACATGTGCTAAGGTAAACACTGTATTGTGTGTATGGGTGTCATTAAAAACCAATGAAATCTTCTTAAATCAATTTTTCTTTTCAAACGTGAACTACTACACAAGAGCGACAGATGTTGAGGTAATAAAATCTATTATAATATTCTAGCGACCGGTCAGAAATATCGTTAGACTGACGCTTCAACTTTAATCGCTATTGAAATTGTAAGAGACCAATCTGTCATCTTATTGATTTTAATAACTAATTCCTATTGTTCAAAAGTTATGGGTGTAATAAAAACTTCATTAAATTAGCGATCAACACGCGACCTTCTTCCAGACTCTGAGATTCAAATTTTCAAATTTCATCGATTTTTAATGGTCCGAATTCTGCATTTTGGCTGGTTTTCAAAAAATCAATCAATCAATTTTAAAATGATGGGTGGGGCTTCAGTTTTTCGTTTAAGTTCTGCAAGATGAATCGACTCGTCACTTCATTGAAACAGTAGAGATGGAAAGCTCCAATAAAGTTCAGATTGGTTCAAGAAATACTTTTATCAATGTGACACTGTTTCAGGGTAAAGTAAAGGTCCACATAAGAAGATACATGGAAGACTCGTCGACACCGACTAAAACTGGAATGTTTTTGGACGTAATCAAGTGGAATGACCTGAAAAAAACCATCACAGAAATCGACAGAAGAATTGCCAGAGAAGAATCAGATTTGTTTAGAGAAAGAAAATGAGAATTTTCCAACGTTCTCAAATCATGGGAAAAAGAATCCAACGACCAAACTTAGAAGAAGACGGATCCAAACAGAGCTAAACCGAGCTTACGCAACTATGATCCAAAAACATTTAGCTGAGGCAGTTAGTGAACTGTGCTATGGGTGCACTGTAAATCATGGTGGTCAAACACATCACGACCTATATTTAATGGCTAGTCCAGAAGAAAAGGTTGAGATATGTTTCCTCTCTGCATTGGAGAAGATTGATCATGCTGAGCTGCAAGATGTTTGGGCTGTGAACATAAGTATATTAACATCGACGATTTTAATAGACAAGCGGCAGAGAAAATGGTTTTAGAAAATATTTCTAAGATATGGTGAAGAAAAAAAAAAAAGTGAATACGAATCACGACATGGAAAAAACGGCCCTTTTCAGGGCCACCCAAATTATTATAAAAGAGTTGCTTTAGCACAAACACATACTTGGTGACCCCTCCAATCCCCCCTCACTTGTACTTCTCTGCACCCCACCTGTTGCATGAACCCTCAGTGGGCGGATCCCCCTTCACCCAAACATGTTTCAATCGAATTTCCGGAATTTGATTATTATTCCAACCAATCAGGTCTCATCAACTTTACACACCCGCAGTACAACATCCTTTGAGGTTTAACAACCCCTCCCCCTACTAGCCCATCCCATTGTCATTATGTAACATTTGCGGTATATAAAGAGCATAAAAACCTCTAGGTAGTCATTTTATTTTCGAGACGGATACGAGATGGAGTCATCCCTGTACATGCATTTTGGCAGGTCCGACTTCTTGCGGCAAGTTGACATTTGTCTGCAAATTCATTTCTAATTTAGAGGCTATGATATACCCTATTCCCGAGCGTATCATCTGGTGTTACGGAGAATGGCAGCCATTATATGACACACTTTCGGGGATTGAATTTGTGGAAGGTGTCCCACAGGATGTCAAGCCCAATTCCCTTGTAATTCTCGATGACTTGATGCTTCAGGCAGACGAACGTGTCGCCCATTCGTTTACTCAGAGATCCCACCATCAAAACCTAAGTGTTGTTTACATTGTTCAAAATATATTTGATAAGAATAAATTTCAGCACACAGTTTCCCTGAACTCCCATTATTTAAAACTTTTCAAGAACCCTAGAGACCCTCACAGATCTCACACCTCGCTAATCAAATGTATCCCGGGAGGGTTAAATTTTTATGGGAGGTCTTCGGCTATGCTACCTCCCCACCCTTTGGGTATTTATTAATCAATTTGAGACAGCAAACGGATGAAGGGTTAAGACTAAGATCTCACATATTTCCGGGTGAAACTCAAATTGTCTATGTTGCCAGAGTATAAAAGGGGGTGGTTTGAGGTAATTATCTCATAACTATGTCTACTCGCGTAACATGCAACATCGGAACTCTAAAACCTTCAGAAATTAAAAATATTGTCAAACATGCCGATAAAGACCTAATTCTTTTGATTTGTGAATGCGCTAAAAATATTTTATTGGGGAACGTACCTGTTTTGAATTGTCATTTTGCCAAACTACGATTCCATAAAGACAAAGTCAGGAAGCTAGCAGTAAAGAACACATTGGATAAGGTTAGAAGACAGATCATTCAATTGGGAGGTTTTCTGGGTTCACTTATTGGGCCCGTTTTGAAAGTATTAGCCAAAGGTTTACTGGGATAATAATAGAACACACCAAGAAAATGGTCTTAGTTGATCCCCGGATGTTAGATCGGATCGATAAACGGCCAAATGATTCCACAGTGTCCGCGCTGGAAAGAGAATTAACAGAAATAATAAACAAGTCTGATCTTAGGGAAACCAAAAAAAAATAAAAAATACAATCATATACTTCAGCGGTATTTGACATTCTATGAAAAATCACGTGAACCGACCACCATCAAGATTAATATGGAAAAGACCGATCTGTCCACTCCACATGATGACCGGGAAATTTCAGATACCATACCTTTCACCATGCATAGAAAAGCAGGTTTATTATTAAAATGCTTGAAGTCCATTCCAAATCTGAAATGGGATGACAAGTGGGCGTATTATAATTAACAAGCAAACAGTTGAAGGTTCAAACATCACAGATTTGTTGAACGACTTACATAGACAACGCAAAAAGTTTGCACCGGAAGACTGGCAGGTTTTGGGTGAGGTACTGCGAGATGCTGATATTCCTCAAGAACTAATTTGGAACAAAGAATGTTGGGCTTTTATTCATAGACATCGGCTGAGAACCACACCCCCTAAATCATCCACAAAAGGAAAGGCTTGGGGTGTTCACACTTACGTCCCCTTTTAAATACTTCTGACATGTGTATTTGTGAGTCATTATGAGTTTAACAGAGCTCTATTACACACCTTCAACTCCAGGCAGCTTTGGGGGAGTGACTGCCCTGTGGTGTGTGTGTGTGTCAAGAAAGAAAAATAAAGAGGTGATAAATTGGCTACAAAATCAGGACACTTACACTCTTCGCAAACCAGCATGGCATAAGTTCATTAGAAAGAAAACTCTGGTCAGCGGTATTGACGCTCAGTGGCAAGTTGATCTTGTAGATCTGACTTCAATAAGCAAACACAATGACCAGATTAAATTTTTATTAACATGCATTTATGTGTTTTCAAAGTACGCTTGGGTGATCTCATTGAGAAACAAGTCGGGTTCATCTCAATATTGTGTCGGCTTTTCGATAAATATTTTCTCAAGTTCATAAACCTTTCAAGTTATGGACTGACCAAGGTAAAGAATTCACAAACAGTCAATTTCATCACATAATAGGGATCACGAGTGATCATTTTACATGATTTGTCACGTAACATGATCACTAGTGATCACTATTATGTGATGTTACATGATTTGTCACGTAAAATGATCACTAGTGGTCACTATTATGTGATGTTACATGATTTGTCACGTACAATGATCACTAGTGATCACTATTATGTGATGTTACATGATTTGTCACGTAAAATGATCACTAGTGGTCACTATTATGTGATGTTACATGATTTGTAACGTAAAATGATCACTAGTGATCACTATTATGTGATGTTACATGATTTGTCACGTAAAATGATCACTAGTGATCACTATTATGTGATGTTACATGATTTGTCACGTAATAGTGATCACTAGTGATCATTTTATGTGATTTAAATCACTAAAAACCGTTTCATTGAATTGTAAAATCACTACAAAAACGTTTCATCGAATTGTAAAATCAGTGATCACTCATTATCTGATTAAAGGGATTATCCGATTAAACAGTGTGCAGTGGGTGGTTCAGATATGCTACCTCGGCTTGTCATAAATGTGGCTTTGATGTTTCTTTTTTGAAGTAAACTATATCAATTTGTGTGAAGTTGAGCAAAAACTTATTTTACCCCAGAGCTCTACCACTGTAATTTCCCAAAATGCACTGTGGAAGAATTTGAAGTAATCAATGATCAACAGGCTGGGGTAGAACCCACCTTATCTTGGTATATAATTAACCAATCTGCGATTGACAGGTTGGGGTTGGACCCATCCTATTTATACATATAAACAGAAGAGAATGGGAAAAGTATTGCCACTCTATTAACTCGCTTCTGAAAAGGAAAGGATGAATTCATGCTATGTCTGTAAATTGTGTTAAAAATCTTACTCTCATAAAACTAATTATTATCGACACAGACAAAAATTACACAAAAATGTAAATTTTAAACACCCTATAGGGGGACCGAGCCCAAATACAGCCGAGTTTACAACCAGATCTATCTGTAACCAACTACCCTATCCTCCTCCAGTGCATATGAAATCAGCCTTTTGTTGGAACAATGCATTAACAAGTGGTAATATTTTGGGGCTTGCAAATAAGCTAGAGCCAGTAAAACCGCCAGTGATGGGGGAATCACTGAGGGAAAAACCTATAGATGACTCAACCAGCCTACCCTAAAGGAGAATTCAGTGTATTGAACCATGGGGGAATGAACAATGGGAAGATGGGAGGAGAAATAGAGAGAGAGAGAGAGAGAGAGAGAGAAATATAGAATAAACATATAGTGTTTTCAAGTAAAAAATTTATTCTATGAGTAGGATTAAGATTGAAACCTACGAGCCTCGGTTTCATTCTTAATTCTATGAGTAGAATAAATTTTTTACTTAAAAACGCTATACGTTTATTTTGTTTCTTCCATAAATCTTTTACAGGGCAGTTGTGGCGAAATCGTGCTGTTACACGCTTCAAAACACCGCGAGAAGTGAGGAGCACATAGGTCCAATTCGATGACAAGCATTATTAACGAAAATAAAAAAAGGTGCAATGATACATTTCTGTATAAAAATAATTCCCCTACAAACTGAGCTAAACTTGCAAAAATACTTTATTAAGTGAACAATGCGTTTTCTACTGACATTGTGTAATACTTTCAAAAAGGTTTAAAGAAAACAACAATTGAACTAGTAATTATACTACATGAGTGCGGTAGAGATCAGAGGTCAACATGTCCGTCACTTCTGTAGGAATACATTCTTTCAGTGTTAAACCTATGGGGACAATTTATCACCCTCCTAGGTGAATAAAGCAAACATTTATCCAAGGCTTTTATTTTTCGAATAAACAGCCATTTATGGGGTAAAAAGTTCATTTCATAAACTTCAGAAATGTTTCTGTGAAGAAGTATAATTAGTAGTTAGCAATTAATTAGATTAAAAGTCTCCAGTCACATGAGAGGGGGTAAGGGGGACATGCTCCACCCCCTAACCAGTGCTCAAAATAACTTTTTTCTATACGTAGCAAAATGCTACACATTTCCAAAAAATGAATAGCATTTTGTAAAAACTGCATAGCTATTTTTGTATACCGGAGTTATGTTATGCTGTTTTGTATTGAATTCTTCTAAGTAGATAGGATAGTTTCCATCCATTTCTGGGCATTTCCAAATGATCTGCAACACGTGAAACATTTACTATGTTTTTTTTTAACTGAACTGCCTTTATGGGTTGCATGGACTTGGATATTTTCAAATGACGTCGTGGTTGTTTAACAGAGTTCTCAAAATGGAAGTTGGGATTTTTAATTTGATGGGCTTGAAGTTATTTTTAATGGACATTTTATGTTTTCAAATTTGTTTGCAAATTTTCATTTACATTTTTCGATGCAAGATAATCAACTGCAGTCTAATAGGCTGCAGTTGATTACCTTGTATCGCAAAATGCTATACATAATTGAACGTTGTGTAGCTTTTTGCAAGTTTTGCATAGCAAAAAGCGACGCGACACCGCTTATTTTTAGCCCTGCCCCTAACCTTCACGTTTCATAAAAGATGTCAACCTAAAATACCTAAAACATTTCATATACTCTCGAGAGAGAAAGAGAGAGAGAACCTCGGGATGTGATGCAGTGCTTGTTTACTGTGGTACACATGCTCTATTTTGCTGGTACAATAGAACACGACAATCAGGGCCTGGGGTGGAAGTCCTCTAAATGAGCAACAATGGCATAAACAATTGGCTGGCCTTGATTTTGTTACAATTACTATTAACTATTGTACAGAAATATGTGACCTCAAACACCAATAAGTAAATAGATAAATACCTAAATAAATAAATAAATAATTTTAATTAAATAATCAATCAATAAGTTAATTCATAAATTAAGCAGTTAATTAAATTTAATTAATTAATTAATTAATTAATTAATTAATCTCACCCTGATTCTGCCTCGGCTATTTTGCTATAGTTGTTCATTTTCCCGAGAACTTGAGCCTTCAAAATATACTCTATGTGCTCTATTGGCAGGAAACGTTATTTTTTTCCGCGGAGACTTCGGTCGTCTATTTAGAATATATTCATCAACATGGCACAATGTGAGATGAAGTGTGGGAGACATATTGTTCTGCTGTCATTGGCAGCAGAATAACCTTCACCTCCATTCAACTTGGCGACGTCCATGCCTAGTCATTTCAATACGATGTCTGAGGGCACACGTGAAGCGTACAGTCGTGAATCTATAAAAAAAATCTTCCATTTTGCACAAAGATTCGAGGAGATGACGACTTTGGAGGTGAAAATAGGATTTTTTTTTTTTTGCGCATTTGAACAGCAAAAGTCTTGTCCCTGGTACCCAATCTTTTAATCTCCTCACACTATAATGGCCGCCTCGAAATTCAGCCCATATGTTCGACGCCACGAGTAAGAGACTTTCAAAGCTCCCTTGCTGGTTAACAGATTTTGGCTCTCGGACTCCAGAATTCCTTTCGCAGGCCGTGCCTGAAGCTCGTCAATCCTATCTATTCAGCTTCACATGTTGTATCAAGTGAAACCTAAACTGGACGCTCTACATTCAATAATGCCCTTATTTTGAAAAGATTGCTGTCAAGTTACAATGCAACTAAACAGTCCGTCCAATGAAGAGATCATGATTTAAAACGAAATACGTGTCTTTTATTCTTATAGACAAAAAATTCATATGTTTCGGCTGGTTTCGATACTGCATGTCACCAACCCTCATCAGCCGGGGGAATTAATTAATTAATTAATTACAATACGTTTGACAGCCTGGGTCACTTCGTGTCGGAAGTCTGGCAAACTGAATGGAATCTATCAAATTTGTGTTATCAAAGAATTGAGGATCATCAGATCACCGAAGTTAAGCAACTTCGAGAGCGGTTGGTAGTTGGATGGGCGACAATTTCAGCGACTGATTCACGCTCCCTCGTTGTGTCCTTGGGCAAGGCACTTAACCTCGATTGCCTACATGTGGGCACAATGACGCTGTGTACTAAGGCGCACTGCATGTCGATGGTGCGCATGTCTTCAATCAATCTAACCCTGCCTGTGCCGCGGTGCAGAGTTCAGAGTTACGATGTTGGTGAGCTGACAGCTGCTGGCCGCTGCTCGGTGGCCCCCTCCGGGTACTCCGGCTTCCTCCACCCGTGAAACTGTCACCGACATGCCATGTCCCTGGCTGCTAATGTGTCGTTAGAAATAAATAAATAAATAAATAAATAAATAAATAAATAAATAAATAAATAAATAAATAAATAAATAAATAAATAAATTAACAGACCTATCTTTGAGATCAGTCTGCCCTGGAGGTCCATTGTCAAAAGCCGACTTGCCTTTTTCATACTCACGTAATTTGTAGACGTACTGGCTGACTAATGCCTAACGTTGCGAGAATTTCATTGTTAGCCTTACACCACTAACTGTATAGTTCACAAGTTAGCATATAAAGGTTAGAGCTATCTTTTCATTTATGTGACAAATGCCCTTTCCGCGGTATCATCCTAGATGGGCGTTTCACTGGTGGACGTGTCCAATAAACGTTTCCAGATAGGCGTGTCCCAGGTGGATTCTTCACAGATAGAAAGACCCAAGACACAAAGAAATCCGCGACAAATTGGGGTTCAGGTAGAAACAAAACCCATTAAAGAACCAGAACGAATGATTCTTCGTGTGATCTAGAACCAGGTAATTTCAAATAAAGCTACCTAGATTGTTTATATGATAAAGTGGCGTTGCCCCCCCCCCCTTTTCTCTTACGAATCGGCAGCATCGGATCGCGTACTTTACAAATTGAGCAGTTGAAAAATACTTTATTCAAAATATTTCAACAAAACCATATCACATGACATCTTATTGTAATAATCTCTCCGAGCCCCATGGAACAAGCTCTTCCAGAGTAAGCAAAAAATGTATAGCCCCCGCGCCCCCCCCCCCCCCCCTCCAAGCTGGGCAGAAATTTCCGATGTAGAGGCATATTGAATAGAGAGATGATCAAATTGCCAGTTATTTACGGGCCGGGATGTTACTTTGGGTATAGTGGGAGCGAAACTCACTGCGGGCCGTGGAGTTTAGAAACTGAGGACATAGGGTGTACATTAGATATTTTACTCATTGCTAAGGAAAAGTGTCACTCGTGTCAAGAGGGCATCTTTCTAATATCACGATGAGGGGTTCATTGTTTGGCAAGTGGTTCACTCTTATTAAGTGGGTGTTTGGATAAATTGGTGATGCACTTATTAGCGTTATGTTGCGTATTCGCTGTTTGTTTGTAGGAAGTTGGATGAAGTGGATTGATTTTGTCCCTGACGTTGGTAATATGTGAGGTCCTTTTACACTCTTGCGGAAGTAATATCCGCTTGGAGGGTAATTAGTTCGCCTAAACTAGGCTTTTCAAACCATTGAGAGGCGAAAGGATCCACGGATAGGATTTCATCTGTCGTGGATGCAGGGTTTTTATACGTCGTGTTGCACCGACGATTTTGTCGGACGTAGGAATGGGGTTGAAGTTACGCTGTATAACGGGTCCGTGGAACAACAGCATGTCAGAGATGGTGTGACTCAGTCAGCAAAACGGAAACAATGTGTAAAATCCATTAAGGGAGTGGATGACTAATCTGACTGTGGGAATGAAACCTTTTAACGTGGAGCTGGGAGGAGATATTTGGTGTATACGGGTATGTGTCTGGTAAAGTATTGAGTAAACTTTGAGTTTGGGGTAAAAATCACTAAAGTTATCGAAAAGCTGGGAGGAAATATATGGTAAGTTGTATGCCAATATGTTTTATGCCCATAAGCAGGACCTCGGGCAGAACCTCAGAAGTGACGCCATAGTCACGTGACCCAATGGAACAATTTTTAGTTGTCATAGTAGCCCACGTAAACTACCAAGTTGTGATGTAATTACCACAGTGATACGTGATATCAGTGCACATGCGCATCGCGTCCTGTTAGGATGATAGGTGTTTCTGTCATCCGTTTTATATAGTGGAGGCCACCATCTTATGTTCGGATGGTATATTCGATTCAATGGGAGTAAATTTAATAACCGCAAACAACCCGACAATCCTTCCAACTCACCAAACGAAACCCAGAAGTATCGAAACGGACTTGGAAAAGGCCCATTTTGGGCATATAAGAATAGAACTTAGTCTATTTGATGAGTTCGTATAAGTATTATTCTAACTACCCAAATAGACCAGACATTTTACTCCAACTTAACAAAAAAACTGTTTATTTGGCTCGGAATTTCCCCAAATTTTCGGTTTCTCCCTGTTATTCGAATTCCCTAAGAAACCTGATTTTTGGCTTATAAGAATAGCACGTAGTGCTACAGTACGCGTTCATTTGATTAAGAGACAATCTAATTACCCAGAATCCTAAGTTTTCTGCCCATTGCAAACGCTTTTCTAGCTAATCTAACTCAAGCAGTTCATCTAGTCGTAACTACTTTTGGTTATCCCTTGTTACGGCCTCTGCCCTCGCCCAATACTCATAATCACCAGTTAGATTGCTTACTGTCCCATAATTTGTACCTGACTATGCAGTGGTATCTCTCGTGTGTACAACGACGGCATCTATGATTATGAAACCCCAAAGGCAATCAAGCAGGGACAGATATTACTCGGAAGACTCGAATCCCATCGAGAAAATAAGCTATCAAGCAGTTGCTCCATTATCAAATTCTCAGACAACTTGAACCTCATCGACCTTTAGAGCTATAGAGCAGTAGCTCCATGAACAAATGCTTTTCGACTCGAGTCAGATCGAGAGAATGAGTTACAGAGCATATGCACAAAAAAGTGATTCCAAATATTACTCTGTGTTTGAGGATACCAATGAAATGTCATTGTACTAATTGAGGACCCCTTTTATGGTATACATATATGAAATACCATTTGATGATACATTTTGCATGATATCTGGTGAAGATAGTCATGGCGCCTAGCTCCTTTACAGCTTCTAGACCATCTATCACAGTCATAGCTCTAGGTTCACTACTTGTCCAAAGTAAACTATCATCTGTCCAATGATCATCCTGCATTGTATTCATCCAACACTTCTACTTACATAACAGTGTTGTACCATTAAGGCCTTGAACCATTACGGAAGCATCTGTCACCCAAACAACACGCGCTCAGCATGTGCACTTACACCATCTATCACTACAGTAATAACGTCAGAGCATGGACGCTCACGCGGACAACCATGACAACTCAACATGGTGCCATTGAGTCACGTGACTATGGCGCAACTCACAAGTCCTGCTGATGTGGGGGGGGGGGGGGTAAACATACGAAACACGAAACATACTACTCCGGTATTTATGGATATGTATCATGTAACGTAGTGAGGAGACTGTATTTTATGGGAAATGTCACTAGAGTTGGCACTTGGAAGTGCATGGTACAACACTATGGATTTGGGGGTTTAAAAATACACACTTATTTTTCCGCATTGAGAAAACGTTGTGTTTTAGGGTAAAAATCATTACAGTGAGTACTGCGAAGTGACAGGTACTGGGTCTACTTTTTTTCTCACTTTCACTCTCGTGCAGAATCGGGATTATGTGCCTTCGTCTATGTGGGATATAATTCCTTCCGCATATATGACAATATCTTGAATGTAAAACAAGTCAAAGGCAAATTCAACCAACCGTTTTTACCTGCTCTTTTCACTTTATAAAAACTCCCACCTCCAGACTGTGATGGAAAAACGACGTTGGCAATTTTTTCAGCGACAACCGATTGCGCAATTTTAATCTCACGTGAGCGTTTTTTGTCTGTTTTTTTTTTTGTGCGTACTTTGTCCGACCTTTTCAACATCGGTGATATCTCGGACACTCGGATACCTCTTTTCGCGAAGGGTAAAACAAAATTGGTATTAAGCCTGCCTTTAATCAGGAACCCCAAACAAGTAAATTTACTATATATGTCTGGCCTGTCCGGGTGAGGAAGACTGTTTATCATTCCTGTTGGACCACCTATAATCTGCAGTGCCCTCCAGAATCATGTTATTAGTTGTGATATTATCTATAATAATACTATATTTAGTTTTGCATACAGAAGTATCTTTTGTCGTGCGCGGAATTTTGTTCGAATTTTAAAAAGTCCCTCTACCACACCATTGGAAGCCAAGCAGAATTTCTTGCTCAATCGGCCCATACAGTGCAGAGGGGTTTGTAAAAACGAACACAAATTCAGCAAAAGTCTATTGGCCTAGATTGTCTAGAATACATTCTAGAGAGAACACGTTATTTTCTGTGCATTTGGAGGATGTTTGTTGAGCTAAACAATGAGGAGATAGTTCAGGAAAGCAATTTGCTCGCCCAAGTAACTCCCAGGTTATCGATTTTTTTGCCACCCTGGATTCTACAAAAATCCAGGACTGCCATCTGAGCTGGGTCCCACGGCCAGTCATAGTGGTACAATAGAGATAGTTTATTACAGTAAATAAACACTGCGCCCATTTCCCGAGGCCCTACACAGTTATCAGATATTATGTGGTGCAGCTCTTTGATTCGAAACGTCCCGTGGAATTTTTCTGTCCTTTGGCGAGGCACTTAATCCCCATTGTCAATTAGTGGGCTGTGTACTAAGGCGTACTGCACGTTGATGGACTTAAAACCCGTTAAAACAACTTACGTAACTCGTTATAACGAGTTAGCTACGTGGTTATAAAGAATTACGTAAGTGTTATAACGAATTATGTCAGTCGTTATGACGAGTTACTTAGTCGTTATAACGAGTCACGAAAGTCGTTATAACGAGTTAAAAGTCTGTATAGCGAGTTACTACGTCGTTATAACGAGTTTGCTAAATCGTCATGACGACTTACGTGACTGTTATAACGACTTACTAGACTTTTTTAAGTGGATGTTATAGCGGTATATACTGGTAGGATGTCATTATCCATGTGTTGTGGTACTATGGGTTTGGTAGAGGGAAGTTGCCCGTCTCGGAATGAATGAACAACGCACAGCCTGGGCCAAACTAAATCATGTTTGTGATTGGTCACCTACACGCAGCACATGTTATATACAATATCATTGACAGTTTTGAACCATGCGATGCTGTACACTGCACTATGCCGCGCGGCAATATTTTAACTCTATACGAGGCAGAGCTCTACAAACGAACCAAGAATAAAGGCTGTTTTTCTGGTGTTATGTAAGCTATAAGTAAAAATGGTGTTTTCCCAAACTTGAACTCACCTATTCAGAATATATATACAGCGACAAGAAAGGTGACTAGCGGGAGGGTGTGCCCAATGGAAAAGGATACATGATCACATGGAAGGACTACGAAAGAAATTTTCCTTAGTATATTTATTATACTCACAAAAAATAATTGCAAAACCTTACATTCATGTAATCATATAATTGGTTTGCATTGCAGTAGAGCCGCCGTGGACTGGTCAGTTTCTACGACAGGACAAATCCGTCCGTCCGTCCGTCCGTCCGCCCGTCCGTCCGTCCGTCCGTCCGTCCGTCCGTCCGTCCGTCGAAAATGGGAACCTCTGCACCTGGGATATTTGTTCTGGTCGAACTGTTTTTGCCAGAGTTATGTCTCTTTTCGCCATCTCTTTGATGCTAGAATTTTGTCCGGAGATTTTCTCGGATGTTTAAGGGTTGATTCTTTTGAAACGGGGTATGGATGTTCACTACCATGGGAACCTATGCACCAGCGATTATAGTTTCGATCGGACTTTTTGCCAGAGCTATGCCCCGTTTTGTCTTAGAATATTCATGGCGGCGGGAGTATGGACAAGACCATCTGCGAAAGTCACATCTCTAGTTTTATTTTTTTTTTCGATGGCATTCAACACAAAAGACATGTCTTGTCCATTGGGATTCCGTCTACCTTCTCTTTGACTATTCTTATGGGCCCCAGATGGTCAGTTGCTAAGCCTAATGAGTAAAATAACAAATCAGAGTAACAAATAAATAAAGTTCAACTAATCTTTGTTGTGTTCTTATTGTGACATTTTCTGCCTTATTAACACTTACGCTGCTGAAAAGGACTATTGTCACCAATTTTATGATGCTTATCTATACGTTCTGGAATGAGCAGATCAAACCTTCCATCTGCTTAGTTATTGGAAAGGGCTCAGGGAGCCCTTTCCAGGCTTGGCAATTTCAGGAGACCGCTTTTTTGGCTCTCCTTACTGCCCTCCTGAAAGAATTAAGGAGAGCGAAAAATTGCCCTCCCAAATATTTTGGTCTGGGATGATTGAGATTACATGTATTATGCTCACATTAAATTTTTGTTGTAAAGCAAAAATGTAATTTAACTTCCAAGTCACATAACATCACGTAATTTCATTTTGAAAGTGGTTTAGTGTTAAAAGTTAATGGCTGCAACCATACTCAAACACAGTTGGAATCATTTGAAGCAAAATGGGTCATAGCAATATTTTTTTTTCTGTCAGTTTCAAGTTCAACAACTGACATCACAGTTTGAGGGGTAATTATTCAAGGAATATTGACACTATAATATATTACCATTACTACTATCCTGTCACTTGAAGCACTTGCACCAGAATGTGACTGTAGATTCAAGCAGACCTATTGTCCAAGAAAGTCATAAGCCTACCACTACCACCTTCAACCCCCCTTGGAGTTGAAGGTGGTAGTGGTAGGCGTATGACTTTCTAGGACAACAGGTCTGGGTACACACACACACAGGTCTTGTCAAGTGTGTGTTCGGTTGTTGAGTGAGACATCTAGATGTCTAAGAGATTCCGCTTTTCCTTAGTAAAGTTAATAAAATCACTGATGTAGTCTGCTGGTTTCAGTTTCAATGAGTTTGTTCAACTGGATACTTAAAATGCTGTGTAAAGCTAATTGCTCTCCTAAGCTGATTGAGGAGAGCGATTTTTTGCCCTCCTGCATTTTTTAGAATGCCAGGCCTGCCTTTCCAGCAATTAATCGGATGATAGAGTTTCAAGTATGTCATAAATTCTATTAAACTTTCTCGCATACAGGCGTATATAGAGGTCACCCATATATGGCTAAAGTGGGAGTGGCAGTAAAGGGGTTAACACATCACGTGGACGAGTCAATAAGGGAGAAAATGCGACAAAGGGAACATGCCGTACTCGCCCCTTTGTCATATAGACTAAATGACTAGAATCCACGGGTTACTATTCCAGTTCTCTCGTAGTAAGCGATGTTTGATTAGTTCACGCACAAACACTGTAAAACCATTCGGCCGGTTTTCTCTGGGTCTTGCGGTTCAGTTGTCCTCTTTATATAAAAAAAATGTAACCGATCACTCGTCGTGATCTGCCCTTAGAACCCCGAGCGAGACTCGGATACATATTTTGTACATCCACATAATGGTAATAATCTCTATTTATCAGTCAAATAATAGAAAAGAGATGTATTTTCCTTGTATGATTGCCTCTCCCTTTGATGGAAGACGCACAGTGAAAAGTAAAAATAAATAGTGATAATAACACTTTGGCCGGTCGCTGATTTCAGGTGAGGAGGCCTTGGTTACCCCCCCCCCCCCCCCCCCCCCCCACACACACACACCACCTGTGCTCCCAATTGCTTCCCTATTTTCACGCATCTTCTCTCCTCCCAACACTCGGAGACTAACTGCTTGATAACATCCCGCGCCCCTTTCTTCCCAATGTCTTCGCTAAGAATTCTAACCATCTCCTTTGTGTCACCCACTAACCACATGTCCTTCATTCTAGCATCGCACTTCTCCATTACTCTCCCTGTGAATCTTATTCTGCTAGACTGGCATTTTGGACATTCTAGCAGAAAGTATTCCAGGGTATCCACCACGCCTAAATTAGAACTCACTCTTGCACTCATGTTCACTGTTTTACCCAATATTTCACCCTTAGCTCCAGGGACCTTGACCTTAGCTTGGACAACAGTGAACCGCGTTGGAGTCTCTTTAACGCTCAGGCCATCCAAAGACCTCATTGATTTCAGCCTACTCCGCCCCCCCCCCCCCCCCCCCCCCACGCACACACACACCCATCTCGCCCTGACATCCTCCATGACTCTTTCTTTGACGAGTTTGTTTTTTTTTTACCCCGTGTTGTCCCTACTGCTAAGTCCTAGATCTCCAGTGTGTAGTTCTCTGTAAACTCCCTCACCTGGACCATTCACCTTGTCTTTGTATTTGGATTCCAAATATTCTGGAACATTAGTTTACACAATCGGCAGTCGGGGAGATTTACCAAAGAGTTAAGATATCTATCCTGTCATTGACACTCATCCACCCAAGCTCACTCCGATTGCTTCTAGAGCTGTGGAATTAATCGACCCCGTTATCCATCGCCCTGCATCGTTCTGTAAGGTTTCCAAGCTCGTAAGAGTCGTTTGGCTTAGATATACCACTTCCGTACACATGTTATACGTGGTAAACCCACCGTTTCCCAAATAGTTTTCCCCACGAAAACTTGATTGAAATTGTTTATCCCTATAAGTTTCAGTTGGTTAAGGATTCCACTTCCCCTCACGGCCAGTTTGTTCGTTTTGTTTCGGTAAATAGAGCCATTCGGCTTTTACAGAGTTCCGCTCCCCCATTTTAGGAACTCCTTAGAAATTTCGTCCACCCTCCCGATTTCCCGTTCCTTAATTTTAAGACCACTTGCTCGGCTTTAATTTCGCTGCACACAAAGTTCGATCAATTTCCCTCGACTTCATTCTGCCGTTACCCATGCCCCGCTGCTTATCATTTATCTTTTCCCAGTGCTTGACTAGACTAAGTTCTGATGTGATTTGGGCTTGACCCTCTATATTTTTGCCATCTGCATTAATACTCTTTTCGTTACTTCCTTTGTTTCGCTTATTCACCACTTTCCAAAATATGTTCGAACTCGACAGTCATGGCTGTCTTTTCGTCCTAATAAGACTTTTTGCAATCTCCGGATATCGTATTTAATCTTATTTACTCTGTTTTGTTTGTTGATATTTTTCCTTTGCTACACTAGCCTCATTACTTTCCATCCTCTTGAGTTTTCTACTTCTGTAGGCAGCACATTTGACTTTTCTGCCCTTTATGGCCTTTTTCAGTTCTTCATTCTCTCTGTTCGCATGTAAGTTTCCACGTTGGCACCCTAATTTTCCTATCCTTTCCTTCCCCATCTCCACTATAGGCTCGCAACTATGGCATCAGTCGGGAGCGCGGTGGCTCAGTGGTAGACTGTTGGACTTCTATGCTAGAGGTCCCGAGTTCGATCCCTGTCCGAGACGACCCGCGTTGTGTCCTTGGGAAAGGCACTTTATCCCGGTTGCCTACATGGGGGCATGATGACGCCGTGTACTAAGGCGTACTGCACGTCGATGGTGCACATATCTTCAATCGCTGTAACCCTGCTTGAGCGGAGCGTGAACAGAGTTAGAATGTTGAGGAGCTGACAGTTGCTCGTCGATGCTCGGTGGGTACTCCGGCTTCCTCCACCCGTAAAACTGTCACGGTCACGATTAGCCAATGCTCATAAGTATGTGACCTTAAACACCAAAAAATAAATAAATATGGCATCAGCCATTTTCTGGACATTGGCCTCCAAGTATACATTCCCAAGCTTTAGTTTCATTTTTTTTTCAGACTTCGCCCAGTCAGCACACGTTCTGAGTTTCCAAATCTGCTTAAATCTTCCTTTGTTTCTTACTAGGTTTTTGGCCCTGATCGTCACTGTAATCAAGCTGTGATCACTATCTTACTCCCGTTTACCCTCATCGTCCACTTCTACCCCCCCCCCCCCCCCCCCCCCATGAATCACTATATGTGAGAATGTAGTAGATTATTGATTCTCTGTCATTCCACTCCCAGGTTCATTTCCAATTACACCTCGCGTCCCTGTACAGAATCTTCAGACTAAGCTCATTTGTGAAGTCTAACAGCTTCCTTCCATTCCTGTTGACTTTCTTATCCCAGTCCTCTATTCCTTCTTCCTCATCACCTATATGACCATTAAAATCACCCATCAAAATTACACCAAACCCCCTGTTTTCTAGTTTCTAGTTGTGATATTGGACCTTCGTGTTGAGCATAACGAGTCATCCCACTCAGGTTTGCTTCCCTCCACCGCACTGTACACAATCCCAAGGACATTGCTTATGTTTTCTAGAGTGATCCGATTTGGTCTTGGCCGTCAGTATTTTTGCCATCTACATTAATACTCTTTTCGTTACTTCCTTTGTTTCGTTTATTCACCCATTTCGAACTCGATCCCACCTGTCATTCTGATCGGCCAAATAAGATTGCTGCTTCACACTTTTCGGTTATCGTATTTAATCTTATTCATTTTATTTCTTGCTTGTTTGTATTTTTGCTTTTGCCACATTGACCTCGTTTCTTTCCACCTTCTGGGGTTTTCTACTCCTCCTGTATGCAGCACATTTGCCTTTTCTGCACTTTATGGACTTTTTCAATTCGTCATTCACTCTGTACCCAAGTTTTCGTGTTGGTACCATAGTCTTTCCTATAGTTTCCTTCTCTGCTACCATGAGGCTCACAACTGTGGGATCTCACATTTTCTGGACATCGGCCTCCCTGTGAACACTCACAAGCTTTGGTTTCAATTTTTCTTCGAACTCCGCCCAGTCTGCATCCTTTCTGAGTTCCCAAATCTCCTCAAAGCTTCTTTTGTTACTTACAAGGTTTTTACCCCTAATCGTCACAGTAATTAAGTTGTAATCACTATCCAACTCCTCTTTACCCTCATCATCTACTTCTATCTCTATCACCTCCCTCATAAAGTAATATCTGTGAGAATATAGTCGATTGTTGATTTTCTGTCGTTCCTCTCCCAGGTCCATTTCCCCTTACACCTCGCATCCTGTTCAGAATATTCAGCTCATTTGTGAAATCCAACAGCTTCCTTTCATTCCTGTTGAGTTTCTTATCCCCGCCCTGTATGGCTTCTTCCTTATCACCTTCCTGTCTATTAAAGTCACCCATCAAAATTTTACCGAGCACCCCCCCCCCCCCCCCCCCCCCCCCCATTTTCTAATTCCGTGATATTGGATCTAAGTGTTGAGTACATTGATTCATTCCTTTGCCAGTATGTGATCAATAAATCCTATTTAATGTAAATGCCTACCCCTTCCCATTTTTTAACTTTCAGGTCGCCCTACACCTTTCCACACGCACTCTTGTACTTGGTCTATTGGTTCATCATGTCTTAATCACGTCTACCTCAAGTTCATGAAAATCGTGAAAGTCCTCTGCCTCTGTCAATGTACCAATTTCACTTACTTCCCAGTGGGGGCCCTGGAGGTTGCTATAAACCACATTCAGGGTACCGGGAATCTTTGACTTTCCTCTACTGATCCCACCTCTCGTTTTCCTTTTTGAGACCACAACCACCTTCCATCCACCTTCAACCCCACCATCGGGGTGACACAAAATGTGCCAGCCCTTCGCAGAAACATGCATACGGGAGAAATTATTTTCCTCAAATTATTAAATTTTTCAAACTTCGCTCTACATCCATTTGAGTTTCCATACCCTGTATTGGATGTAAAAGGCTCGGTTGTATTTAGTCAGGGCTGATGCATCATGCTATTGACAGAAATTTGTTTTCGGTCGCCAAGGACCACGGTTTTCACAATTTTTTTAATAGATCACTAATGCTCTACCTTCGATCACCTTCAAGCGGGGCGTTACAAACGCACATACTAAAACATTTGAAAACATAAGAATAACAAAATGAAAACGATTAATATTATAACCATTAGCATTCTTAATGGACATGTTCGGAAATGTCTCTTTTTTATGTTTTCCGAATACTAATTTAACCTTCCGACTACAATGGGTTTTGTACGGCAACAATTCTCCCAAGAGCTCCAAACTTTTATTCCAAGTTCTATTTTATTTTGCTGTTGACTCCTCATAAGATTAAAGATATCATTTATTGGGTTTGACAAACTATGATTTTGAATTAATGAAGATGAATAGTAAAGACTGGAATGAGATTAATGTGTGGAACATTTCCAGATATATCTAACCATTTTCAGACCTCAGAGGCCAATTTTCCTTTCCGGAACCTGATATGTCATAATTTCATTTAGTAGAATGGGTGCTAAGTGCATGTGTGTGATATACAACGTGCAGCCGCGTGGCTGCAGATTGAAAATATTAATTAGTCTACCCCCAAATAATGAATATGGACTGTTCCAATTATTTCCATTGAACTTACTTGGAATATACCACAGTCTTCAAAGGTTTGATATGTGACGTAAATGGTTCAATTTACAAGAAAACCGACATGCTCGTAAATCGTATCTGAAGGTTGGAAAATTACAAAATTTGGCATAAAATAAATATATCATTATAATCATCTATGTTCCTTGCTTGCTGAATAGTAAGTCATAAATTTGAACCCATGGTCGGCGAGAGTGTGAGAACAGGGACCGGGGCATTCAGTGCTCTGGGCCTGGCACGTGACGATCAAAATAGTTTACCACTTGAAATGGAATCATTCAGCTATTGGTTTACAGACGAACATCGGCGGTCCAAATTAAGAACAACAATTTGTTTTCTACATAAGTTCATTCATTTAGCGCAAGAATCCTGAGTTTGTGACCTCAGCAATCCAAATTTGAAAAACTCCAGGGATGTGACGTCACAGCAAAATTTGGACTGTTCCAATATTAAACGTTTCAAAGTATACCTACTCATATCGAACATATAATCGAATTCTGGTTGTTTTCAAGAGTATAAGGACAAACAAAGTTCCAACCACAGGCCTTAACCCTTTACCCAACATAACGGTCAAAACCGGCCTGCGCTATTCTCAAAAATCGCCAATTAATTTTCAATATATTTTTATTTTTTGTCTCAAAAACATAGGTTATGATCCCTCGTTGGAACGAGCTTGTTGAGGGGTCATAACGTATGTTTTTGAGACAAAAAATTAAAAAAAATAGTTAACCAATTTAGTTAAAGGGTTAAAATGTATGCCGGCTTTGGTTCTCGCGAACTGCTGCTGTACAGTTACTAAATGATTTAGAATTTGAGAGTGCTGACATATCTCTGAGTGCAACCAGTACATATTCCACAGCGAAAATATACTCATGTACGTACGTCTACTAAAGGTTAATCATTGAGAGCCTCGTTCCAGGTTTGTCTTACATGTGCATGGATAACACATGTTCCAACACGCAGGCTTCTGGTGGCCTTGCTGCTGGAAGTGACCACACATTGGCTGTGGTTTCTAGTGATGTACAGGCAGCCAATATTTCACTGGAAACCACTTATAAGTCAGAGTTATTGCACAAAGGAGCAAACAATAGGTACAATTTTCTAGACCTTTGAGGATCTATTACGAGAATCAAATTAAGATTTCATGAAAGATGATATTAGGGGGTCGTCTCACTTATCCGGTTGCTATTGTTTCGGTAAAATGTGTGAGAATTAGGTAGATCAAAGGGAGGCGGATTATAGTCAGTATCTAGTAAGGTTGTTCGCTTAACTCAATTCGTGTTCGTCAACAACAACCAACCGGATAGGTGGGATAGACCAGATGAACCCATAAGGGCAGTATATTAATTAAAAATTAGTCAGGAAACCGTTCAACACTTGAACTGACTGGAGCCACATCCAGAGTTAAGAACCAAGCATCGCCCACTGGGCGAACGGGCACCAAAGGAAGAGCAATAGCCCTCCGTATCGCGTACTAAACTTAGAAACATATTTATTTACTTTTATCTTGAAATGATTGTCATATCTGTTCCCCTTATTGTGGACGATGATCATTCTTTAGACGATCGGTAAAAGCGCTGGCTTGTGCCTTGTCGTCCATGACCAGAGTTCCGTTGCTAGTATTCAGCGCGTTGTTATTGTCTGAAAATACTAAATAACGCTACATATTTATACACTGTCAATTCAGTGCGTACTGCAAAGGAACTCGCTATAAAATAAACTGCGAATTCTGCAATTACAAAAAGAAGAACACACTTTAAAATAACACGCTTTATTCGTAAAAAAGAGTTAAATGCGATGAGTGTCAAGAATGTGGACAATTCTCAACACAGACAAACACATATGTAACAGACCATAGAGTGTTTACTTTGCATATTAGTTATTAATTACCTACGACCAACCGGGTAGGTGAGACTACGACCAACAGGGTAGGTGAGACTAACACGATTTTAGTTGTCTCTCTTGCGAAAATCACTTTCGAGAATGGATTTTGAAGCTCGTATGGAATCCCGTGTGATCCTTGGGCTCAGTCTGATTCTCCATTAACGGAGGATTGATTGTACTTATTTACGTTGTTGTATACTTACTGCTTTGGTAAAGCCCCACTCTGTGGGAATTTTAGAGTTAATTCTCCAGTCATTTACTGTATAATATTGTATAATATGAAATATAGGATATTAATATCACATCTATCTTTAAGAATTATTACACGCTTATTACTTGTCTTCCATTTCATTATTTACAAATTCATACGGAACACGTTTTCAGTACGGATTTCCGTTGACGGATTATTTCATTCATCTGACGCTATGGATGCACCGTAAGAACTAAACTCAGCCCATTTTCGTAATCGGCCAGTCTAAATATAGCATTCTGTCCCAGGTCAATCTGGAAGCTGCGCTGAAGGCCGATATATCGAATGTCGATTGAAAATGTTTTTGTTCACCTCCGCCAAAGTGAACGAAATTAAACTTATTTTATAAATGGGGAATGATTTTATAAACCTTAAGTTCTGTTTTTCGAGCATATTTCTCACAGGTAACGGTATCTTACATTACATTTTCATTTATATTTTTTCCTGTTTACGTGTCGGTGTGTCACACGGTATTTGTCGATCACACCCGAGTTCTGGTTTTGTTTCAAGCAGACGATCAATGAATAGCAGAGTTTTAAAGTTTGAAATTGTCTGAGTGTGATGTTTAAATTTTTAAGTTAATGGAATCTATGTCATAGATGCGTGTAACACAGAACGCCACGATGTGTGAATGCATTCATCAACGTGTCACGCCCCTCGATCTACCCTTCCACGCTGACACTCGTGCCGCATTTGCGAACCTATCTGGGTCATATTTGGAGTGTAGCAGAGCTTGTTTACCACGGTAAAGCACGGCTTCACATTCCAGAGTTCCAACATAGTCAGGGGGTTGTAAAGTGGGGAACAAAATAAAGAAAAAGATCATTGCGAATGTGTGTATGAAGAATATGTTAGTTTATACCTGATGTCTATTAAAGTTATCGCTTCTACTTTGTGTCAGAAAGCCATATCGACTAATAGTAACAAACGCTTTCAAAATCCTGAAAAAGAAACATTGATTGAAAAAGCATTAAAGTTGTATTTACCCGCATTGCAAAAGGCTGGTCTCCCGAACAAAAGCTTTAGAAGTTGGAATGTTTATTTTCAATAACTTTTCATAATAATAACACTTTGGTCGGTCGATGATTTGTCGCAGTTCTCGTGTGAAGAGGCGTTGATTAACCCTGTACTCCCAAAAGCCTCCACATCCCCATGTGTCTTCTCTCCTCCCAACATCCGGAAACGAACTGTCTGGCGACATCCCGTTCCCCAACCTTTCTAATCTATCCGACAGGCTTACTAACCATTTCCTTTGTTCTGTTCACTTTGCTTCAATTTCCGTTCTCTGTAATCTTCGCTGTGTTGGTCTTCGATCTCCGCTCTCTTTTCTTTAATCTTCTCTATAGTCATCTCCGTCTTTCTTGCCTTCCGTTCTCTTCATTTCCCTTCGACCCCTTTTCTGTTCAGTTATGTTCAGTCTTCGTTTGTCTTAGATCTCTCCCATTGCCTCCATCATCATCCTGTAGAACCAGTTCACTTCCATTTCCCATCATTTCGTTCTCTTTAAACATCATTCTCTTTGTTCTACTCATTTCTCTTCGTTCCTAGCTCTGTCCATTTAGATATTCAATCTTCATTCTCTCAATTGTATTCATTGGTCCTGTATCTTGATCGCTAATGGCTGTGAAGCTTTGTCGTAGAATTCTCTGTACCTTTTAAGATTTGATTGTAGTGAAGCATCTTCTCGTTCTCGTTCATGGGTCGAAATTCTATGATCCCTCTGATGTTTCTATTCAGTTCCGAAGCAGCTTGTTCATTCGGGTCCCTGTTCACTACATTCTGCCTTTCTTGCAAGTGTTCCAAGAGTTTGGTCTCGACCAGCACATATTTATTTTCTTCTGTTGTTGGATTACTCCGGTGCCCATGTCTTTGCGCTTGGTGTGGGTATGTCTTCGGTTCTTCTCATATGCATAGCCGTGGTACACACTTTGTTGAATGGACTGTCTCGTGTCTGGCTAGATGGTGTTTCCTTTTAAACATCTTTACACATCTGAAGTACTGAACATTCTTCATGGTCCTTCTTCGTCTGTGACGCTGCTGACGTTTTAAATGATTGAAGAATTTTCAACACTGTTCGCAACTGCAATGTTGATTCATTGTTGGTAAGAAATCAGATGATGAAGTTCAGATATTCAACCTTTTTATACCCTCGGGAGTTATGCCAAATCTCAGCATCCCTTTTCCCACAATCGGCTAGAAATCCCAGTTACGGAATCCTTTTATGGTATTCTATGTTTGTAGAATCCTTTTTTCATCGTGTGAGGGCTATAAAAAATACCGCAACGAAGTATAACCTTCGTGGCCCTCATATCCTCATCTGGATTACTGAACGGTCACGTTCCGAGGAATCCCACTTACGAAATCCTTTTTAAGGTCTGTCTATGCTTGTATTCTCCCTTTTTTCATCATATATGCCCATGTGCTATAATTGTTTGTGAAACATTGTGCATTATTACATGAGCACATACCCGTCTTTAAAGCATGGGTTCATGTCTGTA
Organism: Pictodentalium vernedei; assembly: GCA_031216915.1. Classification (NCBI taxonomy): domain Eukaryota; kingdom Metazoa; phylum Mollusca; class Scaphopoda; order Dentaliida; family Dentaliidae; genus Pictodentalium; species Pictodentalium vernedei. The sequence continues at coordinate 44,267,312 of CM062292.1, read as the reverse complement.
TGTGTTGTGCTTACATTGTTAACTACCGGTACCACATTATACATATTTTGGCCTTCGAATACCAATAGCTCGATCACGGAATCAGGAGTCCAACATGCGGAATGCCACTAACGCGCTTACGGAATCCCACTTTCGAATCTTTAGATTCCACGCATTAGAACACAGCGCCACCGTGCTTCCAAACGGGATGCAGTGTCTGGCTCAAGGACACAACACAGATGATACGTTGTCAGAATCGAACCGCTGACCTTTCGACCTCAAGTTCAAACCAATGAGTAGACATTGTAGTGGCTCAGTGGTTAAGGCACGGGACTTCAAACGGAAAGGTCCACGGGTCGATCTCCGCCAGGGGTAACCGCGTTGTGTCCTTGGGCAAGGCACTTAATCCACGGTGGCGCTGTGTACTTACTTAGGTGTACAGCACGTCGATGGTGCACTTGTCTATAATTAATACTAACACTGCTTGTGTGGAATCAGTATGTTAGGGAGTCTGACAGTTGCACGCCGCTGATCGGCGGTTCTACTCGGTACTCCGGCTTCCTCCACACGTGAAACGGTCCGACGAGGGGTGACCCTAGCTGTCGAAAGTGTCGTTATACCAGAATAAATAAATAACATGGAGTCACCACAATCCTCAATTCGAAAAAGATAATAAAACAAAACCATAACTCTCTCGACGCTAACGCCGGAGTGGAAACGTCTTATACGCCATCGTATATGGCGAAATGAGTGAGTCTAGCTTGCAATTTTGGGGTGGTTTAGTACTAATTCAATTCAAGCAGCGTTAAATTATTCCAGTGGAAAAAAAAATATCGTCAAAATTACGGTAGGAGTACTAGTAGCCAGTTGCCGTTATTTCTATTTTTACAAAATATGTTAATGGCTCTATTGAAATTTCAGCACTTTCAATAGCCAAGTCCCCTCGTGTCGGAGAGTTTTACGGGTAGAGGAAGCCAGGGAGATCCACCGACAGCGGCGAGGAACTGTCAGTCCATCCAACGTACTAACTCTGCATAATCGGTGTTAGCATTGGGTTAGAGAATTGCACCATTGACGCGCAGCACGCCTTAGTACACAGCGCCACCTTGTTCCCTCGTGATCAATCGAGATTGACTGCCTTACCCAAGAATACAGCGCAGTCAATCCCGGTGGGAATCGAATCGTGGACCTTTCATTTTGAAATCTGGTGGCGTAACTTATCCCCCCCCCCCCCCACCCTCCCCCATAACTGCGTCAAGTTTCGTTGTATGAAAACTTGGCGAGAGGTGTTCAAACACAAAAATTGTTTTTTTTCTGTATGACAAATTAACAGGCTTCACGTACAGTGGAGTAGCCGGGGGGGGGGGGGGGGGGGGTTCTTACGTAAAATGAAATTGTCTTTGCTTCTCCCCTCATACATATTAGCCCAATGTGCAAGTTTCACATAATGCCTCTGATTCAATCTAAGAGCGATTGAGTTTGCAAAGGTTTTTTCGGGGAAACCTAGTCCTAAAGAGGACACCTTGGTCGTTACTACTCTACCCAGGTCCATTACGGGAAGTGGGAGGAAGAGGGAATCACCTGGGGCCCTAGTTATGAATAGGGGGGGGGGGGTGACCCCTACCTAACGAATCTTCAGCATCTGCACGCGTAATATGCGAATTTATCTGCTGGAAAATTATTTTCAAAACAATTCAATAAAACTATCTCGCGTGATCCCTCATTGGAACGAGCTGGACGAGGTCGTTCCAATGAGGGGGTCAAGCGATATGAGTTCGTTGAAATATTGTTATGAAATTGAAAAAGTTATATTTAAAATAATACATTTTGAAATCGTCTGTGTTGGGTAAAGGTTTAGACCCCAAAGCGATTTACGGGATTCGAAAGGTTGACAAATGTTATAATAAACTTTGATAGAATGAATTTAAATACGTGTTTTTAAAAAAATAAGAATTGAAATAAAATTGAAAAAGTATAGAAAAATTAGTTCGGCTTACTGACAGAAAATATATTTCTTTCGTTCAGCTCTCGACTTTTCTGATAATTGGCGATGTATGAACCAGAATGGCACGATATCGGGTTTTATAAGGAAAGCATATATTTATTGATACTGATAGATAATTGCTCTATTTATACAAAACAGTTTAAGGTTGTATTAATTAGCGTTTTGTTATTTCATAAAGTTCTAAACAATCTCATAATTATGTTACTATTTCAGAGAAATAATTCTCTTTCAATTTTAATCAATTGTTCCATATGTTTGACATGTTAGGAATATATTACTTTTGTTCTTTTGATCGTAAGCTATCTTATAATTATGAAATAGATCCATATAATTATGTAATGATATTTGATACAACACATTTTCACCGAATAATGTTTTCCACCTCTGATATTTGGTAACTGTTAATCGCATGTTGTCTTTATGATCTGAATTATAGCATGTATCCCTTTTGTACAATAAATCAAAGAACATTTTTCGCTCGAAAATGTAATAATAAATGGTATGATCTTTATACTCACTGCTAAATAATCTCGAGAAGCCGATATGTTACCTTGGAATAGTGAAACCAAAAGACTTCAACAAAACGTATGTATCTTCAGGAGTGTAAGTACTGGAGTGTGAGGTTGGGTGAGTGTGCGACGGTAGGGTGCGACGTGATGTGGTATTGTACGGTAATGTGTCACGGGATTCGGACAAAACATCAGCTGGAAAACGTTTGTGCGGACAAAAGTTCTCATGAAAACGATCCTCCGGACCAATTTTAAATGAACCAGACAACAAATCCCCTTGACGATAGCTCACCTAACAAAATCCCGGACAAAAGATCCTACCCTATTTTATAAGTATTTTATTTTTACGCATATATATAACAATAATCTTGTAATTTATTAATAGGCTCTAGTTTCACCTTGAGTCGGAAGTTTTACTGGTGGAAGAAGCTGGGGTACCTAATGAGAATCACTGAACATCTGCGAGCAACAGTCAGACTCCCCAACGTACCAACTCCGCACAAGGACGGTTAGCATTGGTGGAAGACAAGTGCACCATCGACGTGCATTACCCCTTAGTACACAACGGCATTGTGCTCCCCCATCGCCACCACCACAAATGTGGTTTGTGATATGTATTAAGAAACTTTAATTGTCTGTTGAGTTAGGGGGTTAACGTAGCAGTTCAATCTACTTCTATTGGCTATGTTATACATTTGTTACGTATTGTGTGTTATAACTGATAATATCATAAAAATAAATTATAAAATGCTAATTGTCTCGTTATTTTAATTGAAAAATACCTGCATGGATTTTGACGTTTTGTGTGAACAAATATAATATCATAAAAATAAGTTATAAAATGCTAATTGTCTCGTTATTTTAATTGAAAAATACATGCATGCGTTTTGACGTTTTGTGTGGAAAAATGAAGGAAAATAACTAAATGATCCACATCAGTATACTACTGTTCTAATGCGCGTTCTTTTACTATTTCTTCACTTTTTCGGTAAAAAGTAAGTGGGATCTTCAACTCAGGGCATCTTTTGTCCTATCGCGAGGGACCTTCTGTCCGGTGGATTTATTTTTTGGGTGTGGTGGGATCTTTTATGCGGGGGATTTTTCGTCCAAGGGATTTTTTTGTCCTTCACCCGGATATCACATCCAACACGCTCTGCCTCATATGGAAGTAGTGGGGCAGGATATTATTGTCTGATAGTTGGCATGTTTAACAACCTGTATATGAGCATCAAACTAAACTGTTACAGATGGTTGCTAGTTTGAACTTTGTTGAAATGTGAGTCGGATCAGTCCTAGAAATTAACCGCATTACTAGAATATGCAAATATGGGTTGGGATAACCTGACAAACTTTTAAAACATTCAATTTGCTAGTGGTCGTATTATTACAGTCGCTACCCCGAATGCGAGCAACGCATCACTATATGTGGAAACCGGATGAAAGTTGCTCCAAGTAAAGAGGAAGAAACATGAATTTATACAAATGTGTCATATATCCTCTCTCCATTTTATATTTACTCCTTAATCCTGCCACCCATCTCATTAATTCACACACTCGTCGAACACCAGCATGCTTGTTATGCAAGTTTTCCGAAGACTCAAATATATCATTGTGGAGTTCGGCGTAAGGAGACGTCCAACGTAACTTTGGTCAAATTGCAGGTAATTTTCTCCAAAGTCCAGAAAAGGCCAGAAAGGAATAACCCTAATAATTTTATATCAATTTTTGGGGGGGAATGGAACCTAGATTTTGTGGAAACAAATATTTGCCATGGAACCGTTACTATGTGGCAGAAAGCGTTGCCTGGAAGTCTGCTATGGCATAAGTAAGAGACCAGATTTTATACAATAAAATATTTTAAATTTATTGAATAGTTAAATTCTGCAAATCTTCTAGTACGGTCTCGCAGAAATCTTTTTCCGATTCTTGCAGGGAACGGACATCACGACAAGTTGTAAGGATGTCTAAATTTCACAAGGCTGCCATTTTTCTTGTGTTTGTTTATCTTTATGAAGTTCACCAAGGGTCAAATCCGCACAGTTCACAAGAACAAGTGTGAAGTCATGAGAGAGTTCATCAATGCAAAATGAAGAATGTCCAATGTGGCTTTTCTCAGTTTGCTGTGATCATACCCACTCAATTCTGTGCCATTTTGCATGACAGCAGTAGTTAGGGGAGCCACTATAGCCCCAAGCATTTTTAATACTGAGTATTCCATAGGGTTAGTGTTAAATTGTGAAACTTATAGCCCCCAAAACTGATAGCCCCAAATGTCTGTAACTTACAGACAAAAAAATGTACGGATTTGGGTTTATACATTACAGACAGTTTTTGGGGCTATCAGTTTCACAGTTTGACACTAACTCTATGGACCCTATGGAAAACTCAGTGTTAAAAATGCTTGCTGCTATAGTGGCTCCGCACCATGCCCTGCGATCAACTCCTATATTTCCCTGTCATGACATATTTTTTTGTGTTTCAAAATTAATTGTTTTTTAGCTTAAATGTTTTTTGTGTTTTGAAAAATAGAAAAAACATTTTAGAACAAAAATATTTTCTAAGAAAATATTTTTTAAGGTTGCAAATTATTTTTACAAAAAACTCTTTCATAAAATTAATTTGCAAACAGAAAAAATATTTTTTGTTCTAAAATGTTTTTTTCTATTTTGCAAGTATTTATTTTATAAGGAAATATTTTATGTACCCCAGACCTGGATTTTCTCTGGAGAACCAGTGTCTATAGGAGTTTTCAGTGTTAAATCAGTTCGCCCAAGTGTCATTGCCTCTTAGCAATGTTTTTCCCCAGAGACAATCCTGAAGGCACTTTGGCGTAATTGCAACATTTTATTCCAAACTTGTTTTAGGATATCTTGTTTCTACTTCTCTGTTTTTCAGAAAAGCTGAGAAGAAAAAAACAAAATGAAGAAAACTTGATGGCACGCGTTGTCGTCTAACTTTCTGTGACAGTTGTTTTTAGGTGTAAAAATATTTAAGATTATATGATTGTCTATCAACTTTTAATATTTTGAAAGGAGTTTTTTCAAAATATGAAATTTGATAGAGATGCATACAATATTAACCTAATACTAACACTGAAAAAAGAGAAGTGACTCTTAACTCTATTTTTACGGAAAATGTAGGAGACGGTGATAAAAAAGGGGTTATATGACTAACTTAACAAAATCGACAAAACTGTCACAGAAGTTTTAACAAATAATATATTTTTTATTTAAAGTTAATTCAATATATTGTTTATAAACTGAACGTATGTACACAGAGATCTGAGTTTGCCTATCCATGATAAAACCTATTTACATCGAGATAATTGAATAAAACTGAATGAAAGTACTCAGTCTCTGAAAGAAGTAAAAGTAAGAACGAACTAAAAAAATCTAACTTGTGTTACATAATGGATTTCTATGACATTTATATAATAGACGAATGACTTTAACAAAAACCTAAAAGTCATAATTGTAAAAAATACCTCTGTGAGATTGTTTTGACACCTGATATTTATTATTACAGTTATTTCAAATAATCTATAAGTTTGCTCAAACCAATGTAGAACATCTCTGTCGCTTTCTTTGAAATATCTTGGATGGAATTTGATAGTAAGAACTGTCTCTAATCATATCCTCTTGCAAGATGATCTAAAGCAAATATACAGTACATTCCACACACAACGCTAAATTCACTTTGTAGTCTCATTGTATTTATTGTCCAGGAACCTGTGTTTTTAACTATGAAATTGTATATGTCTCTATCCATTTGGTAACACGTCTTTTGAACACACTTTTCCATTTAAGGATGATAACCTTTGAGAACTGTCAAGTATAGTTTGTAATTGTATGGTTTCCATCTTTTTAGCCTTGAAAAAGGCTGGCACGGAGCCGTTAATCAAGATATGCTGTATAATATGACCAGTCTCTTTTAACAAAATCTGCCCACTTTTGAATGTATTTTTGGCAGTCTATTTCAAAGTCTATATGAGCACAATATTCCAATAAGTTTATTTTTCTTGCTCTCTTGTGTAGATTATATAGTACAGTCATTGGACACAGTTTCTGTAAACATTCTGCAATGTTTATATCTATTAATGTTGTTGTGTTGGTTCGATATTCTTCACAGGTATTTTTCATTTTTTGTTTAATGGATTTTGTCAGTTCTATCACTTACACATTCTTGAAATAATGTTTGTATTTTTCTTCGCACATCTTGCAATGTTCACAGTGAATCATCTTGTTTAGCAGTCAAATATGACTTCTCTGAAATTGTTGATTTCTATCTCACTATCAAATTCTGCAGAGACAACAACGTTGATCACCTCTGAAAGAGCTTGAGCAAACTGAAGTCCGAACCTAAGACTGCCAGATTTTATAGGATGAGCCATTGGCCCATTACTGCACTGATCAGGTGTCAAATCACCCCCCCCCCCCCCCCCCCCCAACAAACAAAAAGGGTATACCCTTTTGTATAATCCTGCAAAGATAAATCAAATGTTTGATTTTGTTTAAAATAGCCCTTACCTTCCAATAATGATAAATATGAATTGAGATAAAGTCCACCTTCGAAATTCGGTTCAAAGAGACGTGCTTTAATGGAATGTTCATCTATTGTGATTTCCAACTTATTCAAATCGAAATGTTGAAAATTAAATGGAGTAGTGCCAATATCTCCATTTATATCTCGATTAGTAACTAAACCGAGAATAATTCGTTTTGGTATATGTTTATGAAACAGATAGTCTTCTATGTTTGAACGAAGACCACTTCCAATAGTAAAAGTTTTAATTTCAGTACGTCTTATGGGAATTTCATAATTTGTTTGATCTATTTGTGCATTAAGATCATTCACAACTTTTGGAATTAAATCAAATGCCAGTATTCTGAATATGGCTTTTTGGATTTTTATTTTTCCATTTTCATTACCAATCAAACAAAATTTAGTTCGAGCACGATGTAATTTAATTCTCATTTCTACACCATTCGGTAAACACTTATCTTGCACAAATAGATCTAACCTCTTAGTTGTATATTTTTGCTACCACCAATTAATTTGGCTCGTTCAGTCAAACCTTTGTGAAATGAAGTTTTAGCTGTTTCTGTGTGGTGTCCAGGAGTATCGGCATACCACATTTCACCAGCAGCTAGATGTGGGCTTTTCGCATCTTTAGAATAGCTTAACAGATTTTCAAAAAATCCTCAGTAAGCATTAATATCTGTATTGGTTGTTATCAGATTGCCATTCAGAGTAACATCAATTTTACTGAACATGCTATGAAAAAAAATATTGATAGGAGCAATTTGTGTATCTCCACCCAATACACTCCCATCATGTTTTGTAATTTTGAATTGAACCTCAAGTGTAGATGCTGCAAGATCTAACCACTTGGTTGTTTGTCTTCGAATTAAAAATTCTATTGGTGAAGAATTATTTAAAGATGCAATAGGAAATTGTTCAATTTCACCAATATTTGCTATACCACTTGATGTTGGTGATACTTTTTCTGGATCAAAGCTATTACCAAAATTTATCCAGTCAGTCAATCAGGATAGGCCCACTTATCCAGTCAGTCAGTCAGGGTAGGCCCACTTATCCAGTCACTCAATCAGGATAGACCAACTTATCCAGTCAATCAATCAGGGTTGGCCAACTTACCCAGTCAGTCAGTCGGGGTAGACCACCTTATTAACCCTTTAACCAACGAATCGCCCGCATCCGCCCGCGTAATATGCAAATGCAGCAGCTGAAAAATATTAGTTTTCGAAAATTCTCAATAAAACCATATCATGTGACCCCTCTTTGGAACGAGCTCTTCAAGCTCGTTCCAAAGAGGGGTCACATGATATGGTTTTGTTGAATTGTTTTGAGTTAGGAAGCTTTTGTCCATCCCCTTCATTTCTGGGTAGTTTTTGTCCGGGAGAGTAATGTCAAGAAATCTTAAAATGCCTGCTAGTTTTTTTTTTCTTAAAGTCCTTATTCTATTAACCTATTGCCTCTCGTCAATGGCATAAAATCTTAACACGATGAGTGTAGTCTCCTTGCCATTAGTTATGGTTCAAATGGTACCTATCAACAAGAGGCCCCAAAAGCTCTGAATGACTCACGTGACAGAAGCCCGTGCCTCATTCACAAAGAGCTTCATAAAATGATTTTTACAAATAATCTGTTGTTCACAAGATATAAGATAGCACAAAGTTCCTGAAAAGATTTTTTTATGTTTCCACGTAGAGATGGGCGGGTTTTAGTTCGGTTCCTGTTTTTGAGGCAAATCGGAAGACTGAACCGCAAGACCCAGCGAAAACCTGCCTTACGGTGCTGTGCGTGAACCGATAAAATACGCTAACTGAGTGGAAACTGGACTGGTGATAGAACAATACATACTCTACGTGTGTGTGGGGGTGCTTTGGGAAGGGCGTGATTCGTTCATTCCGCGTATATGTAGGTGACGGTAACGTCTCCTCCGATATATACATACGTGCAAAAGCATCACTGCAATGTCAGTGTCGGTGACATGAACGCCAACATATAAAATATATATATATAAAAGAGCATGACGGCAATTTGACGAAGTTATATAAAATATTTGATGAAGTAAATGTGTCATATATATATATACATGCGTGTGATAGTAGCGCAGCAGGGTCAGACCCCCGACAACTTCGAACTGGAAGGTGACAAGGAATTGTGCACAACTACAAGAATTCTGCTCTAATTTAGAGCCTCACAGTGTGACTCACTATTTATATATTATGGCCGCAATATATCTATACTCTCCCAAAAAGAAAGTGTGCATGCTAAAAAATAACACTAAAAAAAGATATATATCATTTTCATTCATGGAAATTTTATTCAATCACAGATGAATCAATTTGTGATCAACACGAGAAATTTCATTACGCTACGACGAATACTCTTGGTGCCATGGAGAGTCAAAGACACTGAGGGTCAAACACAAAAGTCACACACTCAATATTTGGTATGACCTCTGTCTGCATCGACTACTGCTGTGCATCTACGCCTCATGGAAGCGAACAAGTTAGCATGGAAGTGGGTTAGGGTAGGGTTAGGTTAGGGTTAGGTAGGGTTAGGGTTAGGTTAGGTAGGGTTAGGGTGAGGGTAGGGTTAGGCTAGGGGTAGGGTTAGGGTTAGGTTAGGCTAACCCTAACCTTACTCTACACCACTGCAGTCGAGCACGACGATGACGTAACGTCAAAATTGGACGAATTGCAGGTCTTCGAGGACGTAAGCCGTATTCTCTCAGGCGGTTGATTACTGTTTGAGGATGTATCCGTCTCAGGTTAGGGATGTTCCTGGCTGTCGTCATTGCCGTTTGTTGCCGGTTCCTGAGATGGACGACACGGCTATACCGATGTTGTGCAGGGGTGGTAACTCGGGGTCTCCCGGAGAGGGGTCGGTCTCGAACATCATCATGTTGTGCATGTCGATGGACTAGCCTGTCTACAGTGTTAAGGTGGCAGTTCAAATGCTGGGCAACCTCTCTGTGTGTTCTGCCAGCTCTAATCATACCCAGGGCAAGGAGACGTTGATTCATTGTCAATCTTGGCATGCTAATGTGGAGTCGTTTTAACAGCAGCACAAGTTTGAATGTGAACGATAGGAAGGCCTTACTTTCGTGTTTAAATACCCAAGGATTCACACTGCTGCATGAATTTTCAGACTCTCCACGTGCAAAACATGCCTTTTCACAAACGTGCAGCACGTCATTTAACGTTAATGCAATTGTAACGGGGAAAGCTGTTTTTGTGTTCAATATAACTTATTCATGAACAGGTTAACACTCTTTACACCTACGAAATTATTTTTTTTTGGAGTTTGATCAATTTCTGCAATGCACACTTTCTTTTTTGGGCGAGATTATCGATTTGCATTGTGACTGCTGTGAGGCATCCAAAGGCCGACCCTATATGAGATATATCGTAGCCAGCACAAAGGTGCTTGTCACAACCATCATCTACTTCTCCTATACACGATCATCAACTGTGCCCGCGAATCAAATGGAGATGGGACTGCTTCGCAGTAACAGCTACACATCCCTGTTGAGGTGCCACGGACCGATTGTGCCAACAGACAAAATAAAATGGAAGTAATTTTATTCAATAAATAATATTATTTAATGAACTAACGACCATTTACTATCCATCTTTTCTTACGGCTCCTAGCTTAAATAAACTCATTCACGTTAAGTGTGTGTGTGTGTGGGGGGGGGGGGGGGGGGTATATGCCCCGTATTCCGACTGCGGAAGAAAAAACATTCTATTTATTTGTTTACAGCACAACAGATGTTGAAATCTAATTACATTAGTTCTTCAGAACAAAACTGCTTTAATACACGTGCAACCCCAAGGAAGTAAGCGTAACATTTGAATAGATGTCATGCACGTGTAACTCGTGAGTGGAATTGGAGAGTTTCATTAAATGCATCTCGGATACTTTCACCTTAAACAATGTTCGACTTGTTAGTATTCGTCTTGTTGGAATCGTCTTGTTGGGATAGTTTACACATTCGTCTTGTTGGGGTGACACATATTTAATTGTTTTTTGGGATCAAACGCAGATGCTTTCGGTGCACTTTCTCCTATAATTGGTTGACAAGGTACAGTTAAAGTTATATGAAACGGTAAACAATTCTAGATCTCAGTAACTATAACAATGTTATCAAAAACTGAAGAGGGGATGAGTTCTAGATGTACTACCCGTAGTGACACGAAAATATATGAAGTGACACAAGAACACGTCCTGCTATGGGCTTCGGCTTTCCGGCATTTGAATCTAGATGTAATTGCTCGTCGTTATTTCAACTTCAAAAAAAAATAATTCTCATACAGTCGACTTTCTTGGCATTAAATATACCATAGATGGAAACTCCGATCAAGTCCGATTAACTCTCTGCACACTGATGTCAAAATACTAAAACATCAAGTGGTCATTTTTCCCATAATACAACTAAGAATTTAATCAATTCAATCTTCTTTGACAGAGCTCCATGAACTCTGTCAAAGAAGACTGAATTGGTTAAATTCCGAGTTCTATTATGGGGAAAATTTGCATCCCAAAATTTAGACATTTTGACATCAGTGTGGAGAAGCTTAACAGAGAATCGCGTTAGGTCTAATTTGAAAGTTGTTGCTTTTTAGTTTTTAGACAATTTTGCTCAATTTATTAATAACTCGGACACTGTGCATCATTTCGAATCAAATTTGCTGCACATACACAAGACTCTCTACTTTTTCAAGAACATCGGTCTGATTTTCATTGTCTCTTCATTTATGACTACACACTCGAGACTCATGTTATTTGGTCTTTCCACAGACCACCTTAAAACAAAATTAACTCGCCGTAACCAAACCGCAATTTTATTCACAATTTCGTTCAGCGAATGAAACACTTAACTGTGCGCATGCGCGGAAATGACGCAATATTTGATCGAAAATCTGGTACTCCGCACGCACCCGGGACGGGGTCCGTATTAACGTTGTTTTGTGTAATTGCCGAGTCAAGAGTTTAAGAAAGCCTGCTTTGAGGTGATTCTAAAGTCGATGAAATTTTGAGGTGAAGCCATCACACTGAAAATGACAACACCTCATGAAAAATCAAAACATTGCAGGCAGTGGATTGGGTTGTCGGGGGCGATCGCCTTTTCTCGTTCGATATCAAGTGATTTTTATAACACAAATTGAATCTAATGATGCAATTAATGTTTTCCTGAAATCTCTTTTTTATGTGCTCTATAAATTGGGAAACTTAGTTTACTTTGAAATTCCCAAGTCTGATATTCCCAAAACACAAATTGCATGTGCGCAAATTATGCATCAAATTGAAGGTTATGATGAAAAGAACGCGAAAAATATACGCAATCGACTCACATAGTAGACAGCAGGCAACAGTGGTTCCTGGAAGTCTGCTACTGTATTCGTACCAGAGTTGATAATAAAATAACATTTCAGGAGAACAACTCGTGGTCAAATGGTTTCAGATATCCAAGAACAAAGCTATGAAATTAAAATTCTTCAAAACGCAGCGACAGAGCTTCGCGGGGGTAAATTCCAAAACTCGCGGCTTTATTTTCGTTGTCTGTTTGTTTACATTTCGGTCAAGGTCATCGGGGCCGAAAATGCATCGGTATAAAATGCCGTCTAATAATGAGACAAGCCGCCTTCATACAACACATTATTATTACATGGAGACTGCATAGTTGCCATTCTATTTACAAGATATCATGAAACCTGTTTGAATTTCTTAGTATTAAGCGGTTGTTTTCGTTGAAAATTCGTGGTATCGTGTGATATGCGCATGCACTTCGGCAATGGAACCCTTCTTCAATAAAAAAATGCAGACAGAGTTGGCCTTTCCCCGAATGCATTCCTGTCGCTGACGCGTAAAGGGTTTTGAGTGCCTAACTTTGTTGGAGATGTTCCTATTTATTTTGTGTTAAAAAAATTAACAGACGTGCAAATCATTTATAATTATCCGCAGGGCCAGAGGGGGCGGAACCTGGGGACACAGGGAACACGTGCCCCTCCACCCTTTTCCACAGATATGTTGCGTTGTTACACAATGAGTCAAAATGGGCGTATCCAGGCATACTTGTGATATATATTATTTGTAAACCTAAACAACATTTGGCCAATGAATCCCTCTTCGGTCGCTAGAGTCCGTTTCTTCTACTTCGACCATCTTCCATCCCGAAGTCTGGCCTTCGGGTTGGAAGATGATTGAAGTAGAAGAAATGGACAGGGCAGTGACGATACCGAGTCATGCTCATCTAAACAAGACACTCCAGTGTGTCACGGCACATTTACCGATATACGATTGTAACTTTTTCACCACTGGGCTGAACCCTGATAGCCTTAAATATTTGTGCCCCTCCAATTTTATCGAGGTTTCGCCGCGTCTGCGCAGGGCTGTCAGTTTCAGACCCAACGCCCACCACTATACAATGCTACTCCATATATTAGAGTTTTGGTCATTTCACCGATACTGCCAATAGTTGTCGTGGTGGGGAGTCCATTTTTATTTTGAAACATATTTTTACCAATGGCTTAACAGTATTTGGGGCTCTTGTGAAAGGTATTCACTACAACCCAGGAGGACAGATGACAAAGACAGGAGCTCTTTGATGGCTAGGTGGTTTGGGGTGGGTGGGTAGGTCGGGGTGGGGTTCTCTCCTCAGAAATGTTTTTATAAATGTGCTATAAAATGAAGTATTCTAGAGACTTTGCTGTGAAAATCCTCTTTGGTGTTGGAACAGCGAAAATTACTTTTTTTAACAGGATGTTTCAAATTTCACAATTTTTGTCTTAGGTCAAGATAAAATTGGTAGAATTGAAACATGCTGCTAAAAATATTACTATTAATGAAGTAGGGTGCATTGTCAGATTGTGGGTACGGCGTTTACCATCATAATTTGTAGTGGTGGATTTTGAGGACTGAACTCTGACCTCAGTTCAACTCAAAATGCGATGGTGAAAACACAAGTAACATTCAACGACGGTCAATACTAATAACCAAACCCTAGGCTGACATTCTATTATCCATACTCACAATATCACTGTCTCTTTTTTCTCCTAATGACCTGATCCATCATAACTTACATCTCTCTCTCTCTCTCCATAGGCTTGTATAGATCTTTCCTCTCCTGTCGCTCGCCACCCACCTCCAACACACCATGCACCTCGCTTCTTTCCGAACCCAAACCAAGGCATGAATTTCATGCCCTAGTTTAGGTTCGGACGAGCCATGAATCAGTCCAATGAAATGCAAAACTGTGACGTACTGACGGACTGTTAGGAATAAAATACAGGCTGTTACACATGGTTCGCCCCGTCTTGAGAAAATGGTTAATCCTCTTAGTCGAGAAGACCCATTTCCAAGCATCTGTGGCAGGTAAGAGGCAGAGAGAGGTTTCACTGAAACCTATCGCATCCTTTTCAGATGCAAAGAAATTGGACTTCTCGAATTTAAATTACCGTTTCAATGGAGAACGATCTGGAATAGATTATGTCAAGATTTTGTACTGGCCTTTTTGGCTTCTGAAACCTGTTATGGTTTTTGGCACCTGGTAAATATGTTCTTTGTGTTGGTCCGCTTCTTTCTCGGCTTACCCAGGATTTTAAACGTTTAAACAAAATGAATAATGATTGATTGTTCAGTAACAATAATAATTAATTCATGCAGATAATGATATCTGGGGATATTAAGTAAAATTCATGGAAATGACATTTAAGTATTTTTACTTTCGTTCAATGCCGATCGTAAACGAATGTGAAAACTCTTATTTTAGGCTAAAAAAGTGTTTGGATTCTCAGACCTCATTGAATTTGAACCCCCTCATTGGACATTTTATCGCTTTTCGTTGTCTTCCAATATTAGTACAAACTCAAGGAGGCCCGAAACTTTTTACATTTTTTGATTGATGCATATTTATTTAGTTGCGTCTCCAATTTGTTTGCCTTGTTACAATTTAAGGGAGAGATTGGGCACTCTGCCATAGACTGTTACGAGGCAAATCCCCAGAGATTTACTTCAAAGATACTTCAAAGATAATATGAAGAGCATCAAAAGAATAGGAAGCCTTTGAATTGCATTACCTACAGGTTGTTTCTAGAGGAATGTTTTCTATTTCAAATTAAAAGTGTATTCATTTGTGAAAATATGCACTTTCTATATTTCTGTGTGTAAAAGTAAAGAGACCATCGAAATCCTCTCCATGTTTTGTCACATTTTTCTAAAGAAACCTAAAAATTGAAAATTCCCCCATCCCTCACTGACTTGAAAAGAAAATTGCCTGGGAATCAATTAATTTATTTTGTGTGACCTTGCATATAGATAGCTGTGCTACTTCTAGTTTTGGTTTTGCTCATATCGCTATTTATCATATGACTCGTCCGTTTTGTTCACTTTAAAACATTTCATATTTTGTTTTCATATTAATCAGTGATAAATAAAGCCTTTCGTCAATTTCATTGGTCAATTTCAAAACTAGACAATTTGATTGGCTGAACAAAAATAACCTGGGCCACATTTCCATAATTTGCATAATTAGAGATGGGAGCTTTCATTGGTCAATTTCAAAACTGGACATTGTGATTGGCTAAACAAAATACACCTGGGTGATATTTGCATAATTTCAGTAG
Source organism: Pictodentalium vernedei (assembly GCA_031216915.1). NCBI lineage: Eukaryota > Metazoa > Mollusca > Scaphopoda > Dentaliida > Dentaliidae > Pictodentalium > Pictodentalium vernedei. Next base: position 44,251,662 of record CM062292.1, on the reverse strand, counting down.
GGAGAATTTACATTATCTGTCCTATTTAGGGTGGGTTATATTGTATTAATCTTTTACCTACAAGAAAAACGCTATTCATTTTTTTATTTTTTTTTTTTTTTCATTTTTTGCTTCCAAAACATAGGTTATGACCCCTCATTGGAACGAACTCGACAAGCTCGTACCAATGAAGGGTCATAACCTATGTTTTGGAGGCAAAAAATGAAAAGTTTTAGTTATACGAGGATGTTTTTTCCAAGTGCCGTCTGCAACACAAGTTAGGTGATGGGTTAAAAAGTCATATTAAGTGGCTAATTTGTGCGTATGTGTGTCATATGAAAAAGAGATTATGAAATGAGTGTTTTTCTCATATAATATTTATGAAAGTCGTCCGAATTTTCCGTTTGGGCTCGCCAGAGGCTCGCCAAAACGGAAAATTCTTAGACTCGTTTCATAAATATTATGTGAGAAAAACACTCATTCCATATCCTCTGTAAATTATTAGAAGTAACATATAATATTTCTGGATATAATTTTGACTGTTATTTTAAACTCAAAAGATTATGAGCTATTGACAAACAATTAATCAACCACAACACTGTTTTGGGGCCCCTAATAATTATGTTGGAATCGTTGGGGGTCTCTAAATTAGTGCAGTTGTTGGGGGCCCTTAGGAGACGTCCTAACCTCATTCCATTAGCGTTACGTCACTGATTTCGACAGGGCGCTTCCACCTCCTTCAGCCCAACGAAACATCCTCTAACAAGTTCGAGCGATCAATTTCTCCCAAAACGCTCGCTGGAATTTTGTGTCAGTAAAGTTGATTTCTTTCATTCAGGCAATGGTGACATCAGGGTAGAGGGTCGGGGGGGGGGGAGCTACAACCCTCTATCGGGACGGCAACACACACCCCTCCGCGCTTCCAGTGGGGAAACTGTCTCCATTTTTGTAGACTTGTCGGGGATTACTCTAGCCGGCCCGTCAGGGAGCAGAGGCTCCCTTGTAAGGGCAAACGTGGCGTCACCATTGCATTCAAATTATATTTACGGAAACTTGACGTTCATGGTGAAAGAATGTCAATGAAAACAAATAATATTGGGACAGGAAACCGATATAAAAGGTATGGGGGAAACGACCAATGTCACCATTGGGTTCGGTTTGTGTAAAAGTAATCACTTGGTATCAGGAAGAGTGATTGCCCCCGTTTCACAGTCCACTGCCTACAATGTTTCGAATTTTCAAACCAAAAGCATGGCGGACTGTTTCGCCTTCAATACACCACACAAGGAAGGGTTTCATTTCAACTTTTGTGATCATTTGTTAAAAAAAGTAGACACAACTGTTGTAGTGCATTGTCATTTACCAGTTGAACGACGTGTGTCGGCAGAATTTTCGAAAACCAGACCATACAAATTTGATTTTTTCAGCACGTGTTTTTATATAGGTGTTTTAAAGCACCAAAACCTTTGAAAATACACGTTGAAAAGATTCTAAGATGGACTAAGTGTGATGAACTGTCATCCCATCCCTTGTATCTAAGGGCAGAGTATTTTCTTTAGTTTGAAATATGTTCATCAAATGTTGCCATTTTCAGTGGCATGGCTTCATCTCAAAATGGCATTGACTTTAGAATCATCTTTACCTTCAGCTGTTCAAATGGAACTTTGATGATGGAAAACAGCTCAATTGATTTTACTTATAATTGACAGAGAGTGTTTCGTGATGCATGTGTGTCTTTTTAGTTTTCTTAGAATACAACCTTCTGTGACAAGTCGGTTACACCATATGTGATAGTAGGAACAGTTTGAACATGATGTTCATTAGCAACACTGTTTGGTGGGAGAGTCTAACTTGCGGAACGGATATGATCTCGCTAAACGAAACTTGGAGATTCTTCAAAATGTTGCAGCTCGTCGAATAACCGGATCAATTAAATCAGCAGCACTGGAGGTAGGGCTGAAACGGTTGGCTCATTTTCACAACCGACTAACCGATAGCTACAATCGGAAAATATTCGGTTATCCGTGGCCACTATTTCACCGAATATGGGATCAAAATTGTATAGACTGGAAAGCAGTGTTCGCAGAAACTATTCCATTATGTGTCTAAAACGAACGTTGTCGAGTACTCGACAACGTTCGTTTGTATACAAACTACGGAATAGTTTCTGCGATTACTCCGTATTCACGGAAATTCCCGATCATTAGCGAAGTCTTGAACGCCAAAATCGATTATTCCTTAATAAAAACAAAACGGCTTTGAGGAGTAATCCATCCCAAAGGAGAAGCGACAGATTTACTACGTTTTAACTATTGCTACCAATATTTCGGATAACCGGTTGACGGTTTTTTTCTAATCGGTTAGGTAGGTAAATGGTTTCAAACAGGTTATCCGGTTAACCATTTCAGTAATAACTGGAGGCGGTTAGAGGGCAACTTGGGTGGAAGCCGGTTAAAACAGAATAGATGTGGGGAAAGTATGCTACCTAAATTACCTAGCAAACCTCCCAAACAGCAGATAGAGTAAAACGACGATTAACTGTATTTAGGACTTCATCAGACACGATGGACAATGCAGGTGAGGAAGAATTATTCTATGGAGACTGCACATCCAGATCCAGAGGTGATCGAGAGTTGATCCAGAGGTGAACCTTAGCAATTGTATGGGAAGAAGAGTGCTCGAGGTTTGCAATAAAAGGTGTCGAATCGATATTAGGGTTAGGAGGGCAATGAATGGGCCATAAAGAAAAGCACCAGTTTTGGAGAACTGCACAGATGAATCTATGGGATAGGCATTGTTGGTCAAAGTGAGACCAAATTCGCTGGAGTTGGGGGAAAATGTGGGAAAGGCGAGGAAACAGAGTGCTAAATTTGCAGCTCAGGAGTTACGATAATCTTGTAACAATTTATTTTAGAATGTTCAACATACTCCCCCAATAGAATAAGAATCATTCACAGATAAATAAACGGATGGGATGAAAACAGGTGAAATAAATGGATTGGGAGGGAACTTTGGGAAAGGGAAAATATTATAGTTGGGGAGAGTGACAAATCGACGAAGGGAAAAATTGAAAAGCAGTCTGTGTCTGAATGCTGTGTGATTAGGGGAAAGAATGAGGGAAGAATGAATTAGAGAGAGAGCGGGGTTGATGAACCCCTCCTAATTAGAGGAACCCGGAAAAAAAATAAAACGAACCATTACCTTAAACTTATATTTAGTGAGTATGTGTTTTAGTTTAGACACTGAACTGAATTTAATAGTTTGTGGTCATTCTCTGTCAGCAATACTCAAATCAGAAGCCTTATACTATACCGAGATTCGAGAGTGAGAATACATCATCCATTGAATGCAACATGGCGCCAAGCTCAAGAGTTACAGATGACGTCTTGTTGCGCTAAATCGACAAAATATTAACCGTTATTGCTCACTTACGCTCCTGTTGTCCTGTTGCTAACGACGTTGAAAACTCTGTTCGTGTCTTATATTTTCAAAATTGTTTCTTTTTTTCTGTGTGTGTGTTTGTTTTGGTATTTTTTTTCTTACTTGTTAGTTTCTCTGCTTTATCAGTAGCGCCATAGAGTATAGTTCTAGGCCAGTGTAATCAACATAATGATTTTCTTCACTTTACCAAATGTTTCTCCCATGTGCCGTAATGAAGCGCTATAAATCGATACGTGGTTTCAAGTAGGGAATTTAATATTACATCTTGCAGCAATTTCAACGACTTTGGAAACCTTAAAAAAGCAATAAACCTCTCCATGGCGGGCCTTTGAATGCGATTAACCTTCATTGGGGAAATTGCTCAAAGCGAAGCAGGCTAACAGCTCACATAACGTGGTGTATAAGTCTGTCGGAGTGGTCTCTTAGAATTCATTAACCTTCTCTTGTGATCGATACTAACGCCTTAATCCATTTTAATTCCCTGAAAAGACGCACTCGAAAGGAAACGATAACAGCGTACATCTTGAGTGTGCATTCAAAATAAAATAAAGAATTCCTTAGATTAATTATTAATGTTGAACACCAACTGCGTGGATGCACGATGGCACAGTGTACTGAGGCGTACAGCACGTGTCTTCAACCAATTCTAACCCTGCTTGTGTGGAGCTAGAACGTTGGAGAGTCTGACAGTTCGTCCACTGAGTTCCAATGGTACTATGTGCCTACTGGCAGTCTACTGGCACATAAAACACATTGGAACTCAGAGGACGAGTTGCTCGCCGATGTTTAGTGTTTCTCTCCGGGTACTTGGCCTTTCTCCATCCGTACAACCGTCCGACATGAGGTGACTGGCTGTCAAAGGCGCTATTAAGCCCAAATAGGAAAATCTGCATCAAATGATTCAAATCGTTCTCCATCGGTTTTTTGTTATAAAACAATGTCTGCCAAATTAGTTAGTGAATGTTGTCGAATTCTAACAGCACATTATCTGATTCGACTACGAGAGCTATAGCTAGTTTGGTTAGGCATTCGACATCAAGCAGAAAGATCGACGGTTCGATCCTGACCCTTGCCATCTGCTTTATGTCCTTGCGCAAGACACTTAACCCCGTCTTCGCAGTGACGCCGAATACCGTGCGTACGTCATGACGATGGTGCACTTGCCGGCAACCGCTGCTACCTTTGCTTGTGTCATATAGTAAGCCTGAGAGTCTGAGAGTTGCTGTTCGGTGATTCTCTCAGAGTTGTCCGGTTTCCACCACCAACGATATGACCATTTTTAATCCTTTTTGTTTTACAAGGATTGGCGACCAAGTTATGCATCTTGAATTAACGGCTATTCTTGGCCCAATGGCACAGGTGTGTATGATCACCTTCGTAGAGGCAACTTGGTAGCCTCGCTCTTCTCGAATACTACGAAGGGATCTTCAGCCTGCACGGAGTGTGACTCCCTCCGCACAGAGGACAGCCATTTTACGCCCCCATCCGATAGGACGGAACACTGTGACAGCATCACAATTGATGCTGACAGAGAGTGTTCCGACACCTCGAGAACATTCCTCGTCCAAGGATCGATCCCGGGTCTTTTGACATGAGAGACCATCGCACTTATCCACTCAGCCACCACTCTCTCCTTGGTTGTTGAAAGTGATGGAAAAGCCAATAAACCAACAAACAAACCTGACACGAATAGAAGACATCTTAAAAAACGTCATGATGGTAAAGTTTGTTATTTTTCCCGCTAAACCCTATATTATGACCCCTATTGGAACGGGCGCGACGAGCGAGCTCGTTCCAATGAGGATTATCAGCAATGATTTGGAGACAAAAATTACCAAAAAAAAATTAACTATAATTTTTGTGAATAACACTGTCTCGATATTATCGTTACGTTTCATTCAAGGCTCACTGTACTGGCATAACAGAGATTGTTTCCAAATGCAACAAAATATGTACTGCATTTTGTTTGGCTGAGAGGTACAGTGTAACTTGCAATCGACAGTAGCTTTTTTTACACCGTGGTTATCCACGGTGTAAAAACAAGAATACACAATAGCAGGGTATATGGCTAAAAAAGTACCCATTTTTAATAATTAATTCATACCTTCTACTCGGTTTTGTTAGAACAAAAATAAAAATTCAGGAAATTTAATATTTATGTGTAATAAAATATTACAGATATGGATGTCATTGGAACTGGCTCATTGAGCCAGTTCCAATGACATCCATATTTGTCTGGTTGTATTAAGAAACTTACAAAGTACAAATCTTCTGTTAGTTTTTTCCACAATTTAGGTTAAAGTATTAAGTACATCAAAATTCTTGGAAATAAATCCGTTATCCTTGTGTTTTCCAGGGTGTATGGGAATTTACACCGGTCTGGGAACTCATACACCCTTTGGCTTTGTCTCAGGGTGTATGAGTTCCCAAAACCGGTGTAAATTCCCATACATGGCTCAGCATCAGCTGAGAGTGTTTTTTTCTGAGGACGTTTCACGATAACATTACTTTTTAATATAAGCAAGGCTCCAGAACTCATTGTGTACGCATAAGCAGCCCTCGATATCCTATAGCCATTCAACCAATTCAATATGTACTCATCTTACAGATTGATGACTTCCCTTCTGCTTTTCTCAACAACTGAAACAAAGTCAAACAAGAAAACGTTTTGTGCAAGCACAAGCGCGGGATAAACTGCCCATGAAACACTCTTATTTTGTACATGTCATGTAATCCTTTTGTATTGGAACATAAACAAGAAACATTCTGTGAACAGTGCAGAATCTCTCTCACAAAATGAAGGTGAATGCCGAATCTCAAAGCATTGTGACTGGGTTATTCAAAGGAAATTAGTCCAAATAATTTCAAGTTTATTGGACAGAGTTCCAGGCTATGGGGGTTAATATCCTCCATGGCAAACACTTGAAAAGGCACCCCCACCCACACACAAATACTTCCCCCCTACCGTCCCCCAACGACCAGCTTCTTGCACGAATTGTCAGGTACGAAACTTGACTTGGAACTGCCCCGGCATCATCTCCAAGTATAGTCAGTCGGAAAATATCCGGTTATCCGTGGCCATTATTTCACCGAATATGGGATCAAAATTGTAGAGACTGGAAAGCAGTGTTCGCAGAAACTATTCCATTGTGTGTCTAAAACGAACGTTGTCGAGTACTCGACAACGTTCGTTTGTATACAAACTACGGAATAGTTTCTGCGATTACTCCGTATTCACGGAAATTCCCGATCATTAACGAAGTCTTGAACGCCAAAATTGATTATTCCTTAATAAAAACAAAACGGCTTTGAGGAGTAATCCAACCCAAAGGAGAAGCGACAGATTTACTACGTTTTAACTAGTGCTACCAACATTTCGGATAACCGGTTGACGGTTTTTCTAATCGGTTAGGTAGGTAAATGGTTTCAAACAGGTTATCCGGTTAACCATTTCAGTACTAACTGGAGGCGGTCAGAGGGCAACTTGGGTGGAAGCCGGTTAAAACAGAATAGATATGGGGAAAGTATGCTACCTAAATTACCTAGCAAACCTCCCAAACAGCAGATAGAGTAAAACGACGATTAACTATATTTGGAACTCCATCAGACACGATGGACAAGGCAGGTGAGGAAGAATTATTCTATGGAGACTGCACATCCAGATTCAGAGGTGTCCAACAACGAAGATGTAATAAGTCTGAGTTGATTGATGTTTTGCGGATTTAATGCATAGTTTATTGCGCGAGGTGTAAGAACAGGACACAATTCTCAACTGGTCTCATTCAGGGGCGGACAGGCCGTATGGTTAACCAGGAAAATTCCCGGTGCCCCCCCCCCCCCTATTGGGTGGCTGAGGCCCCAAAATTAATGCAGCCCAACACCCGCTGGTTCTTGAAAGTACTAAACCGCACAAACACGGCCAGCATTGCTTGTAGACAAGTGCATAATCGACTTGTAGTGCGCCAGAGTACACAGCGCTACTGAGCCTCCAGCTTGTTTGATCGGGATTCAGTGCCTTGCTCAAGGACACAGCACAGTCAATGAGATCTGGACCGAGCCGTGGACCCTTCGGTTTGTTCGCTCAGAAAGTCGTCTTCATATGTATTTCTAGACAGATGCAATTCTGCGGCGCATTTGGAATAAATGCAAAAAGAGAATTTGGACCGGATCTCGGCAGTAGTAAGGGATGCCACTTGGACGAACTAATTTAACACTGACATTCCCAAAGACATTTGTTCGCCAGAGTACATCCAGGTTCGTGTTTACTCTCGCGAACTGATTTAACCTTGAAAATTCCCATAGACGTTTTTTTCGCCAGAGTGCCATCGGCCGATGGCACTCTGGCGAAAAAATGTCTGTGGGAATTTTCAGTGTTAAATCAGTTCTCCAGAGTACACACGAAATGATGGCACTCTGGCGAAAAAATGTCAATGGGAATTTTCATTGTTAAATCAGTTCGCCAGAGTACACACGAAAAGATGCCACTCTGCCGAAAAAATGTCAATGGGAATTTTCATTGTTAAATCAGTTCTCCAGAGTACACACGAAAAGATGCCACTCTGCCGAAAAAATGTCAATGGGAATTTTCATTGTTAAATCAGTTCGCCAGAGTACACACGAAAAGATGCCACTCTGCCGAAAAAATGTCAATGGGAATTTTCATTGTTAAATCAGTTCGCCAGAGTACACACGAAAAGATGCCACTCTGCCGAAAAAATGTCAATGGGAATTTTCATTGTTAAATCAGTTCTCCAGAGTACACACGAAAAGATGCCACTCTGCCGAAAAAATGTCAATGGGAATTTTCATTGTTAAATCAGTTCTCCAGAGTACACACGAAAAGATGCCACTCTGCCGAAAAAATGTCAATGGGAATTTTCATTGTTAAATCAGTTCGCCAGAGTACACACGAACCTGGATGTACTCTGACGAACAGATGTCTATGGTAAGTTCAGTGTTAAATTCGTTCGACCAAGCGGCATCCATTACTACTCGCGACTGAGTCATGATCCGGCCGAAATTCTCTGTTCGTGTTTGTGATCACTATATTGTATGTAAACAAGTTTATATATTTCGGGACCATCGTTAATCTATGAAATGGCTGGTTTCTTTTCGGGGTTAAAATCAGAACTTTATCAGTCTTAGCCGAAACAGTTTTAATTCATGGGATGTCTGGATAGAGAAAGTAAAGCCATAGCAACAGAAGTTCAGAATGTACACCATAGGGGCGTAAACAATCTAACAAACAATCGGTTGGAATATCTTAACATCTTTTTGTAAGAAGTTTTTCTAAAATATCTTCCTTATATTGGTATGTCACCATATGCGCCGCTATATTGATTTTCAAAATATTTAATATTTAACGATCTTTTGTTAACTGAGGATATAATTTTGTTTTATAGTTCATATATGCATTGTGAAATTACAATGTCTACCCCAATGCCAATAATCATCTCACTTGTATAGGCCTATCATTATATTCACTAAATACCATGCACAGTTGGACTCATGTGTCACGAAGTACACATCGTTTTGAGAAAGTTTAATCCCCATGGCATCTGACCAATTCTTACCCAGACCAAATTCGTTAGTACTTCGTCCTCGACGTTACTCGGGGGTTCTCTCTGGGTACCCCGTATTCCTCCTCCTGTAAAACTGTTTTACACGAGGTGACCCTGGCTGTGGAAAGTGTCGTTAAACCCCAATAATAAATAAATAAATAACCATAATCGTTTTAAGTGCACACACGTTTAAAACAAACACACCCTCACGCACCTACACGCATATAATTTATCTACTCACAGGCAAACACACACTTAACACAAACAGCATGGCACACACCCTCTAGGTTTCACTGCGTCGTGCAATTCTGAAGCCATATATTTTCTCTCTTTTGTAGTTTTCTGAGCAAACGGAAGGTAGGCGGAGTCTCTAATAGCGGAAATAACAACAGGTTCTCAAATTAAATTCATCGACTGGTAAAAAATAAAACAAAACAAAAGGAGAAAACATGAGAAAGAAGAGAAAATTCTCTCGAGGGACAATCGTCTATTGTTTAACAGTTCGTCCCCTGAGTTCCAATGTGTTCTATGTGCCTACTGGCACATAGAACACATTGGAACTCAGGGACGACTACTGTTGTTGTAGCAGCCTGTTTGTGTTGGCCTGTTTGAAAGAGCCTGTTTTTAGTGGCATGTTCAGGGGAGCCTGCTTGTGCTTGCAGTGGCCTGTTCGGGATCGGTTACACTCGCTTCACGAATTTGCCCACGTAGATTTCATATTTATCCTGAACAAAGAACAATGTCATTCAAGGGCCAAACTTTACGGCGGGTTATTAGCGCCACATACTTTTTAGTTATTAAATTGCAGCTGCAATTTATTAAATTGTACCTGTCATTTAGCTAAATTTAGCATCCTCGATCTCATTGGTCAAGCTAAATTGCAGCTGTAATTTATCTCAACCAATCAGGGACACGGGCACGATATTTAACCTTGTTTCAGTGTTTGGTGAGAGCGGAAGGGAAGTCATTAGTCTGATAGGTGAGTATATAAGTGCACATATTGAATTGGTTGAAATGGCTATAGGATGTCGGGCATTGCTTGCGCGAACACAATGAGTTCTGCAGAATAGCCTTGCTTATATTTATAAGTAATGTTATAATGTCATAAAACATCCTCAGAAAAAAAACACTCCCAGCTGATACTGAGCCATTAGGTGTCAATGAGGAGGGGAGTTCTATCTTTCTACCTGGCCAATCAAGACTGAATAAAACTGAAGCTATCGCCCAGTTGGCCTCCAAATTTTCCTGGAAAAGGTTATTATCATAGCTTATTAATCTTCACTGGGATGAGATCGTTCTATTGGGGAATTATGAGGTACGCTTTCGAAACACATTCAATTTCTTATATTACTTCACTGATTGAATCTGTAAACTGAAATTGGATATGTTTCGAAAACGTAGCTTGTCCCAGTGAAGGTTAACCCGTTACCTAACATGAAAAGCAGACGACACCTGCAAAAAAAATTCTTGAATAACTAATTTTTTTCATTTTTTGTCTCAAAAACATAGTTTATGACCCCTCGTTGGAACGAGCTCGACGAGCTCGTTCCAACGAGGGGTCATAACCTATGTTTTTGAAACAAAAAATGAAAAAATAATAAAAATTCATTGGCGATTTTTGAGAATCGCGCTGGCCGGTATTGGCCGTTACGTTGGGTAAAGGGTTAATAAGTTACGATTTTGAAGCAAAGAGAAAAGCACACGTTTAGCATGAAGCAAAATGTGGGTGACGATTTTTGTCTACATAAGCGCTGATTTTCTTTTAACTTTAGTTACGCTCTTAAGGCAAATTGATTTCGATTAATTGGAAGGGCTTGGGAATCTTTACCGGGAAAATTTTGGAGGCCAACTGGACGATAGCTTCAGTTTTATTCAGTCTTGACTGGCCAGTTAGGAAAGTAGAACCACGACCCACCCCACCCCTTCTCACTTACACCTCATGGCTCAGCATCAGCTGAGAGTGTTTTTTTTTTCTGAGGACTTTTTATGATAACATTACTTTTTAATATAAGCAAGGCTCCAAAACTCATTGTGTACTCACAAGCAGCGCTCGATATCCTATCGCCATTCAACCAATTCAATATATACTCATGTTACAGATTGATGACTTCCCTTCTGCTTTTCTCAACAACTGAAACAAGGTCAAACAAGAAAACGTTTTGTGCAAGCACAAGCGCGCGATAAACTGCCCATGAAACACTCTTATTTTGTACATGTCATGCAATCCTTTTGTATTGGAACATAAACAAGAAACATTCTGTGAGCAGTGCAGAATCTCTCTCACAAAAAGAAGGTGAATGCCGAATCTCAAAGCATTGTGACTGGTTATTCAAAGGAAATCAGTCCAAATAATTTCAAGTTTATTGGACAGGGTTCCAGGCTATGGAGGTTAATATCTTCCATGGCAATCACTTGAAAAGGGACCCCCACCCACACACAAATACTTCTATAATATAGATATATCGCGAATTGGGAGAAAATATTCACGCAGACATCCCGTCTAATACAACCGAGGGTGGATGTATCATAACAACTTGATTCTAAAAAGTTCTTCTTGGTTTGGAGGTGGCATAACACAACACTAATATTGATAACATTGAATACGGTGAATCCCAGTTTAACAACGAATTCCGCATATTTGTCGATCTAGTATGTATATACTACTCAAAGTTTGCTAAGCACCAAGTATATGCAACCACCTGTTTTACGTTTTAGTTGAAATATTGTTATGAAAAGTGTATATATTTTTTATTTAATTATATCTTTAATGATTTAAGTACAGAAATTAAGATTTTATTTGTGTTTGACATTATTTTTTAGCTTTTGAATACGATAACCATTGAAAATGGATATTATTGTTAAAAGAGGAATTTTTTCAAATTTGCCAAAAAGTTGACGGCGCGAACTGATATGGGTTCAATATCGAGTATGGGACCCATTATTGTTAATTGCAGCTTGACAACGCTTTCTCGTGCTCCCAATCAGGTTCCTGGTGGCCCTTTTGGGGGTTTTGTTCCATTCTTGGACCATCATGGCACCAAGCTCCTGGACACTTCTTGGCTTGACTGGACGGGCTGAAATTGCAAGCTGCAACTCATTCCATACATGTTCGATTGGATTGAGGTCAGGGCATCTTACTGGCCAGTCCATAAGCTCAATCCCCTCTCCCTGTCGGTAGTCCCGGACAGCATAGGCAACATGAGGACGGGCATTATCGTCCATCAGAATGAATCTATCACCCACTACACCTGCATACAATCAGACGTGGGCATCCAGGATCTCATCAATATACCGCTTTGCAGTCAATGTACCACGGTCAAGGACACAGAGCTATGTACGTCCATCACAGCTGATGCCATTCCAGTCCATTATTGTCCCTCCACCACAGTGGTCATATCCAGCAATGTTGGCTGTATGGAATCGCTCTCCTGGACTTCTCCATACCATAGAACGCCTGTCTGTGTAGTCGAGGCAGTACCTTGACTCATCTGTAAAAAGGGCAGGTCGCCAATCTTCTCTGGTACATCCAACATGGTCCATGGTCCATTCATATCGTGTCTGGTGGTGGTTCTGGGACATCGGAATGCGAATACATGGTCTTCTCGATCGGAGGCTACATTCGTGCAACCTTGTCCGGACAGTCTGCATCGAAAAATTTACCCCGGACGCATTCTGAAGGTCACTGCGAAGCTAGATAGCTGTTCCAAAGCGGTTTCTACGGGTCTGAATGATCAAAAACCGGTCTTCAGCTGCAGATGTTGCCCTGTTTCTGCCACCACCATGCCGTCTTACTGTTGTGTCATACTGCTGAAATCTTGCTCAGGCTCTGGTGATCAGCGTATGGTGCACACCAAGGGCTTCACCAACCTGACGATGCGTAGCCCCTTGCTCCACCATCCCAACAGCCCGCCCCATTTCTGCTTCAGACAAAGTTCTTCTTACATTTGCATTCGCTATATTCAATCATTAAATCACAAGGGTTTGTGTTGCAATGAAGACTGAATACCCTACACATGCCATGTTCATGTAGACAGTACACGAACACATCATGAAAATCAAGGGGTACATGCTTTTCATGACTGTCACGAAAAGTCTGCCTGTCAAGAGAGCTAATGTAAACACTGGGGACCATCTCGATACATTCCTCAATCATATCCACCAAAAATATCGCAAATATGTCAAAAGCAAATTTCACAATGATCTGTCAAATATTTGGTGCTTAGCAAACTTTGAGTAGTATAAATCTTAACCCTTTACCCTACATGAAAAGCAGACGACACTTTCAAACAAAATTCTTGAACAACTCATTTTTTTATTTTGTTTCTTAAAAACATAGGTTATGACCCCTCATTGGAACGAACTCGATGAGCTCGTTCCAACGAGGGGTCATAACCTATGTTTTTGAGACAAAAAATGAAAACATAATGAAAATTAATTGGCGATTTTTGAGAATATACGGTTCCATTTTTAGTTTTTCATGTCAATTGAATCAAGCTGAGAATTCACTACTGCATGATCTGGGACAATTTCATCCCAATATGCACGCACGCACGCACGCACGCACGCGCGCTAAATAACGTTTCAGTGACCCTGCTTGGTTGAGTTAAATTTCTGCTGCAATTTAGCTTAACCAGTAAGAGTGAAGACGCTAAATCGTAGCTACCTTTTAGATAAATTGCAGCTGCAATTATCTAAACTGCACCTATAATTTATTAAGCCGTAGATACAATTTAGCTAAATTGCACCTACAATTTAGCTAAATTGCAGGTACAATTTAGCAAATTATAGGCTCAATTCAGCTAAATTGCAGCTACAATCTATTAAATTGTAGCTACAATTTATTAAATTGTATTTACAATTTAGCTAAATTGCAGGTGCAAGTTACTAAATTGCAGCTGCAATTTAATAACTAAAAATCACGTGGCGATAATAAAACTTCAATATTTCAAGTTCTCATTTGTTCGGAGTGGCCTTTTTTGTCATAGCATGTGTAATACCTCATCCATCAATTTTGTAATAGCGATCAATTATATCCTTAACACCTCACAAGCTTTGTAATATTACGTCAGCCTTTCAGATAATCGAGGTCACCATTTTCGCTCTTGTTTGTGACAAGGCGTCAGCTAATCATTTTTGTAATATTAAAAGCCAACTTTGGCATACCAAAAACGTACAGCGCCCAGCAAATTTTCAAGCTGCACTGACGGTCATTTCTCCTGACGGAAGAGGGAACATGGGACACTATGTGGCTTATTTCTTTATTGATTAACCGTAGCTTCTGTAGTTTTATCGTGACAGCAGTAGATGCGTACCTCTGTCATCCTTCTACCTTAGCCCACATTCTAAAATCACAGACTCAACCCAAATCAGCCTGGTGGAGTGAATATGAACCCAACTGGGTTCATATTCTCTCAACCCAGTTGATTTGGGTTGATGTTTAATCCAGTTGATTTTAGAGTGCAGTTGTATTTACTCGAGTGGGCCTTATGATGTTACCTCGACAAAACACCCTGTTCGCATTTATTTATTGGTATTTAAGGTCACATACTTATGCACAATGGCTAATCATGACCGTGACAGTTTTACGGGTGCAGGAATTCGGAGTACCCGGAGAGAACCACCGAGCAAGGACGAGCAGCTGCCAGCTCCACAACATCGTAACTCCGCACTGCAGCACACGCGGGGCTAGATTGGTTGAAGACATGCGCACCATCGACGTGCAGTACGACTTAGTGCACGGCGTCATCGTGCCCCCATGTGGACAATCGGGGTTAAGGGCCTTGCCCAAGGACACAACACGGGAGTCTGAATCGATCGCTCAGACGGTCACCCATCCAATGATTAACCGCGCTCGACTTTGCTTAACTTCGGTGATCTGCGGAGAACCGGTTACCGCAACGCCACCGCCCCCCCCCCCCCCCCCTGTTCGCATCAATAGCAATGTATGTAAAACATGCAATACAACAATAGTATCAACAAGAACAAATGGGTTGCGCGGTGGCGTTGCAGTAACCGCTTCTCGCCAGATCACCAAAGTTAAGCAACGTCGAACCCGGTTAGTCCTTGGATGGGTGGCCGTCTGAGCGATCGATTCGGACTCCCGCGTTGTGTCCTTGGGCAAGGCATTTCACCCCTATTGTCCACATGGGGGCACGATGACGCCGTATACTAAGGCTTACTGCACGTCGATTGTGCGCATGTTTTCAACCAATCTAACCCTGCCTGTGCTGCTGTGCGGAGTTACGATTTTGGGGAGCTGGCAGCTGCTCGTCGTTGTTCGGTGGTTCTCTCCGGGTACTCCGGCTTCGTCCACCCGTAAAACTGTCACCGACACGATATGACCTCGGTTGTTAATGTGTCGTTAAACCCTAACAAATAAATAACAAGAACAAATTCAAATCCGCGGTGATAATTTATCCTATTATTTGCACTTACGTGATACAACAAAAATCTTTTGGTATTACTTTTCGTCACATTAATAATTTAAACAGAAATCAATTTGTTTTAAATAAATGATACCGAATACTCACCTAAATAATGTAACAGTTATAGAGTGCCTGTGGTGGGATCTGCAATGAACGTTTACCCGATACAACTAGAAGAAAACAATGAGGAAAGCTTGTTTGAATAATAAAAATGAAACTTTCAATGACACTGTAGCTTATCAAGACTTTATGCAGCGTCTATGAAATTAAGGTCGTAATTACTTAACTCTCCTGCGAAAACCACGGTGTGTCCTTGGGCAAGACAATTCATCCCCATTGCCCACGGGGAGGCACGGTGATGTTGTGCACTAGAGCGTATTGCACGTCGATGGTGCACCTGCCTTCAACCGATGCTAACCCTGCTTGGGTGGAGTAATATGTGCAGAAATATGTGACCTTAAACACCAATAAATAAATAAATTGCTTAACTAATGAGTAAACTTTATCGTAATTATTACCTTTTTGTTATTTATCAGATAAAAAAAACTTAAAAGGTAAACAGGGCGTCCATGCATCCAAATGTGACGGATGTGTGACATTCATCATATCAAGTCATCTTGTCAAGAAAATCGACACATAAATGCAACCTGTATGGTGTGTTTAAGAAATCCAAGCTGGTTGCCACTGAGAGTGACAGAAAGTGAAATTTGACATTCTCATTTACCCATCATCAAATCGTCCCCTGAGTTCCAATGTGTTCTATGTGCCTACTGGCACATAGAACACACTGGAACTCAGGGGACGAAATGTCAATAAATCTGATGCGTAAATGCATCCTTTAGGGTGTGCTGATGAAATCAAAGATTGTTGCCGTAACCAACATCGGCCATTCCTATGCAATCATCATACTAAGTTATCCTGCCACGTTTCAAGGAAACTGATGCAGGGTGTTTTGAAAACTCCAAGATAGGTGATGTGGCTGCCATTACGGGCTGCCAAACCTTACCAAACCTCACGAACTCATCTATCTACTCATCACACTTCGTCACACGACCAAATGTCAAGGAAACTGATGCATAAATACGACCCGTAGCCTGTACTGATGAAACCCAGGATGGTTATTTGCTGTGACAGCTATTGCGAATGGACGCCATTGTGAGTGACTGACCGCGTGTGTGGCCGTCACCAACACAGGATGTTCTCATCTACTCATCATACAAATGCGTCCGACAGAATGTCAAGAAAATAACTGCAACCTGCAGAGTGTGCTGAAGAAATTCCACACTGCAAATGTGGTGGCTAGTTGTCGCGTTAGTGCTAGAATGTCCTATGACCCATAGGGGACAGGGTACCCCCATAGGGGGCAGGGTACTCCCATAGGGGGACATAGGACATTCTAGCACTCAGGCGACGTAGTATAGGCAGCCAAGCGTTACCAAAAGAGGGCGTTCTCATCTATTGCCATATTAAGTCACTCTATCAAATTTCAAGAAACTTGTTGCATAAGTGCAACCTGTAGGCTATGCTGAAGTACATCAAGATGGCAGCTGTGGTGGCCATTGCGGGTTGTAGATCATGACCAAAACCGGACGTTCTCATCTATCCATCAAACTAAGTCAGCCTGTCGAATTTCGAGAAAATTGTTGTATAAATCGTCTTGAAGGATGTCTGAACAGTGGATACCACCCATAATTTCATTCTCCAAATCTCTTTATTTAATTATCGTCCTTTATTTGCAATATACGACGTTATCGTCATCGGTCGAGGAATCAGGAAGGCAAAAAATTTTCTGTGATACATTCCCTTTCAGATTTCTTCGTACTAGCGTGTACTAGGGAGAGCGGTGGTTCAGTCGTTACTGAATTGGATTTCAAACCGAAAGGTTCAGTCCCCGTCAGAGGTAACTGCGTTCTGTCCTTGGGCAAGGCACTTAATCCCGATTGCCCACGTGGGGACGCTGTGTACTAAGGCGTACTGCATGTCGATGGTACAATTATCTTCAACCAACGCTAACTCTGCTTGTGTGGAGAATCTGGCAGTTGCTCGCCGTTGCTCGGTGGTTGTTCCCGGGCACTCCGCCTTCCTCCACCCGTAAAACTGTCCGACAAGAGTGACCTTGGCTATCGAAAGTGTCGTTAACTTCCAATAAATAATTAAATAAATGTTTAAATAGTAGCGTGTCCTGGAATTCTGATAAAATTAAGAGCACACCGTCGGTCGACTATTGGTCATATATTTAGGGTTCAGGTAATCAGCTTAACCCTTTACCCAACGCAGACGATATTAAAATTTATTATTTTAAATATCATTTTTTTTAAATTTTTCAAAGAGGTTCAACAAAACCATATCATGTGACCTCTAATTCACGTTCCAAAGAAGGGTCACATGATATGGTTTTGTTGGGTGTTTTTAAAAATAGTATTTTTTCAGCTGCTGAATTTGCGTATTACGCGGGTGGATGTGGCCGATTCGTTGGGTGAAACATGCGAAACATATGTTTTATAAGCCTTGACTACTCCAAGTAGTTACCCCGAGAATGGGAGCAATGGTAAACAAATTTTGCCCCACTGGTAAAATAGGGCTCGGAACCAACGTCTTGGGAGGGAGGCCTTTGTAGTTGGCAGCATCGGTTGGCTAAACTCGGCTTCATACCTATATTGCGGTCATGAGATAGCCAGATGTGCTAAAAGTGACCCTAAACACTAATAAAATACCAATAAATAATTAAATACATGTAAATAAATAACCTTTGTTTCAAGAACGGTGTTTGTGTACATTAACTGTCTTTGTAAATCTTAGTGAGTCCTATCTGTAACGATTTTCTTTGCGCAGGTACACCCTTGCAAGAACAACCAGCGGTTTAATGGAACTGCGTGTATCTGCACGCCTCCACTTACTGGACAATACTGTGAACAGGGCGGACGTAAAGGTTTGTATATTTATATATATTTGATGAGAGCTATGCAAAGCGTCGAAGATACCCGATTGGGAAGCGGGTTAAACCTGATTTGTTCCGACTGTGATGATTCCATCTACATCATCAAGCCATTCCTTGGTCGAAGACATGCCTTGATGGTGTAGAAAGAATATTAGTTAGTCGGGATTATAATTAAAAACATTATGACGTCTTGGAAGTTTATAAGTGAATAAATAAATATACATGAAGTAGTCGTGACGTAACGTCCTATTTAGTTTACCTAACATGAAAAGCAGACGACACTTGTAAACAAAATACTTGTAAACAAAATTCTTGAATAACTATTTTTTTCATTTTTTGTCTCAAAAACATAGGTTGTGACCCCTCATTGGAACGAGCTCGTTCCAAAGAGGGGTCATAACCTATGTTTTTGAGACAAAAAATATAAAAAAAATAATGGAAATTAATCGGCAATTTTTTGGTGAATAGCGCTGGCCGGTTTTGGCCGTTACGTTGGGTAAAGGGTTAACACGTACCATACCGGTTTTAAGGTCAAGAATGCAAATTGAGAATATTGATGGATAAGATGTGTGGGATCGAAATCCATTAGAGATATAAAAAAGTAGCGAATTTATTATAAAAAAACATAAATAAATTTGGAATTTTTTTTTTTAAAAAAAAAAGAAAAATAGAAAATAAACATTTTTAAAATTCCAAGATCCCAAGAAGAGAGAAGCGACATTTCATCTGTTACGTGAACCGACGACAAACATTCGGTCGGGTGTTTTTGCGAGGCAACTAGTCGACATCGAAATGAGACGAGGTACAACCCGGTGTTTCATTAATTAAAAGTTTTGCTGATGATGATGTTTACCACCTGGTATACACATGCGGACATCACTGCCCACGTGTGGATTAGGACCAATTCACGGTGACTGTACTGTAGGTATCACAGAACTAAATATCTTCCCATAGGCGACCATTATAATGTTCAGGCGGAAAAAAATATGATCGCATAACTTTAATTTTGGCATTCAAATATCTCTGTCAAGTATAGCCCTTCAGACAACTTTTTTCTGATCTGAAAACAGGGGGTTATGCAACAAATACGAGAGAAAAACTGACACAAAGGGAAGCACCGGTCACGTGCACATATTTTTCAGGGAATTCCCTACAAAACACACAAAAAGTAAATTGTATTTTTTAGTTCCAAAAGTCATTAGATCGCCCTCTTTTTTTATCAGGAATATTCAACTATAATGCAAGATGTCAATAAAATGTTTCAAACGTTTATTGAAACAATATATTTTCCCAAGGCTGTTTATTTTTAGAGATTACATCATATCCGAGTGCAACATTTTAAGGCGGTCCACTCTAATTTCAATATTTAGTTCCGCGATTCCTGTAGGCAGCCAAAACGTGTCTAGAAACAACTGCTAATGCACTTCTTACGATTGTAATACCTTGCACTACCAGACAAGTCGAGGTTCGGAAGAACTACATTGAACTGAACATACTTTACAGTGTTTACAGTTCTTTCACTATTAGATAAGTGGAGACTCGAAATAACTATATTAAATTGAACATATTTCCCAGTGTTAAACTCCGTTGACTCAGGTCCAGTAAAATTACCAGTCGCGCACACTTGGGCGGTAAGCGTGGCTCTCACAGAGCACGTCTACCACCCAGGTGCGCGCAACTGGTAATTTTTCCTGCAATCTGAGTCAATGAAGTGCAACCTTCACTTTTCTGTCCTGTATGAACTGGCGATTGCCGCTAGTACGCTCAATTTTAAACTTTACTTGTCGTTTAACTTGTATATCCCGTAAAGGGGCGTCTAGAGAGATTAAGAATACACATTGTGGTGGTTTTTCAACTTTATTGAATGGTATAATTGACATCATTTTACTGTGAGAGCCACGTTTACCACCCAGGTGTGCGCAAGTGTTAATTTTTCCTGCAATCTGAGTCAATGGAGTGCAACCTTCACTTTTCCTGTATGAACTGGCGATTGCCACTAGTACGCTCAATTGTAAACTCTACTTGTCGTTTAACTTGTATATCCCGTAAAGGCGCGTCTAGAGAGATTAAGAATACACATTGTGGTGGTTTTTCAACTTTATTGAACGGTATAATTGTCATCATTCTACTCTAACAACTGAACAATTGCAGAAGATAATAAAATGTGGTTAATAAATCATCACAAAAAATGCTTAGCAACAATCGATTGAACCGTTGTTCCAGAAGCCGATGCTATTGTCATCCGATTGCCTACAATCGGCCGATTGGGGTGTCCGATTCCGATCATCGGTTGAACCCTATCCAGGTGAAATAAGTAAAGCTTTACCTCGGGTTTACAACTCCACCAAGTTTGTATTCTCATTCACAGACATCCGTTTTCTGGTTACAACTTTGTCAATATTAAGATTGGAGTATTTGGTTTCAGTTATTTGCACATTTTCTTCAGTAATTTACACATTTCCTTCTTGAATGAATGATTTTGTTGACACGCTACTGCCAATTCTATTAACAATCACAGGGGAGAGCGGTGGCGTAGCGGTAAACGGTTCTCGTCAGATCACCGAAGTTAAGAAACGTCGAGCCCGGTCAGTCCTTGGATGGGTGAACATCTGGGCGATCAATTCGGACTCCCGTGTTTTGTCCTAGGGCAAGGCACTTAACCCCGAGTATCCACATGGGAGCACGATGACGCCGTGTACTAAGGTGCACTGAACGTCGATGGTACGCATGTCTTCAACCAATCTAACCTTGCCTGTGCTGCAGTACGGAGTTACGATGTTGGGGAGCTGTAAGCTGTTCGTCGTTGCTAGGTGGTTCTTTCCGGGTACTCCGGCTTCCTCCACCCGTAAAACTGTCACGGTCATGATTAGCCAATGTGCAGAAATATATGACCTTAAAACACCAATAAATAAATAAATACTAACATTCCCTCTGTCGACATTCGATGGGGGTTGTGTTTCTCATATTAATATTTTCTGTATCTTTTGATGCGTGTACATTGGATATTTGATTGGCTGAATCAGTTAACAGTTAATTATAGCACACGGTACAGTCGCTCTGAACTGGTCGGAATCCACGAACGAATGGGCAGTGATGTCCACGCATGCGTTTACAGGTAATACAAATCATCATCTGCAAAATTTTAATTAATAAAATATTGGGTTGTGCCCGGTGATTCATTAATTAAATTTTTGATGACCATTCCTATAATAAGTGTTTGGAATCTAATATTATGGTGTACGTGGAAATACTGCCCACCCGTGGAAAGTGACCCGTCCACTACGGCTGTACAGTAATCCTGTTCAGTATTCGTGTTTTTCTTTCAAATGACTTCGGAAAATGAAAGTGATATTGTTCCAAAAACGAATGTTTTGTAATTCTAAATTTTAACAGTGATTCGTACATTGTCTACGATCACTACGCTTGTAGTCGATATTAACCCTTTTACACAAACGTAACGGCCAAAGAGGCCAGCGTTATTCACAAAAATCGCCAATTAATTTTCATTATTTTTTATTCTCTTTTTTTTTGTCTCAAAAACGTAGGTTATGACCCCTCTTTGGAACGAGCTCGTCGAGCTCGTTCCAAAGAGGGGTCATAACCTATGTTTTTGAGACAAAGAATGAAATACATTCGTTGTTCAAGAATTGGTTTGCAAGTGTCGTCTGCTTTTCATGTTAGGTAAAGTGTTAAGGTACGTCACTTGATAGATGGAGCTACAGTATGGCTGCCGTGGACTGGTCACTTTCCGCGAGTAGGCACTATTTCCATGGACGTAACAAAATTAGATTCCAAACACAAATTATTGGAAAAATCACCACGAATTTAATTAATGAAGTACCTGCTTCAGCACATATATTTTTGTTTTTGAGACAAACGGAAGGTTTACAAAGCCCAATACCACTATGAAATAGTTTGAAAAGTTTCCACCCACGGAAGTAAACGCATTGTCATAAATAAAAAATAAGTTTTGTTCCGATCCTCATTGCTCAAATTCTGTAATGTCGTCGTTAACTCTAACGTAACGTCACGTGTGTCTTTGGTATTCTGCGAACTAGTCGTTTGACACATTCTACGTTAACAAGAATTGCCCGGTTTATGTTTTCAGTTAGCGCTTCAAAAGTCGAATACGTCTCGCTTACAAAAATAACGGACGGCATGACAACCGTTACTTATTTCTTATTCCTACCTGCGCTATCCAGGAAAATCGCTTTTCCTTGTTTCTCTTCAAGTTCTGCCACCAAATCATAGTGTATGAGCTACACTTGTACGAGTTCCGATAGATCGTGCCAATGTGGTGTCATGAGATGTTTTTGAGGTTAAAAATTAAAATGATCAGTTATTCAAGAATTTCGTTTTACAAGCGACGTCACCTGGTTACGTTACGTAAGGAGTTTTACAAGTACTGCTTGAACATGTTGCATTCGATCTTGGGTGGTCGAATCGTACCGGCCGTACGCGTGTCTTGCTGAATGCCATCTTGTGATTTTGTTCAATGATAACAGTCCACAAGTCAGGTCAGAAGTTAGTGAGAAGCGGACCCCCCCCCCCCCCACACACACACACACACGCACATTTATATGATTATGGCTGTGAGAATGTTTGTTGTTCGCCATTTAAACTACATTTTTCAGTATACAAAAATCCCCTCATGTTTCAAATATCCTGCAAACGAAAGTGTTCGTTAGTAGTATGTGATGTGGTTTTCACCTCAAGGTTGGATGACCCCGGCGGATGACCCCGGAAGTGACGTCATGTCACGTGACCTAGTGGCGCCATGTTGTGTTGTCATGGTAACCCGCGTGAGCGGCCATGTTGTGACGTCATCTCCATAGTGATACGTGTTTTTTCTGTGCGCATGCGCAGCGCGTGTTGTTAGGGTGATACGTGTTTCCGTCGTCCATTTTGTATACTGGAGGCCGCCATCTTGGTTTCTATGGTAGCACGTGATTGCTATGTTACTTAATTTTTCTGCAATAGGACGGGGTATGTTCGGAGGGTATGTTCCTTTGTAGAAGAGTAAATCTAATTACCACAAACAACCCTACAATCCCTCCAAATCACCAAAATCCACCCAAAATCACCGAAATTGACTTTATTCCCCCAATTTATCGGCTTAGCACGTAGTGCTATAGTACTAAGGGGGGTACCGGGGGTGCGTTCGATTGAACAGGAGTAATGTTCTGGCTTAGAATTCTCCCAGAATTCCTTTTTGGATCCCTATCCCATGACGTTTTTCCCATTAAAAGACACGTTCCTTTGGTCATTACCCAGAATTCGCTGCTTCTATCTATATATGCAATAGTTTACGTCTATCTGGCCATGTTCTTTTGTTCTAGAGTATACCCCAGTAGCATAGAAGAGCCTATTATTTGGAACAGTTTATCTTATTATTACTAAATTTAGCAATTTCTGGTCTATTCTTGTTAGTTCTGACCCTATTCAATGTACTCTTGTTGTTTCATTTATCTAGATAATAACTAACCAATCAGATAGCTTGATTTCCCATAACCTGTATGCAGAGTTATCTCCCCTTATTACAACGAAGTTGTATCAGATTCTCATCACATCTATGTCCAATGGCAATATCCCCGGGCACCCCAATTTCGGCACCCCTTTTTTGAAAAACATATGACCTTCGGCACCCCTTTTTTGTCATATGTGCTTATGTGAAAAAGCACAATGTGACACAATGTGCCCTAGCACATGGACACATGATTTATGTGCCGATATGTGCTTATGTGAAAAGGCACAACGTGACACAATGTGCCCTAGCACATAGGCACATACGCATATTGTGTCACATTGTGCCTTTTCACAGAAGCACATATCGCCACATAAAGCATGTTCATATGTGATAGGGCATATTATGTCACATTGTGCCTTTTCACATAAGCACATATGACAAAAAAGGGATTATCTAGTAGGTATCCTCCAATAATACAATACCAGGCAATAGGTATCCTCAAATACCCGTATGTGCCTATGTGCTAGTGCACATTGTGTCACATTGTGCCTTTTCACATAAGCACATATCGGCACATAAATCATGTGTCTATGTGCCAGGGCACATTGTGTCACATTGTGCTTTTTCACATAAGCACATATGACAAAAAGGGGTGCCGAAGGTCATATGTTTTTCAAAAAAGGGGTGCCGATATTGGGGTGCCCGGGGATATTGCCATTGGATATAGATGTGATGAGAATCTGATACAACTTCGTTGTAATAAGGGGAGATAACTCTGCATACAGGTTATGGGGAATCAAGCAATCTGATTGGTTAGTTATTATCTAGATAAATGAAACAACAAGAGTACACGGAATAGGGTCAGAACTAACAAGAATAGACCAGAAATTGCTAAATATAGTAACAATAAGATAAACTGTTCCAAATAATAGGCTCTTCTACGCTACTGGAGTATACTCTGGAACAAAGGAACATGGCCAGATAGACGTAAACTATTGCATATATAGATAGAAGCAGAGAATTCTGGGTAATGACCAAAGGAACGTCTCTTTTAATGGGAAAAACGTCATGGGATAGGGATCCAAAAAGGGATTCTGGGAGAATTCTAAGCCAGAACATTACTCCTGTTCAATCGAACGCACCCCGGTACCCCCTTAGTACTATAGCACTACGTGCTAAGCCGATAAATTGGGAAAATAAAGTCAATTTCGGTGATTTTGGGTGGATTTTAGTGATTTGGAGGGATTGTCGGGTCCTATTGCAGAAAAATTGGGTAACATAGCAATCACGTGCTACCATAGAAACCAAGATGGCGGCCTCCAGTATACAAAATGGACGATGGAAACACGTATCACCCTAACAACACGCGCTGCGCATGCGCACTCACACCACGTATCACTATGGAGATGACGTCACAACATGGCCGCTCACGCGGGTTACCATGACAACACAAAATGGCGCCACTAGGTCAAGTGACATGACGTCACTTACGGGGTCATCCACCTGGGTCATCCAACCTTGAGGTGAAAACCACATCTTTACTACTTTCGTTATAAATATATGACGCAGTCATGTACACGGAAATATTTCGAGTGTTATTATTATTTTATTAAATAATAACACCAAATTTTCAGCGTTTGTTCTAGAAGCTCTGCTGAACTCGGTCATATCATTCACAAGACCAGAAAGCTCGCGTGTGACCCATGGGAACTCCACGCGCTTGCGTAACTCTCTTTTCGTATTCGACATGAAGAAATTCGTGTCGCTTTTTATGGGAATTGAGGCAGCAAGTATTCGTGAAAGCTGAGTGAAAATTTCATGGAAATCCACAGAGACTTGGGTAAGGGCGTTTTGTTGAGAGGAGGTAATGTTTTGAATTTGGTCCTTTTCAAGCTGGTGCGAAACATTGTGGCAGGAATGTGCGCGAACTGACCCCTTTCTCTAGGATAGTGCCAATTAAAATTTATAACTGAGCGCGAGTACTAGAGATATGGGACTAAAAGTTGCTTTTTCAAGAACGTTGCCCAGGGTTTCTGACACTATCTTTAAAACTTAGATAATCGCGCCAGAAGTTAAAAGTGAAACGAAATCGCCAGTAAGTAGATTAATGGCGGGAAAAGATGGAAGTTCGCCAGTTAGACCTTAATATAGTATTCTCAGACATACATCAACTGTGTCCATTTCCCCGAATGTAGCGACCTGAAATTTACAGAAATTGTTTGACATTTTCGTATCATTGTCGAGTATCGAGACGGCGTGGATACACGTACGATTCGTCCTGACTCTATTAGATTTGAGGCGACATGGGCTGCATTGTAGACTACTGCAGAACAGCATTTGCACATTAAGTCTCTTTTTTGGTGCGAAATTGCCTACCCTGGTCCGAAATATGATTTTGTTTCTGTATCGTCCATACGACCTGTAGTTTTCAACGTTGCCATATGTGATAGTAGCAGCTTCACATTTTCGCCAGTGTTTGCCCAAATTTGAGGGTGTCATGGTTCACTCCGCACTTGCAGCAAAATCCAGCAATAACGTGTTTTCGGAATTTTACATTTTCTGTTAGAATATAAATTGAACTACCAATTGCTGACCTTTATTTTAAAAGTCCCGCTGGGAATCCGAGGTACAAGCCATTTGAAATAAGGTGTTTTTGTCCATTTTCGGTCGTTGTTGTCATGGTAACATCAACTATCGCAAAAAGTTCGGCGAAAAATTATCCTCAACTTTCCGGCCACTGTCCACACTATGTAGTTGCAAAATTTCAGCTGCCCAGCTTAAAAAGTTGCGCCAAATACCTTAACTGGACACTTTTGGGGAAAGTTTGCCTTCTTCTGAAAGCCGGTAATACCTGCAAAAAACGTGTTTTACCTCAAAATATGCAGACTCTTGGGTTTTGTTAATTTGAGCCTCATTATCACTTTTCTGAAGTTGTATGACAGTTTCATTTCATCCGACCATTAGAATGGTGCGTCCTCCCCGCACCACATCCATCCACTCGCACCTATTCAAACTGATGAGTCCAGATGTTATGGCTGTATTCCCAAACCCCCTGTTTTCATGCGTTTCCATGGTTACCGACGAAATTTCGCGACAATAATATAGCTGAGATCATGGGGGAGTTTGACCATATCCCCGAGTTCAAATTTCATCATGCTGCTGTCTATATGTTCTGAGAACATTCGGGTCCAAAATTTCGAAGGAAAAAAACGAAAAATGTTGAAACTCTACAATTCCAATAGGAATGCACTACTTGTATACTTAATGAACATTTTCAGCTAGTTTCGTTTATTATTGTTTCAAAGCTAGGTTCCAAGTTTGTAACGACGAACGATACTGATTACTCTCGGAAAATTTGAACTCTCCCCATGTCAGAAACCCTTCTAGCTTCGGTCCTGTCATAAGTTCTAAACTGTGAACGAATAGAAGCAATCAACTAAACTGCCCAACACATCAACGAGAGAATGAAATGTATTATATTAACCCTTTACCTAACGTAACGGCCAAAACCGGCCAGCGCTATTCTCAAAAATCACCAATTAATTTTCATTATTTTTTTCATTTTTTGTCTTAAAAACATAGGTTATGACCCCTCGTTGGAACGAGCTCGTCGAGCTCGTTCCAACGAGGGGTCATAACCTATGTTTTTGAGACAAAAAATGAAAAACATTAGTTATTCAAGAATTATTTTTGCAAGTGTCGTCTGCTTTTCAGGGTAGGTAAGGGGTTAAGAACTGTATTCTTATATCATCTTTTTCAGATTGTCATGGTAATATTCAGATGGGGTGGTTTGACATATACCCTGATGACGGCAATGGTAAAATTCAAGTATTTTGCCGATGGCAATACCTAATTGCATACGCAGCGCCACAATACGGCTTCACATCAGAATATCTCAATAAGACGTGGACTGAATATAAGTACGGATTTGGTGACATTGATCCGAACAACGCTAAAGCCATAGGCGCATATTGGATGGGCAACGAGAACATGCACAGAATCACAAACGGGTCACTCTCGTACGAGCTCAAACATTGGTTTGAAAGTCCTGGCGCATATAGTCATTACATGTTGTTTAAGGTCGACAGTGAAAAAGAAAATTATACCGTTCATTACAACAGTTACACAAGTGGTGAGGGCGTTGAGCCTTCAGTGGAGAATGATGGATCATTTAGCACAAAAGACAGAAATGGAAATGGGTGTTCGGCGATCTATAGTGTTGGGTATTGGCTTGATACTGCCTGCTTGAAAACCCCTCCTGTGTTTGGCAATTTTACACGAGCGGGTAATAGTGTCCAATATGATACATTCTGGGCATTTCTGATCAGACGTTAACTGACCCAGGGCTATTCGTTCATTGCGATCAGCAACAATGGGTGAAAATATGATGATTTTCTGTTGTTCATATACAATATTATTTAGAGATATGTTTACGTACGTCGCCGAAGATGGAACAAAATAACATAACTATACACCGAACTGCGAATAGAAAACTTCTGGCAGTTAAATTTTGATCTGAGCTATTGGCTCACGACAGTTACGTGTGTCTCTGGTATTCCGTGAGCTAATCGCTCAACACATCCTATATAAAGAAGAACTGGCCGCTTCAAGTGTTGTATATTCTAATTTAAAAAAAAATGGGGGACGTGACAACCGCTACTTATTCCCAGTTCCTTGTTTCGACATTCGTTGTCAACTGATAAATGGATGATAACGAATGTCGAATAAGGAACTGGGAATAAGTAACGGATGTCATGTCAGTAAAATAATGTGAGACCAATATTTTGTGGTATCAAAGGTGATGACCAAAAGTATATTTCTTCGATCACAGAGTGTCGGTATTATGCTGTATTATTCTAAGGTAGGACAGGAGATGATTGCCATCATTATTCGAGTGAAATTGGGACTCAGAAACTCATCACTGTACTAATATGGAGAAAGACAGTGGCGGCGCTACGGGGGGGGGGGGGGGGGGCATTTGCCCTCCCCCCCCAAACGAAGGCTTTGCCCCCCCCCCTCCCCCAGTCCCCCCCCCCCCCCCCCCAGTTCCCCCCCCCCCCCCAACCATCTCGCATGCATTTCCATCCACGGTCCACCCTCACACACAAACACATTCAGTCACTCTCTCACACACACACACACACCCCTCTCTTTTTTATTTCCAATAATTTCTCATACACACTTAGACCAAAGCCTCAGGCTAGCTGATGAACACATCCAGGCAGTAGAGATTTAAAGACTCGGATGCAGATACTTAAAAGTTATAATTAAGTTATGAGCCAACAAAGGCATGTCTATCCATATCCCTTGTCTAAAAAAATTCATGGATTTCGCATTATGACAGACGGGCATTATGAGTCTCTCTCTCTCTCTCTCTCTCTCTCTCTCTCTCTCTCTCTCTCTCTCTCTCTCTCTCTCTCTCTCTCTCTCTCTCTCACGCACAGACCCACCAGACGCGGATCCAGGATTTTTTGAAAGGAGGCCCGCTAATTACCATTACATTTAGTCGAAACTTGGACCCAAAGTCCGTAATATAATTTTTTGGTTTGGTACGTCCACAGGACGTACCAAACCAAAAAAGTATATTACGGACTTTGGGTCCAAGTTTGGACTACCTCATAACAAAGTAATGATATGATCCTTTACGTATTTGCCCCCCTTCATGGGAGTCTGCCCCCCTAGTTCCCCCCCCCCCCCCACAAAAAAATTTCTGGCGCCGCCACTGGAGAGAGATGGACCCACAAAACGTGTCAATTCATCACATTTAACGGTCTGTGGGGCCAAGTTTGAAATGGTTTTGACCTATATTGCCCAGATCGTTTCTCTTTATTTTGTTAAAAGAATTGACATTTTTTCACCTGATGATACCCAAATTTTCATTAATTATTGACAAGTAACTTTGGGTGGCGCTTGATAGCGTTTGTTATGAAGTGATCATGATCTTTCTCACACATTGTGAAAGATAAGCACACGAAGAATAGCGGACCCTGAATGGGTTTTGAATATAGGACATGAATTCGTGGCAAGGGTATACGAGAGACTTTCATCAGAAGAAACCCATTAATACTCCAGGTGTGCTGCCGTTCCCTACCCATTGGCATATATTGATTTTGATTTAAAAAATTCAAAATGAAGCACGAACATTTCGATAATGTGCGTTCCTTCTATCGACAGTGTTTAAGAAAAGTTCCAAAATATGGAGTTGCCATCCTTGTATTGACTGGAATATTTGATAAAATGTAAGAACAACAAGAAAGTTCTAAATAATCTGCCTTCTAGTTTAACTCTTTTCCTGTAACGCCCACTTAGACAAGTAGACAGCTGTTCAGTGAATTGTGAGGTAGATCAATAAAGATTTTCAACGTGCAGCCCCAATGCTGCACGTTGAAAATATTGATTGGTCTTCCCCAAGTAACGAATATATACTCTACCAGATGTCTCTGGACTGTCATGAGATATACCATCACGGTTCAAAGTGTTAATGTTCATTGTTTTTTTTTAAGTTTAACGGCACTTTCAATAGCCAGGATCACAACATGCATGTCAGAGAGTTTGATGGGGGAAACAGGAGAGAACCAAGGAGCAGCGGCGAGCAACTGTCAAACTATCCAGTTTACTAACTCAGCACAAGCAGAGTTGGTAGCGGTTGAGGGCAAGTGTACCATCTAATATCTTACCTCCCACAAGTATCTGGGAGTTTCATTGGTTCAAAGACGTCACACGCAGACTGCATATAAAACCATATACTGCCTGTCAACATCAATATACGCTGACAGCTATGGGTAATCTCCCCTTTGTTCACTGATTATTCAAAATGACGGCAGCCGATAAACGCTTCAAGTTGAAAGATTGGGTGTTGGAAGGCAGATAAGGCAACTTAAAAGGCTTCATATTCTGTGGTTGTGTGCCATGTTACCTTCGAAATGAAACTGTTTGGTATGTGTGAATTTGCCTGTAGGCTCTCTCCCATAAATTGTAACAAGGCAAAGACACATGAACACATTGTGAGAATTCTCTCATTTAATTTTGATCGCTGCTGTTATTAGTTCTGTGCATCGATGCAGCAGTCGGTAAGATATATTCGTTACACAGTTTGTTGGTGGCCTAATATGGTATATATGGTGTCAGTTAATTCCATATTGGACTTGGTTGATCTTGACTTCATACTTCTGTTACGGTCGTGATATGGACAAAGGCGAAAAGCACTAAAACTTGAATAAAGGAATCTTCGTCCCGCAGTATTAACTGGTAGAGAGCTAAATTATTTTTGGCGGCCAAAAATTGTTCGCATGTCATTGCCTTGTTACAATTTATAGGAGAGTGCCTGCGGGCACTCTCCTATAAATTGTAACAAGGCAAATCTTATTAGACTTAAAAATATCACTTCAAAGACAGCATAAAGCACAGCCACTGAAGCTGATGCTTTAAAGTTGCAGTACCTGCCCTTCAGAGTAAAGCCCAAATATGGGCTTCCATCACTCTACCAGTTAACTAGTATGCCATTCGGCATATTCACTACGAACAAATGTTTTACTCAGCAGGTCAAAAAAGAAGCTCTGAAGCTATCTCTCTCACAAAGCTGAGTGCATATGTAATAAAATTCAGTAAACCAAAAAGGTAAGTGATATCCTCAAATCTAATTATTCCCCCAACATGAACATATGATCGTTCCACATAACAATAATTGTCTTGTACATCATAATGTTTTTGTCTAACTTGTAACGCCATGAGGAATTATGTTTCGGGTGTAAAAATGGTCCAACATTGCCATGGTCGAATGAATGTTTGAACTCGTCTTTTTTATTATCTATTGCTTTATTTAAGTATACATTACATGAGAAAACCAACTGCGTGTCAAAACTGCCCTACACATCAACGAGAGAATAAAATGTATTATATTGACCCTTTACCTAACGTAACGGTCAAAACCGGCCAGCGCTATTCTCAAAAATCACCAATTAATTTTCATTATTTTTTTCATTTTTTGTCTCAAAAACATAGGTTATGACCCCTCGTTGGAACGGCCAGCGCTATTCTCAAAAATGGCCAATTAATTTTCATTATATTTTTTCATTCTTTGTCTCAAAGACATAGGTTATGACCCCTCGTTGGAACGAGCTCGTCGAGCTTGTTCCAACGAGGGGTCATAACCTATGTTTGTGAGACAAAAAATGAAAAAAATTAGTTATTCAAGAATTTCTTTTGCAAGTGTCGTCTGCTTTTCATGTTAGGTAAAGGGATAAGCTACAGGTGACCTTTTTTGCCAACTGCGGGAACAGATGTATGTTTTGTAGATCATTAAACATGTATTCAGCGTATCACAAGATTCCGTTGCGGAGAATTGCCCTAAAATAGTGTATCTTTTGTCGGTATTGAGATTCAGCTGATACTTTGGGTTTAAACTTTCTATAAATGATATTAGGATAGTTTTGGAAAATGCGCAATCGTAAAACAAATGGAATATTGTCTCCTTAGTTTCTATTTTGAACAGTCTTGAGTTTATCACAGGGATTCTGGGGCGCGGTGGCGTTGTGGTAACCGGTTCTCGTCAGCTCACCGAAGTTAAGCAACGTCGAGCCCGGTTAATCATTGGATGGGTGACCGTCTGAGCTATCAATTCGGACTCCCGCGTTGTGTCCTTGGGCAAGGCACTTAACCCCGATTGTCCACATGGGGGCACGATGACGCCGTGTTCTAAGGCGTACTGCACGTCGTTGGTGCGCATATCTTCAACCAATCTAACCCTGTCTGTGCTGCAGTGCGGAGTTACGATGTTGTGGAGCTGGCAGCTGTTTGTCGGTGCTCGGTGGTTCTCTCCGGGTACTCCGGCTTCCTCCACCCGTAAAACTGTCACGGTCATGATTAGCCATTGTGCATAAGTATGTGACCTTAAACACCAATAAATAATAAATATCACAGGGATTCTGTAATTTATTTTTAATTGTAGAGTTCGTAAATGACTGTTGCACTAAGGGTGTGTTTGTGTACGTGCCGCCGGTCTTCTCCACGTATGTTCTAAGGTAAAGATTGATTTTCTTTTGTCTGTGGCGAGACTAGCTGTTTGTACTGTTTAGGAAGTTACCAAAGAAAAATTTGTTCACTTTCGTGCAACTTCTTAGAGACGAAATATAGCGAGACACATTCAAGTCATCACTTTATTTTATTTATGTTTAAGGTCACATATTTATGCAGAACGGCTAATGATGACCGTGACATTTTTACGGGTGGAGGAAGCCGGAGTACCTGGGGAGAACCACCGAGCAACGACGAGCAGCTGCCAGCTCCCCAACATCGTAACTCCGCACTGCAGCAGCAGAGGCAGGGTTAGGTTGGTTGAAGACATGCGTACCATCGACGTGCAGTACGCCTTAGTACACGGCGTCATCGTGCCCCCATGCGGGCAATGGAGATGAAGTGTCTTGCCCAAGGACACAGCGCGGTTGCTGCAGGTGGGATTCGAACCGAGGACCTCTCGGCTTGCAGCCTGCATCTCCACCTACTGAGCCACCGCGCTCCCCAAGTCATCACTTGTTACTTTTCTAATCTTTACATTCGTTTTATGAGATATCGCAAAATAACCCACTAACCTAACCATAAATTTCATTATTAACAAATCTCACGGATAACCTTTCTCTTTTGTATATGCAAATTGCAAACCCTCCGATACGCAGAGAAAATATTTTTAATGTAAATTGATAGCAAGCTATCATGAAATTTCTCCCCCAACCCTTTTCTCACCTCACAATAGCTACCACAGTCCACACCCTGCCACAGCGAAGACCTGAAAAATCATTTATAGGACAGAGGAGTGTTTTGTGTATTCCGTGAGGTTATGTAGTTTGTTATTTCAGGCCTGGCATTTTTTAGGAGTGCAGAAGTGCTGCACGCCTAGAAAATATTGAGGAGGGCAATTTTTCGCACCCCTTTCTAGAATGCCAGACCTGTTTGGGACTGCCTTTAAAATCCATAATTATTTCGTCCCCTGAGTTCCAATTTGTTCTCTGTGCCTCAGGGGAGAATTTGTCAATGTTGTATTGATTCGCAATAATTCATGACCCATTCTGTGACGCATTTCGATAGATTTTGAGTGTAGAAGACACATAAAAATCGAATGCAACATTTTTAATAATGAGAAGATGTGTGTGCCAATGTTTCCACCATGCAGCTGGATATAGTACAATTTTTCAGTCACAATATTAATACCTTCAAGTGAATATAACCAAAATAGCATACAAATTTTGCATTGAAAATTTCAGGTGCAGTTGAACTCACAAACAATCTGAGGAGGGCAATTGTTTTGCATTCCTTGATTTTCTAGATTGTCAGGCCTGTTATTTTCAGTTAAAGCCTACTTAATTGGATTACTAGTTAGAGTACGTGGTTAAAATTGTGTGTACGAATGTGCTCATTGACAAGTGGTTTGCTGCAATTTACTGGAGAGTATTCACCTGCACTCAACAGTGGCTTTTAGCAAAACACATTCAATTCATCACTTCGTCGCCTGAGTGCTAGAATGTCCTATGGGAGTACTCTGTCCCCTATGGGAGTATTCTGTCCCCTATGGGAGTGCTCTGTCCCCTATGGGAGTAATCTGTCTCCTATGGGAGTACTCTGTCCCCTATGGGGGTACTCTGTCTCCTATGGGAGTACTCTGTCCCATATGGGAGTACTCTGCCCCCTGTGGGAGTACTCTTTCTCCTATGGGAGTACTCTGTCCCCTATGGGAGTACTCTGTCTCCTATGGGAGTACTCTGTCCCCTATGGGAGTACTCTGTCCCCTATGGACATAAGACATTCTAGCATTCAGGCGACGACTTGTTACCTTGTTATCACCTTCACTGGTGTTTATGCCATTGTCCACCACACCTCATTGAAGTTATTAATTTTCGTTGTGTGGGAAGAAGACGGTCTACAATTGTATATATATGTTACTCTTTTAGGTATAGCTTTATGATCAGAATTAACGGTTATCGTGCTTAATTACAGTTGTAAATACCAAATTACGAAATTATCTATTAGCCTGGGTTTTGTTACAACTTACTGGCGAGTGCCTACCCACCCACACTCACGGGTGGATTAAAACAAAACCAAACCAAGTCAGATTCCCTTTTCCCTTTCTTATATGCCTTTCATGTCCCTTATTTCACCAATCTATCTGGCTTTTTGTGGCAACAGTAGAAGAATATCTACCGTTATGGTTTATTAGTAAATGAATAGAAATTTTTTTCAGCTGTGGCGTAATGAACTGGATGGATTAATATTTATCATGCTGGACAAAAGTTGCTACTCATCTACCAGTATTTCGTTGCAGTTTATTGGATAGTGCCTGACCACATTCATCGGTGAATTGTGACAAAACCTTTGCAAGTCAGCATTGGATAAGTTTCCATCCCACCCCCCCCCCCCCCCGCCCCATTCGTGAATACAAGTATTTTAATGTGTGCAGTCAGGTGTAGTGGATAATTTTCAGTGGGGTTAAATTAAATTTTTCTCGATTATTTTTATAAATCTAGAACTCATTGAATCTGATACCGGCACAAGCGCCCCCTGAGATACTGTATCAGAATAAATACATACCAATAATCGCTAGTTTGCATCTTTGATTTGGTTGATGAAGCTGACTTAATTCTTACGAAACAAATTGCTCTTTACGCAGGGTTTCTTTCACTTCAACACACTCTTTTTAGTGGACCGTGAAAAGACAATTCGCGAGCAATAATTAAATATTTTATAAGCAAATTGCGTGGAACGAATTGCTGTGTTAAACCTTTGTGTTACATCATCGAGAAATATGTTCAGCGCGTTACACATCAGCCGTCATTCTTTTTTCGTATATGTTAAATTTTTGCTTCTTACACCTGGCATATGGCCATTCAATGGAGAGATCTCTTCGAGTTCTGTCCAGAGAAGGTACATGTGTAATGCTTCGGAAGCTAGAAATTAAGAACTTTAATTGATTCGGTATAAAATATTTTCAAGTCTCGTCTCCTTTAATAGAGTTAGGTAAAAAGTTAAGAAAATTTAAACATTCTCCAAAACACTCTTGACGTTCTTGTTTCGGAACCATGGAAGTTTTGAGCACGGAGACCGTAACTGTATTTTTTAGATGGAATTTGTGTATATGTATGTATACTATGTATGTATATGTGTATATATGAATGTGCTGTTAAGTGCTGTTAAGTGTTTTCCTACACTCTCCCCCACGCTGTGGCGTGGGGGAGAGTGTAGGAAAACACTTAACCTTAACTAGCCAATTATAACCAACCCACTTACCAACCTAAAACTTAATTACTCATCGCAACTGATATCCCACAGTATCAATTAGTCTTATTTACTGATATCACCAACCTATTTCAGTTACTCCGTATATGTGTGACACCGACTTGGAAGAGAGATCCTTATAATATACTGTCTGTGTACGTTGTCTATACTATCACTCATTTCTCCAGTTTCAATGAATGAATGTTTCTCTGTCTTTCTCTCGTCACGGATTATGAAAATCTACCTCAGTCAACCAATAAGAAACCATTATGTATATCAGAAAGAAGCGAAACATCGCGTGGACAATCCCCTCAGTAAGCTTAGAATTGAAGAAGATCCTGCTGCTATCAAATTGGCAAAATATTACTACTTTTGTCCAGCCATGACGACTGACATTGATCAGTACAGAATGGCAGTTGGAATCTTTTATAATAAGCTTTGTTTAGGATTCTCAAACCCGCCATGTAGAACAGAACTGATTTAGATTGGTTGAGTCTTGCTGAGTTGGGTACTTCATTAATCATTCTCTCTTTGCAATTATGCGGTGATGTTGATCGAACCCAGGTCCAACATCTGAAGCCAACCCCTTTTTCATTACCATTATGCATTACAATATACTGAGCATATGAAACAAAGTGGAAAATTTGATAGATCTGTGCGACCTACTCTGTTTTACTGAAACCCACCTGAACGATTTATTTGAGTCGATAGATATAGAGGATATGGAATGAGTGTTTTTCTCATATAATATTTATGAAACGAGTCTAAGAATTTTCCGTTTTGGCGAGCCCAAACGGAAAATTCGGACGAGTTTTATAAATATCATACGAGAAAAACACTCATTTCATATTCTATTTATCATATGACACACACACGCACAAATTAGATGCTTAGTATGACATTTTAATCCATCACCTAATTTGAGTTGCAGATGGCTCTTGGAAAAAACATCTTCGTATAACCAAAAATTGTCATTTTTTGCTTCCAAACCTAGGTTATGACCCCCTTCATTGGAATGAGCTCGTTCCAATGAGGGGTCGTAACCTATCTTTTGGAAGCAAAAAGTGAAAATATAAAAAAATGAATGGAGTTTTTCTTGTAGTTAAAAGATTAATACAATATAACCCACCCTAAATAGAACAGATAACGTAAATTCTCCAGTTCTAAAATTATGCAAATATGACCCAGTTGTATTTTGTTTAGCCAATCTAATTGTCCAGTTTTGAAATTGAGCAATGAAAGCTCCCAACTCTAATTATGCAAATTATGAAAATGTGGTCCAGT
Organism: Pictodentalium vernedei; assembly: GCA_031216915.1. Taxonomy (NCBI): domain Eukaryota; kingdom Metazoa; phylum Mollusca; class Scaphopoda; order Dentaliida; family Dentaliidae; genus Pictodentalium; species Pictodentalium vernedei. Next base: position 44,214,306 of record CM062292.1, on the reverse strand, counting down.
TGTATTTTGTTCAGCCAATCAAATTGTCTAGTTTTGAAACTGACCAATGAAATTGACGGAAGGCTTTATTTATCACTGATTAATATGAAAACAAAATATCAAATGTTTTAAAGTGAACAAAGCGGACGAGTCATAGATAGATAGATTTTTATTTTGCAGTGTACAACTCAAATTTACATTACATTTTCTAACAATACATACATGAATATAATTATGTGATTTATAAAGTATAGAAATTCAACAGAATGATTTCCAACTGTATACTGCAGGGAGGTGACATAGCCATATTGGCTGTCTACCTGCCATCTCCCAAGGAGACAGTGTTCAAAAACACCGATACAGACTTTCCATACATAACGGTAAGGTGAGTAAGACAGAATAAAACTTGTAGATGGGGAATGGGTGGTAGGGCAAGGCGACCAACAAAAAAAAAAACTACGGACTGCCATTCCTGTCTTGGCCAGGCCGTTGGAAATTAATCGTTCACCCACGCAACGGCGTGAATACACTCCTCACTCCAATAAGGGGCCATAGGCCGTTTTTCGACATGGAAAGAAAGAATAAAGTGTCTTGGTTATTCAAGAATTTATACAGGTGTTGTTATTTTCGTGTGCTGGGCGAAGGGTCGGAGGCGCTGATGAACTCATCACTGAACAGTTAGAGAAATTATTTTACACATTTATATCATATGATAAATTTATATTCCAAATTTCCAGAGCCCTACAAGGAATGATCGAAATCAATGGTGGAATTGCCGTATATTTTGCATATCGTCGACTGAGTGCTAGAATGGTCTATGTCTCATGGGGGACATAGAACATTCTAACAGTCAGGCGACGATATGACTTTGTTCCAGTTCCTGAACTTCAATTTGAAGATGATATACTATGGTTTGAAGTTGACACTAAATATAAATTTCTCTTATGTGTAACGAATAGGTCACCTACACTCAATATTGTTGATTAGTGGTCTAAACTTGAAGAATACATTGAAGCAGCAATATCCAAAAACCCGTCAACCGTCCTGCCTGGTGATCTAAAATATGATCTTTTAAAAAGTAATGGACCCCTACAAAATATTATCTCTAATTTAATCTTTAATTTAATTTAAAAAATCTCATAAGCAACTAAGCGAATGGTGTATAATTATAAGAGAGACGACTTCCAAGAATAGAACACACTTATTACGGAAACGGACTGGCAGAATCTAATCTGTGATCAAATATTGATAGATGTTGCGGTATCGAATTTTGCATCTACCTTGTTGAATTATATTGAAAGGTGTGTTCCCCGACAAGAGACTATGATACGAAAATGTGACAAACCCTGGTTTGATAGCTCTTTGAGGCGCCAAATCCGTCATCGCGACCGACTACGTAGATCTGCCCTGAAGCATAATATTAATGCAGTAGCGCACTGGGATGAATACTAACTAGTTCCAAACACAGATCCGAAACACGTTTGACACATCGTTAAAACGTTTCACAATAATTTATGATTACGTCTGAGACACCCCCCCCCCCCCCCCCCCCCCTCTCCCCCGCTTCAGCAAATTTCCGACTCTGGGATAACGTATATTGAAGATGATGGCGAGAAAACCGAATTGTTAAATGAAACTCTCCTGCCGAACAGCAAATTAAATTCCATTAATCATTGTCTCCCCCTTGTAGGATCAGATGTGAAAATGCAATTTCTGAAATCCCTATTTGTGAAACTAACACATATAATATCTTGGCCAACCTACACGTAAGGACGGCTATATGAGAGGGTGGAATGTGCCATAGAATACTGAAAGAAGCAAAGTCAACTGCACAGAGACCGCTGTTTCTTCTGTATCAAAAATCACTTGACTCCTGTGTTTTTCTTTGTGAATGGAAACTCACCGACGTATCACTAAACTTCAAGAAGGTGGACCCCAAAGATACTAACAATTATCGTCCAATATATTTGCCTAGTTGTATTGGCAAAGTAATGGATTGATTAGTGTTCAAAGCAATCTACTCCTGTTTTACAATTAATAACTTGTACTATAAATTTCAGTCGGGTTTCCTTTCCCAACACAGCACAGTATTTCAGTTAATAGAAGTTTATCATAGTTTATGTAATGCTCTAGATAAAAACAAATTGCATGTGGAGTATTCTGTGATATTTCTAAACCAATTGAGAGGATTTGGCATCGCGGTCTTTTTTCAAATTAGAAGAATATGGTATATCTGGACCTCTTCTCCGTTAGTTTGATAGCTATCTCTCGAATCGCAAATAACGGGTCTGTGTGAATGGTTGCTTGTTACTCAAGGTACGAAAACATTAAATCCGGTGTTCTGCAAGGCTCAGTGCTAGGTCCCTTACTCTTCCGGGTTTATATCAATGATATATATTGAAACAATTACTAGACTGTTTGCTGATGATGCATGTTTAACTAATAGCGAAACATCAGCCACAAGTATAACAAATTCAGTTAGCGATGACGTCAAATCAATAAGTTAAAAGTATGTCTTTAAAGCATGCATTTCCCCCATCGAAAACGAGACCTTCACCCTATTCCAATTTCGGAAAACGCAAACTGAATATCCTGCACTGTAGATTACGTAATTGTTGTAGTGATCTTAACTTTGACGTATATTCTAACCTTATCTATTGACTAAAGTGAATTTTTTGATTTGATTGGTTGATAGATACGTGGTATGAGACCATATTCATTGAAACCCACGATACGTCCGCCCAGCCACTGACAAATTTCCCATACCCAGTGGAAGCCTCGTTCCGAAATCTACAAATTGTCCATACCCCGTAGAAGACGTGTTCATCGAAATCAATTTACCGATAACTGGAAAAAAGAAAGAAAGAAATTCAATATTTTTTTATACTAATCATATCGGCATATTTTCACAAAAACTCTTTTGCACAAAAATTCCACAGAAACTTGTATGGCTCAACAATGGAAGATAAAAGATCTCATGCTGTCTGTGTTCACACATGAAATAGATTGTACTTCTAAAACGGAAAGTCAATAGATAAATTCGTTACCCCGTGTCTGATCACGTGGTACGGGTTTTTACCTACCCGAAGCCAGCCGTATCCCATGAGGCCGAAGGCCGAATGGGATACGGCTGGCTTCGAGTAGGTAAAACCCGTACCACGTGATCAGACACGGGGTAACTAATAATATCAGCGAATGACTGTACTGCAGATGCGACAACTTTGAAGAAGATGCTAGTCACTATTTAGTGACATGTGGTCTCCATGATGTCTCGAGACTCCATTTAATGCCAGTTCTAGATAAACACAACATAACTCAGGTCGACCAACTACCTTTTGGAATAACATTGTTGTCAAAAGAAGAAGATGAACAGTTATTCAAGGCAAAAATATATTCGAGATACCCAACATTTCTCTTTATTCTAAATTTGAACTGAAGCATAAACCCATCAGGTGGTATGGTCACACAAAGAAGAATGTACAAATCATGGTTATCATCATTGCCCATGGATGTTTTTCTTCTTTCTTGGGACATGGAGTTTATGATCTGCAGGCTGAAGAAAGACTTGTAACTCAACACAGTCTTACATCACAATGAACCCTAATGTCTGCAAATCAAGTACCTCAAAACTTGTCTTTTTATAAACTACCCCGTGATGAAATAAGTCTTTCTCCTTACAACGTTAGGTGGGGAAACTACTCATGGGTTATCACCAATCCATCGTCTCTCTCTCTTCCTCTCTCCTTCTCACCCCTCTCTCTTTCGCCATCTCCCCTGTTCGTATTTCACTCTCTCTCTCTCACGTTCCATTTTTGTTATTTTTGTAAAACTGCAATTTCATTTTGTTATTCAATAATTTGTTTACAATGACTGTAATATATGTATTTCACATTTGTAGGAGAGGAGGGTAAACAAAGTGTTTAGCACTTGTCCTCCAATCCAATTTGCACAACGTTTTTCAAATAAAATATGTTTAAACTAGAGACGAAATCTAGTTGTATTGAATACCTTCTGGCTTTATAGTATATTGCAATTCTCCTTTCCATTGTCTCAGTATAGCATTCACCACTCCTTAATAAGTAGTGAAACGTATTTTAACATTATCGTTATTAAAATAATTACATTGTTAATGTAGTTATACGTTTTGGGTCCAAATACTAAATTCTCATTGCTCAGCTGGATGAAAACGTCATGACCAAATGTAATTTATTTTCCAATGAATACATTTGGTTGAACTTTGACCCGCATTTACGGTAGAGCGCACATGACAGAATGTAATTCGGGCAGTGTTTAGGTGGGTTTATAACTTTTAGCGCCTCTCGCAGTGATCAGTGATTATAGTTTACTGATATGTTAAATAAATTGTTTTGAACATTCCAAGTTTCGTTGCGAAAGACGGCAGTTTGACAAATTTGGGTCAATGCCGAAAACCGGCGCTCAACTCAGAGTTGTGCGCTTTGTCTTTTGTGTGAGGGTGGTTTTTCGCCTCGTTCGTTCGTACATGTTTTATTTCGTCTTTCTGCTTTGTTGTTTGGTAAAAAGTAGTTTAAACAGTTACGGAACGTAATTATAAGGATTGAATGCAAAGATTATAAAAATTGCATTCAATTCTTAACCCCTTACCCAACGAATCGCCCGCATCCACCCGCGTAATATGCAAATTCAGCAGTTGAAAAAATATTATTTTTCAAAAAATTTCAACAAAACCATATCATGTGACCCCTCGTTGGAACGAGCTCGTCGAGCTCGTTCCAACGAGGGGTCACATGATATGGGTTTGTTGAAATTTTTTGAAAAAGTGTAAAAAATGATATTTGAAATAATAAATTTTGATATCGTCTGCGTTGGGTAAAGGGTTGAAAAGATACCTCGTTTAAACCATTATTTATAGAAAAAGGCGGCATTAGATATCGCGATATTGGCATTATGAAAGAGAGGTTGTGCGAGGATGTCGATGGGAGTGTGGTGGGCTCCTCTCTCAATTCTGACAACGCATTTTTCCAAAAAAGTGGCATGCACTTTGAAATTTCTGGAGCTCCATCTTTTATGAAGGACCATATATAGTTTGAACCCATTTGTTCAAAATAATCAAGAGCCAGTATTTTCCATTGCGAGTAGTTTTCTGGGTCTAACAATTTTTTTTATCCATATTAATTTTAAGGAAAAACGGAGGCTCTTCGTGTATGTGGAAGGTTCAGCTCAGCGTTATCTGTGATATTAATAATGGCGTTTTATTTTATCGGTTCACTGATTATCCATTCTGTGCCGGTCGGGAATATTGTGAGTGGGTGAATCATAATTGGGAGGGCTAATGTCTTTATAACAGTAGCTTTTCCCACAAGTGTTAGATTTCGTAGTGACCAGTTATGCAGTAAACTTTTCAATTGTTCCAAGTCATCTGTAAAGTTAGTTTAAAAGGTAATCTGCATTTTTTAAATTATATTAAATAAAAAATATTTTGTACCTAAAATCGCAAAACTGCTGCTATGATTCTAGCATATAGGTCGGTTTGTTTCCAGTTCTACGCCACATCCCCTCAGAGCCCCAGTCCAGGCAATATGTGTTTTGTTGAAATTTACACAGAGACCTGATATTTTAAAGAACATGTCTAGTGTATTCAGTGCTTCGTTCAATGCCTGTTCGTCGTCCTTCAGAAAAAAGAGTTCCTGTTTTCTCTGAGACTATATACTGTATTTTCTTTTATTTTTGTCAACATAAAAAAGGAAAAACAAAAATTAAATGACAACAACAAGGGCGGTAACCCAAATAGATCGACCATACTTTGGTTTTGTAGATCTATGAGAGTTAACCAATCGGGCATGATATATCTTCTGAGATGTATTTTTTGCTATAGATACAAAACAAACTCCTGTCGCAGCATTCAGTTGGAAAGTAGGAGATAAAAAACGGCCGACTATCTGAAGCGCGCACGCACGCACGCACGCACGCACGCACACACGCACGCACGCACGCACGACTCAAATCTTGGATCAGTTAATGGCGGCTCATGAAGGCATTTTTGCCTGTCCTTTGGCAGATATTCCTCTACATTTGATCTGTTTCCCTTATTATTTTCTTCAGCTGTTTTTTCTTGGCCTACAAGAAAACTGCTTCGAACCTTTTGAGCCAGATCGGGATTATTATTAGCCCTGGAGGGTTGGGGTGTGAGATGGGAACATCTCACCCGAGGGACAGACACGAGGCTTTCCGAGTGTCTGGACAAAATATCTTATCCCTAGGGCGAAATTTCCCCATCTCACGCCCGCCCCGACCAGGGATAATTTTTCTCCCGCACCAAAACAGTCTGACGTCATCAAAAGTAATTCAGGAACACGTGCAGCTATATCGAACAATTTTGCTGCCCATTTCTGAAAAAAAACTGATTTGCTTATGGTTATGAGCGCACACAAGTTCTGTATGTACCACAGGTATATACCACAAAATTAAATCCCAACGCCAGCAATTCAGGGGTTAAAGATTTGTAGTGAAATGAACATTGACATATTCCGATGGCGTCATATTATGAATTCTGCAATGTATTTCCATAACCTTTCGACGAAAATTTCGTGCAACTCGCTTTACTCAAAATGAAAAATTCACATAAAAGAGTCAAGTGTCTTTTGGTTTTGCGGTCTGAGTTTTTATTTCTATTTTCTTCGTCAAGCTAATATTTCCGAAACGTGACAACTTTTTGTTTGTTTCAGAAGAACGTGTGATGATTGAATAGTCCTGTGCTCATTAAATATGCTGATACGCCAATATAGGTTGGTCACGTGGGTGGGGTGAGATAGTGTAACAGGAGGGGTGATAAGTGCGGGGCCCGGGTTCGAATCTTCGACCTCTAGCACACAAAGCGACCGATTTACCACGGCACTAAGAGATCCGGACCAACTGGGCTGGTTGGTAAATTGCTTTTATACCTCGACCGCTACACTACTCTCCCCTTCTTTTGAGATTCACCCACTGTGAATCTCACCCCCATATTCCACGTCAGTGAGGTCGAAACATCCACCATGCTTCACCACAGTGTCCACAACGCCACCATCTGCCGAGGATCGGACGAGCCCCCAAACGTAAAAGGAGGAGAGATAAGTGCGGGAGCCGGGGTTCGAACCGTCGACCTCTGGCACACAAAACGACGACACTCAGAGAGCCGGACCATCCCGGCTGGTAAATGGCCTTTATACCTCGACCGCTGCAGTCACGTGGGTGGGATGAGACAGGGATATCTCTCGCAGCTGTCCCACACGACTTTATATATGTCTTAGTACCTAAGTGGTGGGAGAAAAATCCATCAGTACTCAGTTCCAAGTTATCATGTTGAATAACATAAATATCTTTCCTATCCGTTACGGTATATAATGAAAATCTGTTTTGTACCACAAGATAAGGACCAAGCCAAGATGATTTTATTTTCTTAGTCTTACCGGGGACAAATACTATAAACCATTTACAATTGTATTTTCGAAAATTGTATTTTTTGTCTATCGCTATAAATAGTTTGAATAAATCATTAGCGTTTTTAAGACGTTGGAAGGAACCGGTAGTTAAATTGCCACGTCTTTTAACTACTTACCCAACGAATCCGCCAGATCCGCCAGAGTAATATGCAAATTCAGCAGCTGAAAAAAATATTTTTCAAAAAATTTCGACAAAACCATATCATGTGTGACCCCTCTTTGGAACGAGCTCATCGAGCTCGTTTCAATGAGGGGTCACATGATATGGTTTTGTTGAAATTTTTGGGGAAATGTTTTAAAATGTTATTTAAAATAATAAATTTTCATATCGTCTGCGTTGGGTAAAGGGTTAAAACACCAATGATTATTTTCAGTGATTGATATTCACAGGTGAAAAATACAAAACTGAAAACTACAATTGTAAAACTTTTACAGCATTGGTCCCGGGTTTGTTAGAAATATCCCTTTTGTAAACCAGATCTCCTGTATGGTAAGTACCTTCCACCAACCGAAGATTATAATCTTTCTTTTGTCTAATCTGTGATGTCCCTAAATTCTTTCGTGCAATATAATGGATTTGGGGCAACACCTGGTCTAATCTTTCCGCCCAATTTTCGTGTTCCGAATCGGTATTTTTCTGTGTTACTAATCCAAGCAGATAGTCAACTGGTTGAATAACTTCTCTTCCAGGGATCAGACGATTTGGGGTATGTTTGGTGGATTTCCATAGAATGGTGAGCCATGGCAAGAAGAGTAAGATCATGGCCCCATCCTCTACGTTTACCATCTATGAAACATCTGACCATTTGCAACACAATTTTATTGTACCTCTCTATTTGACCGTTTGAAGAAGGGTGATATGGTATCGTTCTTGTTCATGCTATTTATAATAAATTACACAGTGATTTTAAAAGTTGACTTTGGAAGTGTGTTCCGTGATCTGTGTGAATTAAGACAGGACAGCCAAAATTAAATATAAAGTGCGTAAAGAATTTTTGAGACACTCTGATGGCTTTCTGATCACGAATTGCTGTTAGTTTTATCCATTTTGTAAACTAATCGCCCATCATCAGTACATAATTATTGCCCCGAACACTTGTCACAAATGATCCCAGAATGACCAAGTGTGCACTTTCCATTGGATAGCCTGCATGGTAAGACTGTAGTCTGACATTCTCTCAAGTGTTTATTCCTATTACATACATGGCAAGATGGAACAAATATTTTAAACTCTAATGACATATGCCATAGAAACGTATGATGAAGTAGATTGTCTGCCTGTCCAAGATGACCAGCAGTTTTTGTGTCATGGCAATAGGATAGAACTTCTTTGTTGGATGAATTTGGAATAAGTAAAACTAGATTTCGGTCTACTCGATTTTCCCATTTGTAAAGTAACACATCATTTTGTAGAAACATTTGCTGTCAACATAACCAGGTAGCTTTCACTGCAGGGCTGCAGAGTTTAATATCATACATAGTTGCTGACACTTGTTGCTCTAAACATTTACTGATTTGACAAAGATCTTCATCCTGCCTCTGTAGGTTACTTATTTCTTCATTAGAAAAAGACTCGAACCAGTTACTCTGGCAGGATTCTGGCTGCGTTTGAACTCCACAATCATTGTTTTCGATATGGCATTCAAAACTAAAGCATGTAAGTTTCGTTTCTCAAGTTTTGAAGGAACAAGGTTTTTAGGGGGTGGGGGGGGGCATTTTTAAAGGCAAGTGGTTATCAAAACCTGACAACTGCTGCTGTTTTCGTTTGCAAAAAAAATGACATCCTTTGCATGGTAAGCTTTCCAGTTCTTGATAACAGTTGCAGTTTTCTGAAATGTCTGAAATGCGAGACAGACTGTGTCAGCATTCAGAGGCGTTTCTTCCCTTCCCGATGGATGGTCTCATGTCGTATTGTGATAATTACTCCATCCACCTAACAATTTGTCCCTCAATGAGTTTGAATCACATCAACCATCCTAAGCTGTTGTGATCAGTTCGCACCACAAAACTGCGTCCCAGTAAATAATGCCTCAAATCCCTACAAAATTTAACTACAGCTAATAAGTCTTTTCCTTGTTATACAGTATTTTTGATGAGCGGGTGGTAGCATATGGCTTGCATGACAGATTACCTTTTCAACACCATCTTGAATCGGGTGCCGTTCAGCGGTAATGGCTTTATCTGGTGCATCTGCATCAAACATAAAGAGCCAATCACGAGACGGGAATGAAAGCAATGATGGAGTTGTTAGCAATTCTTTCAATTTATCAAAACATGCTTGATTGCTTGATGGGTAGTTATCCATGCAAATTGTTTGCTGTGAGGCAAATCACAGAGATTAGTGATCATTGCAGCAAAGTCTCTGTAGTAGTTAACAAAACCTAAAAATGACTTTTGATTTTGATCTTGTGGGAATTAGCCAGTTGATTACCGTCTCAATCTTATTAGGAGCTACTCTCACTCCTTGTGAATCAACCAATTTGACGAAAACAAAAATTCAACCAGCTTCTGAAGCAGAAAACTCTTTTTAGGCTTTAATTTTAAATTGTGCTGTCGAAACCATTGCAACACTTCTCTGAGGTTCGAAAATGAACAGTCAACACCTTTTCCCACCACGATGGGGTTATCTAAGTACACCAACACCTTGCTCCGTGTTAAGCCTCGCAAATCTAATTCCATGACCCTCTGTTGGCACATTACAGTACCCCAAACCCATTTTGTGTGTTCAAAAAGGACATAACGAGATGTGAAGGCTGTTTTCTTTTTGTCATTTTCGTCCAGTAAGGGTTGAAAGCAAGGGTTGAAAATTATTCAGTGTCATGGATGGTGTCTAAACAGTCCTATATTATTGGTAAAGGGAAGCAGTTCTTTATAATTTGTTTCATTTAAGGCTTGAAAGTCCACGACTATCTTACAGTTCCATCTTTTTTCCTTATCATAACTAAAACAGGAGCGGATGCCCAGTCAGATGTGGATGGTTCAACATTTCTTAGTTTAACCCTTTACCTAACATGAAAAGCAGATGACACTTGCAAAAAAAATTCTCCAATACCGATTTTTTCCATTTTTTTGTATCAAAAACATAGGTTATGACCCCTCATTGTAACGAGCTCGACGAGCTCGTTCCAATGAGTGTTCATAACCTATGTTTTTGAGACAAAAAATGAAAAAATATTGAAAATTAATTGGCGATTTTTTAGAATAGCGCTGGTCAGTTTTGACCTTTACTTTGGGTAAAGGGTTAAAAATATTTCTTTCCGTTAAATGTGAATAATATGCTCACTGGTACAATAAATTGTATGCGACAGTAAGCTTTAAGCTGTAAGGTCGTTTCCAATATTTTTTGAAGATGGCTCAGCTGTCGATCTTCGAAGACGAGAGGTGTTCTTCGATTTTTTTTGTTTCACTAGAGGTGACTGACCAGCTTCAATTTTATGTTTCATTTCGGAAAAAACATCCCACGTTATGGTCAGGAGCTGTAAATATGTCTAACAGTTTTAAGGATAGGTTTCCCAATTCAGTCATCTGAGTGTTAATCAATTGTTGAAGGAAATCTGAACATTCCTCTCAAGTGTGAAGGAAGGTGAGTAGTCTTCACTTCCATCAACATTTCATTTTCGCGACTGCTTGGCGTTGGGGCAAACCAGGATAAAAAATCGTCACAGGAAGGGTCATGGAGGATGGTAACCTTAATTAGCGAGAGGGGGTAAAATCAAAGAGGTCTTTGGGTGGCCTGCGTAATAAAGAGAAGCCTGGTTTTGAAGAGTACCTTGATGGCAGCTTTGGGGGTCACTGTTGTTCAATCTGAGGTCGCGGTCCCTGGAGCTGAGGGGAAAAATTGGGAAAAACAGTAAAAAGGAGTGCCGGATGTGTAATTTGGGCGTGGTGGAGACTCTGGAACACTTCTCCTAGAAGCCCAAAATACCAGTCTAAAAGAATGAAATTCACTGGAAGTATAATGAGGAAGTGGGATGGGGGAATGAAGGACATGTGGTTAGTGAGAGGCTCAAAGGAGAGGGTTAATATGCTAATCGGAGAGATTGGAAAGAATGGGGCAAGGGATGTCATCAACCAGTTCGTCGCCGAGTGTTGTGGGAGAGAAGAAGTGTGGGAATAGGGAGGCAGTTGGGAGTACAGGGGTAACCAAGGCCTTCTCACCCGAGAACCGCGACAAATCAGCGTCCGGCCAAAGTGTTATTAATGGAAAACATTGAGGGGCTCTTCATCACTCAAACATATCTCTTCTGCATTTCCCACATGACGATTACTGTTTAGTTTAACAACATGATGTTTACTCATATTTATGACTTTTAATACTGGTGTCTTTCCATACCCCACAACAGATGAAAACAATAAATTGTTTGATTGTGAAACAACTTCAATGATGTAGTCACCACCCAATTGTCTTCCAATTCAACATTTACATTAGTACCAAAATTGGGCGGTACTCTGATGGCATTTTTAAGAACTACTCTTGAAATAGGAATGCTTCAAGTTGGTAAAATGTGCTTGCAAGTAGCATTGATAAGTTTATTTCCAATTTTAAGAGATTCATTTCTCAAATTAATGACACATTTGTCCGCTAACAGGAAATCTAGTCCAGCAATGACTTGATCTTTCAGAGAAGTTACATATAGAAGATATCTACGGCGGCCAAGACTGTTTTTCCAATTTAGTAAATTGAATATTCAATTTAGTAAATTGAATATTCAATTTATTACAAGACTGTTTATTCAATTTATTACGAGACTGTTTATTCAATTTATTACAAGACTGTTTTTTTAATTTAGTAAATTGAATATTCGATTTATTACAAGACTGTTTTTTTTCAATTTATTACGAGACTGTTTATTCAATTGATTACAAGACTGTTTTTTCAATTTAGTAAATTGAATATTCAATTTAGTAAATTGAATATTCAATTTATTACAAGACTGTTTTTTCAATTTATTACGAGACTGTTTATTCAATTTATTACAAGACTGTTTTTTCAATTTATTAAATTAAATATTCAATTTAGTAACTAAACATCACATGTCGCTTCTACGCCGCCGAAGATATCCATAGTAGCTGCGTGTACCAAATGTTCACCGCGAGTGGTGAAGTGGTGGAGCCTTCAATGCGCGGTTAACATTTCACGAGTGGTGAACATTTGGTACACCAAGCTACTTTGGGTATATTTTATTTATACCAAGATCGTCAGATTAATAAGAGTTGAATTGTTGAATAAATCAATATTCACACGTGCGAATCTGTTTTTTTACATGAACACTGGTGGGCGGTACTTCCGTTGGCAATTTTATCGCCGAAATGAAATAGAAAACGAAACCGCAAATTACGGGGCCTTTTTTCATTTCAATAACATAATAACATACTATTTTGAGTTATGTGTGCTTTATTAACATGAGACAATGTATGTTTTTTAACCTTTGGTACCTTATGAGGCAAACTTATTTTAAAAAAAACGTAATAAATAATTGCGGTTTTCATTTCCTTCTTCACGAGGCGACGAGTGATAAATTTAGACAAGTTGCATTCAAGGTGATGTCACAAAAGGTCAACTTGGATGTAGTTCCACTGTAGGTGGAATTTTTTATTACTGAAAGACCATTTCTGGTGTGTTCACCACGGTTGTGTGTAAAGCAAAAATGTATGTCATTGGCGTTTATATATAGTAGAAAAGGTAATCATGGTATACATAAACATAGAGCTATACTAAAGGTTTTCAAACCAATTGTTAATGGAATTTCATTCTATAATTTACTCATTTACTCATGACAGGCTGCTCACCATTTCCCTTTTAACTGGGATGTTTGAAAGATGTTGCTTCTGGAAAAACACGTTTGAAAACCTGTTCATCCATTAGAATGACTATCGCAGCGCTATCAACTATTGCAGTCCCAGGGCAGCTATTAACAGTCATATGCAATTGGAAACTAAACCCTTCAACACTGTTGATATCAACAGCATTTACAGTTTCGGTTTCACTTTCAGAACCACTAAAATTGTCAGAGTATTGTAGATTATTTACATTTTTAATTTGGCCTAGTTCTTGTTGGACAGAGTGTCGGCATTCTCGTTCAGTCATTTGAAGTTTACTTAGGTTATTAGGTGTTGTCTGTTCAGACCGAGACTGATACTTTGCCGGAACTGATGTGAAGCTAGATTGTTGTGATGGCGAGTTCATCTGAAATGAGCTGTTGCTTCAACACACTGGTCTGTCTCGATTACCTAATTGTGTGACAGCTGTTTTCATAATTTGGTTTATTAAACCTGTCAGACATCCATACGTCTTGACGTTGTTGATTATGACCAAATACACGATAATTATTTTCATACGTTGGTCTCTTGTAACTGTCTGTTTTGCTCGCTTTGGAGACAGAGGCCGGCGGTGTTCTATCCTGTTGATTATTGTAGAGAGCACCGTTCATCAAGCTTTTCATATTCTCCACTATGCCTTGAAGACTAAAAGACTTCTTTCTCCAGTTTACTTTGCCCATCTTTGCCTATAGTGTTCAATAGTGTTCACCTCAAGGTTCGTAGCAGAATCGCGGTAGGACTCTTGGAAGATGTCCTGTCGTTGAAGTTAATTCTGCGGTTTTGTGTAATCAAAACAGCTCTCTTGTTAGCCAGCAAAGTCTTAACATACTTCAATGCTTTATGGTTTTTCTCCATAGCAGCTCTCACCGCTTCCTTTTCCCTACACCAGTGGCGTGACAGTAATATTGGGGGCTCTTAAACCACATACTGTAATTATCCAGTATATTATAATGTTTTATCTTACAATCAACATGTATTTTGTCTCTATTAACTTAAGTGTCGTGTATCCGACCCCCTGATACAGATGTTTGTATCCGGGCTCGGATACAAGCACGTTCCTTTCGCGTGAGTTCCATTTTTTTTCTTTTTGTTCATCCGTACGAATAAATAGTTCGTTATATATTCGTCTACATTCTTGACTTATCCCCAATATATTGTAAGATAAAACGATTATTACTATCATGTGGATGTACAAAATATGTATCCGAGTCTTGCTCCGGGTTCTAAGGGTAGATCACGACTCGTCTTCGTCTCGTCATGATCTGCCCTTAGAACCCGGAGCTCGACTCGGATACATATTTTGTACATCCACATAATGGTAATAATCTCTATGTACATCCACATAATGGTAATAATCTCTATGTACATCCACATAATGGTAATAATCTCTATGCACATCCACATAATGGTAATAATCTCATTGTACATTCACATAATGGTAATAATCTATATGTACATCCACATAATGGTAATAATCTCTATGTTCATACACATAATGGTAATAATCTCTATGTACATCCACATAATGGTAATAATCTCTATGTACATACACATAATGGTAATAATCTCTATGCACATCCACATAATGGTAATAATCTCATTGTACATTCACATAATGGTAATAATCTATATGTACATCCACATAATGGTAATAATCTCTATGTTCATACACATAATGGTAATAATCTCTATGTACATCCACATAATGGTAATAATTTCTATGTACATACACATAATGGTAATAATCTCTATGTACATACACATAATGGTAATAATCTCTATGTACATCCACATAATGGTAATAATCTCTATGTACATCCACATAATGGTAATAATCTCATTGTACATCCACATAATGGTAATAATCTCTTTGTACATCCACATAATGGTAATAATCTATATGTACACCCACATAATGGTATAATCTCTATGTGCATCCACATAATGGTAATAATCTCTATGTACATCCACATAATGGTAATAATCTCTATGTACATCCACATAATGGTAATAATCTCTATGTACACCCACATAATGGTATAATCTCTATGTGCATCCACATAATGGTAATAATCTCTATGTACATCCACATAATGGTAATAATCTCTATGTACATCCACATAATGGTAATAATCTCTATGTACATCCACATAATGGTAATAATCTCTATGTACATCCACATAATGGTAATAATCTCTATGTACACCCACATAATGGTATAATCTCTATGTACATCCACATAATGGTAATAATCTCTATGTACATCCACATAATGGTAATAATCTCTATGTACATCCACATAATGGTAATAATCTCTATGTACATCCACATAATGGTAATAATCTCTATGTGCATCCACATAATGGTAATAATCTCTATGTACATCCACATAATGGTAATAATCTCTATGTACATCCACATAATGGTAATAATCTCTATGTACATCCACATAATGGTAATAATCTCTATGTACATCCACATAATGGTAATAATCTCTATGTACATCCACATAATGGTAATAATCTATATGTACATCCACATAATGGTAATAATCTCTATGTACATCCACATAATGGTAATAATCTATATGTACATCCACATAATGGTAATAATTTCTATGTACATCCACATAATGGTAATAATTTCTATGTACATCCACATAATGGTAATAATCTCTATGTACATCCACATAATGGTAATAATCTCTATGTACATCCACATAATGGTAATAATCTCTATGTACATCCACATAATGGTAATAATCTCTATGTACATCCACATAATGGTAATAATCTCTATGTACATCCACATAATGGTAATAATCTCTATGTACATCCACATAATGGTAATAATCTCTATGTACATCCACATAATGGTAATAATCTCTATGTACATCCACATAATGGTAATAATCTCTATGTACATCCACATAATGGTAATAATCTCTATGTACATCCACATAATGGTAATAATCTCTATGTACATCCACATAATGGTAATAATTTCTAGGTACATCCACATAACGGTAATAATCTCTATGTACATCCACATAATGGTAATAATTTTTATGTACATACACATAATGGTAATAATCTATATGTATTCTAGAACACTGACTGGGTATAAACATTCTATTCAGTATAAAATCTATCTATAAAATGTCAATATCAAACATACATTGACACAAATAGTCTCGATATCCCCCACGCCACCCCCCCCCCCCCAAAAAAAACCAATAAATAAATAAATAATGAACGTGTCAATGACACTGTAGCTCAACTTGTGTAAAACATATACATGTATAGTATGTGACACAGCAATGACACACATGTAGGTTATGACCTGATAACAATGGTACATATAAAGTATTGTAACAGTCTGTACATAAATACTGACCGTAGCCTGTAACAAATGTATAGGTAAACTATTGTAAAGGTGGGTGACAGTAAGATGCTAAACTAGAAAATAAATCTTCATGGGGTTAATATTACAATGGGGATCCTTGTATGGCGCACCATAAGCCAAATGTTAGCAATTGTTTTGGACTGCTTGATTCAAACCCTTCTATGGTTGATTCATACTACTGGGTAATTAATAAATATTTGTCCAGTTCTTCTTAAAATATAGGTATTTGAATTTTTTAGCTTTAGGTGATAGGGTTCCCCACGGATGGGGAGGTTTTATTTTTCTCATTGTAAATAGAAAATCGAGTTGTGCTGATTAATGCTTACCCACCCCAAATAACAACAAATGTTAACACAGGAACTTGGCTTCAACACATTTGAATATACACATCCTAGGGATGCTGAATTCAAGAAACATTATTTTGTCTGGTGTTTTTGGAAAATATTTTTAATTATCTCCCTTTTTGAGTCCCCGAGTGGGTCTGACTGAACCCAAAAATATTTGTTCTCATAGTACAGTGATAACAAAGGCACCCAATAGATTTATAGCAAACATCACTGACATAAAAAATCGTCTTTACAGGTTCTGTACAAAAAATGTAATACAGAGAATTCCCGTAAATATGACTGCCAACAGACATTTTGAATTTTTGACCGAGCCCCAAAGCACTCATCACCATCCCATGATGATAACAAACGTAGTCATAGAAGTTCTGTACAAAAAAATGATTGCACCTAATTTCAGTATAAAATGGCCGTCGGCAGCCATCTTGAATTTCGGACCGCACTCAAAAAACGCTCGTTCCTGTCCCAAGGTGATAACAAAGGTGCCAAAGAAGTTTCGTGGAGATCGGTTCATAAATACAGCCTCTAGCCCGAGCCGTATTGACATGTGCACTTACTGTGTATAAGTAGCACTGAATAAATCAAAGAAAAAAAACTGATTGTACCTCATTTTGGTACAAAATGGCCACCGACAGCCATCTTGAATTTCGGACCGCACCCAAAAACACTCGTTCTCATCCCCAGGTGATAATAAAGGTATCCAAGAAGTTTCATGAAGATCGGTTCATAAGTACAGCCCTAGCCGAGCCGTATTGACATTACTGTGTATAAGTAGCACTGAATAAATCAAAGTCCATCTAATTTGCATAATTTCGGCTCGAGAAAAAAACCCGTATTATATGTGATGTATTCCATGTTACTAAACATTCATACCAAAATTTATTCAAATCAGAACTTTCATACAGAAGTTCTGTACACAAAACTGATTGCACTAATTTTGGTTCAAAATGGCTGTCGGCGGCCATCCTGAATTTCGGACCGCACCCAAATACACTCGTTCTCGTCCCACGGTGATAACAAAGATACCCAAAAAGTTTCTTAAAGACCGGTTCATAAATACGGCCTCTGGCCCGAGCCGTATAGAAGTTGTGTACAAAAAACTGATTGTACCTAATTTCGATACATAATGGCCGCTGGCAGCCATCTTGAATTTTGGACCACACCCAGAAACATTCGTTCTCGTCCCAAAGTCATATCAAAGGTACCCAAGAAGTTCCCCGAGATGCTGTAAGCCAAATATGAAATCATTCTGACTGGAGGATCTGAAGAAGAAGATTTTAAAGAAATTTCCTCATATTCCTCTAAGTTAAAATTCGGGCTCCCATTGGGAGCCCAAATATTAACCCACGGACCAAATTTGAACAAACTTGAATCAGACTCCCCTAGAGATGTTATAAACCAAATATGAAAGGATTCTGACTTGTGAATCTGAAGAAAATTTTTTTGAAAAAAACCCTCATCTGAAATGAGCATAGAAAAATGATCCCATAGGGATCCCAAATATTAATCCAGGGACTAAATTTGAACAAACTTGAATCTGACTCCCCTAGAGATGTTGTAAACCAGATATGAAAGAATTCTGACTGGTGAATCTGAAGAAGTTTTTTTGAGGAAACCCTCTCATATTGCACTAAGTTAAAATTTGGGTTCCCATAGGGAGCCCAAATATTAACCCAGGCACTCGAAGTGAACAAACTTGAATCTGCCCCCCTAGAGATGTTGTGTACCAAATATGAAAGCATTCTGACTGGTAGATCTGGAGAAGAAGATTTTAAAAAATTATCCCCTATATTGCACTAAGTTAAATTGGAAGCCCAAATATTAACCTAGGGAGTTGGTTTGAACAATCTTGAATCTGACCCTCATAACACAATGATGTATACCAAACATTAAAAGATTCTGATTGGTAGTTCTGAAGAAGAACAATTTGGGCTCCTGTATTGAGCACAAATATGAACCAAGGGGCTTCAGTTTAACAAACTTACATCTGACTCCCCTATGGATGTTGTATACCAAATATCAAAAGATACTGACCATTGTTTTTTTATAATTTTTGCAAATATGCTGACTCAGCATTTTTTCGATACCCCCCCCCCCCCCCTCCCTTCAGAAGACCCTGATATTCGATTCTACTGGTCCTAGGGATGCTTCATACCACATAAAAAGTTCTTTGTTCCGTGTGGTTTGGGAAATATGGGCATTTGAAAACATTTTTAGCTCCTGGGGTTCCCACTGGGAAACGGGAACAACTTTTTGTGCATGAGTCAATAATATCACATACCAAATTTGGTTCAAATCGGACAATCGGTTCAGAAAATATAAATTTTGGGCGGGTCCAAAAATGTTACCACACCTATTACGAAGGCAAATATTACTTCACGAACTTCGTTTGAACAAATTTGATTCTACACCTGAAAAGGAAGCTCCATACCAACCATCAATTCTTTGTACCCACTGGTTCATGAGAAGAAGATTTTAAAAATATTTTGGACCCCCCCCCCCCCACCCCCCTATGGGCCTGAGTATGTTGAGTTGAACAAAATGCAGTGCCACTCCGGACCATCGCTCACTCAAACTTTCACTTGAATTGGCCCAATGGTTTTGGTAGAGAAGACCAAACCATGGTGTTGACGGGCGGACGGACGGACGACGGACGGAGAGTGATTAGATAAGCTCAGCTTGACTTTGTCGAGTGAGCTAAAAACATAAAAAAGAACGACAATTCAATAAAATCAATTTACATTCCAAACGAGATCGCTCTCGTCAAACGGGTGTGAATAAAATCCATTAACATTCTAACCGGGATTGCTCTAGTCAAACGGGTGTACCCGTTCGTAATGGCACGAACAAAAACAAAACATCCTTGAAAAATGTCCAACTTGAATCTCTCTCCAAGTTCGTATTTCCATGATAACGTAACCAGAAACCTATTCCCGTGGCTGTTACTAATAGGTTCTCTTGTGTGTTACCGCGAAAAAGTTTCAAAGTTTGAAACGATGTGTGACCGGTCGTGAAAACCTACTGATCCACATATACAATCCCGCACACAAACTAGAACATATTGCATTTTCATTAGAAAAACCGTTTTCCAACAATCAACCCGAACGAAGGCTATCAATTCTGTTACAAATTCAATGGTGAAGCAGGCACGCATACAGGTTAATATATGTATCAGATATATAACCCCTCCCCACCCCTTCTCACACACATACATCAGTTATTTGGGTTTCTTTTCGCACAAAAACATACTAATTTCACCCCTCACCCCATCTTTAGGTATTAACCCTTCACCTACCCTGAAAAGCAGACGACACTTGCAAAAATAATTCTTGAATAACTATTTTTTTTCATTTTTTTTGTCTCAAAAACATAGGTTATGACCCTTCGTTGGAACGAGCTCGTCGAGCTCGTTCCAACGAGGGGTCATAACCTATGTTTTTGAGACAAAAAATGAAAAAATAATGAAAATTAATTGGCGATTTTTGAGAATAGCGCTGGCCAGTTTTTGCCGTTACGTTAGGTAAAGGGTTAACAGAGATTATATACTAGATTATATAACGAGCTACTTCGTTTTGTATTTTAACACACTCAGACGAATCTCTTTGTTTTGCTAATTTAGCTGCATTCCACAGTTTATTATATTTTATTTTCTTTGATGGGGTAAGGCATTTCAACTCTTCAATATTTATTGAGGCAACTAGGTTGGAAGAATCACGAAATGCTGGCTTCGGAGTTGTTTGCATAATTTGTTGCCTTCTTTGAAAAGAAAAAAACACTGAGTTTAGCGACTGGAATGGGTTGGAAGGTAATGAGTTGTGTCTTCGGTTTGTCAGTTAAGCTACTGTAATTGGTTGGAAGGTAACGAGTTCTGTTTTCGGTTTCTCCGTTTAGCGACTGGAATGGGTTGGAAGTTAACGAGTTCTGTCTTTTTCACATTCCATCTGGATAAACGTGGTGGTCAGAAATAAAAAAAAATGTATTAAATCACTAAGTATGCTTGCATTTCACTAGTCCCCCATTGTCGACCAAGAGACCAAACGAGTTAAATAGACTCGGCTGACGGAAATTGAGATATCTGTTTTACCGTGTCGTGCATTTCTTATCGGATTTGATGAATAATGGGCGAAAAGAACAAATCGACCATGGAACCACAATGACTTTCGTCGAATTATTCAAATCTGATGAGAGTTTTTCAGTACTATGAGCATATTTGTTTATGTTTTTTTTCCTGACTGAAGAGAGAAACCTGTTAATCAGCGTTATTGAACTGCGAGAATCTCATGGGCGTATGGGGCTTTTGTGATATAGGGGGGCAAACCTTTTGAGTTGCCTGAAATCCTGCATGAATAAAATATAAATATACATGACGTCATAGTCACGTGACCCAGGGGCGCCATGTTGTGTTGTCATGGTAACCCGCGGGAGTGGCCACCTTGTGACGTCATCCCCTTAGTGATACGTGGTGTTAGTGCTGATGCTATGAAGCTATGAGAGTCATGAAAAAATCCCTGACGTCACAAGATGGCCGCTCACGCAGGTTACCATGATAACACAACATGGCGCCACTGGGTCACGTGACTATGACGTCACATGAGATCATCCATGAGAGCATCCAAACTATGCCCCAAAACCACATTACATACTACTGTCATGTCTTAATTTCTTTCCATAACATTCATTTTTCTCAGAATATTGTTTAAACTAAAATTTGATGAAAAATAAAACTCACATCAACTTTTATCCCGGCTTTGGACCGGCAGAACTTTTCAGTTCTGGCAGCTTTATTTTTTTTTTTAATTTTGAGTGCGATTGATGGGCGAGTGGTGAGACAATCAATCCTCACTAACTCCACGCAATTAAATTCTATTGTATAATTTTAATTGACTGTGCCTTATTTTTGTTTTTTTATTTTGTTTTTCTGCTAAGGGTTCGGTGCTCGTTCAACTATACCATTAATTTACAATCTTTGATACTCCTAGTTCCTTATGTCCATCTTATATACTCTACACGATTTTTGTTTAAAAAGCCGATTAAATATCAGTTTGGATGCAGAACAGTCAAGTGTATGTTTGTTTAACTGATCACTCATTACGTGTACAGTCCATTTAAAATATTCTCTCCTCCCCACTGGTCGATTGCATAATAGGGTGTCTAAACATAGGATAAGCTAATTGGCTTTGAGGGGAACTTTTTAGTATCCATGGTAATTACTTCAACAATAACAAGTGCAGTTGTCAATGATGATCTTATGGAAAATTATCTGTGTTGACTGATTTTGGGGACAAATGATTTTAACAAACAATACTTTATTAAGCAATTTTTTTTATTAATGATATCTGACTTTAATGTTTTTTCTACAAACATTTGCACACACGAATAACAGAATATATTATATTTTAAAAAAATGTATACGCAAGCACTCTTTCAAAGGCCTATAATATCGATCGGGTTTTGTGATTAATGATATCTGACTTTAATTCTTTACAAGTATCAATAAACATTTGCACACATGAATGACAGAATATATTATCTTTTAAAAAAATATATACACAAGCACTCTTTCAAAGCACTATAATATCGATCGGGTTTTGTTTGCACTTTTGAATCGAAAATCTCTGCTGGTATTTCATGGAGTTAGCACTCAGCTACTAATGGGTAAAAATACACAGTACGTGACAGGTGGACTACTACCAAATCACTTGTCAAGTGAATGTTTTACAGAACTCATATTTTTTTATACAAACTGATTTTTTAAGGGCCACCAGATTTATTTACACATCCATCAAGAGACAATTTGCTTGCTTGTCTGCTGTTTATCGGCGCCTGTAAGTTGAAGATGAGTGGATAATTCACTCTGTGTGATTTAGTTGTAATCCACCCTGCACTTATCTACACACACGAAATAACTTGTGTGAACAAACTAGACACCTTGCAAGAAGCATTGGCTATTTATTTATCTATTTATTGGTGTTTAAGGCAGTGGCGTAGATAGCTATTCGCTGGCGGAGGGGCAAGCCCAAAATTTTCCGACAGACCGAAAATTTTCCGACAGTGTAACAACAAAAACCCAAACAAATAGAAAGAATCTGTTGTTTACAGCAAATGTACTGAAAATTGGTCTTTTTTACCCAAAATGTACCCAAAATGGCATGTTTTTACCCCCCAAAGCCAGCATTTTAATGTTATTAGGCATAAATCCAAATCATATATCAGAGAAAATTCTATTTTAATATGAAAGCAAATCGAAAATCTCACGAATTAACGAACGGATTTTTTCAATTCCAAAATTAAACCGCAGTACAGAGTTCTGGAAATGAAAGATATTGCATTTGTATCTGAATATTTTATTAAATGTAGGGTTTAGAAATCATTACGTGTACACTCCATATAAAAAAAATATTCCAATGTCGACTGAGTGCGTTATGTATGATTATATAACAGCAGGTATTTACTCATTAATCAGTGTTGATTGGGAAAACACCTCGCAATTTACATAATACGTTTTCTTCACTAAATCCTTTCTCTGTGCCTGAAATGTTTTTGGAGAGAATTTTCTGGATCAAAAGAATCCTTTAAATGTGAAAATCGGTTCAATAATTCACCTTTTGTGTTCTAATGAATCTTTAAAAAAAATGTGAATTTTGACGATCCCGTGAAGCAGTGTGGCTCTTCCATCTATTGGATTTACATGATATAAAATAGTCTGAACTCGCTTAATCGAGGTCATTGTTGTTGAAAAAAACATTCTGATTCTCAACCGAAATGGACGGGTACAGATAACTACACATTTTTCTTTTTGAACATACTGGCAATTTATCTGCTTTTCGCCCGGGATATAACATCATAATCCGCCCAAATGTTAAATTAAAACACATTTTTTATTCTATCTGACAGCCGCTATGGAACCCCAGACACGGGGGAGATTATCTTCAAAACACGGATCAGATCCAATTTGGGTAAACCCAATCCGTGCTTCTCTCATCTTTTTCCTGGAGCTACTTCAAAACACGGAATCATAATTCAACTCGGGACCATTCCGATCGATGAAGTGTGTCTCCACGGGAACGAAATGACGCCACCCAGGAATACATTACTTGAGTTTATGGTCATGAGAACAACGTCGTGACATCTTATTCAACCCGGGGAATCGGTCAAATCAGCGGTGACTGATATTGGTGATAAAACGAGTTTTGGCTCCCATTCTTTTTTTTTTTCTTTTTTTTTTTGGAGGGGGAGGGGGGCTGATTTTGAAAAGATTAGGGCCAAAACGCATGCTCTATTCAATTCGGCGGAACTCAAACCGTTCTCACCCTAACTCGGTGGTAGTGTTGCGGCATCATACTATGATGTGGATAATGAAACAGTCCACCAATAATATTAGCAACAAATAATAAAAAATAAATAAAGCTTGATGAGACGCGTGTTCATAGCTAATATTATTGGACTACTTGATCAAGACATCGTGTTAAGCACTAAATATCCAAAGTTTCAACTAATGAAGTCTCTTATTTGTAGCTAATATCATTGGACTCGAGACCGCACAAGCACTAAATTTCAGGAGATTTTAAAAATGTTTCCTGTGAATATTTTTATATTTTGGGGATGTGATATGATGAAACATAGCAAGTGTTTCGTTTCTTTTAACATTTTCTTGGGGATTAACAACAAACAAAGGATTTAATTTAACACGCCACTGAACAGAAGTAACTAATTGAGCATAATTGTATACTGGTATGTCATATGTTCAACACCTTTTCTAAGGCTAATTTACTTATATTAATCTGTCAAAGGGCCGAAGCATTTGAAGCATCTATTGAAAAGAAACCCATGCTGGCTGGGGAGAATTATTATTACCAAAACACCAACATACAGCCGACAGCGTCTGGCCAAAATGTTATCAATCTACCCAGTTTCCAGCCACGAAAATAAACATACTATTTCCAAGAAAAAACGTACCAAATGCTAGGAAGATAAATCCGGTGATCCAATAGTCTCCACCCGCCTACAGGACCAGGTGGCACTTGCAAGATAAATTCTTTAATAACAACTAAAAATCTGAATTTGTTTGTCTCAAAACAGAGCTTGGGACCCCTCAATGGAAAGACTCAAAATCCACTAGCTCGTTCCAATGAAGGGTCATAAGCTATGTTTTTGAAACAAAAACTTAAACATAATAAAATTTGAATGCAGATTTTTGTATAGCCTGAGTGCTGGCCAAATTCGGCCATTGGCGTTGTGAATTTAGTGAATTTCCATATTTTGTTTCAGTCACATAGTTTATGGCCCCTCATTGGAATGCTTCCCTCCACCGTTAATGAGGGCCACAAGCTGTAAAAAAGGAAAATATATAAAATTTTAAGGGAGAATTTTTCCAGGCGCGGCGGATCAGATTTAAAAGTGGAGAGATTATACTGTCGATCGTTGACTCACGGGAGGCGTGAATACGCCATGGTTACGGGGGTGGGGTGGGGGGGGGGGCAGAGACAGAGAGAGAGAGAGTTTGTGTGTGTGTGTGTGTGTGTGATGGACGTGGGAAGCAAATGTGGGCAAAATCTACGTTTAAGGGGCAAATATCTACCCCTCCCCCGGCCCCCAGTGACGCCACCAATTTTTCATGCCTTTTTCAGATATTGGAAGTTGACAAGAAAATCCCATTGTGGGTGCCTTCCACTTCCCAAACTGCACTATAAATTTGTTTACCGTAGGCCATGATTCGTATGTCTCTTGCTTCTAAAATTTCATGATTCCGAAAACTGAACTTAATTTGAAAAAATCCACCCGAGTTGTTACGAAAATGACCGGAAGGAGTAGATGGATTTATTTATTAATTCTGTTTGATTCTCAATTTAGTTCGTCAAAAAGAATTACTGAGGTAAACGTGAAGCAGCTTATCCTTCTTCCTCTAGAATTGCTTGTCTATTTTTCTCCAACTGATGATGACTCCAATTGTACTTGTGTGTTAACCATTGAAGTGTGTGCGCTCCGGGCAGGTGTGTTCTCGTCCAGACTGATGCTATCCCAGGCTCAAACGACCAACTCTTCTTATGCAATTCGAATTAATGTTAAGCTACATGGCTGATATAAATACTTACAGAATGAGAGTTGGTCTTTTTGTGCCAAGAGCTAGATCAGGTAAGCCCCCAAAAAAGAGGCTAGACTACAATTGCTTAATATTGATAATGTTAGTGTACAACTTCGGCCCAAAGGGACTATCTCTAATGATCTCGTTGCTTGTAACTCAAAAATTGTCATCGCACTCGATCCTCCATAGTTTTCCTGAACAGAGGCCGACCAAACCAGCTCTTGACAGCCCCGTAATTACATCAATGCCACAATCTAACTTTTTGGATGCCCTAAAGACATCGGTAGTATACTTTTTCAAACTCTTATTGAAGTGTGGTGACATTGAAATCAACCCCGGTCCACCATCTGATAGTATGAAGAGTAGTCACAACTGTTTGAAAATAGTTCATCTCAATATTCAAAGTATCAAGCCCAAACTAGACATTGTGCAGTACGAATTTCTATCATTCGATATACTGGCATTAACCGAAACGTGGCTTTGTGACACAGTTGGCACCGGCGAAGTCTCATTACATGGCTTCCAGGAGCCTCTTCGTTTGGATCGCACTTCAAGAGGTGGTGGCGTGGCTATTTATGTCAAGTGTGGAATCCCATTTCGTCCCAGGCCAGATCTCCAACATCCCAATCTAGAATGCTTGTGGATAGAAATATTGAAATACAGAGGACATTCGCTCCTTCTAGGTGTATTTTACCGACCTCCAAATAGCCCAGTGGACCTTTGGGATTCAATATCCATGTCTATTGAAAAGGGTAGAGACACATCTATAGCTGACCTTATAGTCACCGGAGACTTTAATGACAATCAACTTGCCCCTTCCCGTAACGGTTTCTCTAAATTACTCCATTACTTTAACTTAAGACAGACCGTGAACGAAGCTACTTGCTTCACAGAGTCCTCATCGACATTGCTTGACGTCTTTGCCGTTAGCGATACAGTGAAAGTAAAAAGATGTGAAGTTCTTGATCCAATCATACCCGACCTTACTCGTTATCACTGTCCTATTTCAATAGAAGTTAACTACTCGAAACCAGCCCTTTCCTCTTTTAAGAGAACGGTATGGCAATACGACAAGGGTAATTATGAACTTTTAAATGAGACATTTTCTAACACGAACTGGGATGTTATTTTTGACACCCCATGCCCTGACGACATTGTCGAAACTTTCACAGATACCATACTCCACACCGCATCCCTTCACATTCCAAACAAAGTTGTCACCATTCGGACAGGGCAGCCCAAATGGATGCATAATGAAATTAGATTGCTGATCAGGCAGCGAAAACGACTCTATCACACCGCCAAACGCACAAAAAGACAGCAAGACTGGGCCAAATATAAAAAGAAGCGGAATGAGGTTGTTTCGGCTGTTAGAAAATCCAAAGCTTTGCATGCGTCCAAAATTCAAACTATTCTACAAAGCAAAACAACCTCTCCGTCTCATTGGTGGAAAACACTGAAATCTCTTTTTGGGAGTGTAAATGCACCAGGTATACCCTCGCTTCTCTATTCCAATACCGTGTACTCCGCCAATGCCGATAAAGCTGAAATATTTAACGAGTTCTGCCAAGCGCTTGACGAGGGCAAAGAGGTGAGGGTTGTATTTTGTGATGTCAGCAAGGCTTTCGATAAAGTCTGGCATAAGGGGCTCATCCACAAACTAGAAAACATTGGTATTTCTGGTAAACTTCTACTGTTTCTGAAATCGTATCTCTCAGAAAGATCCCAGAGAGTAGTGATTGGGTCAGAGGGATCCTCGTGGAGATCAATTAATGCGGGTGTACCACAGGGGTCAATTTTAGGTCCCTTACTTTTTTTAATCTACATCAATGACATAACCGATGACATTCTCAGTAGTATACGTTTATTTGCTGATGATACATCCCTATACCTAATAATTGACGACCCAATACAAGCTTCGTCGATAATAAATCGCGACCTAACTTCTATTGACCAGTGGGCCAATTCATGGCTGGTAGAATTCAACCCAAATAAAACAGAAAGCCTTCTCATGTCTCGGAAAAGGGGCCCCAATCCTCACCCTACTCTACTTCTTGCCAACTCGCAAATCTTAGAAGTTTCCACCCACAAACATCTGGGAATCACATTTAATAACACATGTACGTGGAACGACCATATTGACCATATCTGTGTGAAAGCTTGGTCTAGGTTAGACCTTCTAAGAAAGTACAAATTCTTCCTAGACCGATCTGTCCTCGAGAAAATTTATTTTGCGTTTGTAAGACCCCTACTCGAATATGCAGATGTAGTATGGGACAACTGCTCCGCACTCAAAGCTGAGGAACTGGAGAGGGTCCAGATAGCAGCAGCAAGGCTTGTCACAGGGGCAACACTCAGTGCCAATAAGGCCTTGTTGTACACCGAAACAGGATGGGAACCACTTCGTGAAAGACGACGCAAACATAAATTAATCCAGTTTTTTAAAATGTATCACAATATCACACCACAATACCTGTCCTGTAAAGTTCCGCCAAAGATCTCGGAACTAACATCCACTTCCAATCTTAGAACAGCCGAAAACCATCGAATCCCAACCTGCAGGACCGAACTGTACAGGTCTTCTTTCATTCCTAACGTGACTGATCAGTGGAACAATATACCCCTCCCAATTCGTACGAACTCCTCGTTGAATAACTTCAAAGGTTTCTTAAATAAAGGCAATTTAAGACCACCAAATTTCTATTGTGCTGCCAAATCCCGCCTCGCCCAAATTGTTCACTGCAGACTTAGGCTGCACTGTAGTCATCTCAAAGCTCACCTGTTCAATAACCATCTGTCCAGCAGTCCCTTATGCGACTGTGGTGAATTTGAAACACCAGAGCACTACTTCTTACACTGTCCGCGATTTACAACTGCCCGAAATTGCACCATCAGCCAATTACCTATTGCATTGGACACATCAACCTTGCTGTACGGCTCTGAATTTCTGAGCAATGAGGAGAATCACAAGCTATTTGAGGTGGTTCACAATTTTATTCTACTCAGTAAGCGATTTTAACGAAATTCAATCCGCCTCCCTCCGGCCTTTTGGTGCGAAATTAAAATAACTCTGGCTTCTGTTCACCATGTCCGCTATCCTGCCGGAGGCCAACCAGTACGGCTTTCAGCCACTGATGGCCATGCCTCCCCTCCCTGATGGGATGTATACGCCTTGCAACTTAGCTTAGTATGGTGGACTCTGTTGCCACTGACCTTATGTTCTAGCCAATTCTGCCAATTGTGACTGTCGTGTCGCCCTAACTTCGCGGGGTCCTTGCATTCTCTGCGAAGCACCCCTGTCCATTGCGCCACACACTTAAAAGAAAATGTATACATTGTCTCACTGTCATCTCTCCGTCTCACTGTCATCTCTCCGTGTTACTCTGTTTCTTTCTTTCTTTCCTTCTCTTCTCACTCTACATCGCTCTTATCCTATCTTACTGTTTCTCAGCCAAAGGTAAACATATCGAACATGAACGAACCAATCTGCCGTAGTGTTATAAATAGTTGATTTTGCCGTGGAAACAGCCTTCCATAAGCTATTTAGCTTTATGCTGAATCCACTTCCTTCAATTGCTGTATATTCTGTTATTTTTTAGTGTATATGTTTACTTTGGAAATAAATATTGTTTAAACTAAGCAGCTTATCTGCAATGATTTTAAATCATATGCCGAGTTCGTAATGATCCCGAGTCTGAAAAATAGGGGCCGCACTTCGTAAAGACAGGATATATCGCCGAGACTGTCACATTATTGTTCTAAAAAACATAGCAACGCACAGAATTTGTATTATTTTAAAATACTTCCTCTATTTGGTAATTTTATTTAAAAGTGTCTCGATGAAATGTTTCGAGAATGAAGGTGGACAAGATCATGTTCGATGGCGATAAACTTACCTTTAATTATACAGGGGGGAATCCAAATGACATATCGGCAAAACATTTTATTTTAATACGGAAACAAGTTGAATATCTCGAAAAATATTGGGCGAATTGTTTAAAAGCGGACATTTTTCCGGGGTACAATGATCTGGAAAAGACAGATATAATATTTTTATGTCATTATTTTATGAAATGCATGTTTTAGAAATTCACTGACTGAAGACTAATATTGCTAATCAGGTTCAGACTCTGGAAGAAATTTCTCGTCGAGCACTAATTGATTATGTAATGCTTCTCTCCTAACCGCACTTGGGTACCCCACTTTTCTACACAAAAAGTGGGGTACGCGAAGTGCGGTTTTATATGGAGTGTACACGTAATGTTTCTGACTGAACAATATAATTGCTAATCAGGGGCAGTCTCTGAAAGATTTTTCGCGCCAAACATTAATTGGTTATGTAATCCTTCTCACATTACTGCACTAAAACAGCTTTTCATTTTCCCGGTCGTTTCTACATAAACGACGGGGTAATTAACAAGTGCGGTTTTGTATGCAATGTACACGTAATGCTAAGATGAGGGCGTTCTTGTTATCAATGTGCTTGAAATTAATTCGCATTCACAACAAACGTGTTGTCCATCATTTATGCTGTATTTTTGTTTAAATAAATAGTTGATTCCTGTTGGGGGACAAATAATGAATTAGTCTACATTCATTTTTATTATGTTTGAAAACGAATCGATGTATTAATTGCATAAACACAGAATGTTTTTCATATGCGACTGGATATCAGTAATTTGGTTTCATCAAGAAACGAACCGTCTTTGATGTCTGGATTTTCCCGTCGTCTTTAATTATCCTCGCAAAGGGGGTTGTGGACCCGTGAAGACAATGTGTTCACCGGGTGTGACGAAAGGGGGTTTTAAATGGAGCGTACACGTAATGTAATCATCCATGTGCATTTTGGAACATAACAGGTCAATCTCTATATGATTGCGTTTCTATAGCGGAATATTTTACATTTTCACCTGAAAACTCAGTTGGTAGTTAACTGGTTACGAATTGACGTGATTGCGAATTGACTTGGCTACGAATTGACTTGATTACGTTTGACTTGATGACGATTTGATCATTACCCCGTTCAAGGACACTGGAAGAAAGTGTGCCCTTCCCCCGACTCTGACCTCCGGAAAAATATGCCAGTTGGCAAAATGTTAAAAACGTCCTAGTGCCAATGTTTTTAAACGAGTTTAAACCGCTTATTCTAAAAGGTGCCACATGATTCACTTCGAATTGCAAAATAAACATATCTCCGCGCTGTTGCACTTTTGGGTTTTTCTATTTTTTTCGATTTCGACTCGGGAGTTTTGCTGCGTAAAGGGACTTTTTACAATCATTGCTATTAGTTCATAACAACTATTAAAGAATGTCTTTTATCATATGACTCGTCCGTTTTGTTCACTTTAAAACATTTGATATTTTGTTTTCATATTAATCAGTGATAAATAAAGCCTTCTGTCAATTTCATTGGTCAATTTCAAAACTAGACAATTTGATTGGCTGAACAAAATAAAACTGGGCCACATTTTCATAATTTGCATAATTAGAGTTGGGAGCTTTCATTGGTCAATTTCAAAACTGGACAATTTGATTGGCTAAACAAAATACAACTGGGTGATATTTGCATAATTTCAGTAGGGAGAATTTACGTTATCTGTCCTATTTAGGGTGGGTTATATTGTATTAATCTTTTACCTACAAGAAAAACGCCCTTCGTTTTTTTATATTTTCACTTTTTGCTTCCAAAACATAGGTTATGACCCCTCATTGGAACGAGCTCGTTCCAATGAGGGGTCATAACCTATGTTTTGGAAGCAAAAAGTGAAAATTGTTAGTTATACGAGGATGTTTTTTCCAAGTACCGTCTGCAACTCAAGTTAGGTGATGGGTTAAAAAGTCATACTAAGTGGCTAATTTGTGCGTGTGTGTTTCATATGATAAATAGAATATGAAATAAGTGTTTTCCTCATATAATATTTATGAAACTCGTCCGAATTGTCCGTTTGGGCTCGCCAGAGGCTCGCCAAAACGGAAAATTCAAAGACTCGTTTCATAAATATTATATGAGAAAAACACTCATTCCATATCCTCTATTTAACAGATTTCCAAAAGGTAAGCTCAAACTTAACATTAATTTATTATTTTCACTCAGTAATCGCGTTGGAATAAGTTTCGGTGGGGGAGCAGCAGCATTGATATGACGTCAATGAACTGCTCACACTACCCCGACGAAATGCACAGTGCCTTCACAGTGTTCTGTCCTGGTGTTCGGAAATTTGTTCTAATAGCACAAAACTGTGGTGTGCCGTGTTTGAATCAACCAGGCCCTTTGTCGGCTATCACTAAAACGTGTATATCGACCGAGTCCGAGTCCGGAATTAGTGTACACAGAAAACAATTATTCAAATACCCCCTTGATGCCAAGGTGTTGACGAGATATTGGTATCAAAATGTCGTGTAACAGGGGGTGGGCTGAACGACTCCCCAGGGGCTAGAACCCTGGTCGAAACCTCCCTATTGTTCTTCAGAGTCGTGAGGATCTGGGTCAACTAGCAAACCATGGATGCAATATAACTCAACTCGAGAGGTAGGATAATCATTAAGTTATGTGTTGTGGTCTGGATGAATACACAATAAAATAGGAAAACAGTTTATATGTGGTTTATTAAGAAGCCAAAAAATAGTATGATATGAAATGGACATGATTATGAATGACGGTTCAAAAATCACTGGCCAACTACACTTTTACCCAAAAGAGGTTTAAATTCCACCCAACATATGTTCAGTAAATGTAGATGCTTCACCCAGAACTCGCACCTGGAGAGAAGCAGTGTCAGAAACGTTGATTCTCACCAGAGCCGAGTTGAGCGGGCCCAAAAATTACGGAACCCATTACAGTTGACCTTTTTACAGGTTACAAAGTGTCCCCATAACTAAGCTAGTGTATGGCTTTACGTTTGGACAGCGAGATCAAAACTTTACCCAAACATAAAGTGGACGACGAATTATGAGCGAGACCGCTCTAAAAAGGATAATTTCGCGGGGAAAGATTTCAAATACTGGAATCTGATTGATCCCTCGCTTTCACCTTGACAAATGAAACAACAGCAAAATGCTCTTTGGCGTAAACCAATAAAATACATTGATTTATTTTTAAGATGGAAATGACTAGAAGCTAACAAAAAGAGAATCAAACCTCTGTTATGAGCAGACGTATTATAACAGAGTAATTTGGAACTTTTATTGTATATTATTTTTCATCCGCTGTTACCAAATCCGTTACACTCCCCCCTCCTTAAAAAGAAAATGTGTAACATTTTTAGAACCATACAGCAGTTGTTAAATAGATTTCCGATAAATCTTTAATATTTTATAATTTTATGTTAAAATGTGGTATTCCACATAAAGAAAATCCTCCGTAACCACGAGACCCGGCTCACCAAGCCAATTCCCCTGAAAACATAATTTGCAAAATTTAAACTGATATAAAGGAGATGATCAAGGTGTGAGAAAATTACACATGATTCCTGTATCGACTATTATACAGTTTAAGTTATTGTTTCGTTTTAGATATTCTGTAAAGTCTTGATCTTGTCTCTCTGCTTCTTCTGAAGTAGTCCTCTGGTGTTCACTGCTGGAATATTTCCAATTTCTTTTCACTGCACGATAACAAGATAATTTTCTTGTTCTTCACAGCACGCTAAACCATATACGCCGTTCTGTTGTGGAGAAGTGAAGTTCTCTTGCACTACCACCACTCATCTCGGATCTGCTGCAACACGTTCATAAGCTTCTGCTCTCTCCGCTAGCACCGAAAGGCATGGCAAAATTTGCGTCAGCAGAATCAAGAATTCTTTTCTGACACACTGCAAGCTACATCACCTTACTCCGTTGCCAGCTTCTTGTGAAAGGTGTACACTACGTTAATGTGAAACAGACATTCAATTTCTGCTGGGAGGAGCAAACAAATTAAATCTATAGCAGCAACAGCAATACTAATTTCTTCCCTGCTTTATTGTTTCACAGAAATTCCAAACTACGAAATACTGGATATACTGGTTAATTACCCAATTAATGTAGATGAAATTCTGGATAAAATTATTTATCTGGATTTTACAATTCCGCTAGGACAGCAAGGCCACGTGGTTTTCACTAATCTAACACATGTGATAGCTCCCCAGTTCTTTCACTATTAACCATAAATTACTAACAATGGCACATATCAATATTGGGGCAGAATAAGCCGCTAAATGTTTCAGCTTTTTAATAGACTGCTCACAAATGTGTCTTATTTTACATTTAATGGTCAATTTGGAAATTATATTTTGGGCTATCCACGGAGAACATAATTCCCAACAACCAACTATTTTACACTACCATTCAAGAAAAGTTTTTACATTTTAGTAAACGAACGAGAGAATGGCCACTATCCACAAAACAACAAGACTCAGGATTGCAATATTTGCACTACTGTAAATTTCTTACCCTATATAAGACACTCCAATGGACACCTCTAAGGTTAGTTCAAATAGACATATCAGTAACAGCTTCAGTTTTCGCCAGAGCTAAATGATGTATCGCAATGACATCCACAAAGATTATCTACGTAATATTAAAATAGCACCCGGACTACTGAAGACAAACTACCTATTATTATCAAAACCCCCAAGACACCGGAAGCATAACTTAAAAGAGAAATGTACAAATATTTACAAACTCCTACACGTCGCGATTCCTGTTTAATAGACAAGGTTCCACAGACGCCAATGCCTATTTCCAATAGAAAATTGACACACCAACACACTGTGTACTACCTACTTTAAATAAGCAGACTACGAGGCCTTATTTCGCTTCCTAGGAAAAAAACATCCTTTCAGATCACTACCGAGTGTTACCAACGGTAACACAAAATATATCCAAACTAATCATCTAGCATTTTAGTTTTTTGCATCGATTTACTGAAAGATTCTTTCATGAATCAAGTTTGCTTAATAGTTAATACCTTAACGAACCTCTAACTTGGCCCTGTTTATTAGATTTAAAGTTGACCTTAAATATTCCCAGAAGTTGAAAGGAAAATTATGGGGTAAAATCACGTAAACACTCAATATTACTTTATACAAAAGGGATAACTCAACTTCCCTTCCTATTTACCCATAGTTGAGTTGCCTCATATGTCCCATAGACTGATTCACCAAACGGTTCGTCTTCATAATAAACCCGGAAAGTGGAAAGTGAGGAAATTTCAGAAAAATTGTAATTCGACTGCAGACAAATTTTACTAGCAATACCGCTCACAGCTTTTCACGAATAAGCTTTTTGAGCTACATTGGCACTTTCAAATGTCAAATAATATGGCTGAACATTTAACCTCCAATACCTTTACCAGTCTTAAAATAAATCCATCTTTTACGAGATGATAAAAAGCCTTTATCGAGTATTTTCACATTCGAATCATAAGTGTTAGGGATGAGTTGACTGATCCACTCAGACCTTCTCAAATTCTCAGTCTCAAATTACTCCGATCACCGACGAGAATGCAAAATATGTATTTTGTGTGTGTGAGTGTGGGGGGGGGGGGGGGGATTTTTGCCCCTGTTAATACCAGTTTCAGTGACATTTTGGGGGGTTGGTACAGGCTAAAGTAAGACAACAGAATGACCAGTCTATAAACTTAGACTTCA
This sequence comes from Pictodentalium vernedei, assembly GCA_031216915.1. Classification (NCBI taxonomy): domain Eukaryota; kingdom Metazoa; phylum Mollusca; class Scaphopoda; order Dentaliida; family Dentaliidae; genus Pictodentalium; species Pictodentalium vernedei. The sequence goes on along the minus strand of CM062292.1, from coordinate 44,178,590 downwards.
ACTCACTCACAGAATGACTTTGTCTACCAAACTTTAATTATACCAAGCTTATGAGCTTCCACTTCACCAGCAGTGGTATACTTGAGCTCATTGTGCCACTTAAAACCACTAAGTAGGATTTCAAAGGTTTACAATTGCATTCACTTGTGGAGAAGTCCTTGCATTTGTAATAATACAACAAAAGCTACTGAAATTATGCATACCAACAATCGAGCTCTAATTTCCGAATGAATTAAATTCATCTTGATCGTTCAAAGAACGCAGACCTTGTTGATAAATATTACCCATAATGTAAGTAGCTGTAAAACTCAGATCCTGATAGCCTCGCCAAATTGTAACAGGGGGTGGGGTGAAAGACTCCCCAGGGGCTAGAACCCTGGCCGAAATCTCCCTGTTGTTCTTCATATTCGTAAGGATCTGGGAGAGCTAGCAAACCACGGACAAAATATAACTCAACTCTAAAGGTAGAATAATCATTAAGTTATGTGTTGTGGTCTGGATGAATTCACAAAAAAACTATAAGAACAGTTTATTTATTTATTTATTTATTTATTTATTTATTTATTTATTAGGGTTTAACGACATTTTAACAGCCAAGGTCATATCGTGTCGGTGACAGTTTTATGGGTGGAGGAAGCCGGAGTACCCGGAGAGAACCACTGACCAACGACGAGCAGCTGCCAGCTCCCCAACAACGTAACTCCGTACTGCAGCACTGGCAGGGTTAGATTGGTTGAAGACATGTGCACCATCGACGTGCAGTACGCCTTAGTGCACGGCGTCATCGTGCCCCCACTTGGACATTCGGGGTTAAGTGCCTTGCCCAAGGACACAACGCGAGAGTCACTTGGTTTATTAATAAGCCAAAAATAGTATGATATGAAATGGAAATGATTCTGAATAATGGGTCGAAAACCACGGGCCCACTGCACATTTTACCAAAACGAGGTTTATGTTGCACCCAACATATGTTCAGTAAATGTGGATGCTTCGCCCAGAACTCCGACCTGGAAAGAATCAGTGTCAGAAACGTTGATTCTCACCAGGGCCGAGTTGAATAGATCCGAAAATGACGACACCCATTACGGTTAACCTTTTTACAGGTTGCAAAGTGTCCCAATATAACAAAGCTAGTGTACACATAGAAATCGGATATAAAAAGACGTCTTTTTCCGATTTCTATGAGTGTACAGGTTTACGTTTGGACAGTTAGATCAATGCTTTATCCAAACATAAAGTTGACGACGAATTATGAGCGAGACCTCTCTTATGTAGGAATATTATATCTCACGTGACTTCCTTGCATTCTGATTGGCTGAAAGATAATACTCTATTTCGTTTAGTTTGCATCCACAGAACTGACCAGGCACTACACCCAGGCACCACACGTTTTCTATTTTTAGCACACTACTATATCATTTTTCTTTTCATACTGGGCGAATAAAACTGATCAGGTTAAATTTAAAAATCGATTCACACAGGCACAACATCCACAAAACGACCCGGAAAGAAATCTTTGTGGAAAAATGTATGGATTTTCCATTGTTGAAGTCACATTTTTCGAGGTGCTCATTTTATTCCTTGAGAAGATGATCCATATCTCGTTTCGAAGAGAATGATCCACACATGGGTCCAACGTTCATGAGAACGCGTCCGGATATGAAAAATCGTTTGTTCCGCTGCTCATATTATTTCGCTATTTAATTGTGTTTTGGGCAGTAAACGAATAAATAATGGAATTCAACTGAATCTTCGGAGTTTGTATCCCGTGCTGACCCATTCGGTAATGTATATGTGTGACAAAGTGTGGAAATTACCAACCTGCGTTGTCAAATTTCGAAAAATTTAGTTTTCGTTCGCGAGTTGCGCAATTCTAGAATACACAGTTCCGTTTGGGGGAAATGTTTTGTTTACCCTTGCCGACCAATTCAAAATCTGTCTTCTGCTCATATCAATAATCCAAGTTAGCCGTGTTTTGGAAGAAGAAAATGTTTTTTAAATACTACATGGTATTTTTTTCTATATAACGCTGGTTGGTAGGGCTGCTACCTTGGTAATAGATTAACAAATCGGACAGATGTTTTTCTTGATGGGTGTTCGATATAATATAAGGATTAGTGCATGTCTTGTCGTTGACTACGCCCATATAGTCCCCAGCGAGGTGGTGTAGTTCCCTCCGCTTCGCGGCGGGAACTACACCACCTCACTGGGCACTATATGGGCGTAGTCAACTCCAAGCCATGCACTATTCCTTAATAATTTCGCGGGGAAAGATTCAAATACTGGAATCTGATTGATTCCTCGCCAAATGAAACAACAGCAAAATGCCCTACGGTGTAAACCAATAAGACACATTAATTCATTTTGAAGATGGAAATGTCTAGAAGCCAACAAAAACAAAATTAAACATCTGTTACGAGCAGAGGAATTATAACATTATGAGTAGAGGAATTATAACAGAGTAATTTAGAACTTTTATTGTATATTATTTTTCAGCTAATGTTACCTGTGTGACAGGAATGCTATTCCTAGAAATGTTAGATCTAGGACTATAATTCCGCGGAATAATAGTCCAGAGGGACTAACGTTCCTACGGACTTCCATTCCTTTTACACCGACAGTGTGGGAGGGATCTCGGATGAAAATCAAATTGCCAACATGTGGGGTGACCACTTTAAAGGAATTTTGAATTCCGTGCCCACCAGTTCTCATGTCGATGTCTTATCAGCAGATATGTTGTCATGTAAAGTTTATGAACATTTATATGTATCCGAATGTGAAATTATTGGCTGTATTCAAAGCTTCGATAAAGGTGAAACGGGGCTTTATGTAGAGCACGATGTTTCAATAATAATTCACATCTTTGGAAAAAAGTATAAAAAGTTCAATACATACTTAAAGTTCTGTATTATATTTATTTACACATCTGGACTTCTCATATATATATATTGTCGATCTTCACAGAATGATGTGAATACATGAAAATAGTAGACCCTGTAATAAAGAATTACAAAGGACATAAATAACGGCACTAGGAAAAAGGTGAGGCCCTTCCCAGGATAGGATAAAGAATCCTGATAGACAATATATAATATTATGGTTCGCACAGCAATTGGTTTGCATAACAACGGCCAATTGATCGCATGTGAACCATCATACAATATTTACGTGGGAATAATAGAAGAATTACCAGATTTGAAATAAGACGAATTTAATGCCAAAATGAACAGTGTACAGTCATGAATGAAATTCATGACGACAAACGAAATGGGCTGAATAAAGGATCTAGTTAAAATGGACACACATATACAAAATTACATCGAATAAATTATATGACATCTATAATAATATCTTACCAAGTCAAAACGATTTCGGTCCCTACATATTTTATATAGATGAATGAATAATCGATAGATGAAATCTCTGATCAAATCCGACACTACGAAAACAAAATATTTATCTGTCTATTGAAGGGAAACAACTCCAAGTCAAGTAACAATAGAAACGGCGGGAAATCAAGGACCGTGAAGCAAAAGATCAATAGAGAGTCACGTGAATAGAATATTGACAGCGACAGGTCAATCTCACCAAAAGAATATTAGCACCAGTGCAAATTAGTATCCATGCAATGTTATATTAGTTACTAATTAAATAGTTAAATGTTATGTATATATATATATATATTTATATGTAATAAATACCACTGTCACATTCTCCCCCCTCATAAAAAAAATGGCATCCTTGTCATTCTCACACTGTACCTTTTCTAACCTAAATATTATAATTAAGTATATCACAGTCTTGTATCAATTTAACTATACCATACCAATCCATGCTACAATAATAAGTTACAAGTTAGATTATTTTTAACCTGTAAGTAAAAGTTGAATATCAATAAATATTCATCCATCAATCACAAACCTGCGATTCACTATCAAAAAATAATCGTTAGCATGCAATTCCTAACCTTTCTAGTGGTAAATAAAACACACAAACATACCTTAATTTCCAAGTAAAGAAATGATTAAAATAATTTTGACTATTTATCTGTTATAAGGCATATTTGTAATGGCACATAAGATTTTCACTGATTAAACTATCAAATTTCAAGTTCAGCAGAATACATTCAAAATTTTAACACAAATAATAAGAGTATTGAAAGGTGCCTGATTGAAGTTTAAAATGACATGAGATGCTTGTATATATAACCAGTATAGCGTGGAAAAACCCACACTGACTGGTTTTGTTATTTGTATTTTCTTTTCTCAATTTATCACAAGTATATATTTGTTTCAATCATGAAGCTGAAATTATGCTATTTTATAAATAATCAGATCAGCTGAAATTATGCAATGTTATAAATAATCAGATCAGCTGAAATTATGCAATGTTATAAATAATCAGATCAGCTGAAATTATGCAATGTTATAAATAATCAAATCAGCTGAAATTATATGTACAAATTTAATTATCTATCAGCTGAAAGTACAATAAACTGAACAAATAATAGTTTAACTGTTTTGATACCAGTATGCATCAAAAATTTCATCAGCTGAAAAATATATTTCTGTTAATAAATAAATTATCATATCATATCTGTAATTAATTAATTAGATTATCTGTACTTATAATTAAAAATGGTAGATGTCAGTCAAGAATTGAAGAAAATATTGTATGAATGACATCTGGCGACATAGTTGTTAAAATTTGTTTGTCAGTCAGTTTTTTCATTAATTCTGCTTTGCTGACAAATCCTGGATGACCCTGTAAACTATTTACAACATAATCTCCTTTCTCCATCCAGGGTGGTGGCTTCCTTGGTCTGTTTGATCTGCGTGGTTGAGGTATTGGAGGAATACTGGAAGAAATATCATTATTAGAAGGTAAATCTAATACTCTATCGGAATCTGAAGTAGATGGTACCGGTACACGCTGTGAAACATCAAAATTATTGACATTATCCGATTCCACTGTCTCCTGGTCCACTTCAATACTGGATTGTGCTGAAATATCAGGAGCATTAGTAATTTCAACATTATTTCTCGACTTCTCCCCTGGAGAAGACTGGTCGTCACCACCTGAAGAAATAAATGTTGTTTCCACCTCCGGCACCAAGTCGTCACTCTGTCGGGGTGGAACACCAGTCTCCACATCACTAGCAATTGGTCTAACTGCAGGAGTCCATGGAAGACTTACAAAAAACTCATTTTCCTCCTCCGAACTCAAATCAAGATCAACAGGTTTAATTTTACATATACTTTTTCTCTTTGTTGGAATTGGTCTATTAACTACAGGCTGTGTTATATCAGGTGGAGTAGTGCTTACAACCTGTTCTGGAATATCTAAAGGTAATGAACTGATTGGTAATAAATGGTTACGGTGTAAAGTTTTTACTTTTTCTCCATCTTCACTGGTAACAATATAAACAGGAATATCACTATTAGGCTGATCTGTAACAAAATAAATCTCAGAATCAAATTTATCAGCTAATTTATGTCTGCCTTCAAAAGCTAAGCTTTTAACTAAAACTGTATCACCAACATGGATAGTAGCACCTCGGGCCTTATGATCAAAATTTTTCTTCTGCCGTTGCTGAGATGCTGTCGCTGCAGATGATGCAAGCTTATAAGAAAATGAAAGTCTCTGTTTAAGATCTGAAACATAATCTGAAATAGAATTGTCATCATTAGTTTCATTTTTAAATTTATCCAAACCAAATAATACATCAATAGGGAGTCTTGGTTGCCTGCCAAACATTAATTCAAAGGGTGCATAGCCTGTACTTTCATGGCGGGTGCAATTATAAGCATGAACTAATGGTCCAATGTAATTCTTCCAATCTTTCTTCTTATCAGCTTCCAGTGTACCAAGCATACCTATAAGAGTTCGATTAAACCTTTCACATACTCCATTTCCCATAGGATGATACGGTGTAGTTCTAGACTTTTTAATGCCACATAAATTACAAAGTTCTTTAATTAAATTAGATTCAAAGTTTGCTCCTTGATCACTGTGGATGCGCTGTGGATAACCATAATAAATAAAGAAATTATTAAATAAAATATCAGCAGTTGTTTTTGCCGTCATGTTCTTTGTTGGAAAAGCCTGTGAAAATTTAGTAAAATGATCAGTTATAACTAGTACATATTGAAAACCACCTTTAGAAGTATCAAGTGTTAGATAATCAATACAAACAAGTTCCAAAGGCTGTGAAGTATGAATAGATACAAGTTTGGCTCTAGCATCTGTAGGAGACTTCCGTCTTAAACAACGTGGACAATTTTTTATGTAATTTTCAACCATGCTATCAATTCCAGGCCAATAAAATCTTTGTTTGATCAATGAGATGGTCCGTTCTCTTCCTGGGTGGCCTATATCATCATGTAATGAAGACAAAACAAGTTTAACATGAGACATCGGAAGGATAAGCTGTAATTGAGTGGTTGAATTAAAGGTTGTTTCTCGATACAATACACCACGCTTGAGTTTCAAGGAACTGAAATGTCTAAAAAATGCTGAGTGTTCTTTTCTCATTGGCAAAGAACTTCGGTGTGGTCGTATGCCTTGTCGAACTGCTTTCATCCAAGGACCTAAAATAGAATCTTGTTCTTGCTTTCGACGCCAATCCTTTGGAGACATCTCATCCATATCAGTACTAATACCATCATCTAAAGATTTTATCACATCTGTTGAGAAACATAGAGTATCAATATATGGTTGTTGTTCCTGTAAAGAGTTACATACCACTTTAATAGTGTCACGAGTAATTTTCTCTGTATTATTTGATGAATACTGTGGCAGCCTGGATAAGCTATCAGCATCTGCATTTGATTTTCCAGGTCGATACAAAATTTCAAAATCAAAAGCACCTAAAGCTGAAAGCCATCGATGGGAAGTAGCGTCAAGCTTTGCTGAAGATAAAATATAAGTTAATGGATTGTTGTCAGTATAAACTACAAACTTATGACCATAGAGGTAATCAAAAAACTTTTCTGTTACTGCCCACTTTAATGCCAGGAACTCTAATTTATGTGCTGGATAATTCTTTTCGGCCATAGTCACTGCACGGCTTGCATAAGAAATAACTCGCTTTATACCATTCTGCATCTGATAAAGAACTGCACCGAGACCATGGCTGCTGGCATCTACATGTAATTCAAAAGGATCTGAAAAATTAGGATATCCAAGTATTGGTGGGGTTGATAGACATTCTTTCAACCTAGAAAAAGAATTTTCTTGATCTGTTTCCCAAATCCATTTCTCTGAAAAATTTGACTTCTTTTTACTTTTCTGCTTTGCAGTATTTGTTGGTGGAAGTAAATCTGTGAGAGGTTTTGCTACCTGAGAAAAATTTTTACAATATTTTCGATAATAGCTACAAAAACCTAAAAATTTACGGACTTCATCAGAATTTTTTGGTGTTGGCCAATTAATAATTTTGTCAATCTTGTCAGGATCCGTCTCAACACCATCGGCTGAAACAATATAACCTAAATATTTGATTTTATCATTAAAAAATGAGCATTTATCTGGTGACAGCTTCAAACCACATTCACGGAGTCTCTGAAATACCAACTGTAGTCTTTCCAAGTGCTGTTCATAGGAATCTGAAAAAATGATTACGTCATCCATATAAACCAAACAAATTTTGAGGTTTAGGCCTTCAAGGCAGTGCTCCATCATGCGTTGAAAACTGGCCGGAGCGGTTTTTAATCCGAAAGGCATTCTATTAAATTCATAAAATCCTAGAGGGCCTGCAGTAAATGCAGTACGCTCCTTGTGTTCCTCTAATACCTCTAACTGGAAATATCCTGATTTGAGATCCAATGAGCTGAAAAATTTTGAACCTGATAAATAACCTAAAATGTTATCAATACGAGGTAAAGCATATGAATCATTAATAGTCTTTTTATTTAAATCTCTGTAGTCAATACATACTCGCAATTTACCATTCTTTCGTCGACATAAAACCATGTTGGAAGAGTATGGACTGAAAGAATGACGAATTACTTCTGCTGCAAGTAATTGCTGCAAATGATCACGAACTTCATCAAGTAATCCTGGTGCAATATGTCTCGGTCGCTGCTTAAATGGTTTGTCATCCGTCAAGTCAATTCGATGTTTAATGTCACTATATAAACCTACATCAAGTTCGTTCTGTGAAAAAATATCTGAAAAATAACTAATCAAATTAATCCCTTCTTTCAGTTCATCTGTGGATAACCTAGATGAATATATATTAAGTTGTTCAATAAAGGAATCATTATTAGATAAAATTTTATCTTTTGGCACTTCAATCTCTCGTTCCACTGAAACAGGCTGTATTTCACACAATACAGATTTGGGCTCAATATTCAAAGTCCTAGAAGAAAGATTGCTGATATGTACATCAATTGTTCCCTTGTTATTAAAATCATATTTAAAAACATACGGGGCAATTTCAACACAATCAAATTTTGAATTTCCCGGAATGGACTGCAAAATAGCACAAGTCGGGTGGTAAGGAAGCTTATGATCCACTGTACCAGCAATAATTCTTGTTTTATTTGGATGTAAAATAATATTACAATTTTCTGCACTTTTTACAGTACCAAGGCTAAAATTGTTTTTAGCAAGTTGTCTTTCTCTTAATGAAATACATCTAAAAGACATGTACCATGGTGTTGTCAATTTTGCTACCTGTAAAAACTTTTCACCATTAATATGTCTACATTGATTCATGAAAATATTAAGTATATTTGTCCCTAGTAAAACAGGTGTGTTTAAATTATAATTACTGTCAGGGACAATTAAAAATACACATGGAGTCTGTTTACATCCATCAATGCTTGGAACTGCTATCTCTGCCTCTATGTAACCTAAATATGGTAGCTTCTTACCATCGGCACATTCAATATTCAAGATTTTATCAATATTATTCAACGGTAAATGTTGAAGCTTTGAAAAATAAAAGTTCTGACCAATTGTCGAAATGGTGGATCCTGTGTCTAATAAACAATTCACATTAATGCCTGAAATAACAACATTAGATTCAGTAGGTTCTCCATGTAAACCTACTGGCTCCTGTGTGATTAACTTATATTGGTCATTCAAATCAACGCCTACAGGCGACCCATCACTATAGACGTGAGCTAGTTTAAATTTTGGCGTCGTCCATACCTGCCAACCGGCCTATTTCGACAACCTATCTGTATATGGCCGTACTGTCCGCAATTTCTGCAACGAATATTTGATCCTAAAATATTAGAGTCATTTGTGTTATAATTAGGGTTGTTATTTGAATTTGAAAAAATTCTTGAATTATCTGAAAAAGAATTGCCTGATGAATCATTAGAATTGAAATTAGTGTCTCTCCTGTTATTATATCTGCCTCGATAATTTTTACGTTTTTGCTGAAAATTAGAATTAGAATGGAACCTAGATTGTTCTGGATACTGGCGATTCTTCTTTAATTCTGCAACATCTACTGATAAATCTGTAATTTTTTTAAGCAATGTTTCATATTGAGACTGTGTTGGTTGAGCTACTTTAGAAATGGATTTAACATCAGGTTTTTTGTGGTCCTGTTCAATCAATCTTAGAGCTGTTAATAAATCATCATATTTTGGACAATCTTTAAATTTATATGCGCTGACATCCTTCAATTCCTGGTGCAAACCTTCAAAAAATCTTGTTTTCAACATATCATTAGCAGCAGTGGGTAAAATTTGCTTCAGCGAAATAGCTTTTGACATTAGGTCTTCAATCCGGCAACCCCAACTGACAACTGACTCATTTTCTTCTTGCCGAGCACTGAAAAAGCGTCCCAAAATATTTTCTTGGGTTTCTATCAAACCATAAACAGCATCAAATTTGGATAGAATTTCTTTAACTGTCGCCTTTTCTCCAAGTCTCATTAAAATCCGAGCTGCCTCGCCTCTTAAAGATTTCCTAATGGAATATAAAATTTCATTATTTGAGTGTTTACCTGAAATTAAACAATTAATTTCATACTTCCATATGTCATAGTCAGCCTCAGATTTTGCATCACCTGAAAAATTAGGTAGTTTAATTGGATTTTTTACCACAACAGATTTAGATTCGACCTCATAACCATCTGCATGATCTGGTGGTTTTGTCTCTACTTCAGGTTCTGTCTTAATTGTTCCTTTAAACCATCTTTCAAAATCCTCTGGTGTATCTGCCTTTGGCTTAACCCCCATTTTTTTAAAAGCCTGCAACATGTTACTCAATTCATCATCTGAAAAATCTTTACTTCTTGCCATATTTAGCTAAATAATCAAACAAAAATTAATAATAAATTTAAATAAATTGATAATCAACAATTTATTAGTAAATACCCAGTGTCCACCAAGAACCTAAGTATACCTAAGTAAATATTAAATTGATATATGACATCCTACAAGTTTATCAAGAAAAAAAATAAAATAAAATAAGAAATCAATCAGCTAGTCATGATCACCGACAATGGATAAAGTGGCAATAAACCTGAAAATATTTGGCCTAAATAAGGTTAAAGTATTTGGAATTGGTTAACTGGGTTAATTAAACAAACCAAGCATGCTGAGTTGAGTGCTAGGAAAATTGAAGCCCTTACCTAACCAAAAAAACAAGAGTCGACCAAACAGGAGGCAAAGAGTCAAGTTAGATCTAGCAGAAAAACTAAACTAGCATTTCACAAAAGCCAAGGGTTAACAGAAGTCATATTTCCTCTAATTCTAAACAAGTCAAGCCTCTCTCAAGGGTCAAATTTTAACTGAGCCTGAGGGCAGTACAGTTTACAATTCACATTGCAATAATATTTATCAACAAATTACAATAACCAACAAATGGCACAAAATATAAACATTATGCATTGAAATATATTACCGGTGGTGTGATGGTGTGAAATAAACTTACTGGTGACTGCGAAATGAAAGCAAACTTCCCAAAGTTGCCAAACTACAAATGAATGGAAATTCCAAACGAAGTTTACGATGGGAGATAAATCTGTTTACTTCCGGTTATACACTGGAAGAAAACATATTTATAGTTATGACGTCACATGAGAAATCACCAGAGGTTTTCCTCAAAGCACACCAAGGGAGGCAATTTTAACACAAGTCGAATAGTGTATATGTAAACAATGAAAATTTTACCACAAAAAGTCACACTAAATGTCTTATTTTACCGGATTATCAGTCAATGTCAAGCACGTTGCACACAAACAGTTCCAAACAAGTCTTGTTGTGATAAATACTGGTCAAATGTCAGTCAAAACAACAGTCAGGCCTCGCGAAAGTCATCAGCACGAATGGATGGAAACTGAATGTCAAAATCTGTTATATCAGTATCACGATGTCCAGTCGAAGACACAAACGTTGATTAAACGAGATGAAATGTTATTGCTAGCAATACGTGAAGAAGTTTTATTCCGTAGCCATACTTACAGTTCCATGAACATGAAAAAATATATGTGTCGTAGTTGTCACACTGAAGAAAGTTGACATCACAAAACAATATAGCTCAACATCACAAAACAGAATACGGAAGACAACACATGGTACACAAACACTGCGAATCAGACAGTGGTGACGTCACACTTCAGTCAGTGCCTATCTGCAGACACGCAGTAGATTGAATTCACATCAAAGTTCACATAATGGTTCTTTACGTTGGGCGCCAATTGAAACGGGGCTTTATGTAGAGCACGATGTTTCAATAATAATTCACATCTTTGGAAAAAAGTATAAAAAGTTCAATACATACTTAAAGTTCTGTATTATATTTATTTACACATCTGGACTTCTCATATATATATATTGTCGATCTTCACAGAATGATGTGAATACATGAAAATAGTAGACCCTGTAATAAAGAATTACAAAGGACATAAATAACGGCACTAGGAAAAAGGTGAGGCCCTTCCCAGGATAGGATAAAGAATCCTGATAGACAATATATAATATTATGGTTCGCACAGCAATTGGTTTGCATAACAACGGCCAATTGATCGCATGTGAACCATCATACAATATTTACGTGGGAATAATAGAAGAATTACCAGATTTGAAATAAGACGAATTTAATGCCAAAATGAACAGTGTACAGTCATGAATGAAATTCATGACGACAAACGAAATGGGCTGAATAAAGGATCTAGTTAAAATGGACACACATATACAAAATTACATCGAATAAATTATATGACATCTATAATAATATCTTACCAAGTCAAAACGATTTCGGTCCCTACATATTTTATATAGATGAATGAATAATCGATAGATGAAATCTCTGATCAAATCCGACACTACGAAAACAAAATATTTATCTGTCTATTGAAGGGAAACAACTCCAAGTCAAGTAACAATAGAAACGGCGGGAAATCAAGGACCGTGAAGCAAAAGATCAATAGAGAGTCACGTGAATAGAATATTGACAGCGACAGGTCAATCTCACCAAAAGAATATTAGCACCAGTGCAAATTAGTATCCATGCAATGTTATATTAGTTACTAATTAAATAGTTAAATGTTATGTATATATATATATATATTTATATGTAATAAATACCACTGTCACAAAGGTAAGGCATGTGGACCTGACTCCCTAAGTGTAGAACACCTCCAATTTAGTGACCCATGCCTGATACCCATCCTGGTAATACTCTTTAATGCTTTCTCAAACATGGTTATATCCCAAGTGGTATGGCAGATGTTGTCTTGACTCCCTTAATTAAAAGTAAAGTTGGAAATATCTCTGATAAGGATAACTATAGGCCCACTGCATTAGCAACAGTCCTATCAAAACTACTGGTGAAAATAATCCTCAACAGATGCTTGGATAATCTGTCCACCACTGACTGTCAATTTGGTTTTAAAAGTAAACACTCTACTCATAGCTGTATATTCGCACTGAAAGAGGTCCTTCGTTTTTATGTTAAACATGACTTTCCAGCTTTCGTATGCTTTCTTGGCGCCAGTAAGGCATTCGATAGGGTAAATCATTCCAAACTACTTGAAAAATTAAAGACTAGAAAAGTGCCACGAGCAATTCTACGCCTGCTGGGTTGTTGGTTTGAAACACACCTTTTCCGCGTCCGGCGGGGGCACTCCATGTCCAGAAAGTTTACCGTTAGTAACGGGGTTAGGCAAAGCGGGATCCTGTCCCCCTACCTGTTTAATGTTTACATCGATGACCTGAGTAGGCGAATAAGTAAGGTCAAAGTAGGATGTAGTGTCGGCAATGTTAGAGTCAATCACCTGTGTTATGCTGACGATATGTCTCTAACAATTAAAAGTCTCCGTATTCTGTTAAGAATCTGTGAACAGGAGGCGGATAGTCTAGGTATTATCTTCAACAGCAAAACGTCAGTGTGTGTAAAAAAACTGTATGTCATTCATTCCGCGGTCCTTCTCAAAAATATCGTTTCCGAAAGTCCTCCTCAATAGCTCTGAACTCACCTTTGTTGATAAATTTAGGTCACATAATACATAAATCTTTGAACGACGACCAAGACATTGAAAGACAATATCGAGCAATCAGATCCAATCAATTGATTCGGGAGTTTTCCAACTGCACCTCAGCCGCGAAAACCTTCTTATTTGAGAAATATATATCCCCTCTCCATTGCTGTCGTCTTTGGGCACAGTATAGTCGAAAGAGTATGCAACGTCTTACTGTCTGCTACAATAATGCGTACAGACTACTACTCAGATATGACAAATTCTGCAGCGCTAGTAACATGTTTGTATCGGAGAGAGTTCCATCCCTTCTAACCCTAAGGAGGAGATTCATGTATAGTTTCCGTGAACGTATTTTCTCTCTCGAAAATAAAATCACGCAATCATTGTTACGCTCAGACCTTGGGAACTCGTCGGCTTTAGTCAATGTTTGGATCTCCCTACTGTACTACTAATTGATTTAAGTTTCACGCCTGTCACTCGTTAAAGCTTTTCTCACATTATTTGGAGTTGCAGGTTAAAGACACGACTGTCTGTGTTGTAGTTCCGTCATTTGAGGTTATCCTCATGTTCATTACAGTGTATCTGTGTAATGCCATCACTGTAATCATGTGTATATTTTTGTATGTATATTATTTTTTTCTTTATTTTTATCTTCTTTTTTTGTATGCTCTTTTTGTGTGTTCTATTGACCATTGTGTCTGAAATAAAGATTATTATTATTAATTATTATTAAATTCGTTACAGTCGTATAAACCCATCTTCTTCTTCTTCTTCAAGGAATTTCCTGCGGTAATTTTTCGCAGCAGCTCCAAAGGAGTAAAGAGTAAAAAAATTAAATTATCTTCATATAACTGCGATCATCTTATATACATTGATTTAGTTTAACTTATTAAAACAGTTAGAATAATTACAAACAATCGAAGAGCTGATTCTGCCGAGACTTCATCAGGTGCACATAGCGAATTTGGTGAAGATTATAGATGAAGTTCCTGCTCCAAGATTCAACAGCATAGAGTGCAGAAATAGATGATGTAGAGAAAGAATCAGGTAGAAAAGCTGAGTAGTCGAGTGTTAGTTGGGTTAGTATGGCAGGATCAGAGCAGCAGGACTCATAGAGCATTGTGGGAATTCCTTCCAAGCCTTTTTTCTTACACCAGCTATGGGAGCAGCTGAACAAAAGGGTACTAAATGTTCTCTGGTTTCCTCTTCTATTTCACATAGTTGGCATGTTGAAGAAGTGTTTTTGTAAAAAGAAGCAGTATTTACCTGGAGAATGTAGGTACCAGCGAGAAGTCTTGCTTTGATGCAACCTTTTCGTATATAATTTTGGTTGTTTGTCAATGATTTCCATACATGAGGAGGTTGGCCTATCTTTACCATATCAGCATTCAGATACTTGAGTGATTTTTTACTTCTTATATCATCTTTGATTCGTCTCTCCCAGAATTCATTGACACATTTGTCAACCATTTTATTCCAGGCTGACTTTTCCATTGGATAAGTCAGGACATCAAATATGGATGGCAGGCTGTATTTCCATAAAAGCCTCCTCATTTTAATGAACCAGGTTTCTGGGTTAAGACACTTAACAGATAGTTGCCTCATTGCCATTTCTTTTTCAATTGATGAATCTTGTCTGGCTATTCTTCCAAGTAATTGCAGCATCTGTTTGTGAATTAATACCTCTAGTGGTGGTTGGCCAGATATTGCATATATCGCAGCTGTAGATGTTCGCTGCGGCAAAGATTGCAGCTGCTTCAATGTTTTCTTATGAAACATTTCTATTTTTTTCAATTCAATATGTTTGAAATGAGTGGCTTCTAATCCATGCAGCACTCTTGGCAATACAAAAGTCCTCCATAAATGCAGTGATACATGGTGATCAAGTCTGTTGTTTCCATATAAGCCAGCACCCAGCAGTTCATAAAGGGTTTTTTGTCCTTTCGATTTCCTCTCCTCTACATCTAGATTGGTGTTACAAGTTCTTTCGATGCCAACGTGAGTTACAGCACTCGGTGTTGGTATTATATGACCTCCAAATGTGAGTGAGCAACATTTTAATGATTTCCCTTCATAACTGATGACAGCACTTTTACTTGCATTGATGTTGTATCTTTGAGTGTGAGAATAGTCTTCAACTTCATGGATCATTGCTTGAAGTTCAACAGGATTGTGACTCAATAAGGCTATATCATCTGCACAAGTAACATGAGGAATCGGAATACTTCCAATTTCTCCACCAGTAAATCTCTTCTCCAGACGCTGAAGCAGACCATCATTGAATCTTTTGTAGTGTTGCGCAGATAATACACCTCCTTGCCGAACCCCTTGGTTAATCTCGATTTCAGATGATAACTTTCCTGCCCATTTAACTTGTGATCTCATTCCATTTTATTGATGTCGCATCATAAGCCACTTTCGAATTAGTGAAAGTAATTTCTGTGTACACCGTACTGGACTCGGACTCGGCTGTTAATGCTTTTCGCTTCAGGTGCTTCAATCGATAATAACTCGATAATTAATTTATGTACAACATTAAAATTTGGACATCTGTTAGAAATATATAAAACAAAATTACTACCGAAGTTTGCGGGTGTAACTCGTACCAGTTTTCTTCCAGAACTTGTCGAAAATATAAGATTTATAACGCCGCCGATCAAAATAAGAGACAAATCACGTGACCAAATAGCATTTTTGTGTACACTTTTTCGTAGTAGTGTGTTTGAAAGACATTTTTTACGATATAAGTCAGAAAAATGAAAAAAAGCTTTTTCTTTCACTAATTCGAAACGAGATGGGTTTATACGGCACATAGATAAAAATATTTCGTCAACACTTGGCATAAAGTGGATATTTGAATAATTGATTTCTGTATAGACCAATTCCGGACTCGGCCTCGGTATATAAACACTTTTTAGTGACAGCCCGTGTCGTTTTCAAAGTCGATCCGTTCCCAATGACGATCCGTTCCCAGACCATTCATCTCCCAGACGATCTGTCCCCATGTACCGTTGTCGATCTGGCCCCAGTCAATTGTGTTATTTTTATTGTAGTCTGGTTGCCAAAATTCAGTTCAATTAAGTATTATTTAAGACAAATCACTGCACGGAAAAAGTAATTATCATCATATTTCAGTGAAAAAGAGCTAACTTAATACACCTGTCACTTAATACTTATTTTGCACAATCGATCCTGAAAAAGAACTAAGAACAAGAATCATGTCACACATATATAGAAATCCTACTGCACCAACAACTACTGCAGCCCTCAAGGAGAAAAAAAGGAGGAAAAGAAAGAAGAGAGGAGAGAGAGGAAGGAGAAGGACAAAGCGGCGAGAAGATTGTCATCTGTCTGTTCAAAGAATAAGGTAAGTGAAGTTTCGTTTAAACCTATGGAGAACTATGAGCTCATGGCTCTGGTAGCTAACCACAATATAACTGTTGCCAAACTAAATGATAGAATCTCTAGTCTTGAAGCCTCCCTCAAGGAGAAGGATGAGCGTATTGCTCAGTTTACTCTGGCTGCTGTGACCTCTGCTAACCCAGAGAATTCCCACAGCCTCAGCAACCTTGATACAACAACCTCAGGAGTTATTCCACTTACCCCTGGTTTCCCTGCCAAGGAGATCCAGCTGGTGGCGGATATTCATCCACTGCCAGTCAATGTAGAGGGTAGTGTAGGGGAAGATGCTGCTGCTGTGTCTCCAGCCTCATCATCTGCCGCAACCATTACCACTCCCCCATCTAATTCTAGTCCTTCCCAAAAGGAAGCTCAAGAGGAAGCACAAGTTATTGATGCAACGCACTGCGAGGCCGATAGCATCACCATAAGGTCTGAGAGTCCGGGGGCAGGCATCGGCTGAGGGCAAAAGCCCAAGAACCTAGGACCAGGTCGCCAGGTCTCAGAGAAATCACCCAGCGGATTCAACAAGGAAGTTCAATCCTAAGTACCCACTCAACACGGATAGTTATATACCCGACCTGACTTTAAGCCAGATAACAAATACGCCAGCCATAAGTGATCCCACCCAAAACAAAAATCCCGGGGGTGGGATGGGGGTGCGGTGTGCCCTTCTGTCGGAGAGTCAACTAGTAACTCCCTCGGCGGGGGGGGGGGGGGGGGGGCACCTCAGAAAAGAAAAATAATCCATGAGAACTCCGACTCCGACTCTGAGCTGCAGGAGACAACGAATGCGAAAGGTTTCTCTGTTATGACCTCTAGGAAGACAAAAAAGCAGAGAAATCACCAGCCTAATGTGTTCTCCTGCAGTCAGATCCCAGTAGCTATTGACAAACCAACAATCAACAGAAACAGAATTAAACAAACAACCGCTAACAAGGAACAGTGCGCTCCTAGCGTACCCAGTCCCACACCCCTCATGGAAATGAACTTCTCCGCGGCGGTCAAAAGGAATGCCGGCGGCCTAGGAAAAACAAAAGACGCTGGGAAGAAAGTTGGTATCCCGGCTCCTCCCACACAAAAATCAAAAGTACTGTACTGCACTGTTGTCGTTACAAGGGTTCACCCTGATACTCCCGCTGAAGCCATCACTAAGGGTGTCCAAAACTGCAAATGGGAGCGATGTACGTCCAGAGCCACTGACAACAGCACATGGAAGGTAAACATTACTCGCCCAGATCCCGAGATCAAAAGACGAATACTGTCTAATGGGGTCACCATCAACGGAAGAAGGCATATGGCGGAGGAGTACCGATCCACACCCCCACCAGTGCAATGCCATAAGTGCCAAAAGTTTGGACACGTTGCCAACAAATACGGGGGGGGGGGGGGGGTGCTTGACCTGCATGAAGTGCGGAGAAAAACATATCACCAGGCATGCAGGTCAAAATCCCCCTCATGCCCTAACTGTAAAGGTCCCCACACTAGCAACTATCGGGGGTGTCCCCACTTTAAAAAAGTTAAAACAAATATAGAACTGAAAAACCTCAACTTAAAAAAACCTGACAACGCTTCTTCACCCCACACAATATGTTCTCTCATATGTTCTCTCGTCGCGGGAGCTCTCTACTCCGTCCTTAATAAACATGTCAACACCGACCTCTCTGACATCTGTCATGATGTCAGCCGTTCAGCTTCTAAGTTATTCAAAACCCAAATATCAGAAACTTTAATTAAAGCCGCCATTAACATCAACTAAAGCCACCCTCCATGAATAATTAAAAGACAGCGAGAACTTAACGCCCATCATGAATAAATTACAAATAGCCGCGTGGAACGCTAGAAGAGTTAATAATAAAAAACTTCAAATGAGCCGAATCTTCGAAGATACAGACATTGTCTGTATCTGCGAAAGTTGGCTTCAACCCAGCAGTTAGCGGGTTCAGCACTATTAGAAGAGACCGACAAATCACTAAAGGTGGCGGCGTTGCTCTTCTAATAAAGCAGAACATCAAAACTAAAACCATAAAAACTAATCACCTCGATGCACAGGTGATTGCAACTGAAATCACAATCGACAATAAAAACATCGCGATTGTTTGTTATTATAACGACCCAAGCAAAATTGTATCTGACACTGTCTTTGAATTCTTTACGAGGAAATACAAACACTGCATTTTCCTCGGCGACTTCAATGCCAAACACCTGTACTTTGGCTGCAACAAAACCAGCCCAACGGTGAAGCCCTCCTCGAAATCATAAAAAACATAACCTTCATGTGGTTATGAACGACAACTCAGCAACCTATATCAGTAACAACCCACTATTTTCATCTGAAATTCTCGATCTAATTATCGCCAGTGACTCCCTGATAAACCACATTGATGACCACTGGGTCGGCGATGATGACTTAGGCTGCGATCACCTCCCGATCCATGCCTCACTGCAGCTAGGAAATGGCCCACTCAGGTACCACCCCCCCCCCCTCTCTCCGCAGAAATCTTAGCAAAATTAATTGGAAACTCTACTGCGACATCATCGATGTCAAACTCACAACCCCCCCCCCCCCCCCCACCCCCCATCCAATGCAGCGGAACTCGAAACCCAATGCGAGGGCATAGAGAAAATCATTAACTCAAGCCTAAACGAAATATGCCCAAAAGAAGAAGTGCGCTCCTGGAGAAATACTATCTCGGGCGACACACTCTCACTAATCAAAACTAAACGGAAAGCTCTTCGCGCTCTTAACTCCGAAACTCACCCCGGTAAGAAAGCTGAGCTCAAAAAAAACATACAACCGCCTTCAGAGCGAAGTCAAGGAAGCCCTCAAAGCTGAAAAACAAGCCAACTGGGAAAAGGCAACAGCCAATCTAAAAGGGGTCCAGGACGCCAAAAAATTCTGGGACTCTTTCAAAACCCTAACTGGGCAAAAAAACAAAGGCGGCAAAGCCACAGCCAAACCTCTTAAAAGGGAAGACGGTTCCTTCACGCGCACCGACAAAGACAAGGCCGACACCTTTGCCGACCTCTTAAGAAAAACGCATCGTCCGTATCAAGATGCGGGCAATGATGACGCCGTCATAAACGCCATTGATGATTTCATCAATGAACACCCTGATATCTACCGCGACCCCCAAATTCGATAACGATCCAGAAGACGGGGATGACGATGACCTCGTCACCCCCATCACCAATGACGAAATCATCAACGTCATAAACAAATGCAAGAATTCCTCCTCACCCGGCGAAGACGAAGTGAGCTACAAAATTCTAAAACAAAGCCCAAATTCCCTAATCGAAGAACTAAACAAACTGTACAACGCATGCCTCACCCATGGCTACTTTCCCAAATGTTGGAAAAATGTCATCTGTGTCATGATTCCAAAACCTGACAAGGACCCCTCCGATCCAGCCAGCTACCGCCCAGTCAGCCTCCGCAGCTGCATTGGTAAGACATTCGAACGAATCCTTACCAATCGGTTCAGGGGGCACCTCGAAGACAACGATTTTTTCAATAAGTGGCAAAGATCCTATAGAAACCGCAAAGAAGGCGTCGAGCATGTCTACCGACTAGTCACTCAAATGAAAAGCGCGATTGACAATCAGCAAATAGGCGCGGCAGTCCTGTTAGACGTCGAAAAAGCTTTCGACTCTGTCTGGCACAATTGAATGCGCTATAAATTATCTAAAATGAAACTCTCCATGAAATTGCTTAGACTACTACCCTCCTTCCCAAATGACCGCGAAATCAAAGTCAGAGTAAACAACGAAATGTCTGACAGTGTCCCTCTTGAAGCAGGTATCCCCCAAGGATCCGTCCTCAGCCCCCTCCTTTACATTTTCTGTGTAAATGACCTCAAATTCTCCGAGGATCGTGTCCAAGTCTCCCAATTTGCAGATGATAAGGGGCTCTGGGACTCTAACAATACGGCCAATCTTCTCCAAAAACCCATGCAGTGCACTCTCGAAGACCTAGAACAATGGTGTGCCAAATGGAGAATTAAGCTGAACGCCAACAAAAACCAAAGAAACTCGCAAGAAAGGCAAACGCGACTTTGACCTGAAACTGATGGATAAAATCCTGCCAGAATGCAAAGAGGCGAAATTCCTCGGCATCACGATTGATCAAACACTGTCCTTTAATAAACACACCGACGATATGGCGAGTAAAGCAAACAATCACATCAACTTATTGAAAATGTTAAAGGGAACTTCCTGGGGAGCCAACCAGTCCACCCTACTATACAAGGCCTTTGTGCACCCAGTACTCGAATACGGGGCAATCATCCTTACTGACCTCAATCAAACTAACATGGGAAAACTACAAAAGGTCCAAAATCACGCGCTTAGTGTCACCCTCCGCGTCCCATGGGACACACCCGTCAAAACACTCCACGACAGGGCCGATATCCCCACCATAAAGACCGCCTAGCCTCCCTGGCCGCGAAAAATCATGACCGGCCGAGCTAATTTCCGAGCTTGGAGCCATCTGCGATAGCCGACTAAAACCCCAAAACTCCAATCCTTGACGGAGAGCCGGACAATGAATATTAACCGACTCAATTAAATCAAAAGCCATGCGCAAAATAGGGAACGAGAAGGTGAACTAACAGGCAGATCAACAGCTTAACTGTGGCCTTCTACCAGAAAGGGCTGCCTTCACCGACTCAAATATAATTAAACAAGAACCGAAAATCATGCATAAAATAGGGAACGAGAAGGTGAACTAACAGGCAGACTAACAGCTTAACTGTGGCCTTCTACCAGAAAGGGCTGGCTTCACCGACTCAACCAAAGTAATTAAAAATCGAAAACCTCGAGAAAAAATAGGGAACGAGAAGGTGAGCTAACAGGCAGATTAAGGGCCTATATAAGTAATGGAATTCTGTTTATTTTGGAATTCTCACCTCTCATATTCCTTAAATTCACATTAAATATACACAAAGTATACATCAAAATGAAGGTTGGGATGTATAGAACACGAAACACATATCTAATCAATTCATAGAGTCGATTGTAGGCACCACTGGTTCCTGGAAGTCTGCTACCGTATTCGCACCAGAACTGATAATAAAATAATATTTCATCAGAACAACTTGTGGCCAAATGTGCTTCATATATCCAAGAACAAAGCTAGACATTCAAAACACTTTCGAATACAGCGATAGGACTGCATTTTGGAAAAGGACAACACTGTCTGCATTGTTTATTGAAGATGGTTTCCATGCTCGACAGACATGCGCAAATCATTCGTTACCACGAATTTCCATCGAAAAACAAAATCGTAATTCTAAGAAATTTCAACAGGTATCATGATACCTTGCATTGAATATGGCAACTGTGCAATCTCTATCTAATAACAGTATACTGTATGAAGGCGATCTTTTTCATTATTTGGTTTTAGACGGCGTTGTTTTTACATGCTTTTTCTGTCCGATGACGTCGACCGGAAATCGAAAGTATACTCATACGTAAACAAAAGCAAAGGCTTTGGAATTTTCCCCAATGCAGCTCTGTCGCCGTGTTTTTATCCCGTAGCTTTGTTCTTGGATATATAAAGCACATTTGGCCACAAGTTGTTTTCTTGAAATATTATTAAATTATCAGTTCTGGTGCGAATACGGCAGCAGACTTCCAGGAACCAGTGGTACCTACAGTCGACTCTATGAGTTGATTACACGTGTTTCGTGTTCTATACCTCCCAACCTTCATTTTGATGTACATTTTGTGTATATTTAATTTGAATTGAAGGAATATCAGAGGTGAGAATTTTCAAAATAAACAAAATTTCATTACTTATATGGGCCCTTAACAGCTTAACTGTGGCCTTCTTCCAGAAACATTTACGTGCACATTGCAAACAAAACCGCACTTCGCACTTGTTGATACCGTCGTTTGTGTAGAAACGAGAGGGTATGAAAAGCTGTTTTAGTGCGGTCACGTGAGGATTACATAACTAATGAATGTTTCTCGAGAAAAATCTTTCAGAGACTGTCCCTGATTAACAATTACATTGTTCAATCAGAAACTTTCTAAAACCTACATTTAATAAAATATTCAGATACAAATGCCATATCTTTCATTTCCAGAACTCTGTACTGCGGTGTAATATAGGAATTGAAAAAATCCGTTCGTTAATTCGTGAGATTTTCGATTTGTTTTCATATTAAAATAAAATTTTCGCTGATATATGATTTGGATTCCCCCCCACCCCCCCCCCCCCCCTGAGTTTGTTCGCCGGTCTCCAATGACTTCAGAATATTTCATGCAATGTATATCCAATTGACGGAAGAGCCACACTGTTGCACGTGATCGGCGAAATTCTCATTTTTGGGGTAATATTTATCACACAAAATAACGGGATTTATCGAACCGATTTTCACCTTCAAAGATTTTATATACAAAATTCCCAAATAAAATGTATCCGGTACATAAAAAAAGATTTAGTGAACAAAAATTAATATGTTAATTTGCGAATCTTCGGTGGCACAAATGAAGACGAGTTGATTGACATGTTGCCCGTCCACATAAGGCCTTTCTTTATGGGGCAACCAAGGCCCTAAAAGTGACAACCTCCCAGAAAACCTTATAGATGGGCAAATCTGATCAAATAAAAGGTGCTGTAGGGTGGCACAATTGAAGACGAGTTGATTGACATGTTGCCCGTCCGCATAAGGCCTTTCTTTAGGGAGCAACCAAGGCCTTAAAAGTGACAACCCCCCAGAAAACCTTCTAAATGGGCAAATCTGATCAAATAAAAGGTGATGTAGGGTGGCACAAATGAAGACGAGTTGATTGACATGTTGCCCGTCCGCATAAGGCCTTTCTTTATGGGGCAACCAAAGCCCTAAAAGTGACAACCTCCCAGAAAACCTTCTAGATGGGCAAATCTAATGAAATAAAAGGTGCTGTAGGGTGTCACAAATAAAGACGAGTTGATTGACATGTTGCCCGTCCGCATAAGGCCTCTCTTTATGGGGCAGCCAAGGCCCTAAGAGTGACACCGTCCCAGAAAACCTTCCCGATGGGCAAATCTGATCCAATAAAAGGTGTTGTAGGGTGTCACAAATGAAGACGAGTTGATTGACATGTTACCCGGCCGCATAAGGCCTTTCTTTACGGGGCAACCAAGGCCTTAAAAGTGACAACCTCCCAGAAATCCTTCTAGATGGGAAAATCTGATCAAATAGAAGGTGCTGTATGGTGGCACGAATGAAGAAGAGCTGACTGAATGTTGCCCGTCCGCATAAGGCCTTTCTTTATGGGGCAACCAAGGCCCTAAAAGTGACAACCTCCCAGAAAACCTTCTAGATGGGCAAATCTAATGAAATAAAAGGTGCTGTAGGGTGTCACAAATAAAGACGAGTTGATTGACATGTTGCCCGTCCGCATAAGGCCTCTCTTTATGGGGCAGCCAAGGCCCTAAGAGTGACAACCTCCCAGAAAACCTTCTAGATGGGCAAATCTGATCAAAGAAACGCTGCTGTAGGGTGTCACAGATGAAGACGAGTTGACTGACATGTTGCCCGTCCGCATAAGGCCTTTCTTTATGGGGCAACCAAGGCCCTAAATGTAACAACCACCCAGAAAACTTTCTAGATGGACAAACCTGATCAAATAAAAGGTGCTATAGGTTAACTCGAGTTTAAAGCGAGTTCATCTGCGATGTTAACGCAAATTTATCCCCGGGGTTATCGCGACTTTATTCGCGTTGTTATCGAGAGTTAATTCGCCAGGTTTACGCGAGTTTATCGCCAGTTTATCCGTGAGGTTAGCGCGAGGTTAACGCAATCTTAACGCGAGTTTAACAGGAGTTTATCCGCGAGTTTGATGCGAGATTAACGGTAGATGACCCGCGAGGATAACGGATGTTAATCCGCACGGTTAGCGGGAGTTTGATACGAGGTTACCCACGAGTTTAACGCAAGGTTAACGCGAGTTGGACAGGAGTTTATCCGCTAGGCTATCGAGAGTTTGGCGCGAGTTTTTCCGTGACATTAACGTGAGTTTAACCGCGAATTTATTCACAAAGTAAACGCGAGTTCATATGCGAGATTAATGCGCATTTTACGCAAGTTGACCCACAAGGTTGACGCGAGATTAACGCTCGTGACCTTGTGGATAAACTCGTGTTAAACACGTGCTAACATCACGGATACTCTCGCATTAACCTCGTGTGAACCTCGCATTAAGAACGTGAATAAACTCCCGTTAAACTCGAATTCACCTCCCGGATGAACTCGCGTTAACCTCGAGTTAACCTCACTTTAAACTCGCGTAAACCGAGCGAATAAACTCGCGTTAATCTCGCGATTAAACTTGCGTTAGCGTCGCACATAAACCCGCGCTAATCCCGCGGATGAACACGAGCTAACCACGCGATTTAACTCGCATTAATCTTGCATTAACCCCGGGGTTAAACGCGCGTTAACATCGCGGATTACGTAGCGTTAAACTTGCGTTAAACTCGCTTTAATATCGGGGATAAATTCGCGTTAAACTCGCGGGTAAACACACGTTAGCATCGCGGATTAACTCACTTTAAAGTTGCGTTACACTCAAATTAACGTCACGTGAACTTCGCGTTAACCTCGCAGATAAACATGCGTTAACCTCTCAGATTAATTCCCGTCGAGCTCGAGTTAACCTTGATTTACATTCAGTTTAACCTAGTGGTTAGACTCCCGTTAATCTCGCGGATAAACTCTCGTTAAGCTCGCGTTAGGATCGCGCATAAACTCGTGCTCACCTCATCAACCACGCGAATTAACTCTAGTTAATCTCGTGTTAACCGTGGCGATAAACTCGTGTAAAACTCACGAACAAACACACGTTAAATTCGCGTTAACCTCGAGGATTAACTCACGGATAAACTCGCGATAACAACGCATGTAAACTCACGATAACCTCGTGCATAAATGCGTGTTAACATCGCCGATAAACTCGCGTTAAACTCGAGTTAACGTTGCGGATAAACTCGCGTTAACGTCGCGCATAAATTCGCGCCAAACTCGCGTTACCCTCGTGAATAAATGGACGTTAAATTCGCGCTAATAACGTGAATAAACTCGTGATAACCTTTCACACAAACTCGCATTAATACCGCGGATAAAGTCGCGTTAATCTAGCGGAAAAACTCGCGTTAATGTCGCGCATAAACTCGCGCTGACCGCGCCGATAAACACAACTTAACCTGGCGGATTAACTCGCGTTAAACTCGCGTAAAGATCGCGTTAATCTCGCTGATAAACTTACGTTAAACTCGTTGATGAACACGCGCCAAATCGCGTTAACTTCGCGCATAAACGGCCGCTAAACTGGAGTTAACCTCGCGGATAAATTCATTGTAACCTCGCGAATAAACTCGCGTTAATCTCGCGTTGACATCGCGGCTATACTCGCGCTATACTAGCGATAACCTAGGGGTTAAACCTGCCTCTTACTCGCGTTAACATCTCGTTTAACTCGCGCTGACAAACCGAGTAAATTCGCGGTAACCTCGCCGCAATCTCGCGTTAACATCGCCGATAAACTTGCGTTAAACTCCAGTTAACCTCATGGATAAACTCGTGCTAAACTCGCGTTAACCTTGCGTATAAACTAGCGTTAAACACGCGTTAACCTCGCGGATTAACTGTCTCTAACAACACTGTCTTTATAAACACGTAATAACCCCGCGGACAAAGGCGCTTTAAATTGGCGTTAACCTTGCGTTTAATTTGCGCTAAAAACGTGGATAAACTCGCGAAAACCTTGCAAATAAACTCGCGTTAACATCGTCGATAAACTCGCGTTAAATTCAAGTTAACCTCGCGGATAAACTCGTGTTAATTTCGCGTTGACCTTGCGGATAAACTCGCGTTAAACACGCACTGACCTCATGGATAATCTCGCGTCAAACTCGCAATAACAATGCGGATAAACTCCTGTTAAACTCGTGTTTATCACACGGATGAACTCGTGTTAAACTCGTGTTAACCTCGCGTTAAACTCGCGTTAACCTAGCGGTTATACTCGCGTTAGTCTCGCGGATAAAGATGCGGTAAGCTCGCGTTAGCGTCGCGCATAAATGCGCTCCAGTCCCGCGGATAAACACGCGTTAACCTCGCGAAACAACTCACGTTTATTTCGCGTTAACCTCGGGAATCAACTCCTGTTAAACTTGCGGACAAACATATAAACTCGCGTTGGACTCGAGTTAACCTCGGGGATAACCTCATGTTATCCTCGTGAAAAACTCCCGCCAAACTCCCGTTAACCTCGCGGATAAACTCATGTTAACCACGCGTCAAATTCGTGATAATATCGCGGATAAACTTGCGATTTACCTTGTGCATAAATTCGCATGAATATCCTGGATAAACACGCGTTAAACTCGCGCTAACCTCATGGATAAACTCGCGTTAACCTTGCAAGTTAACTCTCGCTAACAACGCAGCTAAACTCGCGATAACCTCGCGCATAAACTTGCGTTAACATCGCCGATAAACTCGCGCAAAACTCAAGTTAACCTCGTGGTGAATAAACGCGTGTTAACCTCGCGGATAAACTCGCGCCAAACGCGTGTTAACCTCGCGGAAAAACACGCGTTAAACTCGGGCTAACTTCGCGCATCATCTCGCATTATCGTCGCGGATAAACTCGCGTTCAACTCGACGGATAAACTCGCGTTAAACTGGCATTACCCTTACGGATAGCCTCGCATTAACATCGCGACTGACAGACTCCCGTTATTTACGCGGATAAACTCGCGTTAACCACGAGTTGCGTTGAACTCGCGGACGGGTAAACTCGCGCTAAACTCGAGTTAACCTCCCAAATAAACTGGGGTTAAAGTCACGTTGACCTTGCTGATTAACTCGCGGATAAACTCGCATTAACATCGGGGATAAAGTCTCTTTAAGCTCGCGGATTACCTCGCGCTAAATTCGCGGATCAACTCGCAATAACCGCGCGGATAAACACGCGTTAACATCACGAATTAACTCACGTTAACCTCGTGTTAACCTAGGGGATATACTCGCGTTAAACTCGCGGACAATCACGCATTAAATTCGTGTATAACCACGCGTTAACCTCGAGTTAAAGTTGCGTATAATCACGCGTTAACCGCAGGAATAAACTCGCCTTAGCCTCGAGGATAAACTCGCGTTAAACTCGCGGCTGAAAACACGTTAACATCGCGGATTTCCTCGTGTTAAACTTGCGTTAAACTCGCGTTAATCTTGTCGATACACTCACGTTATTCTCGCTTTAACCTCGGGGATAAACTCGCGTTCAACTCGCGGACAAACTCTTGTTAAATTCGCATTAACCTCGCGGATTAATTGGTATTAATCTCCTGGATTAACTCGAGTTAATCTCGCGTTAACCTCGCGGATTAATTCGCGTTAATCTCGTGTTAACCTCGGGGATATACTCACGTTAAACTCGCGGACAAACACGCGCCAAACTCACGTTATCCTCACGGAGTAACTCGCCGAAAACACGCGGATAAATTCGCGATAACCTCGGGCATAAACTCGCGTTATAATCGCGGATAAACTCGCGGAAAACTCGAGTTAACCTTGTAGATAAACTCACGTTAACCTACCAAATAGACTCGCGTTAATCTCGGGAATAAATTTGCTTTAAATCCGATAATCTCGCGATAACCTTGCGCATAAATTCGCGTTAATATCGTGGATAAGCTTGCGTTAAGCTCGCGTTAACCTCGCGAACTAACTCTCGCTAAC
Source organism: Pictodentalium vernedei (assembly GCA_031216915.1). Taxonomy (NCBI): domain Eukaryota; kingdom Metazoa; phylum Mollusca; class Scaphopoda; order Dentaliida; family Dentaliidae; genus Pictodentalium; species Pictodentalium vernedei. The sequence goes on along the minus strand of CM062292.1, from coordinate 44,150,009 downwards.
AACGGAGATAAACTCGCCATAACCTCGTGGATAAATTCGCTTTAAACTCGCGTTAACTTTGCGTCTAACTCGCGATAACCTTGCGTTAACATCGCCGATAAGCGCGTGTTAAACTCGAGTTAACCTTGTGGATAAACTCGTGTTAGACTTGCTTTAACCTTGCGGACAAACTTGCGTAAGACACACGCTAACCTCATGGATAATCGCGCGCTGACAACGCTGATAATCTCCCTTCAAATCGAGTTATCCTCGCAGATGAATACGCGTTAAACTTGAGTTAACCCCGCTTTAAACTTGCGTTAATCTAGCAGATAGATTCGCATTAAATCTCGCACAGAAACACGCGTTAACCTCGCAAATTAACTCGGGTTAACCTCGCGTTAACCTCGCGGATTAACTAGTGTTAAACGCGCGTTAAACTCGTCTTAACCTGGGCGATAAATTCGCGTTACACTCGTGGGTAAACACACGTTAACATCGTGGATTAACTTGCGTTAAACTTGCATTACACTCGCGTTAACCTCGCGGATTACTCGCGTTAACCTAGCAGTTGACATGCGTTCACCTCCCGGATTAACTCGCGTTAAACGCGCGGATATTCTCACGCCAAACGCCGGCTAACCGCGCGGATAAACACGGGTTAACCTCACGGATTACCTCAGATTAATCTCGCTTGAACCTCGGGGATAAACTAGTGTTAAAATCGCAGGCAAACACGCGTTAAATTCGAATTACCCTCGCAGATTAACTCGCGGATAAACTCGCAATAAGCCCGGGGATAAATTTGCGCTAAGCTCGCGTTCAGCTCGCGCTAACAACGCGGATAAACTCGCGATAACCTCGCATATAAACTCGCGTCAACATCACCGATAAACTCACGTTTCACTCGCGTTAAACTCGCGGACAAACTCGCGTTGACCTCGCGCATAACCTCGCGCATAACCTCGCATTAAACCAACGTTAAATTTGCGTTGCCCTCGTGGATAAACTCGTGTTAAACTTGCGTTAAACTTGCGGAAAAACTCGCGTTAATCTCGCGCATAACCTCGCGTTAACCCAGCGTTAAATTTGCGTTACCCTCGTGGATAAACTCGTGTTAAACTTGCGTTAAACTTGCGGTTAAGCTTGCGTTAAACACGTGCTAACCTCACGGATAAACTCGCGTTACCCTCGAGTTACCCTCGCGTTAAACTCGCGATAATAACGTGGATAAACTCGTATTAAACTCGAGTGAACCTCGCGGATAAACGCGCGTTCAACTCGAGTTAATTTCGCGTTAAACACGCATCCAATGTTAGACTCGCGTTAAGTTTGTGGATAAACTCGGGTTAGCGTCGCTCATAAACTCGCGCTAATCTCACGGATACTCGTTAATCTCGCGTTAACCTCGGGGATAAACTCGTGTTAAACTCACAGACAAATACGCGTTAAATTCGCGTTAACCTCGCGGATTAACTCGCGGATATACTTGCGATAACCTGGCGCATAAACTTTTGTTAACATCGCCGATAAACTCGAGATGTACTCGATTTAACCGCGCGGATAAACTCGCGTTAATGCTGCATAAATTCACGTTATAATCGCGGATAAACTCGCGTCAAACTCGAGTTAAACTCACCGATAAACTCGTGTTAATATCGCGGATAAACTCACACCAAACCCGCGTTAACCTCGTGGATACATTCAAGTTAAACTCTCGCTAATAACGCGAATAAACTCGCGTTAACCTTGCGCACAAACTCGAATTAATATCGCGGAAAAACGCGCGTTAAACTGGCGGAAAAGCTCGGGTTTACGTCGGGCATAAACTCGTGCTGACCGCGCCGATAAACACACGTCATTCTCGTGGATTAACTCCCGTTAAACTCGCATAAAACTCGCGTTAACCTCGGGTATAAACTCGCGTTAACTCGCGGATGAACACCTGTCACAATCGCGTTAATCTCGCGTATAAACGCACGTTAAACTCGAGTTAACCTCGCGGATACATTCGCATTAACCTCGCGGATTAACACACGTTAAAATCGCGTAAACGTCGCGGAAATACTCGCGCCAAACTCGCGATGACCTCGCGGATATACTCGCCTCATACTCGCGTAACATCGCGCTAAGAACGCGGATAAATTCGCGATAACCTCGCACGTAAACTCATGTTAACATCGCCGATAAACACGCGCCAATGTCGCGTTAACCTCGTGGATGGACTCGTATTAACCGCGTGTTAACATTGCTGATAGACGCGCGTTAAACTCGAGTTAACCTCCCGGATAAACTCGCGCCAAATAATATCCTCATAAAGAAAGACCTTATGCGGACGGACAACATGTCAATCAACTCATCTTTATTTGTGCCACCCTATAATACCTTTTATTTGATCAGATTTGCACATCTAGAAGGTTTTCTGGGAGGTTGTCACTTTTAAGGCCTTGGTTGCCCAATAAAGAAAGGCCTTATGCGGATGGCCAACATGTCAATCAACTCGTCTTCATTTGTGCCACCCTACAGCACCTTTTATTTGATCAGGTTTGCCAATCTAGAGGGTTTTCTGGGAGGTTGTCACTTTTAAGGCCTCGGTTGCCCCATAAAGAAAGGCCATATGCGGACGGACAACATGTCAGTCAACTCGTCTTCATTTGTTCCACCCCACAGTATCTTTTATTTGATCAGATTTGCCCATCTAGAAGGTTTTCTTGGAGGTTGTCACTTTTAGGGCCTTGGTTGCTCCATAAAGTAAGGCCTTATGCGGACGAGCAACATTTCAATCAACTCGTCTTTATTTGTGCCACCCTACAGCACCTTTTATTTGATCAGATTTGCCCATCTAGAAGGTTTTCTGGGGAGGTTGTCACTTTTAAGGCCTTGGTTGCCCCATAAAGAAAGGCCTTATGCGGACAGGCAACATGTAAATCAACTCGACTTCATTTGTGCCACCCTACAGCACCTTTTATTTGATCAGATTTGCCCATCTAGAAGGTTTTCTTGGGAGGTTGTCACTTTTAAGGCCTTGGTTGCCCCATAAAGAAAGGCCTTATGCGGACAGGCAGCATGTAAATCAACTCGACTTCATTTGTGCCACCCTACAGCACCTTTTATTCGATCAGATTTGCCCATCGAGAAGATTTTCTGGGAGGTTGTCACTTTTAAGGCCTTGGTTGCCCATAAAGAAAGGCCTTATGCGGACGGGCAACATGTCAATCAACTCGTCTTTATTTGTGCCACCCTACAGGACTTTTCATTTGATCAGATGTGCCCATCTAGAAGGTTTTGTGGGAGGTTGTCACTTTTAAGGCCTTGGTTGCCCATAAAGAAAGGGCTTATGCAGACGGCCAACATGTCAATCAACTCGTCTTCATTTGTGCCACCCTACAGCACCTTTTACTTGATCAGATTTGCCCATCTAGAAGGGTTTCTAGGAGGTTGTCACTTTTAGGGCCTTGGCTGCCCCATAAAGAAAGGCCTTATGCGGACGGGCAACATGTCAATCAACTCGTCTTCATTTGTGCCACCCTACAGCACCTTTTATTTGATCGGATTTGCCCATGTAGAAGGTTTTCTGGAAGGTTGTCACTTTCAAGTCACTTTTAAGGCCTTGGTTGCCCATAAAGAAAGGCCTTATGCGGACGGGCAACATGTCGATGAACTCGTCTTTATTTGTGCCACCCTGCAGGACCTTTTATTTGATCAGATTTGCCCATCTAGAAGGTTTTCTGGGAGGTTGTCACTTTTAAGTCCTTGGTTGCCCATGAAGAAAGGCCTTATGCGGACGGCCAACATGTCAATCAACTCGTCGTCTTCATTTGTGCCACCCTACAGCGCCTTTTACTTGATCAGATTTGCCCATCTAGAAGGGTTTCTAGGAGGTTGTCACTTTTAGGGCCTTGGTTGCCCCATAAAGAAAGGCCTTATGTGGACGGGCAACATGTCAATCAACTCGTTTTCATTTGTGCCACCCTACAGCACCTTTTATTTGATCGGATTTGCCCATCTAGAAGGTTTTCTGGAAGGTTGTCACTTTTAAGTCACTTTTAAGGCCTTGGTTGCCCATAAAGAAAGGCCTTATGCGGACGGGCAACATGTCAATCAACTCGTCTTCATTTGTGCCACCCTACACGACCTTTTATTTGATCAGATTTGCCCATCTAGAAGGTTTTCTGGGAGGTTGTCACTTTTAAGGCCTTGGTTGCCCATAAAGAAAGGCCTTATGCAGACGGGCAACATGTCAATCAACTCGTCTTCATTTGTGCCACCCTACAGCACCTTGTACTTGATCAGATTTGCCAATCTAGAAGGGTTTCTAGGAGGTTGTCACTTTTAGGGCCTTGGTTGCCCCATAAAGAAAGGCCTTATGCGGACGGGCAACATGTCAATCAACTCGTCTTCATTTGTGCCACCCTACAGCACCTTTTATTTGATCGGATTTGCCCATCTAGAAGGTTTTCTGGAAGGTTGTTACTTTTAAGGCCTTGGTTGTCCCATAAAGAAAGGCCTTATGCGGACGGACAACATGTCAATCAACTCGTCTTCATTTGTGCCACCCTACAGCACTTTTTATTTGATCAGATTTGCCCATCTAGAAGGTTTTCTGGGAGGTTGCCACTTTGAAGGCGTTGGTTGCCCCATAAAGAAAGGCCTTATGCGGACGGGCAACATGTCAGTCAGCTCGTCTTCATTTGTGCCACCCTACAGCAGGTGCCATTTTTCCTATTTTGATGGAATAAAAAATGTCAAAATGTCAAATAAGTAACTAACTTCACATCGCTAAATAGGGAACGAGAAGGTGAGCTAACAGGCAGATTAACAGCTTAACTGTGGCCTTCTACCAGAAAGGGCCGCCTTCACCGACTCAACTAATATTACATCACGTTTAAATACTATATAAAACTAAATATGCTCGACAATAAATAGGGAACGAGAAGGTAAGCTAACAGGCAGATTAACAGCTTAACTGTGGCCTTCTACGAGAAAGGGCTGCCTTCATCGACTCAGCTAGAAATTAGATCATAAGCCTATTCAATAACTGCATTAAACAAAATGTGCTATTTTTATTTTTTATACTTTACATATTCTATTGAAAACTAATTCTGCCTTCTTCTTTTAAGCAGGTACACAGAAGATACTTTTTTTACCAGCACCACAATAACCGCTATGGACACTATAACCGTTATGGAAACTGTAACCCCCATGGTTCCTGAACATCCTCCACTCCATCCCTAGAAGTGGTCGACCACTTCAAGGGAGGCGAGTGTTGGTCCTGCGTCCCGCTTCGGCCCCTTTTTGTAAGCGCATTGTGCATCTTCTGTCACATCCCAATAGGATTAAAATGCAGGCCTGCCCCCAAACCAGGGAAGTTCGGGTCTTCTTTCTGGTGGTCCCCGAAAGGGGTCGTTGTTGTTTACTTTCAAAGACGTCCTACCAAACAGAGGCAGCCTGAGGCTGATTATACTTGCCAGTGATGGCCATCACTCAAAATCATCTCCTAAGTGGCAGACTAGATACTTGCCCGAAAACCCAGAACCTCTGCACCCTCGGGGGGAGGTAGTACTTTTGTGAGAGGACCCAACCTCTCACACTGGTCCTCACCCGAGGGTTCAACCGACATCAGTCAAATAGACCAGCACGCCGCAACCGGTGACGCCTGCCGAGTACCTGAACCTTTTCCTCCTTCAACACGCCTAGACATGTGAAAACTGATCATATGTCACCAAGGGTCGAAAGGGGCTTCTTCCCCCAAACCGTCCCTGCGCGCCTTTGGCGCGTGCACGCAACCATTACGTTCGTTGCGAGCCCGTGTCGTTTTCGAGTCGACCCGTTCCCAAGGACAATCCGTCCCCAGACCATTCATCTCCCAGACGATCTGTCCCCATGTACCGTTGTCGATCTGGCCCCAGTTAATTGTGTTATTTTTATTGTAGTCTGGTTGCCAAAATTAAATATGAAATATGAAACAGAAATACAAAAATGAAATAAAAACTTGTATTTTAACGACTTGTTACTTAACACCTATCAGTAGTCTATTCACAACACTTGTATAAACATAAATGTTTTAACTGTGTTATAACAGCACTGTAAAGTCAGTTAACAATGATCACAATTCATGATTTCTCTTTTAACAAAAACAGATTGTCTCAAAAAATGAAAAGAAGAATGAAAATCGAATGGTAATTTTTGAGAACAGCGCTAGTTATTCCAGAATAATGTTTTCTGCTTAGTGTGTTGGGGTGAATAAAAGGGTTAAATAAAATTCATCTCTGAACTGCACCTTATTGCTAACTAGTGCTTGTTACGATGTATGATGTAATGTTTATTTGCATTCTCCATTCATTTCTGTTCTATTATTCGTCCAATTTTCATTCACTCTTTTTTTTAGTTTCTTGTCTCAGAATTATGTCTTATACGATATGTTTTGATGCAAAAACCCTGACAAAGCAATACATGGCACAACTAATGAATTGTACATGGAGCCGGGTCGTCTGGGGACGGATCGATAAGACGGATCGTTTTGGGTGTATAAACGGCTGAGGCCGGGTCGTCTGGGGCGGATCGTCTTTGGGGTCGCAGACCTGTTACCCCTGTGGCCGGCTTCCAACAGTGCAAAACGAAAAGCGTCGGTAGCAACGTTCAACATTCAGTGTTTTTCTTGAAAACTGTCGATGAACCTGCAGCGCGTTTAAGTTGAGATCGATTTCGATCATGCATAAAGTAAATCCTTTTACCTAAATGTTGATATTATTCCCATTAAAAGTCTGGGAGATCCAGACCAGTTTGCGCGTCGTTTTACCCAAATAAAGACACTGGCAAGTGACTGAGTGAAAAGCAAAGTTTATCATACTTTGTCTTTTACTCTTTTCCAAATCAAATGCACAAGTTTTGTTCTCTTTTCCATATTTGTCTGTTCATCTGCTCAGTTCATGGGCTCATCATTATTAAAATGAAAGCTGTGATGTATAGAACACAAAAAATACTGGGTAAAACTCGTCATAGAGTTGACACCTATTGAAAAATTATATTTCCAGTCTCCTTACTTCTTCAATATAGTAATGTCAACTCACTTAACTGCTGTTAACGAGGTTATTGAAGATAGCTGAATATCACTTTGACTTTGAAGCCGTCTTCCTTCTGTTTCTCGAGAAACGTCTGCTTTCTTCCTTCAATTCTGAAGTTCTGCAAACTTGTAGCTGAATGGCGAAGATTTAAATAATATAGTAAATAAAGCAAACACCTCGCTAAGATTCATCAAAAGAAACAGAAGAACAAGCAATAGAAACATCAAAGCACTTGCATATCAGACATATGTTCGGCCACAACTTGAATACTGCTCACCTGTGTGGCATCCTTGGCAAAAAGATCTCGCACACCACATTGAGATGGTCCAACATCGTGCAGCACGCTATGTCATGAACATATATAAACACCCTAGTAGTGTTACTGACATGCTTATCATCCTAAATTGGCCGACTCTTGAGCAGCGCCGATTATATACATCCATGGTCTTACTGTATAAAATCCACCATGACCTTGTAAAAATAAAAAACACTGCTCCTCTTACTCCTACTAGAGATCACAAGTATGTTAGACCCCATGCAGTGCCCAAATATATCTCAAATTCCTTCTATCCTCGAACTATCAACGCATGGAATAAGATCCCATACTCAATGGCAAGCTTAACAGATCTAGATGAGTTCAAATCCACCTACTACAAGTACTTTTTCAAAGTCAAATAGTCATCTAAACAAATCTTTTATCAGTTTACAAAAAAAAAAAAAAAAAAAAAATCCTTCATGCGCCTCCTTATAATCTTCAATTCTTTGAAGGCTAGGAGTATGATGTAGATGTAGATTTGGCAAGATCTTGTAAATCATCCAAACAGATAGATTCGGGCAACATCGGTTCTTCTCGCCCGACAAGACAATGTCAACACAAGTCGGGCGTAATCTCAGTACTCAATGTCACAACACACCAATTGTTTCTGGATTGGAATGGAAGTCTGCTTCTACATTCATACAAGAATTGATTAGATATTTCAGAAAAACGACTTGTGGGGTCCTACTAAATACCAAGGGATACTGAGGTGAAGGAAAATAAGAAAGCATTGTTTAATACAGTTAAAACTAGGAGTCCTGTCACGAATAGTGCGCTTATCTAGGCTTAATTGCACGTTGGAACTGCGCGCAATTGCCATACCGAATGGCATCCAAAGCATGGCAGGTTCTCTTGGTTACTCATAGCAAACACATGCAATGTTTCTGCCAATGAACCTCTGGGTTACTCGGAGGTCCATTGGCTGAAACATTGCTTGTGCACAAGCCATATGTACAGAATTTGATAGCTTTACTTAGGCCATAATGCATACATTAACGCGCGTATCAACGTGCTGTTTGTGCACATTTCATGACAGGACTTCTAGTTTTAACTGTATGTGCAGACATTAATTTAGTCCTTTGAACCAATACATGTGATATAAGTTACAACCGTTGATTTATTCGACTAAATGCAAGGGTGCCAGTCAAAACATCACACAACCAAAACGTCACATTTCAAAATTGTCAAAACGCCACATACTTTGGGTCAAGACGTCACATACTTTTAGTTCAAATGTCACATACTTTTTGGTCAAAACGTCACATACTATTGGTCAAAACGTCACACACTCAGAGAGTAAGATAACGAGGCATTTACCATTGCAAACCATTTCCTGTACAGTGTTCAAGCAACAAATGGAATGAATGATGAGCAACAAATGAAATCATCCCACCCTTTTCTGTTTTCTCTGTTAAGCTGATTGACCCGCCCAACTGTGTTTTTCATAGGTCTGGGAGCACCTCTTTGAAATAGGGACACACTAAAAAGTGTGGCCTGAGCTGAGGAAAAAGTGTAGCTGGGAAATAAACTATCATTCTCACTGTTGTTTGTCATTCAGTTGGTGTAATGTTTGATATATAAAACAAAGATGACCACATGAGTCAGGTTGAGTTGAAATTGACTCATCTATCTTTTGTGAAATATACGATAAATTATCTCTGAGAGACATTACAGAGTGAGCGAGCCAACTAATTAATTCACAGGTTGACTGTGTTTTCACAGCAAATCCAATTATTCTTTACAATGGTTATTATTCTTTGTTATTCTTTATTGCTATTCTGGTATTCTGTTTTCTGAGTGTGAAAAGATATCTGATTGTTTAGTAAAATATCTGAATATTTATCATTTATTATGCATGCATGTTTTTAACAATTGTGAGCAGAACATTCCAATGAAAAACTGAGTTTATTTCCGACAATCATACAATTGAAAGTAGATATAATTACATATTTTTTTCAATGTTAATTTGGAAAATTTATAAATCAGTAAGTCAGTTGGAACACAAATACATTTTACATGAAAATTTCATAATATGATGAGGTTATGTTTCTAGTTATGCATAAATGAATTTTCAAAAAATGTCCAAAATTTAGCCATTGGGACATAGTGCTTTCTATATAAATTTCAGAACCAGAAACGCCCGATGTCAAAAACTCACAAGGGTTCCAAGCTGTACGGAAATTTCTGGTACCTTCAATCTTAGTTTTCAATGGATAGTTACAGTAAAACCTGTCTTGAGAGACCACTGTCTTAAGAGACCATGCACCTGTCTTGAGAGACCACATCTGCCAGGTACCGATTGGTTTTACTCTATAATGGACCTGCTATGGGAGACCACCTGTCTTGAGAGACCACCTGTCTTGAGAGACCACTGTGACCTGGTACCAACTTGTATTTTTATGCCATAATGGACCTGTTTTGAGAGACCGCCCCTTTGAAGACTGAAACCATGACAAAAACTTTTTACCTGTTCTGGAATTGGAAAATCCATTGTGGTTATACTAACATAATTAAAAGTATTAAAAGCTCTTAATTGGGTTTCAATTGCTGTTCAGTTACATAACTCATTAAAGATTGAGATGTTTTTATAAGACCCCTGTCTGTGAAAAGATTAGGATTATTGCTGAATAAACAATTTCATACATACCTGAAATGTGACAGATAGGAATAAAAATAAATTTGTGTTGAAAATCTTTTTGTAACAAATTGAAATGGACTGTTATAAAAATTATAAAAATAAATTAGTGTTGAAAATCTTCAGTGAAGATTTTCAACAGTACCAATTTATTTTTTGCTCAACTTTGACGAAGTCAAATTTGAGCTATTGTCATGGCCCGTCGTCCGTCTGTCCGTCTGTCCGTACGTCAACAATTGGCTATGGCTCGGGCTAGAGGTCGTATTTATGAACCGATCTTTACGAAACTTCTTGTGCACCTTTGTTATGACCCTGGGACGGGAACGAGTGTTTTTAGGTGTGGTCCGAAATTCAAGATGGCTGCCAGCGGCCATTTTGTACCGATGATGCAAAAATCAGTTTTTTGTACAGAACTTCTGTATGAAAGTTCTGATTTGAATAAAGTTTTGTATAAATGTTTAGTACCATGGGATACATCACATATAATACGGGTTTTTTTCTCGTGCATAAATTATGCAAATTAGACTGACTTTGATTTATTTAGTGTTACTTTCAGAGCTGTAAGTGCCAAGCTGCTATGGCTCGGGCTAGAGGCCGTATTTATGAACCAATCTTTACGAAACTTCTTGGGTACCTTTGTTATGACCGTGGGATGAGAACGAGTGTTTTTGGGTGCAGTCCGAAATTCACGATGGCTGCCAGCAGCCATTTTGTACCGACGATGCAGAAATCTGTTTTTTGTACAGAACTTCCATATGAAAACTCTGATTTGAATAATTTTTTGTATGAATGTTTAGTACCATGAGATACATTACATATCATACAGGTTTTTTTCTCGTGCTTAAATTATGCAAATTAGACTAACTTTGATTTATTTAGTGTTACTTTCAGAACTGTCAGTGCAAATGCCAATACGGCTCGGGCTAGAGGCCGCATTTATGAACCGATCTTTACGAAACTTCTTGGCTACCTTTGTTATCACCGTGGGACGAGAACGAGTGTTTTTGGGTCTGGTCTGAAATTCAAGATGGCCGCTGGCAGCCATTTTGTTCAAAATTAAGTGCAATCAGATTTTTGCGCAGAACTTCCACATGAAAGCTCTGATTTGAATAATTTTTTGTATGAATGTTTAGTACCATGGGATACATCACATATAATATGGGTTTTTTTCTCGTACAGAAATTATGCAAATTAGATGAACTTTGATTTTTTCGGTTCTACTTACACACAGTAAGTACACATGTCAATACGACTCGGGCTAGAGGCTGTATTTATCAACCGATCTTCACGAAACTTCTTGGGTACCTCTGTTATCACCTTGGAATGAGAACGAGTGTTTCTGAGTGCGGTCCAAAATTCAAGATGGCTGCCAGTGGCCATTTTGTACCGAAATTACGTCTAATCAGTTTTTTGTACACAACTTCTATACGGCTCAGGCTAGAGGCCGTATTTATGAACCGATCTTTACGAAATTTCTTGGGTACCTTTGTTATCACCGTGGGATGAGAACGAGTGTTTTTGGGTGTGGTCCAAAATTCAAGATGGCCACCAGCAGCCATTTTGTACCAAAATTAGTGCAATCAGTCTTTTGTACAGAACTTCTGTATGGAAGTTCTGATTTGAATAAATTTTTGTATGAATGTTTAGTAAAATGGAATACATTACAAATAGTATGGGTTTTTTTCTCGTGCTGAAATTATGCAAATTAGATGAATTTTGATTTATTTAGTGCTACTTATACACTGTTAGTGAACATGTCAATACGGCTCGGGCTAGAGGCTGTATTTATCAACCGATCTTCACGAACCTTCTTGGGTACCCTTGTTATCACCTTGGGACGAGAATGAATGTTTCTGAGTGCGGTCCAAAATTCAAGATGGCTGCCAGTAGCCATTTTGTACTGAGATTAGGTCCATACAGTTTTTTGTAACAACTTCTATACTGCTCTTATTTATGAACTGATCTTCACGAAACTTCTTGGGTACCTTTGTTTTCACCTTGGGACAGGAATGTGTGTTTTGGGGTGCCTTTGTTATCACTGTGCTATGAGAACAAATATTTTGGGGTTCAGTCAGACCCACTCTGGGACTCAAAGATTTCTTTTCTAGTTTAGCATCTGACTGTCACCCACCTTTACAATACTTTACCTATACATTTGTTACAGGCTACGTTCAGTATTTATGTACAGACCGTTGCAATACTTTATATGTACCTTTGTTATCAGGTCATTACCTAGATGTTTGTCATTGCTGTGTCAAATACTATACATGTACATGTCTTGACAAGTTGAGCTACAGTGTCATTGACACTTTCATTATAATTTTCATAACAGTCCATTTCCATTTGTTACAAAAACTTTATAAAAAAGAACTACAAAGTAATTACAAAAATCTATTCTTCTCCATTTCTGAATTTTGTGGTTGGTTATTCACTGACTTGAGAAAACCTGAAACCTGTTATGAGAGACCACCTGTCTTGAAAGACCACTTTTGTGTGTCCCTAAGGGCGGTCTCTCAAGACAGGTTCTACTGTAATGCAGAATGGAATTTACTTGTATCATTGAGCTTAGCATGGAAACTTTCAGCAGTTAAGCATATATTTCCTGGACAAGAGATTCTGAGGGGTATGTATCACCTAACAACATCCAAATTGTCTCTGACCTGGTGATTAGACATATTTACAATGTACTGCTCATTACCCCCCCCCCCCCCCCCCCCCCCCCCCCCGCCACCCTCCCCCCCACTCAGGATCAGTAAAACAGTGTTTATTACATTTTTCTAACATTTTCTACGACGAGATGGTGTTTCCGTGAAAATATTAGAAAGATAGACCTACATGTATAAATACCACTGTCGTGCTCACCTTTTAAAATATTATCAATCGACGTGAATGGCTTGAGTCCCTTGTATTCGGTAAGTTGTCCACTATGAAATAATTAATATGTGACGTTTTGACTAAAAGTAAGTGACGTTTTGACTATAAAATGTGACGTTTTGATCATTTTGAAATGTGATGTTTTGGTTGTGTGACGTTTTGGCCTGTTCCCAAATGCAAGATATATAGACCGAACCATCACCAAAAACTGTCCCTCGGTATTTAGTAGGTAGCTTGGTAATTAATAGGCTACCTCGGTGTGTGAATGAAGTGTGTAAGTGCCAGTTGGGTATCACAATTCACTGAATTCAGATCACTGTACTAATTGATAAAAATAAAACTCCCATCAGCATTTATCTGGCTTTGGGTCAACAGAACTTTGAAGTTCTAAAGTTGCATTTTTTTTTTTTTTTTTTTACTTTATTGTTTTGCTATTATTGGCTTTATGCCATTATTGGGCTTTTGTGGTGTACTGTGATAAGTATCGCTCGGCTGTGCCTGATACACCCAAAGCTACAGCTTGTATTTAGTATTTATACATACTGTATATTTTTGGCCATTTCGGCTCAGTGTCAACAGCTTTAATGTAGCCTTGGGTTTTTGTTGACACTTTTTGTTTTTGAGGTGTTCACCCTCTTCACCTGACATGTTTTTTTTTTTGCAATTGTCACCGATTAAATGTGTAGTCAAACATCCGTCTGTCGAAGTTTGATTTTTAGAATTGTCGGAAACGTAAGTCGGTAACCTTTTAATTTGTCAGTCCAGTTGGTCAGCACTAAGAGCTGGCCATGTCTCTCATCTTACGGCAAGGTTTTTTACATCACTGGCAAGTGAAAAGTGACCACACCCAAAAATACTCTTCCTGATGTCACGATATTGGGCCATAACAATTCTACTGTCATAACAAAGAAGACAATAGCTGACAGCCAGAAAGAGAACTAATTAACAAGTCACAATTAGATTAAAAATTCCTACTGTCGCTAACTGCGGTGCAGCCGCTGTAAACACTAATTACCAAGCTACCTATTAAATACTGAGGTGAAGATTTTCATTGGAACGCTATTACTTTAGTGTCCGTAGTTCTCAAAAATGACATTAAAACCAACACACCATGCCATTCCCTTCCCTATTTTCCTTCACCTTGGTATGCCCCGGTATCCCTCGATGTTTAGTATGACCGCGACTCATGGCTAAAAGTGTTTCAGATATCCAAGAACAAAACTAGGTATTTAAAACACTTCGTGATGTAGCAACATGTCTGCATTTGGGGAAAGGCCAACACTGTGTCACTGTCTGTATTAGCGCAGTGGCTCAGTGCTAGACTGTTGGACCTCTATGCTAGAGGTCCCAGGTTCGATACCCATCTGGGACGACCCGTATTGTGTCCTTGGGCAAGGCACTTTATCCCGGTTGCCAACATGTGGTACTCCGTGTACTAAGGCGTACTGCACATTGATGATGCACATGTCTTCAGCTGCTGTAACCTTGCTTGAGTGGAGCTTGAACAGAGTTAGAATGTTGAGGAGCTGACAGTTGCTCACCGATGCTCGGTGGTTCTCTCCAGGTACTCTGGTTTCCTACACCTGTAAAACTCACAGTCATGATTAGCCATTGTGCATAAGTATGTGACCTTAAACACCAATAAATAAATATATAACACTGTCTGCATTTATTATTGAAGAAGGATTCCATGGCCAAAGACACATGTGGTATGTCTGTGATACCACAACTTTTCATTGAGAAACAATGATGTAATTGTAGAAAATTCAAGCATGTGTCATGATACCCTGCAAGTAGTATGGCAACTGTTTAGTCTCCATATAATAATAATGTGAAGTGTGAAGGTGATCTGTGAAATTATTTGATTTTAGACGGCATTATGTATCAATGCTTTTTCAGCCCTGTTGACCTTGTCCTTGACCAAAATGTAAACAAAACAGAAAACAAAACAAAGCTGTGAGCAAGCCAGAAAATAAGCAATCTGACATATGCAGAATGAGGTCCCCAGAGGGTGAATTTGATGATGCTGTCCCATACGGTGTGCCAATTTATCCTCTGGGTACCTCTTTCTGTTTAGTTTTGAAACCCTGATTAAGATTGAGGTTCACAGAGGGTAAGTTTAGTGATGCTACCCTGCTGTGCAGGGTAGCATCACTAAATTCACCCTCTGGGACCTCATTTTGCAGATGACAGTCTGCTTATTTTCTGGCTTGGCTGTGAGTTTTAGAATTGACCCCCATTTAGCTTTGTCGCTGCCTTTTAAAGAATGTTGATTTCCTAGCTCTGTTCTTGGATAACAGTAAAAAAACATTCTTCATATTTTCTGGGTATTCAACTGCATTTTTAGCTCAACTTTGACGAAGTCAAATTTGAGCTATTGTCATGGCCTGTCGTCCGTCGTCCGTCTGTCCGTACGTCAACAATTGGCTATGGCTCGGTCTAGAGGTCGTATTTATGAACCGATCTTTACGAAACTTCTTGTGTACCTTTGTTATGACCCTGGGACGGGAACGAGTGTTTTTAGGTGTGGTCCGAAATTCAAGATGGCTGCCAGCGGCCATTTTGTACCGATGATGCAAAAATCAGTTTTTTGTACAGAACTTCTGTATGAAAGTTCTGATTTGAATAAAGTTTTGTATAAATGTTTAGTACCATGGGATACATCACATATAATACGGGTTTTTTTCTCGTGCGTAAATTATGCAAATTAGACTGACTTTGATTTATTTAGTGTTACTTTCAGAGCTGTAAGTGCCAAGCTGCTATGGCTCGGGCTAGAGGCCGTATTTATGAACCAATCTTTACGGAACTTCTTGGGTACCTTTGTTATGACTGTGGGTCGAGAACGAGTGTTTTTGGGTGCGGTCCAAAATTCAAGATGGCTGCCAGCCGCCATTTTGTACCGACGATGCAGAAATCTGTTTTTTGTACAGAACTTCCATATGAAAGCTCTGATTTGAATAATTTTTTGTATGAATGTTTAGTACCATGGGATACATCACATATAATACGGGTTTTTTTCTCGTGCGTAAATTATGCAAATTAGACTAACTTTGATGTTTTTTGGTGTTACTTTCAGCACTGTAAGTGCAAATGCCAATACGGCTCGGGCTAGAGGCCGTATTTATGAACTGATCTTTACAAAACATCTTGGGTATCTTTGTTATCACCGTGGGACGAGAACGAGTGTTTTGGGGTCCGGTCCAAAATTCAAGATGGCCGATGGCAGCCATTTTGTACGAAATTTGGTGCAATCAGATTTTTGCACAGAACTTCCATATGAAAGCGCTGATTTGAATAATTTTTTGTGTGAATGTTTAGTGCCATGGGATACATCACATATAATACGGGTTTTTTTCTCATGCAGAAATTATGCAAATTAGATGAACTTTGATTTTTTCAGTGCTGCTTACACACAGTAAGTACACATGTCAATACGGCTCGGGCTAGAGTCTGTATTTATGAACCGATCTTCAAGAAACGTCTTGGGTACCTTTGTTATCACCTTCGGACAGGAACGAGTGTTTCTGGGTGTGGTCCAAAATTCAAGATGGCTGCCAGTGGCCATTTTGTATTGAAATTAGGTCTAATCAGTTTTTTGTACACAACTGCTATACGGCTCAGGCTAGATGCCGTATTTATGAACCGATCTTTACGAAAGTCAATTTTGAGCTATTGTCATGGCCTGTCGTCCGTCGTCCGTCTGTCCGTACGTCAACAATTGGCTATGGCTCGGTCTAGAGGTCGTATTTATGAACCGATCTTTACGAAACTTCTTGTGTACCTTTGTTATGACCCTGGGACGGGAACGAGTGTTTTTAGGTGTGGTCCGAAATTCAAGATGGCTGCCAGCGGCCATTTTGTACCGATGATGCAAAAATCAGTTTTTTGTACAGAACTTCTGTATGAAAGTTCTGATTTGAATAAAGTTTTGTATAAATGTTTAGTACCATGGGATACATCACATATAATACGGGTTTTTTTCTCGTGCGTAAATTATGCAAATTAGACTGACTTTGATTTATTTAGTGTTACTTTCAGAGCTGTAAGTGCCAAGCTGCTATGGCTCGGGCTAGAGGCCGTATTTATGAACCAATCTTTACGGAACTTCTTGGGTACCTTTGTTATGACTGTGGGTCGAGAACGAGTGTTTTTGGGTGCGGTCCAAAATTCAAGATGGCTGCCAGCCGCCATTTTGTACCGACGATGCAGAAATCTGTTTTTTGTACAGAACTTCCATATGAAAGCTCTGATTTGAATAATTTTTGTATGAATGTTTAGTACCATGGGATACATCACATATAATACGGGTTTTTTTCTCGTGCGTAAATTATGCAAATTAGACTAACTTTGATGTTTTTTGGTGTTACTTTCAGCACTGTAAGTGCAAATGCCAATACGGCTCGGGCTAGAGGCCGTATTTATGAACTGATCTTTACAAAACATCTTGGGTATCTTTGTTATCACCGTGGGACGAGAACGAGTGTTTTGGGGTCCGGTCCAAAATTCAAGATGGCCGATGGCAGCCATTTTGTACGAAATTTGGTGCAATCAGATTTTTGCACAGAACTTCCATATGAAAGCGCTGATTTGAATAATTTTTTGTGTGAATGTTTAGTGCCATGGGATACATCACATATAATACGGGTTTTTTTCTCATGCAGAAATTATGCAAATTAGATGAACTTTGATTTTTTCAGTGCTGCTTACACACAGTAAGTACACATGTCAATACGGCTCGGGCTAGAGTCTGTATTTATGAACCGATCTTCAAGAAACGTCTTGGGTACCTTTGTTATCACCTTCGGACAGGAACGAGTGTTTCTGGGTGTGGTCCAAAATTCAAGATGGCTGCCAGTGGCCATTTTGTATTGAAATTAGGTCTAATCAGTTTTTTGTACACAACTGCTATACGGCTCAGGCTAGATGCCGTATTTATGAACCGATCTTTACGAAACTTCTTGGGTACCTTTGTTATTACCGTGGGATGAGAACGAGTGTTTTTGGGTGTGGTCCAAAATTCAAGATGGCCACCAGCAGCCATTTTGTACCAAAATTAGTGCAATCAGTCTTTTGTGCAGAACTTCTGTATGAAAGTTCTGATTTGAATAAATATTTGTATGAATGTTTAGTAACATGGAATACATCACATATAGTACGGGGTTTTTTCTCATGCAGAAATTATGCAAATTAGATGAACTTTGATTTATTCAGTGCTACTTATACTCTGTAAGTGCACATGTCAA
Source organism: Pictodentalium vernedei (assembly GCA_031216915.1). NCBI lineage: Eukaryota > Metazoa > Mollusca > Scaphopoda > Dentaliida > Dentaliidae > Pictodentalium > Pictodentalium vernedei. The sequence continues at coordinate 44,131,895 of CM062292.1, read as the reverse complement.
TACGGCTCAGGCTAGAGGCTGTATTTATGAACCGATCTTCACAAAACTTCTTGGGTACCTTTGCTATCACCTTGGGACGAGAACGAGTGTTTCTGGGCGCGGTCCAAAATTCAAGATGGCTGCCAGTGGCCATTTTGTACAGAAATTATGTCCAATCAGTTTTTTGTCACAACTTCTACACAGCTCATATTTGTGAACTGATCTTCACGAAACTTCTTGGGTACCTTTGTTTTCACCTTGGGACAGGAATGAGTGTGTTTTGGGGTGCCTTTGTTATCACTGTGCTATGAGAACAAATATTTTGGGGTTCAGTCAGACCCACTCTGGGACTCAAAGATTTCTTTTCTAGTTTAGCATCTGACTGTCACCCACCTTTACAATACTTTACCTATACATTTGTTACAGGCAACGCTCAGTATTTATGTACAGACCATTACAATACTTTATATGTACCTTTGTTATTAGGTCATTACCTAGATGTTTGTCATTGCTGTGTCACATACTATACATGTACATGTCTTTGTCTTGACAAGTTGAGCTACAGTGTCATTGACACTTTCATTTACAACACTATGACCTTTTGTGACATGAAACCAGTCAGACCAAACTAATTTCCACATCAGTTTAGTGCTTAGATTTGTACTATAGAACTTCCTCTAGTAATGCAGATTCAAGTTTGTTCAAAGGAACTCAGTAGGTCAATATCTGGGCTCCCTGTGGAAGGTTGCCCATTTGGGCCTTCTCTCAAAATTTCTATTTCCTGAACCGATGGGTTGAGTTGAACCAAATTTGTCATGTAGTATAACTGGATTATAAGTACTTTATTTATGCGTGAATATTTTTTTGCAGTGCTGTGGGAATCCCAGGAGCTAGAAATAGAAAACAATTCTAACACCCATATTTACAAAACTGCACGGACCAGAATATCGTTGTTTGATATGAAACTTTCTCAGGAAGAGTGGAATCAGATGAACTAAAGAAATTGGTATACATCGGTTTGTCATGGGATGCCGTATACATGTAGGGATGCCCATTTTAATACTGTTAGTAATGAAAAAAATGCCGAATCATCATCTTTCTTGTGCGCCATCACTTGAGTCTCTTTCTTCAGAATTTTTGGGTCAAATCTAAACTTAATTTAATACAAAGCATCTTGATGGAGCACACTCTTCTGAGTTTTTTCCCCCAAAAGTTACTACTGCCCTTGGGTGGGTTTTATAGCCTAAAATGCTTTAATAATGAACTTCTCATATACCACTCACAATACTGCTTAGATTTGTGGTATAGAACTCCCTTTAGTGATGCAGTTTCAAGTTTGTTTAACCCTTTACCTAGTGAATCGGCCACATCTCTATGCCTAATATGCACATTCAGCAGCTGAAAAAAATTTATTTTTCAAAAATTTAAACCAAATCATATCATGTGACCCCTCTTTGGAACAAAATTGTGACACAGACGCGTATTATGGCGAAATCAGGAACACGGCTGTCTTCAGTGATGTCCGAACATGGACAAGTCACTTGTCTTGAAAGATCGCAGACATTGATTAAACACATCAAGGGAGCTAACTACAGTGCCTTGAAGTATAAATTTCCAAGCTTCGAATCGATCAATGATCAACTGGATATTATATTTCGTGCTTATCTGAGTAGTAGACAAAAATTACTATGGAATGCCCTTCGTATTGTTGGTGACAGAGCCTGATCATTAAGTTGCCATTAATAGAGGGTTATGGTGTGTGTTACAGTGGGGTATCCCATCCCTGCATGAAGCCAACTTGAGAGTGGTCATCATTATGCACTGTTTGCATTTCTTGAAATTCACTCATGTCCATTTTCTCCAGTTACCTTTTCTTTCCACAGCTTCAATGTGTGCGGTGAAGGAGGGGTATTTATACTTACAAGTCAACATGCCCCACATGTCCAGTTGTAGTACTGAATTGCGATCGCGAAAATTTCCAAACTGTCCGACAGTCGAAATACATGAATATGAAACACCCATTAATTTGTAATTTAACTGAACTACTGATCATTCAGTTGGCCTGAGTGATGCTTGTTTTGCTGACCCACCAGTCAACATTAGCGCATTCATAGAAGACACTTCAACACAACTGTTCTCAGTACCGATTATAAAATATTGGACATCATCAAACCCACTGAATTTAAAATTGCCGCCGCAGATACAAATTTGCTGTAGCAAATTGAATCGCGATGGCAATGTGGTGCCAATGCAAAATTTTCCTAATTCCGGAAACTGCATTCTATCATTAACAAGGTTAAATGTCTGTAAGTCAGAATATTTTTCTTGAATAGAATCATTGTTGACTAATTCAGTCTTCTATTATTTAATTCAGGGCAGAATAGTTTGCGTAGACATTTTCAGATTTCCCTTTTCATGAGGGTTCAAATCCAAAACGTTTACCACATGCATATACTCGCTAACCCACTGATGTCTCTAGTGAATTTCTGCATAATCCAGTTGGAGCTCATGGTTATCCAGTTGTGAAAAATGGTCAACCATTTCAGCACTAGTTAAAGAGTCAGCAGAGGCAGACAAGTGAAGGAGGGTCCTCCTTCCACACATGTATACCTTTTCAGGTTGTTTCCTGGCATCATGTTCAAGCCTGAATATAATAAGCAAGCTGTCATTTGCAAAATGGGTCCCCAGAGGGTGAATTTGCTGAGCTATCCCATACAGTGGTCCAATTTATCCTCTAAGTACATCTTTCTGTTTTGGCTTGAGACCTTGATTCAGACTGAGGTTCACAGAGGGTAAATTTTGTGATTCTACCCTGCTGTGCACCAAATTCGCCCTCTGGGGACCTCATTTTGAAGATGACAGTCTGCTTATTTACAGGTTTGATCATGTTTCATCCTGATTATCCTAGTACCTTGCTAAGCAACGTTGAGTCTGGTTAGTCCTTGGATGGGTGACATCTGAGCAATCGATTCAGAGTCCTGCATTGTGTCCTGGGGAAGGCACTTAACCCCGATTGTTTACATGGGGGCATGATGAAGCCATGTACTAAGGCATACTGCACATCGATGGGGCGTATGTCTTCAACCAATCTAATCCTGCCTGTGCTGCAGTACAGAGTTACAATGTTGGGGAGCTGGCAGCTGCTCATTGTTTGGTGGTTCTCTCCAGTTACTCCGGCTTCCTCCACCCGTAAAACTGACAAAATATATGTATGACCAAGTCTGGCATTCTTTAGGAGTGCAGGAGTGCTAGAAAAAATTGAGAAGTGCAATTTTTTGCACCCCTTGATTTTCTGGAATGTCAAACCTGTTTGCGACTGCCTTTAAAATCTATTATCATTTTGTCCACTGAGTTCCAATGTGTTCTCTGTGCCTACTGGCACAGAGAACACATTGGAACTCAGGGGACGATTTGTCAATGTTGCACTGATTCGCAACAATTCATAACCAATTATGTGTCGCACTTGATACATTTTGAGTGTAGAAGACAGTCACATAAGAATTGAATGCAACATTTTGAAGAATGAGATGTGTGTGCCAATTTTTCCACTATGTAGCTGAATGTAGTACAATTTTTCGGTCACAATATTAATACCTTGAAGTGAATATATCCAAAATAGCTTTTAGGTTTTTGCATTGAAAATTTCAGGTTCAATTGCACTCCCAAGCAATCTGAGGAGGGCAATTGTTTTGCACTCCTTGATTTTCTAGATTGCGTGGCCTGGTATGACAGCTCCTGAGGGTCTCCATGATAACTCTCTCACCCCTGTTATATCAAGGGCCAGATACGTTATACCAGAATTTAGCAGTGCGTGCAGACGACAACGATAATCACCATCCAACATGAAATTACTCTCCATCATGTTCTGACATTTGAGCTAGAGCTCCACGATATTCAAAACAGAATACCGGTATCAGTATTCCCAAAAATACTGCGGTGTACCGGTATATTGAAAAACTGTTCAGATATCTGAACATAAGTAACACAATCAAGACTTGAGGCATCACAGTCGGAACGAATCAGCATGCCTTGATGATGTGGTTCGGAAAACCCTTACACAACGCAGATGATATAAAAATTTATTATTTTAAATCAAATTTTTTCAAAAATTTCTTCAAAACAATATCGTGTGACTCCTCATTGGAACGAGCTCATTCCAATGAGTTGTCACATAATATAGTTTTGTTGACATTTTGGAAAATTATTTTTTCAACTGCTGAATTTGTATATTACGTGGGCACATGCAGACGATTCCTTGGGTAAAGCGATATATTCATTCTAAGTTACAGTTGAAAAACTCAAGATATCTTTAAAATTAAATTGTGGGTAAATAAATAATGACGATAAACCTATATTTTTGTAATTACACCGGTATTCAATCGATATTGGTTTGAATACCGGTATATATCGGTTTATCAAAATACCATGTATCCCTAATTTGAACTATCTGGGGGTGAGTGCTAGAAGCCACTATCATGGCTCTATTGAAAAGTGCTGGTAGCCACTTTAGTGGCTTTACACAGTAGGCAATAGCATGTTGTTTGCTCATCAGTAGACAAAAACTTTTATTTATAAAACTGTTTGGTTACAATTTATTGGAGAGTGCCTAGTGGCAGTAAATAGTAACAAACAAAAACTTGCTAAACTAAGGCTACTCTTTGGGTGAACGGTGGCGTCGCGGTAACCAGTTCTCATCAGATCACTGAAGTTAGGCAACGTCGAGCATGGTTAGCAGTTGGATGGGTGACCATTTCAGCGACTGGTTCGCACTCCCGCGTTGTGTCCTTGGGCAAGGCACTTAACCACAACTGCCAACATGGGGGCATGATGACGCTATGTGCTAAGGCGTACTGCACGTCGATGGTGGGCATGTCTTCAACCAACCTAACCCTGCCTGTGCCGCGGTGCAGAGTTCATAGTTACAATGTTGGGGAGCTGACAGCTGCTCGTCGTTGCTCGGTGGTTCTCTCCGGGTACTCCGGCTTCCTCCGCCCGTAAAACTGTTACCAACATGATATGACCCTGGCTGTTAATGTGTCATTAAACCCTAATAATGAAAAAAAGTGAAAAAAGGCTACTCTTGCTGGTAGCATGGTATCTTAAAAAAATACCCATGTTTCAAATAACTTTTCAAAAATAATTTAGCACTCAACTTGTTAACTCTTTACCCAACGCAGACGATATCAAAATTTATTATTTTAAATAACATTTTTTCAAATTTTTCAAAAAATTTCAACAAAACCATATCATGTGACCCCTCGTTGGAATGAGCTTGTTCCAACGATGGGGTCACATGATATGGTTTTGTTGAAATGTTTTGAAAAATAATATTTTTTCAACTGCTGAATTTGCATATTACGCGGTCGATTCGTTAGGTAAAGGGTTAAATGTAACGTGTTGTCCCACAATTTACCTAAAAGACGGAACACACTCTCTAAAAGTCCTCCGATAGTTATGCTGCCACTATGTTTCCCGTTCTCTCACTTTTTAGTACAACCACATCTACAATTCTTCATCTCCTCTGGGATAAGAGAGCTGATGATGGCTCCCGTCAAGGAGAGTTTCACAAGTGGGGTGCTGCAAAACGTAGGGACTTGAGCAGTTGCAGCCATGCAGGTCTGAATTTTCTTGAAAGTTTGAATCAGGCATTTTTTAAACTGACGAAATGCAACCGTAATCATCATATCGTTTGGCTATCAACTCATCTTGTAACAATGAAAATGCAATGCATGTCCTGTGACCTGTATGATTATACAAGTGTGTGAAAAATACATTACCACATTCCATGGTTACCACCATACCAAACTTGCATTGTGATCAGAAGGCACTGCATGTATGCCAATAACAATGTTAAATAGAGGGTGTCAAATCCCTCATTTACCTTCTACCATGTAACTGCTTATTGTGTTATATTGTCTTACTGTTGATTTATTTTTGAGTTGATAATACACTGATGTCTCTATTATGTAATAATTAACACTTATTGAATAAAATATTGTTTAAACTAAATAGAGTGTTCAGTTGCAATGACAGGTTGCCTGAGAACCAAAACCATTTTTTATGCTCCTCGAAAATATTTTGGGGCATCAATGCATATAGTCGCTGCTGAGTCCATCTGTCTGTCCATCCATAAGTCCACATGTCCATCCCTTTGAAACAAATAGTTTCCAGATGATAACTCTTGTTTTGCTTTGATGTATGACCTTATAATTTTTCAGCATTACCACCTACCATAAAATACCTGTCAGGTTTCATTTTTACCATTATGGAATTTACTCTTCCAGAGTTATGCCCCTTGAAATTTATTACTGCCTACATGAAATTTATTGCTGCCCACATAAAATTTATTACTGCCTACATGAAATTTATTACTGCCTACAATGAAATTTATTTCTGCCTGCAGGAAATTTATTACTGCCTACAATGAAATTTATTACTGCGTACATGAAATTTATTACTGCCTACATGAAATTTCTTACTGTACTGCCTACATGAAATTTATTACTGCCTACATGAAATTTATTACTGCTTACATGAAATTTATTACTGCCTACATGAAATTTATTACTGCTTACATGAAATTTATTACTGCCTACATGGAATTTATTACTGCCTACATGAAATCATGAAATTTATTACTGCCCACATGAAATTTCTGCCTACATAAAATTTATTACTGCCTATATGAAATTTATTACTGCCTCTATGAAATGTATTACTGCCCATATGAAATTTATTACTGCCTATATGAAATTTATTACTGCCTACATGAAATTTATTACTGCCTACATGAAATTTCTTACTGTACTGCCTACATGAAATTTATTACTGCCTACATGAAATTTATTACTGCTTACATGAAATTTATTACTGCCTACATGAAATTTATTACTGCTTACATGAAATTTCTTACTGTACTGCCTACATGAAATTTATTACTGCCTACATGAAATTTATTACTGCTTACATGAAATTTATTACTGCCTACATGAAATTTATTACTGCTTACATGAAATTTATTACTGCCTACATGGAATTTATTACTGCCTACATGAAATCATGAAATTTATTACTGCCTACATGAAATTTCTGCCTACATAAAATTTATTACTGCCTATATGAAATTTATTACTGCCTCTATGAAATGTATTACTGCCCATATGAAATTTATTACTGCCTATATGAAATTTATTACTGCCTACATGAAATTTATTACTGCCTACATGAAATTTCTTACTGTACTGCCTACATGAAATTTATTACTGCCTACATGAAATTTATTACTGCTTACATGAAATTTATTACTGCCTACATGAAATTTATTACTGCTTACATGAAATTTATTACTGCCTACATGAAATTTATTACTGCCTACATGAAATTTATTACTGCTTACATGAAATTTATTACTGCCTACATGGAATTTATTACTGCCTACATGAAATCATGAAATTTATTACTGCCTACATGAAATTTCTGCCTACATAAAATTTATTACTGCCCATATGAAATTTATTACTGCCTATATGAAATTTATTACTGCCTACATGAAATTTATTACTGCCTATATGAAATTTATTGCTGCCTACATGAAATATATTACTGCCTATATGAAATTTATTACTGCTTACATGAAATTTACATGAAATTTATTACTGTCTACATGAAATTTATTACTGCCTACATGAAATTTCTGCCTACATAAAATTTATTACTGCCTACAATGAAATTTATTACTGCCTACATGAAATTTATTACTGCCTATATGAAATTTATTACTGCCTACATGAAATTTATTACTGCCTACATGAAATTTAGGGCAAATTCGATTTTTACCATTATGGCGTTTATTGTTCCAGAGTTATGTTCCTTGAAATGTTGCAGAATGGCAAATTTAAGTGATAGAACATTTCTTATGGAAACTGATTAAATGCCCAGGGCATGTATAATCAAACGGTTATTCAAACCTGCTTATTCATTCACCCTAATTAAACAGTGACCTGTCTTCAAAGGCCAGTTTAATCTCCTTCCCAAGGAGCTTTTAATACAGGTTTACTGTGCATTGTTACCCATGTCCTTCCACACGTTTTTTTTGTTGTTGTTTTTTTTTGTATGGCTTAAACAATTTCACAGTTCTGCACTTGAAAAAAATCAGTCTGTTGATTCTATCAGTTTGCATTTTGGGGAACATCTGCTAACTGTGCCAACTTTTAACTTGTATTGTCCTACTCCAGTAACCTAAAAGTAATTTTATTCAATTGCAGAAACATGGATTTTGCAACATACTTACCTGATGAATTGTGTGTACGTATATTCCAATACCTGACAGCCAAAGAGTTGAGTACATGCTGTAGATGTAGCCGACAATGGCGAGAACTTTCCAATGTAGACACTCTGTGGTAATATTTAGATATCTTGGTGAATTGTAGTATTTTGTTGTCTGATAGCATTTGAGGTGAAAACTTTCAAAAATTGAGTTCAGTTTTAACCCCAAATACATACATATGACCAGGGTTTTAGATTCCCTTAGCCCTTTACTCAACGAATCGGCCGCATCTGCCCGCGTAATATGCAAATTAAGTAGTTGAAAAAATATTATTTTTCAAAAAATGTCAACAAAACCATATCATGTGACACCTTGTTGGAATAAGTTCGATGAGCTCATTCCAACGAGGTGTCTCATGATATGGTTTTGTTGAAATTTTTTGAAAATTTTGAAAAAATGATATTTAAAATAATAAATTTTGATATCGTCTGTGTTGAGTAAAGGGTTAAAGTAGCTTCAGTAAAACACTGGTTAAATTATGATTAGGCCTAAAGAAGTTAAAAATCTGTTTCTCAGGCCCTCCCTGATGTTCCTTTTGGCTGCCGCATACTTTCTTTTTATAATCAATGCAAACTTAAAAAAAATTAAAATTCAGTGGTTTATATGTGATATTTTACCTAAGTGAATAAAATTGATAAAATTGTCTCTTGAGTGCAGCAAGGCTTTGCAATGCTTTAGCATTGTAAAGCCTTCTTGCACTGAAGGGATGAAATACACCACCACCCATACTATTCTGTTGATTATGAGGCCTAAAACTTAAAACAAACCAAAACCATGAACTTTCGATGGCAAAGAAATAATTACAAAAATAAAAAATAAAATAAAAAAATGCCTACCCACATGCAATTTTACAAAAAAATGGCCCGATAAACAGAATATCTGCTTTGTGGGGCCTTTTGGTGCCAAAATATATGTACTGTTTAACCCTTTACCCAACGTACACAATAGCAAAATATATTATTTTAATTTTTTATTCCCCATTTGAACACCAGGAAGTGAAGCAGTGCTTGTTTACTGTGGTAAACAAGCACAGTTTTTCTGGTAAAATCGGACCAGGTCACCAACATCTGGCTTTGAAGTCCTGTAAAATGGGCAACAAGGGTATGATAATATGGCTGGATTTTACTTTATATCCATGTTGTGGCCATAATCAGCCATTGTGCCCAAATATGTTACCTTAAACATCAATAAATAAATAATTTTGTTTTTTCAATTTTTTTCACAAAATGTCGACAAAACCTTATCAAGTGACCCATCATGTGATATGATTTTGTTGAAATTTTTTTTTCAACTGCTTAATTTATAAATTATGAAGACGGATGTGACCGATTTCTTTAGTAAAGGGTTAAAGGCATGTTTGTCAAGTTTTGCAATGTTGTCCTTTTACTTTGGTTATACTTTCCCAAATCTTGTGGGATCAATATATGTACAGTACCGTGATCACAAAAGTGTTGTTTTTCGCGATCCAGATGAATAAAAATAATGCAACTGGTAAGTAATTTGAAACCGATAAATAATTTGAAACCAAGAAGTAATAGAAACTGAGATTCTGAAAAGTACAGTACAGTCACCGTGGATTGGTCTTAATCCACATGGTCAGTGAAGTTCATGCATTTGTTTACAGGGTAATAAAATTATTATCAGCAATATTTTAACCCCCCTGCACACTGATTTCAAAATATCCAGATTTGAAGTAGCCATTTTTATACGCCCATTTGAAAAACGGACGTATTATGTTATGGCGCTGTCTGCTATCCGTCTGGGGACAGTTGTATTCTGTGCTCTGCAGAGCGTGATTTCAATCGAATTTAAACAATATTTGATATACTGCACAACCAGAATAAGATCTCGTGCAAGTTCGAATTTGGGTCATGTTCGACAGTTTTCCTAGTAGTTATTCCCCCTTTAGTACTTAGAAATCGAGCAAATTATGCTTTCCATGCTCTACAGACCGTCAACTTAATCAGATTCTTTTTAAATTTAATACGCAACTTCATGGCCAAAATATCTCGCACAAGTTCATATTTGGGTCGTGTTCGGTTTTTTTCTTAGGAGTTATTGCCCTTTTCATACTTAGAAATCAGTCAAATTATGCTTTCTGTGCTCAACAGTCTGTGAACTTAATCGGATTCTTTTGAAATTTAATATGCAGTCATGAGCATGGTATCTCACACAAGTGCAAATTTGGGTCATGTTTGTCAATTTCCATAGGAGTTATTGCCCTTTAATACTTAGAAATCAGGCAAATTATGCTTTCCATGCTCTACAGACCGTGAACTTAATCAGATTCTTTTCAAATTTAATATGCAGCTTCACAGGCATAATATCTCGTTATGTAAATCTAATAATTTGATCCAGAGATATTAACCCTTTATCCATCAAATTAGACACTCCTCCAATCCATTTCTGTATGTACCCATACCATGTATGGTGTACATAATGTCAGCATCCTGGGTGACCCTCCGTCATACAGCTTTCTACTAGTTGCACATATTCGTACAAATCTGACGATTTCATCGGCCTATTTTTTTATTTTGTGAAGACCTCAGATCGCTTAATATGAAGGGCAGGGGATTGGGCAATGATTGGATGGGGGGACAGACATAGTCGAGTCAACAAAAATTACAAACTTTACCCAAAAGAAACTTGTGCATGGTCCAATTGGCGGGCGTATGTTGCCCCACTAGGCGGTGCTCTTGTTCCCATTATGCAACTGGGAATTTAACCAATTCAATCTTGTTTGCCAGAACTCATTGAGCTCTGTCAAACAAGATTGAATTGGTTAAATTTCTAGTTGCATTATGGGAAATATTTGCACCCTGAACTTTAGATATTTCGACATCTGTGTGCAGGGGGTTAAGTAATGATGCACTGGGTTGTACCCGGTGTTTCATTAATTAAATTTTTGATGATTTTTCCTATAATTAGTGTTTTGAATCTAATATTATTGTGTCCGTGTAAATATTGCCACCCGTGGAAAGTGAGCAGTCCACGGCGGCTGTACTGAAATTGTAAACCAATAATAAATTTGACACTGATGTGTAATTTTAAAAAAAATACACTGAGTTTCATTAAGAAAGTAAAAAAAATACACAGAGTTTCATTAAGAAAGTAAAAAAAATACACAGAGTTTCATTAGGAAAGTAAAAAAAAATACACAGAGTTTCATTAGCAAAGTAAAATAAATACACAGAGTTTCATTAGGAAAGTAAAAAAAAATACACAGAGTTTCATTAGGAAAGTAAAATAAATACACAGAGTTTCATTAGGAAAGTAAACTTTGTATTGACAGTACATGTTTGCTTTTCACTGGCAAACTTTATGTAAGAACTGTACCAAATGTTGTAATTTGTTTCCATTTTCAATTAAACTTCATCCTGTACACATTGTTGTCAAAATACAGAAATTTCCCAGAACAGACTTTCCTTGTGCAGGTATTAAAATTCATCCTGATTCACGAGAATTGGTTTTGCTTCTCGCAAACGCCTCTCAAATAATTTAGAATGTGACAGTAATGTTATATCCTTGAGTCCTTGACCAGTACATAATCATTAGTAATAAATAATAAACTCATATTTATGAATGTACTAGAATTTATCCCTTGGGGCCCAGTTGCACTTTTGGTGAGTTTCTTGCCTTGTGATGAATCGATAATTGGAGTCGGCAATCGGAACCAACCGGTTATGGGGCATCAACCGATTATGACAACAGGCAGTTAAAAACCAGCAGTTTCCAGTTATTGTATATTGAACACTGACTATTAATAATCTCTTTGATATCTGGCCATTTCAATAAAGTTTCCCCCATCAAAAATGTGTGTAGTCCATAGCAGAATATTTCTAAAAGGGATTTGCAGAGCCGAGATATTACGGAATTTACCATCAGCAATCGTTACAAGATTACCACCATTTCCCAGCTGATCGAAGTCAGTGACCTTAAATCATTCATGGTGCTGTACAACTACAGTAAAATCTGTCTTGAGAGACCACTGTCTTGAGAGACCACCTGTCTTGAGAGACCACATCTACCAGGCACCGATTGGTTTTACTCTATAATGGACCTGCTGTGGGAGACCACCTGTCTTGAGAGACCACCTGTCTTGAGAGACCACTGTGACCAGGTACCAACATGTATTTTTATGCCATAATGGACCTGTCTTGAGAGACCGCCCCTTTGAAGACTGAAACCATGACAAAAAATTTTACCTGTTCTGAAATTGGAAAATCCATTGTGGTTATACTAACATAATTAAAAGTATTAAAAGCTCTTAATTGGGTTTCAATTGCTAACTCATTACAGATTGAGGTGTTTTTATAAGACCCCTGTGAGAAGATTAGGATTATTGCTGAATAAACAATTTCATACATACCTGAAATGTGACAGATAGGAATAAAAATAAATTTGTGTTGAAAATCTTTTTGTAACAAATTGAAATGGACTGTTATAAAAATTATAAAAATAAATTAGTGTTGAAAATCTTCAATGAAGATTTTCAACACTAATTTATTTTTATAATTTTTATAACAGTCCATTTCAATTTGTTACAAAAACTTCATAAAAAAGAACAACTACAAAGTAATTACAAAAATCCATTCTTTTCCATTTCTGAATTTTGTGGTTGGTTATTCACTGACTTGAGAAAACCTGAAACCTGTTATGAGAGACCACCTGTCTTGAGAGACCACTTTTGTGTGGCCCAAAGGGCGGTCTTTCAAGACAGGTTCTACTGTACAACATTGCATTGGGTGCATGTATAAACTGTACTACTTCATGATGCAAGCGCACAATACAATAAGAAATTAAAATTTGAGATAAAAATAAAAAAACACTCTTTTTTCGATGGTAGATGATTGTTATGCCTCATGTATTTTAAGTCGCATGACTGTCACAAACACATTTTCAGTTTGTCAAGTTCATTTTTTAATTCAGTTACCTCCCTTGATGTTTCTCTCCAATGTTGACTGCAGAGTACATGTACATGTAAACACTGGAGAAATACATGTCTGACATGTCGCATGTGTATCTGTAAACCATGCATCATACAACTTCACAACACACATTAACATCAGTGTTATTACTCAATTAAGACACAAAGTAGGTGTGCTCAGTTAATCTTCCTGGTCAATACAGCAAAACCGTATTAACACTATTTACCAGAATAAACACAATCTTCACAAGAACAATATCATGTTATTGTATCGTTAATAACAATTTTCTCCTTCTCCCCAACCCCCCAAAATGCAAATATTATTTTGGCTAATATTGCCCAGTTCTAAACATGCATACTCTGAGAACTTATGTGGTATTAAGCTTTCGTAATTGGTGATTTATCAACAAAATTCTGTAGTATTATAGGCAACAACAGATTTTCGTCTGTGTCCTATTTCAACCATCGGAATCGACATCGAGTCGGCATAATTGGCAGAGAAATAATCGGTAATCGGCTCATAGCAAGTTTTGATAATCATTTCATCACTATTCTTGTCTTACAGTTAAAACTAGAAGTCATGTCATGAACTGTGCGCTTATCTAGGCTTAATTGCATGTAGGAATTGCACGCAATTGCCATATAGAATGACATCCAAAGCACGGCAGGTTCTCCTGGTTACTCATAGCAAACATAGGCAACATTTCTGCCAATGGACCTCTGGTTTACCCAGAGGTCCATTGGCTGAAACATTGCTTGTGCAAAGACCATATGTACAGAATTTGATAGCCTTACTATGGTCATAACACGTAGATTAATGCGCAGATCAACGTTTTATTTGTGCCAATTTCATGACAGGACTTCTAGTTTTAACTGTACATGTATATGTCGAACCGCTGATCCAGCATACTGGCTTTTTTGGTTTACTTCTTGTTAGAAATTACAGTACCTTGTCAGTATGTCCAAGTGAATTCTTGGCTTCCTGTACAGACACTACTAAGTCAAATTGTTACCTTATTATGAGAGAGGAAAAATAAGTAGAATTCTCCACGCTTTTAACCCTTTACCTAACATGAAAAGCAGATGAAACTGACAAACAAAATTTTTGAATAACTATTTTTTTTTCATTTTTTGTCTCAAAAACATAGGTTATGACCCCTCATTGGAATGAGCTTGACGAGCTCATTCCAAAGAGGGGTGATAATCTATGTTTTTGAGACAAAAAATGAATATATCATCAAAATTAATTGGCAATTTTTTTAGAATAGCACTGGCCAGTTTTGGCAGTTACGTTGGGTAAAGAGTTAAGGACACTTTCAGAATCTATGACAAGAATCAAATGAAGGATTTGTGAGAAACATAGTTGATTCTCATTGTTTTCTCTGCAAGAATGATTTGTGGAGAATCAGTTCATATGCTCGCATGAATTTTAGATGTGGCTTGTTCCAACTTGGGACCAAGAATACCCCCAACAACACTCTGTCTGAAAATGGGCAACAATAATACCATAAGAGACATCCAGAAGTTCTGAGCCGGACTCAACATGTTATAGTTGGATTTGGATGTTGGGGTATGTAAACTTGAATTAAGTCTGTGACCTTGACCTTGTAGACAGGCATTCTAACCTTATTCATGGCACACCCTCTGGTGGTTGGCAACATTAATACCAAATATCAATAATATCCTTCAAGGCCATCAAAAGTTCTGAGCCAGACACAAATTATTATAGTTGGATTTGGATGTTGGGGTTTGTAAACTTGAACTAAGTATGTGACCTTGACCTTGTGTAAGGTATTCAAACGACTCTTATTCATGCTACACCCTCCAGTAGTGGGCAACATTAATACCAAATATCAATAATATCGTTCAAGACCATCAAAAGTTCTGAGCCAGACACAACATGTTATAGTTGGATTTGGATGTGGGGGGTATGTTTTCGCAATACACCCTCTGGTGGTGGGCAATATTAATCCTATAAGGCCATCAAAAGTTCTTAGTAGCGCTTGACGGTTTAACCAAAACCAAAACTCGGCTTCTAAGTGGAAAACCAAACCGAAAAAGATTCAGTTTTGCTTAACTTTGAATATTCACATTTAGCATACCATAGATTTTGTGTAATCAACAAAATGTCAGCTAAAACGCGTATTAGCATATATCAATATTTTTTAAGAAGTCACGACAGAAATGCCAAATGCCAAGTTATGCCATAAGTCAGTTGTTGCCCACTGCGTAAATACCTCCAACCTACGTCGCCACATCCAGAATCACCGAAGAGTACAGAACTGTTCTTGAAAAAGAAAGTACTATAATAATAATAATAATAATAATAATGTTTAACCCTTTAACTAACCTGAAAAGCAGACGACACTTGCAAAAATAATTCTTGAATAACTAATTTTTTTCATTTTTTTGTCTCAGAAACATAGGTTATGACCTCATTGGAACGAGCTCGATGAGCTCATTCCAACGAGGGGTCATAACCTATGTTTTTGAGACAAAAAATGAAAAAAATAATGAAAATTACTTGGCAATTTTTGAGAATAGCGCTGGCCGGTTTTGGCTGTTACATTAGGTAAAGGGTTAAGCCTAAAATCCACATTGTGCTCTATGGCTTTACAAAAGTAACTGACACACGCACAGATGCACACACGCATGCTTATAAAACTATGTGTAATGATCAGGAATTACAAAATCAACAGATAAAAGCCTGTTCTTACAAATGGGTTTTGAGACCGGACTTAAATTGATTTATGGTCAATACAGATTTTAGATACACTGGGATGGAGTTCCAGAGATCCGGTATGGCACATATGAAAGCTCTGTCACCTGCTGTTGCAAGTTTAGACTTTGGTACCACCAGATTATAGGATTCAGAGGAGTGGAGATTCCTGACTGGTGTACAGGGCTTAACAAGTGTAAATAAATATTCTGGAGCCAGGCCGTTAATACAGTTGTATGTAATAAGTAGTATTTTATATTGTATCCTTTGCTGGATGCGGAGCCAATGAAGGGTTTTGAGGACTGGACTGATTCGGCAGAACTTAAGATTTTGAGTGAGGATCCTGGCAACACAATTCTGAATATATTGGAGTTTGTCAATAAGTGAATTTTTGCACCCATACAACAAAGAATTACAGTAGTCAGGACAACTGGTGACGAATGCATGAATGAGTTGTTCTGCAGTTTTCCTATCAGTAGTTGTCCTTATCTTACTGATATTTCACAGGTGGAAAAAAGACGTGCGGCAGATATGATTGACATGTCTGTCGCAAGTAAGATTCTCATCCAGGAAATATCCGAACTACTTTATTGGGGGTGATTGCATTGTCTTCTATTACTAAGGATGCTTTCATTGATGTAGAGAGTTGATGAGGTAGGCCTATATATATGACCTAAGTTTTTTTCAGCATTTACTTCAGATAGTTGTTGTTCATCCACTCGCTAATATCAGCAACACACCTTTCAAGCTTACAACGTAATATGTCTTCTTCGTTAGATTTAAAGTGAATGTATAGCTGAGTGTCATCAGCGTAGAAGTGATACTCTAAACCATGTCTGTGAATTATATCACCCAGAGGAAGGACATGTATAACGTAAAGCAAGGGTCCTAGAACAGAGCCCTGAGGGAAGCCAAACTTTAATGTGAATTTATGGCACCTGCAAAGCGACTTGGTGTCAAGGTAAGAGAAAAGTATCAATTCGTTCAATGCTCTTTTAATGCTGGAGAACCCAGGAATGCAGAAAAGGGGGATAAATTAATATTAATAAAACTTTAGCTGCACATGCCTGTCACAGAAAGTGTCAAGTGGAAATTTGAAAAGTATGAAAACTAAAAATTCAAAATACACTTATACATGCAAAACGTAAATGGCTGTGTTTTTTTTCTAAGTAATGGGAATCCTCAGAATTCAGTGAATATTCTCTGATAATGATAACTCAAGGCAAACCGAAAGGAAGAATGGACATGGAAACCAGGTTAAGTGACCATCTTGTTTATAATTTGCGTGACCTCAACAGTGTTGTAAATGAATGATACTGGGGTTTAGAGTTAGAACCTTTTGATTACAAATGTCAACTTGTCAAGTTAGCTTGTGAAATGGGTATCTGTCTTTCTGAAAGTAAAAGGCGTATTCTAAAGTTCTCATCTTTTCCTTGATTTCGAGCAGTTGCTTTCTGAAATTCTGACCCGCTGACCTTTTCCCTTATTTTTTCGAATGTTACCAAAGTAACTCAAAGTGCCTTATCTCTGGTATCTCCCAGAGTCAAAAGGAGCAATTGTGGAGTAAACCAAGAAAAAAACCCATGGGAAACTATAAAATGTCAAAAAAAAACAAAAAGATTTTTCCAAACCAAGTTCTCCAGGGAACAATTGTGTAGGGCACCCCAAACGTGGTGACTGATATCCTGTGATGACTACTCATCTATTGTCCATTTCCCTCCAATAACACACAAAGTCAATTTTGTCCTTTTCGTTTCATCTGAAATGACACAGTATTTTTCTATCTAATAAATATTAAGGCAGTTTTAGAGGATATTCTGGAAGTGTTTGGAGTTATTCAGTGTCTATTCTAAGTATCTACAACCACAGACATGAAGATTACTGGATATATTTCTAAGGAAAGTGATTTTAGATTTGTCACCTATTTTGAGACATCATTTTCTGCTCCAAAAATGATTTTTTGCTTTGGCATGGGTCTTAATACCCCCTTATATGCATTTTTATAGGTGATATCCCACCTTCCTGTAATTTGTTAACCCTCACTTCCTCATTCCGCCAACTTTGATTCATTCAGTGCAGTCCAAAATTGAAGTTGGCTGCTGGCAGCCTTTTTATACCAAAATTAGGTGCAATCAGTTTTTGTACAAAACTTCTAGGACTACATGTGTTATCATCATGGGATGGTAACAAGTACTGTTGGGCTGTGCCCAAAATTCAAAATGCCTGTCGGCAGTCATATTTACAGGAATTGTGTGTATTACATTTTTTGTACAGAACCTGTAAAGAAGAGTTTTTATGTCAGTAATGTTTGCTATAAATTTAGTGGTGGCCTTTGTTATCACTATGGTATGAGAACAAATACTTTTCGGTTCCGTCAGACCCACTTGGGGACTCAGAAAGGGAGATAATTAAAAATCTTTTCCAAAAACACCAGACAAAATAATATTTCTTGAATTCAGCATCCCTCGGATGTGTATATTCAAATGTGTTGAAGCCAGGTTCCTGTGTTAATATTTAGTGTTGTTTGGGGAGGGTAAACATTATTAGCACAACCCGATTTTCTATTTCCAATGAGAAAAATAAAACCTCACCCGTGGGAACCCTATGAGCAAATGATAAAAAATTCAAATACCTATATCTTAAGAAGTACTGGACAAATATTTATTAATTAGTATGAATCAACCTTAGAAGGGTTTGATTCAAACAGGCCAAAACAATTGCTAATATTTGGCTTATGGTGCACCATACAAGGCTTCCCATTGTGACATTAACCCCATGGAGATTTCTTTTCTAGTTTAACATCTAATTGTCACTCACCTTTACAATACATGTACTTTACCTGTACATTTGTTGCAGGCTATGGTCAGTATTTATGTGCAGACCTTTACAATACCCTTACATGTACCTTTGTTATCAGGTCATTACCTAGATGTGTGTCATTGCTGTGTCACATACTATACATGTACATGTCTTACACAACCTGAGCTGCAGTGTCATTGACACTTTCATTTTGCCTGTTTTTTTAGGTCACTTCCGGTCTCTGCAAAATTTTAGTTAAGGGACCTCCATAACCGGAAGTTGTTTGTTTATCAGCCTCGGGTAAGTTTGGGTTACTTTGTTTTTCATAAATTACATGTATTTGACTACTCCTTCTTTATAGTATAGTGAAGACCACTTAATTGGATATCTCTTAACTGAATAACCCTGTTAATTGAATATAATTTCCCAACACAAAACCATTTACCATACCTCCAGTACAAATTTCACCTGTTACTTCAATATAGGTTATAGAGTAAACTCCTGTTAATTAAATAAAAAATCTTGTAACCTGTCGAGAAATTACCCTGACTGTCCCCAGTTTTCCTTTGTTTATTGACCTATTTGGCCTCAGTACATCCAATACAGACATTTAACCTATTATATCTTGTTTGACAGAGCTCATGGAGCTCTGTCAAACAAGATACAATAGAATAAATGCTAAGTTTATCTCTAGAATATAGGAAAGTGAAACAATCCCTTTTAATTGAATACTCCTGTTAATTGAATAATTTTCACTGGCAAAGTGGCTATTCAGTTAACAGGGTTCCACTGTACTGATCTCCCTCTTTCATGGTTATTTATTTATTTATTGGTGTTTAAGGTCACATATTTATGCACAATGGCTAATCATGACCGTGACAGTTTTACGGGTGGAGGAAGCCGGAGTACCCCAACATCATAACTCTGCAGCACAGGCAGGGTTAGATTGGTTGAAGACATGTGCACCATCGACGTGCAGTACGCCTTAGTACATGACGTCATCGTGCCCCCATGTGGACAACCAGGGTTAAGTGCCTTGCCCAAGGACACAATGCGGGAGTCCGAATCGATTGCTCAGGCGGTCACCCATCCGAGGACTAACTGGGCTCGACGTCCTCTTTCATGGTACAAGCGATACGTAAGCTCGGGTGATATTTATCTTCTTCTGTACCACCAGATGAAGATGCTTCTGCTCTTAAGGTTTCAATTCCTAAGTCTGTAAGTGTTCCTATCTCCGTCTGTGATATGCTAACTGGCCTTTCTAGGGGATGAGAGGAAGACAGTCACTAGACTATGTCATTCCCCACAGTTTACATGTACATGTACACAACTATTCATGATTTTGTAACACTGTCGCTTAATATTTTGTTTGTATCTGTATTTGTGTGCTGTGAAATAAATTGAATTGAAAATTGAATTGAATTTCTAGAGAGTTATTGCAAATTTTGTCTTTTGCTATTCACCTGGTAGTAGCAGCTTTAGTAGCTAGAATTTCTTAATATGAAGAGTTCAAAGATACTGCTGTACCCTTTCATTTGCTGTCTCATTGCATGATGAATGCTATCAATGGTCAATGTCACTAATCTTAAGTTGCTCAGGAGAGATGCTACTTTCTCTTCTTATTCCTCTCTTCCTGATGCCCAGCATAGTCTTATACGCTCTATTCCAGCGTCAAACCAATTCATGTTTGACGGTTCTGTTGCACAAGTGCAAGAGGGAGTTAATATATTCTCTAAGTCATCTTCTCATGTGGCAGTTAACAGCTAACATTCGTATCTCTTTGGGTCAGTGTAGAGGTTCTCGACTTGGCTATTTCTATCAGAGAACCTCAACAACATGAACAGGTCTCCAGCTACCTCTCAGCCTACAACATGCTCTCGTAGAGCTAGAGGCAAAGCTAGAAGATGAGGTGGTGGCGCGGTGGTGTTGCGGTGACCGATTCTCATCAGATCATCGAAGTTAAGCAAGCCTGGTTAATCATTGGATGGGTGACCATCTTAGTGGTGAATTCGGACTCCTGCATTGTGTCCTTGGGTAAGGCACTTAACCCTTATTGTCCACATGGGGGCACGATGACGCCGTGCACTAAGGCGTGCTGCACGTCAATGGTACACATGTCTTCAACCAATCTAACCCTGCCTGTGCTGCAGTGAGGAGTTACGATGTTGGGGAGCGGCAGCTGCTTGTTGTTGCTCGGTGGTTCTCTCTGGGTACTCCAGCTTCCTCCACCCGTAAAACTGTCCCGGTGACGATTAGCCATTGTGCATAAGTATATGACCTTAAACACCAATAAATAAGTAAATATAGAAGATGAGGTGGAGGTTTCTCTTCTAATGGGCATCATCAGGCCTGGAATTGAAATCACCTACCACGATGTGCTTTCAGTAGGGGGTCAGATTGCACACTTTTTCAGCCTATAGTCCATCATTACATCAGACTCTTGGAGCTTTCAGTTAATTTAGTTCGGACACAAAATCTGAAGTCCCTCTATTTACTCACAATCCGATCCCCACCCAAATTCCTTCTGTTTCCATAAGGGTATCACAACTAGATTCTGAGATAGGCACTCTCTTACAAAATAAAGTTATCGAGGTCGTCCACAACTTAGAGTCTCCAGAGTTTTATGGTCACCTCTTTATAGTTCCAAAGAAGAAAGGCCAACTCAGAGTAGTGGATTTGACCACCTGAATCTATTCATTATAGCTCCCAAATTCAGTATGGAGGGAGACGTCCAAGTCAGTTTGGAGCTCCTGCCACAAGAGTTTTGCAGCAAGCATCGATCTTAAGGACACATACTTCCTTCCATGTCACAATTCATCCTCAGTCTCGGAAGTATCTCAGATTCTCATTCCGGCATTGCTTACCAATTCAAAGCAATGCCATTCGGCCTAAATTTGGCTTTGTGGGTCTTCACTCGGCTGATGAATCATGTGATCTTGTATCACCAGGCACATTCATCAGTAACTTCTTCAGCATATCTCAACGACATTCTCCAGACAAATCCCTTGTGGAGAAACATGTACGTCAGCTACTGCAGCTTCGTCAGTATCTGAGTTTTTATCGCAATTGGAAAAATCGGAGCTCAGTCCATCCCAGACATTCATGGGAATGAAATTTCTCACTCACATCAATCTTGTTGGAGTTCTGTTAGCTAAAGCAGAAATTCTCAGTGTTTTCGCCACACATTACTCAATGTCAACTCAGCTGACTGTCAGGGAATTCTTTCTTCTGATCGAGCTATGCACCTCAATCGTTGATCTTATCCCACTGGGCCAACTTCACCTTTTATTTACTCCAGAACTGGAGGCCTAACATGAATCCGTTGGACATGATTATTCCACGGAACAGTTTCATATGCAATCGGGCTTCAGTTAGGATCACTTTGGGAATTCCTCTGGGCCTTCCGAACCCTAATCAAATTCTTATTACAGATGCCAGCAGTCTTCAGATAAATGGTCTGTGGTTGGAGGATCAGGCTACGCAGCACATCACTCAGATGGTGATGTTAGCGATTCTTCTGGCTTTCTGACAGTGGATCTCTCAACTGTCAAATTGACACAGTCTCAATCTCTCAGACAATTCGACAGTAGTTGCATACTAGATGAGTAATGGAGTGCATTTCTAGACTTCATAGGCTTTCCACAAGTCTAGCTTTCAATGCTAAATGGAATGTCTTCACTCGGTGTTTCAGTAATAATGTTAGTTTTAAACGTTCTTCTGTAGCTCAACTGCCCATTTCTTTATTTGTTTGCTACTAAGGGTCTTCAGCCTATCGCTATCAAGGACTACTGTTCTATGTTGTCTGGAACTTTCTTGTTTCGCCATGAATTCTCATGTCGGTTCCGACCATTTTTGGGGGTAATCTTATTAAACATTTTACTCTTAAGAGACCTAGAACTCGCAGGATTAACCCAAGTGGAATTTGGCTAGGGTCTGTTATGTTGGGCAGAGGCACCTTTTGAACCTCTAGTGGAAACCAGTATGAAGTTCCTGATGTGCAGGACAGCTTTCCTCTTAGCTTTAGCTTCTGCTAGAAGAGTTAGTGAATCTTCAAGCACTCTCATTATTATCGTAGCTTAGGAAACACTATCACTTTCACTACTAATGTTACCTTTTTAGCTAAGAATCAGTTTCCAGATGTAGCTCCAGTGTCTATTCATATCAAAGCTCTTCCTCCCTCAGATCATGCTATTAATAGGGCTGCACGATATACAAAACTGAATACCGGTATCGGTTTTCAAAAAAATACCGTGGTATACCAGTATATCGAAAACTGTTCAGATATCTGAATATAAGTTCCACATCGAGACTTGAGGCACCACAGTTGGAACAAATCAGCATCTCTTGATGATGCGGTTTGAAACACCTTTACCCAACACAGACGATATCAGAATTTATTATTTTTAAATAATAGTTTATCCAATTTTTCCAAATGTTTCTACAAAACAATATCATATGACCCCTCATTGGAACGAGCTCAGCGAGCTTGTTCCAATGGTGGGTCACTTGATATTGTTTTTTTCAACTGCTGAATGTGTATGTTATGTGGGCACACAAAGACGATTCCTTGGGTAAAGGGATAATATTATTCATTCGGAGCTACACATAAAACACAAGACATCTTGAAAATGAAATTGTGGGTAAATAAATAATGACGATAAACCGATATTTTTGTAATTACACCGGTATTCAATCGATATTGGTTTGAATACCGGTATATATCGGTTTATCGATATACGGTGCAGCCCTAGCTATTAATAGGCCTTTGTTATGCCCAGTTTGAGCTATTCGAATTTATGTTGATAGAACTACTTGTAAGTTCATTCGGAAAGGCAGGAAGAGATTTTTCCTTTACCTTTTGCCAGGTAGAAAGGATATCTCCACACTACATTTCACACTGGATTCATTCTGCTCTCTGTTTAGCATATTAGCATCGAACTCAAGCCTACCGTATTGCAAACCAGAATTCTGCTAATGGAGTTAGAGCCCTGGCTACTACATGGGCATATCCTAACTCTGTTTCTATTGGTGACCTCATGACTGCAGCCTATTGGAGGAATTGTACAACCTTCTCGTTTTATGTCAGGGATTTACAGGAGCAGTCTGGTGACCTCTTCTCCTTAGGCTCTATGACTGCTACAGTCTGTTTTCATGCTTGGTCACTACAATGTAAACCTACTGCTTTCCTCATTACATTATTTTGCGTTATTCATTTCCATATCTCATCTTTTGTAGCTGTACATATTTTATGTTTGTGAAGATTAAGATTACTCGTGACAGTGGCAGGTGATTTTGGTTTGCCGTGGCAAAAACATCAAGATGGTAGCTGTGCAATAATTTGCTTGGGGAGATTATAACCCTGGTTATGGTTTATTTATGTTGGATGTGTTCACTACAGTCTCCATTTGATTCCCAAGTATGTACAGTTAAAACTGAAAGTCCTGTCACGAACTCTGCGCTGATCTAGGCTTAATTGTGCATAGGAATTGCATGCAATTTAGATATTGAATGGCATCCAAATCACGGCAAATTCTTGTGGTTGCGCATAGCAAGCACAAGCAATGTTTCAGCCAATGGACCTCCAGGTTACCCGGAGGTCCACTGGCTGAAAGACTGCTTGTGCGCAGGCCATATGATAGCCTTACTATGGTTATAATGCGCAGATTAATGCACAGGTCGACATGCTATTTGCGTGCATTTCATGACCGGACTTTTAGTTTTAATTAACCGTATCAGAGTTGGGAATTGGATGTTTGAATTTAGAATCATCGTGATATATTCTAGGTGTTGTGTTGTATGTACGATTACTTAGGGTTATTTTACAGTTGGTTTCCCTTCATAGGTTTCCAATTACAGTACTTTATTGTCTTGAGAGAAAGTCTTCCCTTTTTTGAGAGGTTTGAATGCATGTAAATGCATGTAAAAACTGTATTATATGTTGTATTCTGTGGTATTGTCTATTGATTTTTGTTTTTTTACCATGTCTTATATAGAGAGTAATCACTTGACTGGACGTGAAATAATTCATAAGAGGTGAGGCACGTTGCACAAACACGAGTACGCGAATGCGCATGAGTGTTTTAGAATATAGGCCCTTGCCTCAAATGAATTATTTCACGTAACCAGTCCAGTCAAGCGATTACTCTGTTTATTACTTTTCATTATTAACGATAATAATTATATTATTTAACCCTTTACCTAACATAATGGCCAAAACCGGCCTGTGCTATTCTAAAAAATCGCCAATTTTTTTGTCTCTAAAACATAGGTTATGACCCCACATTGGAAGAAGCTTGTCGAACTCGTTCCAATGAGGGGTCATAACCCATGTTTTGGGGACAAAAAATGAAAAAATTAGTTATTCAAGAATTTTTTTTGCAAGTGTTGTTGGCTTTTCATGTTAGGTAAAGGGTTAAAAAAACAAAAACAATGAAGTCCCCATTACACCCACGGCAAAGCATCTTCGTTTGCATGCACAGATACATGACACAATTGTTGATTGCATAATTCACTTGTGAAGTTATCGTTTATAATAAAACCTGGAAATCCCAGTAAATCACACTTTGGAAAGTGATAAATACTCTTCCTCAGGACATGCAGATTATTATGCTCCTTGTCATTTGAGCATTCTTTTCCCCAGTATATCTTATATTGACATTCTCTTATATTCATTCTTCAGACACATCATGCAGTATACTCCCTCCATCTGTTGTTCATTTGGCACTTTGTGTTACTTTGGTAAGATTCGAAAAAATTAAACTTTTATGCCAAAATTTATTTTTTATTACACTTACCAAAGTAACACAAAAAGATTGCCCTCCCAGCTATATATTCTAAGTTATTTATATGTGCTTGCCTCCCCGCTTACTTGTATACATACATATATATAGTTAATTATAAGCTCAAAAATTGACTTAGTGCATTATTGAAGGGAAATGGACAATAGGTGATTAGTCATTACAGGATATCGGTCACCAGTTTTTGTGTGTCCTACACAGTTGGTCCCTAGTGAACTTGGTTTGGAAAATTCTTTCCGTTTATTTGACATTTTATAGTTTCCCAAGGGTTTTTTTCCTTGGTTTACTCCAAAATTGCTCCTTTTCACTCGGAGAGATATCGGAGAGGCACTTTGTGTAACTTTGGTAAGTATAATGAAAAATAAATTTTGGTATAAAAATTTAATTTTTATGTCAGACAATACGTCAGTGCCGTGAATAGAAATGAAAAACGAATTTGACATGACGGTCAAATCATAAATTTTCTATCTTAAACGGCATCTTTGCGAATAAATGTTTCAGCCCCCTCCTCCTCACACACACACTCAATTCCTGTATCTACAGTTAAAACTAGAAGTCCTGTCATGAAATGCGCACAAATAGCACGTCAATCTGCGCGTTAATTTACGCGTTATGGCCATACTAAGGCTATCAAATTCTGTACATATGACCTGTGCACAAGCAATGTTTCAGCCAATGGACCTCCGGTAACCCGGAGGTCCATTGGCAGAAACATTGCCTGTGTTTGTTATGAGTAACCAGGAGAACCTGCCTTGCTTTGGATGCCATTCTGTATGGCAATTGCGTGCAATTCCAACGCGCAATTAAGCCTAGATAAGTGCACAATTCATGACAGGACTTCTAGTTTTAACTGTACACCCTTGGGCTTGAATGACTTTTTATGAAGGCGTATGCAGATTGCAGATATAATTTTTTTCTCCATCGAATTTACAGAAAACAATTGCAATACAGTTTTACTTCATTTCAAGTTCATTTGTTTGTTATTTAACATGCTTTAGTACTATCCTGTCCCAGTTTAATATATAAGAATTAAAAATATGTATTGTGTTACAGAAACTGATATTTTGGGTCCAAAACTGAACCGTGGGAAAATTTCAAAACTGACAAGCTCTAGTTCTGAGCCGGATATGACTTGCACAAACAGACAGACAGACAGACAGACAACAGACAGACAGACGGACAGACAGACAGACAGACAGACAGACAGACAGACAGACAGACAGACAGACAGATGGACGGATAGATGGACAAAGTGATCAAAGTGATTCCTATATACCTCCCAGAACTTTGTTCGTGAAAGTTCTGATTCTTGCATGAATTTTAAGCACTGTGTCACTAAAAAGCAAATGCCAAGGCCACATTCATAAATTACCAATGTGACTATACTTTTGGCTATATCTTCCTTAAGGAGAATGCAAACGGAATTAATTTAGTGAAATTTGTCGCGTGGAATTTCGTTTTCTCCTACAGTTAAAACTAGAAGTCCTGTCACGAACTGTGCGCTTATCTAGGCTTAATTGCGTGCAGGAATTGCACGCATTTGCCATATCGAATGGCATCCAAAGCACGGCAGATTCGCCTGGATACTCATAGAAAACACAGGCAATGTTTCTGCCAATGGTCTTCTGGGTTACCCAGAGGTCCATTGGCTGAAATGTTGCTTGTGCACAGGCCATATGTACAGAATTTGGTAGCCTTACTATGGTGATAACGCCTAGATTAATGCGCAGATCAACGTGCTATTTGTGGGCATTTCGTGTCAGGACTTCAAGTTTTAACTGTAGTTTATTACATGTAGGATGCACACTCAGTGCACTTGTATTCTACATCATAAATATGATATGCTGAGACTTTCAAAATATTATTTGATAATTTAATTAGTCCCCTACCGGCATCGCCGGAGGGGACTATAGGTTTGCTCTCTGTCCATCCATCAGTCTGTCCAGTCACACTTTAGTTTTCCGGAGTTTTTTTGGAAACGCTTCAACGGAATGATTTCATTTTCGGTAAACTACTATAGAACGATGCCTTACAGATCATGTTTGAGTTTCATGCTGATTGCAATATTCTTGCGTGAGTTATGGCCCTTGGAAATATGGAAAAGTGCCAAAATATCAGTTTTCCGGACTTTTTTTGGAAACGCTTCAACGGAATGATTTCATTTTTGGTAACCTACTATAGAACGATGACTTACAGATCAAGTTTGAGTTTCATGCTGATTGCCATATTCTTGTGTGAGTTATGGCCCTTGGAAATATGGAAAAGCTCCAAAATATCAGTTTTACGGAGTTTTTCTGGAAACGCTTCAACGGAATGATTTCATTTTTGGTAACCTACTATAGAATGATGACTTACAGATCAAGTTTCATTTACACTCTGTCCATCCATCCGTCAGTCTGTCAGTCAGTCTGTCGGTCATACTTTAGTTTTCCAGACTTTTTTTGGAAACGCTTCAATGGAATGATTTAATTTTTGGTAACCTACTATAGAACGATGACTTACAAATCAAGTTTCATTTGCACTCTGTCCATCCGTCAGTGAGTCTGTCAGTCATACTTTAGTTTTCCGGACTTTTTTTTGGAAATGCTTCAACCGAATGATTTCATTCTTGGTAACCTACTATAGAACGATGACTTACAGATCAAGTTTGAGTTTCATGCTGATTGCATTATCCTTGTGTGAGTTATGGCCCTTGGAAGTATGGAAAAGTGCCAAAATATCAGTTTTCCGGACTTTTTCTGGAAATGCTTCAACGGAATTCATGCTGATCACATCTAGGTTATAACATTTGTATAATTATTAATGCTCATTAGTCTGGTAGGGGACATTGTATTGCTTCAGCGATACATGCGCTCTTGTTGTATATGATAGAAATCTCACTTTTAAAGAGCATTTTTTAGGCTGTTATTCTCATTCTTTGCTATCCAGCCTTTACAAAAACTATACATACATTTATGTTTTATCTCTAATATAAATAAGCTGATACCTGGAGTTTTGATATTTGTGTCATAAAAGAAATATGAGTAAAATTTCTTCCAATATGTAAGCCCCAATGTGCAGTCTCTTGGTAAACAAACTCCTATGCTGTATTTGAAGTACCTTCAGTCCTTGACAGCACATCCCCAAAGTTCTAATGTGCTGTATGTGCCAGCAGGCACATAGAACACAATGGAACTCAGGGTACGAGTTGTTTCTTGGACAATCTTGGCTGTCTAAAATAAATGCAAAACCACAGTTTATAGACTACGAAAATATATCAAAGATATATAATAATCTCCAGGCCTTAAATGGTTAAATATGATTTGAGAATATATATATACTCTTGATATTTATGATGGAGGCAGTGGGCGTTAACTCTAGATTATAAGCTTTTACAACACACATACAGTGAGCCATCAGTTTTCATTCTTCTTCCTTATGGGATACCTATTTACTCTATGTATTGGGACACTCTATGATTTGGGACACACATTTTTTCCAGAAAACTATATTTTTTTTTATGCTCCAAAGTTTGGGACATTCACGAGATTTGTTTCCAGTTAACCCGTCGCTAATAGCAGCCGACACTCATAAAAAAATTCTTGAGTAACTAAAAATTTTCATTTATTTCTTCCACAACATAGCTTATGATCCCTCATTGGAACGAGCGCAATGCTCGCGTTCCAATGAGGGATCATAAGCTATGTTTTGGAAGCAAAAAATCAAAATATTAAAAGAAATTGGACGACGATTTTCATATATAGTGATGGAAAATGAATCACACACAACTTTATTCAGCATCAAATCAAGACTAGGCTGTGTTCTTTCCCCATTTTCTAAGAATTGGGATACCTGTGAAAATAATTATTTTTAGCTGTCCCAATACATAGAGTAAATACGGTATACATATTTCATATGTCCTGATAATTTCATCACATTAAATCTGCATTACAGTAACCAGAATAATCCCTTGTGCCATCCATGAAATACATAGCCAGCAAAAAGCCACTGCACGAGTGGGAACCTGCACCATTAACATGTCTAAGACCGCTCTTGCAATTGGACGCATGGAAAACATAAGCCTCCAC
Source organism: Pictodentalium vernedei (assembly GCA_031216915.1). Lineage (NCBI taxonomy): Eukaryota > Metazoa > Mollusca > Scaphopoda > Dentaliida > Dentaliidae > Pictodentalium > Pictodentalium vernedei. The sequence continues at coordinate 44,102,281 of CM062292.1, read as the reverse complement.
CAGCAGCGCGTCCAAACTCCCACTGCCCACCTCCCGTGTGGCCCAAAAAACTTCACAGGGCCCATATAGTTAAAATTAATTAAGATTACACTGAACTTCTGCCTGAAATAGATGCTTGATGCATAAAACCCAGTACAGGTCACTTAGTCTCAAAATATATACACGTTTTTGTTGAAGTTATTAATGACCTTTCTGTTGGTCACACAAAGGGGGTTAAATATATTTTCCCCATAAGATTGCATGCTATTTTCTCATTGGTTATTTAAGGAAATGCACTGTAAAGTCATTTTGCTGGAAGAGTAGTGTCTGCTTAAAGTCCTGTAACTCTGATTATATGATTGTAACAGGGGTGGGGTGAACGACTCCTCAAGGGCTAGAACCCTGACCGAAATCTCTCTGTTGTTCTTCAGATTCATGAGGATCTGGGTCAGCTAGCAAACCATGGATAAAATATAACTCAACTCAACTCTAGAGGTAGAATAATCATTAAGTTATGTGTTGTGGTCTGGATGAATTCACAATAAAATAGAAAAACTGTTTGTGCATGGTTTATTAAGAAGCCAAAAATAATATGATATGAAATGGACATGAATATGAATGACGGATCAAAAACCACGGGTCCGCTACACTTTTACCAAAAAGAGGGTTAAAATATCACCCAGCAAGTCTATTAACTTGAATGGTTCCCACAGAACTCTGACCTGGAGAGAATCAGTGTCACAAACATTGAGTCCCACCAGGGCGGAGTTGAATGGGTCCGAAAATGACGGTACCCATTACGGTTAACCTTTTTACAGGTTACAAAGTGTCCCCATACTAAGCTAGTATATGCTTTAAGTTTTGACAGCTAGATCAAAGCTTTACCCAAACATAAAGTGGACGACGAATTATGAGCGAGACCGCTCTTATATAGGATAATTTCACGGGGAAAGATTTCGAATACTGTAATCTGATTGATCCCTCGCTTTAACCTCGACGAATGAAACAGCGGCACAATGCTCTCTGGCATGAACCAATAAGCAGACAAATTATAACAGAGTAATTTAGAACTTCTATTGTATATTATTTTTCAACTGCTGTTACCAAATCTGTCACATGATAACACATGACCTTCCTGTTGTTTCATTGGCTTAAACTTACCGCAACAAATTTAGTCACCCAAATGCTCGGAATTGTTGATTGTTATACAATAGGAACACTCAGTATGTCACTTTAAGTAATTATAAAAACAGTGGAAACTTGTGAATTGAATAGCCACTTTGCTAATGAAAATTATTCAATTTACAGGAATATTCAATTAACAGGGATTGTGTCACTTTCCTGCATTCTAGAGGTAAACTCAGCATTTATTCTGTTACATCTTGAGCTCTGTCAAACAAGATATAATATATTAATAAATGCCTGTATTGGATGTACTTAGGCCAAATAGGTCCAAAAAACAAAGGAAAACTAGGGAGAGTCATGGTAATTTCTCAAAAGGTTACTAGATTTTTTATTCAATTAACAAGAGTTTACTCTATAACCTGTATTCAATTAACAGATGAAATTTGTACTGGAGGTATGGTAAATGGTTTTGTGTTGGGAAATTATATTCAGTTAACAGGGTTATTCAGAAGAGATATCCAGTTAAGTGGGCTCCATTCTAATATATAAATGCGAATGTCTGTATCTATATCTCTGTCTCTCTATCTTCTTTGTTCCAGGTGAACTCCTCCGTTTTGCGACCGATCGATCTCAAATTTTGTACACGGGGGTAATTCGTCCCTGCGAGTAACATGGGATGGGTCCCGTGCAGGGTGACCTTGACCTTGAAATTGATGACCTTGACCTTTTATTTTGAAAATGGCTGGGCCGATGGGGCTAAGATTTCATATGTGCAGGTATATTGACCCATCGATCATTTTGCCTTTATCGGGGTGCCTGTGTGGGGTGACCTTGACCTTGAAATTGGTGACCTTGACCTTTTATTTCGAAAACGGCTGGGCCAATGGGGCTAAAATTTCATATGTGTGGGTATATTGACCCATCGATCATTTTGACTATCGGGGTGGCCTTGACCTTGAAATTGATGACCTTGACCTTTCATTTCGAAAATGGTTGGGCTGATCAGGCAAAAATTTCATATGTGCAGGTATATTGACCCATCGATCATTTTGACTTTATCGGGTTGTGGGGTGACCTTGACCTTGAACTTGGTGACCTTGACCTTCTATCAGTCACATCTGAGGGTATATTGATATAACCATCTTCTGCCGTGCAACTCCGGGTATTCATCCGCTAGTCTAATATATAAATGTGAATGTCTGTATCTATCTACCTCTCCATCTCTCTATCTTTGTTCTGGGTGAACTCCTCCGTTTCTTGAATGATCGATCTTAAATTTTGTACACGGGGGTAATTCGTCCCTACGAGTAACATGGGATGGGTGCCGTGCCCGTGCGGGATGACCTTGACCATAAAATTGATGACCTTGACCATTTATTTCGAAAACGGCTGGGCCGATCGGGCTAAAATTTCATATGTGTGGGTATATTGACTCATCGATCATTTTGACTTTAACGGGGTGTCCGTGCGGTGTGACCTTGATCTTCAAACTGGTGACCTTGATCGTTTATTTCAAAAACGGCTGGACCGATCAAGCTAAAATTTCATAGGTGCAGGTATATTGACCCATCGATCATTTTGCCTTTATCAGGGTGCTCGTACGGGGTGACCATGACCTTGGAATTGGTGACATTGACCTATTTAAAAAATGGCTGAGCCGATCATATCTTAGGGTATCTTCTCCAGTGCAACGCCGGGTATTCACCCCCTAGTATATATATATATATCAAGGATCGCAACTATCATCCAAGGTCGAGCAACAATGAACAAGCAGTTAAGGAAAATGAATTATCATTTTGTTTCAGGATACATCATTGTTTAGTTCGAGGATGGTTGAAGTATGGTGTTAGTTACAATATCCTTGAAGAAAAATCTTTGTTGGGAAATACAACCAATGTGTCAGGGACATCACCAGTTTTCAATCTGGATGGTAAGTAAATCTTGAAAATGCTCCGAATCAAAACTAATGAAACCTGTGCCCCCACCCCCAACCCCACTCCCAGTTTTAAAAATCTGTGACTTCCATACTTTTAATGCAGAATATAGCTTCTCAGACTCAGTACTCCTAGGCATCTCCTGTTCCTGCCTCACATTATTAAATATTAAGATCTTTGGGAAGGTACACAGCCCCATGTTCAGTACAGTCGTCATGGACTGGTTGTAATCGATGCATGGGCAATGATGTCCACTCATGCATATACCAGGTAATAAACATCAGCAGCAGCAAAATTTTAATTAACCCTTTACCCAATGAATCGTCTGCATCCGACCACGTAATACGCAAATTCAGCAGCTGAAAAAATATTTTTCAAAAAATTTCAACAAAACCATATCATGTAACCCCTCTTTGGAACAAGCCCATCAAGCTCATTCCAAAGAGGGGTCACATGATATGGTTTTGTTGAAATTTTTTGAAAAAATTTAAAAAATGATTTTTAAAATAATAAATTTTGAAATCGTCTGCATTGGGTAAAGGGTTAATGAAGCACCAGGTTGTACCCGGTGCTTCATTAATTAAATCTTTGATGATTATTCTTATAATTAGTGTTTGGAAGCTAATATTTTATTGCATCCGTGGATATATTTCCCACCGTGTGGAAAGTGCATGGCAGCTGCACTGTAAGCTGTCAGGATTTTATGTGCCTAGAGCCACAGCATAACAAATTTGACACACCGGAATGTTGAGCTAGGCACATTTTTGGTTTTCTGGATTGGTTCCAGTTTTTGAGGCAAACCAGAAAACAACCATAAGACCCACAAAAAATGGCTGAATGGTTTTGCTTTGCTGTGTTTGTGTGTAAACTGTTCAAAGTATCTTACTGGGAGTGAACTGGACTTATGGCCACTATGGACTCCTGTCACTTAGTCTCTCCTACAAAGGGGTGAGTGAATCATGGACTCATTCACATTTTTAGTTGTGACAAAGTCAAACTCGACTTATAGTTTGATGAATGGCAGGCAGGCGGGTGGGCAGTTGGGCGGGTGTAAACAATTGGTGTAAGGATGATAACTTGATAATGGTTCAACCCATGTTCATGAAACTTCATAGGTAGATTGGTATCGGTGCAAGGAAGAACCTTATTAATTTTGGACTTGCTTGGTCAAAGGTCAAGGTCACAGTGACCTTGAACATAGTAAATTGTAAACTATTGGTTTCCGGATGATTACTTGACTATGGTTCAACCCACATTCATGAAACTTCATATGTAGGTTGGCCGTCATGAGAGGAACAACCCTATTTATTTTGGACACACTAGGTCAAAGGTCAAGGTCACAGTGATCCTGAGCATAGAAAATCAAAACAATTGGTTTCCGGATGATAACTTGATAATGGTTTGACCCACATTCATGAAACTTCATAGGTAGGTTGGCCTAGGTGAGTGGAAGACCTCTATTTATTTTGGACTCACTAGGTCAAAGGCCAAGGTCACAGTGACCTTGAACATAATAAATCGTAAATAATTGGTTTCCAGATGATAATTTGACAGTGGTTCCACCTATGTTCATGAAACTTTATAGGTAGGTTGGCATTGGTGCAAGGAAGAGCCCTATTTATTTCGGAATCACAAGGTCAAAGGTCAAGGTCACAGTGACCCTTCACATAGTAAATTGTAAACAATTGGTTTCCAGATGATAAGTTGATAAGGCTTAAACCTACTTTTGTGCTGTCACAACTCGACATTGGATCGGTGATCCTATCGGCATTTTTCTCCTTATTGGCTCGTCCATCAGATGAATCAATACAAGAGAAAATGTGGCAGCTAGAACACAAAATAGATTTGTTGCCCTAATTTATGGGTTTTTTTCTCATTAAATAGGTTTAGCAGCTAGCCCCTGAACCCCCTAAGAATGATCAAAGGGAAGTTAGGCTGAACCCAATGGAGATACATAGACAGGGTTTTTTGTGGTGGGTGGCTAGGCTGAACCCAATGGAGATACATAGACAGGGTTTTTTGTGGTGAGTGGCATCATACAAACTATTAGGCCACACAAAGTAGATCTTCTGTTTTCCAGGCCATTATTTGTGAAATTGCATGCATGTGAGTGTTGTTTTATTTTCTTTTTTATTTCAGTAATTACTTCTTTGCCATCAAAAGTTCATGTTCCCAGTTCAAGTTTTAGGCCTCATAATCTACATAATAGCATGGGTGGTCGTGTATTTCATCCCTTGAGTGCAAGAAGGCTTTGCAATGCTAAAGCATTGCAAAGCCTTCTTGCACTCAAGGGACTAATTTATCATTTTTTTTAACTTCGGTAAAATATCAGACATAAACCATTTAATTTTTATTTTTTTTTAAGTTTAAATTGGTTATAAAAAGAGAGCATGTGGCAGCCAAAAGGACCATGCGGGAGGGCCTGAGAAATAGATTTTTTATTTTTTTAGGCCTTACAGTATTTTTCCTAGTTGAGGAGTCTGAACCTGAAGTGCTATTTAATAAATATGTTCTTAACACATAGAAAAACAGAACTGACAAACAAGGTTTTTTCCTGAAACTGAATCTGAAAACTCAAACACACCCAGCAATCACATTAACCCTTTACCTTACGTAACGGCCAAAACCGGCCAGCACTATTCTAAAAAATCGCCAATTAATTTTCATTATTTTTTTCATTTTTTGTCTCAAAAATGTAGGTTATGACCCCTCGTTGGAACGAGCTCGTCGAGCTTGTTCCAACGAGGGGTCATAACCTATGTTTTTGAGACAAAAAATTAAAAAAAATTAGTTATTCAAGAATTATTTTGGCAAGTGTCGTCTGCTTTTCAGGTCAGGTAAAGAGTTAAAAGACACAATGCATGTATTTTCAAATTATTCTCAGTGCAGTGATTTTCTTATCTGCCTTCTTCCTTCCTTGTATACAAGTTAAAGTAACCAAATTCTCTTTGTCGGCTTGCCTTCGTTGAATATTTGGAAGATGGTGTCCAGCTTTTTGTCACTCAGATATTCATAAAAAATATAAGCAGGTTTTGTTGTGTTGGAGTCTGACATACACAGAACGACACACGCATGTGAATGGGTTAATCGATGTGGTACGAGTGCCAGCGCGGAAGGATAAAACGAGAGGCCACAGGCCTCAAGTTTTATCCTTCCGTGAGGGCACAAGTGCCATATCAACCTATTCACACACATGTGTCATTTTGTGTTTGTGACATGGCTTCACGTCTGCGAAAGCAATTACAGTGGAACCCTGTTAATTGAATAGCCACTTTGCCAATAAAAATTATTCAATTAACAGGAGTATTGAATTAACAGGAATTGTCACTTTCCTGTATTTTAGAGATAAACTTAGATATAACAGATTAAATGCCTGCATTGGATGTATTGAGGCCAAATAGGTCTATTAACAAAGAAAAAGTAGGAAGAGTCAGAGTAATTTCTCGACATGTTACAAGATTTTTTATTCAATTAACAGGAGTTTACTATATAACCTATCTTCAGTTAACAGGTCAAATTTGGACTGGTGGCATGGTAAATGATTTGTGTTGGGAAATTCTATTCAATTAACAGGGATATACAGTTAAGAGATATCCAATTAAGTTGGCTCCACTGTATAAGAAGGACTCTCAACAAGTCATTTGATTACTCGTCCCCTGAGTTCCAATGTGTTCTATGTTCCATTAGGCACATAGAACACATTGGAACTCGGAGATGAACTATTAACTAAAAGAATGCATTTAATCGCCAACCAAATTTGTATGGGGAACCTGTGTTATTATGTTTAACTATTGCTAGCAATTCGAATTGTAATTGCAGTGCATGATTTGTAGAAAATTCCAGTGAAATTTTCACATCAATTTTAAAAATAGTCTGTCAATGATTTCTGTTCCACACGTGTGTGGAACTGATTTTCACTTTCTGCCTGGTTTAGTGTTGCTATATAAACAGTATTCCCTACCTGCATTATGTACCCTGACATGTGCCGTAGCTGGTGTAGGTAGCCTGGCAAGCAGTTCTCTCAGGGTATTCCCGATTCGTCCACCTCTAAAGCTGTCCTACACGAGGTGACCCAAGGTGACCCATGTGTAAAATGAGCCGATTAAAGATTATTTAAAAAAAGGAAACAGAAATTCCTGAGCTCCGCTAGTAAACTGCATCTGATCAGGCTGATAACTCTGTTTGGATGGGCAAAAGACCATCTTTCCAAATCACAGGCAATTTTACTTGTTGGTGAAAAATGCTACTGTGCACATTTTCCTGTTTCACTGTTGTGGTTCTCATTTTTAGCTTAACTTGACAAAGTCAAGATAAGCTATTGCCATCCAGCGTGCCTGTCAGTCTGTGAGTCTGTGAGTCTCTTCCCATTTTCATTTAGCACAGGCTACACCCTGTAGTTCTTGTCTGATCGCCATCACGCGTGCGGTAGCCTGTTAGTCTGTTAGTGTGTGAGTCTGTTCACATTTTCATTTAGCACAGGCTGCAATGTATTCCACATGCGTTAAGGTGAAAAATACCATAAACATTCATTTTCTTTAAATCAACTCAAGAAATGTTTCTCAATCAAAATTTTTAATGACTTTATCAACACTACTAAACATGTTTGCTTTCTGCAGTAAGGTTGTCATGGAAAGGTCAAAATCCACACCTGGGCAATATTTCCATGTATGCACAAACAATGAATCTCCAACATAAAAAAACAATTGAATCGTCTGGTGCTTCATTCCTTGAATCTCCCAACATAAAACAATTGAATCGCCTGGTGCTTCATTCCTTGAATCTCCAACATAAAACAATTGAATCGCTCGGTGCTTCTTTCCTTGAATCTCCAACATTAAACAATTGAATCGCCCGGTGCTTCATTCCTTGAATCTCCAACATAAAACAATTGAATCACCCGGTGCTTCATTCCTTGAATCTCCAGCATAAAACAGTTGAATCGCCCGGTGCTTCATTCCTTGAATCTCCAACATAAAACAATTGAATCGCTCGGTGCTTCATTCCTTGAATCTCCAACATAAAACAATTGAATTGCCCGGTGCTTCATTCCTTGAATCTCCAACATAAAACAATTGTATCGCTCGGTGCTTCATTCCTTTAATCTCCAACATAAAGCAATTGAATCGCCCGGTGCTTCATTTCTTGAATCTCCAACATAAAACAATTGAATTGCTCGGTGCTTCATTCCTTGGATCTCTAACATAAAACAATTGAATCGCCCAGTGCTTCATTTCTTGAATCTCCAACATAAAACAATTGAATCGCTCGGTGCTTCATTCCTTGAATCTCCAACATAAAACAATTGAATCGCTCGGTGCTTCATTCCTTGAATCTCCAACATAAAACAATTGAATCGCTCGGTGCTTCATTCCTTGAATCTCCAACATAAAACAATTGAATCGCTTGGTGCTTCATTCCTTGAATCTCCAACATAAAACAATTGAATCGCTCTGTGCTTCATTCCTTGAATCTCCAACATAAAACAATTGAATCGCTTGGTGCTTCATTCCTTGAATCTCCAACATAAAACAATTGAATCGCCCGGTGCTTCATTCCTTGAATCTCCAACATTAAACAATTGAATCGCTCGGTGCTTCTTTCCTTGAATCTCCAACATAAAACAATTGAATCGCTCGGTGCTTCATTCCTTGAATCTCCAACATAAAACAATTGAATCGCCTGGTGCTTCATTCCTTGAATCTCCAACATAAAACAATTGAAGCGCCCGGTGCTTCATTCCTTGAATCTCCAGCATAAAACAATTGAATCGCCCGGTGCTTCATTCCTTGAATCTCCAACATAAAACAATTGAATCGCCCGGTGCTTCATTCCTTGAATATTTGTTGAAAAGTACTAATTATTGATTGAGATAAACGCCTGTGGGCAACGCAGCCCACTCGTGGATTTTGAACATTCTGTGGTGGCTGTACTGTAAATAATTATTTATTTATTGGTGTTTAGGTCATATACTTATGCACAATGGCTAATTGTGACCGTGACAGTTTTGCGTGTGGGGGAAGCTGGAGTACCCGGAGAGAACCACTGAGCATCGACGAGCAACTGTCAGCTCTTCAATATTCTAACTCTGTGGAAGCGCCACTCAAGCAGGGTTACAGTGGTTGAAGACATGTGCACCATCGACGTGCAGTATGCCTTAGTACACGGCGTCATCGTGCCCCCATGAAGGCAACCAAGATAAAGTGCCTTGTCCAATTGCAAGAACACAACGTGGGTTGTCCTGGACGGGGATCGAACTCGGGACCTCTAGCATAGAAGTCCAACAGTCTACCAATGAGCCACTGCACCCCCCTGTAAATAATTATGAATGAAGACATATCACAGGTGTAGTTTGAAGATTATGCCACGTAAATTACAGCCTACAAAGAAGTATACGGGTAGGCAATATTCTTTTGTTAATGACGCCATATTAGCCTAATTATGACGATATTCCTAAAGCATTAATGCAATATTTTCAACGTGTTGTGGCAAATATCGCAAGACAAATGCATGCATGCCACAATATTTTCATAACTATCATTCATAATTTTTTGGATGAAAAGAAGAGGAGCAAATACTTTTAATAGCATGGATGATTTGACCCATGCAAAGCTTTTTATGTTAATTGAACTGACAAAGTCGATGTATACATTGATGTCGATGCAATAAAAGCTTGGCCTTCCTGGATTCACGAGAGTCCTTGAGAGTATGTTTGGGCAATTGGGGTGGGGGACAAGTCTTCCTTTTGCGTTTGATAATGACGATATCAAGTATGAATTGGGGTGATGTAAGCTGAACTAGAAATATTCATGAAAACAATGAAGTGGTCTACTTACATGTGTAAAATGAGCCGATTAAAGATTATTTTTAAAAAGGAAACAGAAATTCCTGAGCTCCCCTATTAAACTGCATCTGATTGGACTGATAGCTCTGTTTGGATGGGCAAAAGACCATCTTTCCAAATCACAGGCAATTTTAATTGTTGGTGAAAAATGCTACTGTGCACATTTACCTGTTTCACTGTTGTGGTTCTCATTTTTAGCTTAACTTGACAAAGTCAAGATAAGCTATTGCCATCACGTGTGCGGAAGTCTGTTAGCCTGTGAGTCTGTAAGTCTGTGAGTCTCTTCACATTTTCATTTAGCACAGGCTACACCCTGTAGTTTTGTCTGATCATCCCAAAATTTCTTATGCAGCTTTGAGGTTATGTCTGGATGAGAACGTCCCCTTTTGGTCGTGATCGGTCAACTGTGATGGCTGCTGGAGCCCAAAACCTGGAAACCTTTAGCACAGTCTACCGGTCGTATTTATGAAGGGATTTCATGGTAACTTGGTGGGATGACTCTATAATATCTAGATGAGAATGTCCCCTTTTGATCATGATCTTTCAACCGTGATGGCTGCCCAAGCCCCAAACCCCAAAACTGTTAGCACAGTCTACAGGTCATATTTAATATGGAGGGATTTCATTGTAACTTGCAATTGGTAGGATGACTCCATATGATGTCTAGATGAGAACTTCCCCATTTCGTCGTGATCTGTCAGACGTGATGACTGCCCAAGCCCAAAACCCAAAAACCTTTAGCACAGTCTACAGGTCATTCATGGAGGGATTTCATTCTAACTTTGTAGGATGACTCCATATACTGTCTAGATGAGAACGTCCCCTTTTGGTCACCATTGAGCAACTGTATTGACTACAGGGGCCCGAAGCCCGAAAACCTTTAGCACAGTCTACAGGTCATATTTATGAAGGGATTCCATTGTAACTTAGTAGAATGACTCCAGATAATGTCTAGATGAGAACGTCCCCTTTTGGTCGCGATGGCTGCCAAAACCCGAAAAACTTTTGCACAGATTACAGGTTGTATTTATGAAGGGACTTCATTGTTTCATGGTAGGATGACTCAGTGTAATGTCTAGATGAGGACATCCCCTTTTGGTTGTGATTGGTCAACCGTGATGGCTGCCCGAATCCAAAACCCAAAAACCTTTAGCACACTCTACAGGTTGTATTTATGAAGGGATTTCATGGTAACTTGGTAGGATGACTCTGTATAATATCTAGATGAGAACGTCTCATTTTGGTCATGATCTATCAACCGTGATGGCTGCCCAAGCCCAAAACCCAAAGACTTTTAGCACAGTCTACAGGTCATATTTAATATGGAGGAATTTCATTGTAACTTGGTAGGATGACTCCGTATAATGTCTAGATGAGAACTTCCCCATTTGGTCATGATCTGTCAACTGTGACGACTGCCCAAAACCAGAAAACCTTTGCACAGTCTATGGGTCGTATTTATGAGGGGATTTCATTGTAACTTTGTAGGATGCCTTCATCTACTGTCTAGATGAGAACGTCCCATTTTGGTCACCATTGGGCAACTGTGATGGCTACAGAGGCCCAAAGCCCGAAAAACTTTAGCACAGTCTACAGGTCATATTTATGAAGGGATTTCATTGTAACTTGGTAGGATGACTCCAGATAATGTCTAGATGAGAACGTCCCCTTTTGGTCGCGATCATTCAGCCTTGACGGCTTCCCAAGCCCAAAACCCCCCAAACCTTTAGCACAGACTACAGGTTGTATTTATGAAGGGATTTCATTGTATCTTGGTAGGATGACTCAGTATAATGTCTAGATGAGGACGTCCCCTTTTGGTCGCGATCAGTCAACCATGATGGCTGCCCAAGCCCAAACACAAAAACCTTTAGCACAGTCTATGGGTTGTATTTCTGAAGGGATTTCATGGTAACTTGGTAGGATGACTGTATGATATCTAGATGAGAATGTCCCCTTTTGGTCATGATCTGTCACCCGTGATGGCTGCCCGAGCCCAAAAACCGGAAAACGTTTAGCTCAGTCTACATGTCGTATTTAAAAAGTGATTTCATTGTAACTTGGTAGAATGACTCCAGATAATGTCTAGATGAGAACGTCCCCTTTTGGTCATGACCATTCAACAGTGACAGCTGCCCAAGCCCAAAATCCAAAAACCTTTAGCACAGACTACAGGTCGTATTTATGAAGGGATTTCATTGTAACTTGGTAGGATGACTCAGTATAATGTCTAGACAAGGATGTTCCCTTTTGGTTGCGATTGGTCAACTGTGATGGCTACACAGGCCCTAAGCCCGAAAACCTTTAGCACAGTCTACAGGCCATATTTCTGAATGGATTTGGGGCGCGGTGGCTCAGTGGTAGACTGTTCGACTTCTATGCTAGAGGTCCCGAGTTTGATCCCCGTCCAAGATGACTCACGTTGTGTCCTTGGGAAAGGCACTTTATCCCGGTTGCCTACATGGGGGCACGATGACACCATGTACTAAGGCATACTGCACATCGATGGTGCACATGTCTTCAACCGATGTAACCCTGCTTGAGCGGATCTGGAACAGACAAAATGTTGAGGAGCTGACAGTTGCTCGTCGATGCTCGTGATTCTCTCTGGGTACTCTGGCTTCCTCCACCCGTAAAACTTTCACTGTCGCAATTAGCTATCGTACGTAAGTTTGTGACTTTAAACGCCAATAAATAAATAATTATGAAGGGATTTCATTGTAACTTGATAGGATGACTCGTTTTGGAATAATTTCACTGTAACTTGGTAGCTATGGTTGACATACATTAACTGTGAGGGCCACATACATTAACTATGAGGGCCACATTAACCCACCCCTGAATTCTTTTGTACAGTCTACTCCTCAAATTATTTTTATTGAAAACATAGCATACAGGAACCAGAAATTAACATATTCCCAATTATCACAATTCTTGTCTTATTTCATAATCCTTTTATAAACATTGAATATCATTATCATTTTCATCAAACACAACACACAGACAACTTAAGCTACAGTGTCATTGACACTTTCATTATTTTCTATGGATTTGTTTCTCTGTGTGTTTTATTTAACCAACAACCTCACCCAAAACAGAGGAAAGAAATGAAAATTCCCCAATGTTCATGTCAACAAAAAATACATACGGTAAATGAATATTCAAAACTAATTTACAGAATTTGTGAAAAATCACATGCCTTTCTGAGCCCCAGGTAATTAACCCTTTACCCAACAAATCGCCCGCATCCGCCCGCATAATATGCAAATTCAGCAGTTGAAAAAATATTATTTTTCAAAAAATTTCAACAAAACCATATCATGTGACATCTCGTTGGAACGAGCTCGTCAAGCTCGTTCCAACGAGGGGTCACATGATATGGTTTTGTTGAAATTTTATGAAAAATTTCAGAAAATTATATTTAAAATAATAAATTTTGATATCGTCTGCATTGGGTAAAGGGTTAACATTCATGACCTAAAGTCATGAATGAGAATTGTGGGACATTGTTGACATTACGTTTCCAAGAATATAACTATGTGGTTCTTTATTTGTTTTCAATGGTAGACAAACACTAAAAGTTATAAAACCCAATTTTATTCCACAAAAGTTAATCAGTGTTTTCTTGATTATAAATATGTAAGTCTCAACTGTTTATTTGTAAAAAATAAGAAAATAAATTATCGAATTATTTGAACACTAATAACCGCAACAGAACTGCATTCATCTGCCAACTTTGTTCTGTGTTGTTCCTCCTGGTAAACTTTATGATTCATTTTGGGGGCATAAAGGTAAGAAAAAAAAGAAATATTGGGGTGGGCGTTTAAATTCAGGGCGGGCTGGGATGAAAATTTACCATATTTTTTTTATTATGGCCTTACCTTTGATGCATTTCGTCAACTGCTTCCATAAAAAATAAAACTGTAGTTTTCGGGTTTATGTTTGTATTTCCTTTTATTCTGCCATGATTCCAGTTTATCAAATATTATGTATGCATGATGGCAGTGCCCATTAGTAAAACAAATGTGTTCCTCATCAATAATTAAATCGTTAATTAACCCCTTTCACTCTGATGTCAAAATACCAAAATTTCAGGAAGCTGTTTTTTCCCATAATGCATCTAGAAATTTAACTAATTCAATCTCGTGTGACAGAGCTCAATGAGCTCTGTCAAATGAGATTGAATTGGTTAAATTTCTAGTTGTAATATGGGAATTTTTTTCTGCCTGAAATTTAATTACATCAGTGTGCAGGGGGTTAAAGCCCTCAACACTGACAACAAATGGCACTAAAACCACTGTCGGGATTGGGTGGTTACAGTTAAAACTAGAAGTCCTGTCACGAATAGCGCGCTTATCTAGGCTTAATTGCGCGTTGGAATTGCGCGCAATTGCCATATCGAATGGCATCCAAACCACGGCAGGTTCTCCTGGTTACCCACAGCAAACACATGCAATGTTTCTGCCAATGGACCTCCGGGTTACCCGGAGGTCCATTGGCTGAAACATTGCTTGTGCACAGGCCATATGTACAGAATTTGATAGCTTTACTTGGGCCATAACGCGCATATTAACGCGCATATCAACGTGCTATTTGTGCGCATTTCATGACAGGACTTCTAGTTTTAACTGTACGCTGTGCATTGGTTGGTGATTACCATCAGTAAAACCAAAAAGCACTGACCATCAGACGTTTGTCATCGACAGTCGGCTGATTTCGTATCCAAAATATCGGCATTCGGATGACAGGTCATTTATGTTATCGGCTTATCACTATGAGGTGCCCTTGTTGTGTGCTCACAAAAAGAAAATAAAAAAACTGGCTCATGTCATAAACAATATTAGGCTTGGTGTATTGCCTTGCCCAATAACATCACTTTGTCTCACATGACACAGTTTCCAGCAATGCAACAAACGTGCTGAGTGAATAATGCGAGATCTGTACAGATATCTGAGCTATCTGTATTATCAAACAAAGTTCCCACCAAAGGCCAGCAAAGTGTGTTCCTTGAATATATGTCTGTGAATAAACAATCATCATTTTAACTCGACAGGAGTGTGCCACTGAAACGCCATCTCATGAATAGCTTATGAGATAGAGCGGTAGTGGCCAAGCCTGAAAATAAGCTATCTGTCATTTGCAGAATGAGGTCCCCAGAGGGTGAATTTGCTGATGCTGTCTCATACAGTGGGCTAGAATCCCCCAAAATTGATCCTCTGGGTACCTCTTTCTGTTTAGACTTGAGATTTTGATTGAGATCCACAGAGGGCAAATTTAGTAATACTGTCCTGCTGTGCAGGGTAGCATCACCAAATTCACCCTCTGGGGACCTCATTCTGTAGATTTATTTATTTATTGATGTTTTAAGGTCACATATTTATGCACAATGGCAAATCATGACCATGACAGTTTTACGGGTGGAGGAAGCCGGAGTACCCGGAGAGAACCACCGAGCAACGACGAGCAGCTGCCAGCTCCCCAACATCGTAACTCCGCACTGCAGCACAGGCAGGATTAGAGTGGTTGAAGACATGCGTACCATCGACGTGCAGTACACCTTAGTACACAGTGTCATCGTGCCCCCACGCGGACAATGGAGATGAAGTGTCTTGCCCAAGGACACAATGCGGCTGCTGCAGGTGGTCATTCTGCAGATGACAGTCAGCTTATTTTCTGGCTTGGGTAGTGGCACACATCTTTGGGGGCATTCAGTGTTGGTTAGGGTTTTTCAGACTCCATGTGATCCATATATCTCAGTTATACATGCAAGTGTTTAACTTGCGAGTGTGTGCTGACCTATCTGACATGTTGCTTTGAATTTAACTCTTAGAAGCCAGGAGACAAATTTTCTTGCCTGTGATGTAATATGGCAGGTAATCTGGCTGTGACGGTTCGGCTAACTTTGCACTAGGGGGAGAATTAAACACTGAGCAGGTGCTTCTAGTCAAGTGTCAACTCTGCTTTACTGTAAGTTTTTCGTGGTATGTCATGTTCAATAAATTCATTCTGATTTCTCGGCTTCTAAGAGTTAATGAACCTTTATCATGAAACTCTTTTATCACACTCAGCAATTCTGTTTCTAAATATAATTTTGAGTACTTTGGTTAATTTAACTTGTCTGAAGTAATTTAATTTTTGGACTTCAAACCCTTCTCTTTGAATTTAGAATTCTTCTGAACTATATGCACAAGATTGTGTAATGCTGAGAGAAAAGGTGCAAGCTAGTGAAAGTAATAACAGATGCTGAAATAAAATTAATTTATTTGATTGTTTTTCAGTTCCAGAAGAGTCCAGATTATCTCTATTATGCAAATGGAAACACATTTTCCTTCGTGTTCACCATCTTTGTAAAAATTGGGAGAAAGGTCGATATTCAGTGGCTCCTATTCTTAGAGGACATAAAGAAAAAGTGACAGCCATGGCTTGTAATGGTATCTATAAGTAAATATATTATTATAGAAGGCTACTAGTTACTTTGATCATAAAAGTGGATAAAAAATTTCTGATCTAAGGCTAAAAAAAATTAAAGTTTTGGTTCTCAGGCACCTCCCTCACTGGATTTGAACCCCCTTGTTGAACATTTTTATTGTGTCAGTTATTCGAGAACTTTTGAAAACTTTGATAATTTTTTTCTTCCATTTTTAACATGTAATTATTTATCCGTGTATGCAGTGAGTTTGTCTTGTTGCAGTTTATGGGAGAGTGCCAATAGGCACTCTCCCATAAACTGTAACAAGGCAAATTTTGATACACAGGACCATCATGTTCAGGGCCTCATGTTTGACAGACACTACTAAGAAGAGCCATAGAATAGAAATCCTTTTGGCTGTAGTACTTGCAGTTGGATATAAAAGGTATGCCATAAATACAGTATGAAATAACTGTCCCTCTTTCAATAGTAGAAAGATGGCAAAAAGATTAACTGAGTTGGCACAACTTTTTACAGGGAAAAAAAAATTAAAATTAAAAATAAAATCCTCCCTCCCTCACTGATTTAAAAAAAAAATTGCCTGAGAACCAATTCGTTTTTTTTATTTGGCCTAAAGGCTTTGTGGGAACTGATGGGTTTGCAATTTGATTGCGAAAAACACCAGAGATTACTGTCATTTGTTATTTTATTCTCATTTTAACTTTAACTCTTTACCCAATGTAACTCATCAATCAAAATGTATTATTTTAACTCTGTGCATGCTGCTGGAGGATATTCCTGCCCAGCACAAGTTTTTCTTGTCTCTGAAATAAGAATAACTTTTGCATATTTAATCATATTGACCCCCCTTAAATGGAATGAATGGACTTTTTCACCAATGGTTTATTGTGTTACCTTTAGATTAATTTTTTATAAAATCTAGTCATGGCTGCTTTAATTCTTTACCTAACATGAAAAGCAGACGACACTTGCAAACAAAATTCTTGAAGAACTAATTTTTTTCAAAAACATAGGATATGACCCCTCATTGGAACAAGCTCATTTCAAAGAGGGGTCATAACCTATGTTTTTAGGCAAAAAATAATGAAAATTAATTGGTGATTTTTGTGAATAGCGCTGGCCCGGTTTTGACCATTACATTAGGTAAAGGGTTAAAAAAATATATATATGTAAGAAATACTCAGTGGGTCAGCAGGGTATTTTTTGTTTTTAAAAATTTGATTAGCAGTTTCCATTTTGGTTTCAAAAAGTGATGATAAATAGTGAATATGAGGCCAATATGAAAGAAAAAGGTTAGCATTTGGCCATTTTTGACTAGCATTTTGCGATGCGAATCCAGTCATCAAATACCCTGGTCAGGAGGTAAATTTTTTTTTTTTCATCTTTATATAGAATTTTCAACAGAACTGTATCATGTGACCCCTTCATTGGAACAAACTCGTTCCAGTGAGGGATCACATGAAATGGTTTTGATGAAATTTAAAAAAAAAAAAAATTCTCTTCTACTTAGTTTCTAGATTACTCAGGCAGATACAGCTGCTGATTCTGAGGTGTCATATGATATGATTTTATTGAAATTTTGTGAGTCGTAATATTTTTCTACTACTCAATTTATTACAGAGGTAGATGCAGCTGATTTGTTGGTAAGGGGTCAATACATATAAATTACAACCATTACATGCATGTCCTGATACAAGCATCAAATTCAAACAGGCCTGTTAGTTTGAAGCAATGAAGTACATGTATTCTCTTCGGTCCACCTGATATGAAAATAGAGTGGCAAATGCCCTCCTAGAAAATCCTAATCAACTTCGTGATTCTAAAACTTGAATAACATATAATTTTTAGCAGAGGTTAGCCTGTCATCAAGGCAAAGTGTCAGGACAGGGTTTTCATACCCGTGCCAAGGAAGACAACAGCAGAATATGATTCATCGTCAGCTTTCACCCTGACAGTTATATCTTATTCAATGAAATAAGGAAACTATGGACTATTCTCCAGTTCTCTTACACGTGCAGTGAACCTTTTCCAGATATGTCCCAAATGACATTCCATAAAAATACAAATTTAAGTGATATTTTAGTGTGTGAAAATTGAGTATCTGCCTCTCTCGACTTCAAAGCAGTAGATGGAGAATTCTCTATCCTTCAATCTTGTCAGGCCTTTAAATTCATTTATTTTGGGCACACCCTTTTGCTCTAATCTGGGCACATTAAAACCAGAAATAACAGCCTTATCCTGTTATGTTTTATTACTGTGCTTTTCTTTGTGTTTTTATGATTGTATTATGATGGTAGTTATTCTCAAGTGCTTTAGGCTAAAAAAAAATAATGCTTTGATTCTCAGGCCCTCCCTCGCTGGATTTGAACCTCCTCATTAGACATTTTTATTATGTCATGTTTTTTTTAAGAATTTGTGAAAACTTGGAATAGTCATTTTTTCACATTTCATATAATTATTTAGCTGTGTTTGAAGTAAGTTGGTTTTTCTTGTTGCAGTTTATGGGAGAGTGCCCAGAGACACTCTCCCATAAACTGTAACAAGGCAAATTCTGATATACTGGATCATGATTTAATTATTAATCTATTTTCTGGTGTTTAAGGTCATATATTTCTGCACAATGGCTAATAATGGCCGCAACACCGATATAAACTCAAGTTTAACCAATCATTTAGAGCCATGTTTGCCTTTTTAGTGGATTCCTACCCTAAGCATTGGTTACTGGGGCCTATTCTAATGGATCATGATGCTTGACAGATCTATACCATTAAAAAGAACAATAAAATACAAATCCTTTTAGCTGTTGTTACGGCAGTTAGTTATAAAAGGTATACTATAATCACACTAAAATACAACCTTTTCTCTTTTTCAAGTGGAAAGACAGCAAAAAGATTTACTGCGTATACTCAACCCTTTACACAAAAAAAAAAAAATAAAAAAAAAATAAAATCCTCCCTCCCTCACTGATTTGAAAAACAAATTGCCTGAGAATCAATTCATTTTTTTTATTTGGCCTTAGAGGCACAGAGAATTTATAAATCTTCACACCTCTAATTTGGGCACACTGGTAAACAGTGTGAATTTGGGGTAATCTAAAGGCCTGCTTGTGACATCATTAATTTCCCAAAGCTACCGAGAAGCAATTGGTTCCAGGGCTCTAACACTAAACAGATGTTCAAATCAAAAGGAGACACAATTGTCAAGGCAGAAATGTGATTTACCTTTTGACATTCTATAAATGTAAAATACAGTATGTTGGTGAAGCAAAATGCACATTTTGCATCCATATCTTGGAACACTTAAAGGATATCAGAAACAAGCCTGATAAACCAGTCAGTAAACACTATAATGGAACTGGACTACTCATGTGATAACATGAAATTCCGAATTATTGACGTACATGTGAGTATCCCTGACCTTGATGTACAGTTAAAACTAGAAGTCCTGTCATGAAATGCGCACAAATAGCACGTTAATATGCGCGTTAATGTACGCGTTATGGCCTAAGTAAAGCTATCACATTCTGTACATATGGCCTGTGCACAAGCAATGTTTCAGCCAATGGACCTCCTGGTAACCCGGAGGTCCATTGGCAGAAACATTGCATGTGTTTGCTATGAGTAACCAAGAGAACCTGCCATGCTTTGGATGCCATTCGATATGGCAATTGCGCGCAATTCCAACGCGCAATTAAGCCTAGATAAGTGCACTATTCGTGACAGGACTTCTAGTTTTAACTGTAAACGCATGGATCAGGCACTTGAAGAACTACATTGGATCTTTATCTTCAAGACCATATATCCTTATGATAGTTTGAACAGGCTTGACTATTAGTCTTTTTTATTGTAAGTAAGGCATTCTAAAAGACCTGTTCACACTGTAAATAAATAAGGAGATCTTATTTTTATAAATTGCATGATGGCAGATGGTCTTTATGCCCCCACGATGAATAGCCGTGGGGGAGGGCATTTGTTTTTTTATCCCTGTCCATCCATCTGTCTATCCATCCGTCTGTCTAGGCATCCGTCTGTCCGTCTGCATCTTGGGTACATTGTGTTTGTTAGGCTAACTAACTCCTCTCACAGTTTTTTTGCTAAGACTTTTTATTTCACAAGATATTTGTAAATATACCAGAGGTGTGCATATTGTCAGGAGTTTGATTTGCTTCAATATTTCACAAAATTACAGGTTGTTGAACTTGATCAGTTTTTTGTAGATTCTCACCTGTATGGTATGTGGTTTGTGCATGGTAGACTTTGTGAGGGCATCATATGTGTCTAAGAGACAAAGGACAATGCAGGAGGGCCTGAGAAACAGATTTTTAACTATTTTAGGCCTTAATGGTTTTGATAATTTGGCTGACTTTCCACAGCACCACACCTTGTGAAATGCTCACTACCATTTGAAGTGAAGCTTGCTATTATTGAATCCTGGCATTGGAAAAATGTTTTCATCAACGTTATTTATTTATTTATTGATGTTCAAGGTCACATATTTATGCACAATGGCTAATCATGACCGTTTTTCATCAACAAACATCTGTATTTTATTCACTCTACTGGTGCACAATAAGTAGGGATTCTTAAAGTATTACCCAATTTTTCGGGTGCAAGAATGATAGCTTGCCTCAGAATCGAAAAACTGTTGTTATTGTCAACATGGCCGCTTCTCAATTGTATGTTTTAGTACATGTTTGGAGACCACAAAATTTGTCCAAGTCTGATGAAGACTTTTGTCAGTTAATACAGTTAAAACTAGAAGTCCTGTCATGAACTGTGCACTTATCTAGGCTTAATTGTGCGTAGGAATTGCATGCAATTACCATATCGAATGGCATCCAAAGCACGGTAGGTTCTCCTGGTTACTCATAGAAAACACAGGCAATGTTTCTGCCAATGGACCTCCGGGTTACGCGGAGGTCCATTGACTGAAACATTGCTTGTGCACAGGCCATATGTACAGAATTTGATAGCCTTACTATTGTCATAACGCGTAGATGAACGCACAGATCGACGTGCTATTTGTGCGCATTTCATGACAGAACATCTAGTTTTAACTGTAGCTCCAAACAGTGGAATTTTTCGAAACATGTCTAGCAACTACGTATGAGGAGTGATAGTTATGGGTTTTATTAACTGAATGGTAGATAAAAGTGTTATGTGCTCATTGTACCTGTATACAGTCTTTTATCATGACTGGTCTGTTTTTTGGAGAGCTATAGCTTCTTGTCGTGCAAGTGTGACTCGTTATGCATTTTCAAAAATGTGTTTTGTTTTGATAAAAAAATTTGGTTCAAGCACAATGTAGATATTCCTACCCAGTACAGCAAACCTCTTGTGAAGAGAAAAAGTATAAATTGGGCACTTTTAACCAGGGTAGCATCATTACAGTTACCCTCTGTGAACCTCACTCTGATTCAATGTCTCAGGCCTAAACAGAAAGAGGTACCCAGAGGATAAATTGGCCCACTGTAAGGGATAGCATAAGCGAATTCACCCTCTGCAGACCTCATTCTGCAAATGACAGATTGCTTATTTCCAGTCTTGTCATCAATGATTTTTGTTTGTTAAATTTTTTTTAGAAATTCCATGATATCTGGTCATGCACCATGATCTAGATTTGATAAAAAATCATTTTAAACTTCAACACCAAACAAACAAACTAGGGCCCTGCAAAGCTTCGAGTATTCGATTCGATGTCGACATCGCTTTGGTATTCGTATATCGATCTCGAATAGTTTGCCGATTCGTTAGTCAAACGAAGCCTCGAGGAAAATGAATCAGTGTTCGACAATGTACATTTTGAGTTTTTAGAACAGGAAATTAAACGTTTGTTTTGTGACTTTTGCAAATTGGAGCTGTTTTCACTTGTAACCTGTTCACGCACCATCTATACAACCGAAATATCCAGCTATGGGCCTAAGGCCCGCTCCCTGTCCCAGAATCTTCTAATGCAATAATGGGGGCATGTTGCCTGGCGCGCTCCCATTATTATGTTAGAAAACTGTGGGAGGAAAACCTCTAGTTTCTTTGCATTGTTCGGCGTTGATACTTGGAAGTTGGAATGAAGTAAAAGCAATTTGTGTGAATGAGCACTGCGTCAATATTCGAGTTAACTAATGCAGAAACTAACACAGTTTAACGCCTCGCTGCTTTTGATGTATACTGAGTTATTGAGTTGAGAACGGACCGAAATCTACAAGACCCAAATCCTGATAATACAAAAACAACCAAACATTACAATAATGAGGGTCCTATAAGATGTACATGTATTTAGCCACGCTAACGTACGTGAAGTTAGCGGCTGTAGCCAACTTCAACCCATGGGAATTAATGTGCCACTTGTATTACATTTGTACTTTTATTTCTCATGTTTCAATTTAGTGGTTTGTCTCAAATGTCTCTGGGCAGTAACTCCTTAATTTCTGTCCATATTTATGTCTTGAATTTATTGTCGGGCCAAGTGAACATCTGAATGGCCACTCAACAAGAAAGAAAATTAAAACAACGCCAAGTTGTCAAGTTATGTCAACGATCTCTTCTCGCAGTGCTTTCCGGACATTTCTGCACAAGATAATGCCAGTTATAGTTATTTCTCGAGTTTATCCCGATCCGATTCAAGATTCGATTCGATGTCGACATCAGTCCCAACTCGATTCAAGATTTGATTCAAACATAAATTTTCCGATTCGCAGGTCCCTAAAACAAACCATTATTGAGGGGAATGTACTGGTATTTTGGTCTTGCCTTGCCTGAGGGTATCCATCTTGGAAGAGTTTGAGAAGTTGGTTTCAGTGAAAGGTCACTTGACATGCAGTTTAAACTTACTGACCCAGGATTTAGCCCATAATCGAAAATAAGCCCACCCACCAATTTTTCAAATTTCAGTTTTAGAGTCACCGCCTTGTAAATAAGCCCAGTCCCTGACTTTAGAATGACAACAGCCACAAAAATCAACCCATGACCCAGTGCACATATGGTAGTACAGTGAAGCCCACTTAATTGGATATCTCTTAATTGTATATCCCTGTTAATTGAATATAATTTTCAAACACAAAACCATTTTCCATACCTTCAGTACAAATTTGATCTGTTAATTGCATATGGGTTGTAGAGTAAACTCCTGTTAATTGTATATAAATTTTTGTAATATGTCCAAAAAATTACACACAAAATTCCCCTTTTTTATCAACCTTTTTGGCCTCACCACATCCAGTACAGGCATTTATTCTATTATATCTTCTTTGAAAGAGCTCTATGGGCTCTGTCAAACAAGATATAATAGAATAAATGCTCCGTTTACCTCCAGAACACAGGAAACTGACCAAATCCCTGTTAATTGTATACTCCTGTTAATTGAATAATTTTCACTGGCAAAATGGATATTCAATTAAGAGGATTCTACTGTATCAAAATTTGCTGTTTTAATTATTTTTTTTTTAAATCCTTCAAAAATAGTGTTCAACCGATTACCAAAAATGGCTGCTGACCAGTTATTTGAGCTCACAATCGGCCTATGCCGATTGTAATACCATGCACTACTAGACAAGTCAAAGCTCGAAAGAACTACATTAAATTAAACTTCTTTTACAGGTTTACAGCCCATTCACTACTAGATAAGACTCGAAAGAACTACATTAAATTAAACATATTTCACAGTGTTAAACTCCGTTGATTCAGGTCTCAGAGTCATGATTACCACCCAAGTGCACGCAATTGGTAATTTTACTGCGACCTGAGTCAATGTATTGCAACTGTCATTTTTCCAGTATGAACGGGTGATTGCCACAAGTACGCTGAATTGTAAGCTTTACATGTTGTTTAACTTGTATATCTCATAAAAGGGGTGTCTAGAGAGATAAGGAATACACATTGTGATGATTTTTCAACTTTATACCTTAGAATACCTTAGGATCTTCGAAGTACTCAGGCCTATTGGCCTCTGTATCCTTATCATTGTCTCTGTCCTGTCCAAGTTGATTCTGTATGTGACTTCCAGCTCGTTCCAAAGAGGGGTCACATGACATGGTTTTGTTGAAATTTTTCAAAAAATAATATTTTTTCAGCTGCTGAATCTGCATATTATGTGGGTGTATGCGGGCAATTCGTTGGGTAAAGGGTTAATCTTGTATGGTGACAATACTGCTGCTTCATACTCAAGAAGGAGCCTAACTAATGCTTGATAGAGGCTTTTGAATGTTCCTTCCTCGAGCTGTTGAAAAGTTCTTTGAATTAGGCCTGCTGTTTGGTTTGCGTTATTTACTTGGGATTGTATATGTTTCTAGAAGTTCAAATGGTTATCTATGATAACTCCTATGTCTCTTTCCTCTGTTGATCTAGATAGAATAACTGTGTTTCCTTTACTATTATTAAGATAATATTCAGGAGATATTTTTTCCTCCACTTTTTTAGATGAGGCTGATACTGTTAGAACTTTGCATTTCTTTGGGTGAAATCTTAATAACCATTTGTCCGACCACGATTGTAGTAGACTTAAATCTTCTTGCAGTTTACTGCTCTTCTGCTTCTTTAATTTTTCCGATAAATTTTTATGTCATCTGCAAAAAGGTAGGTTGGAGATTCCATGTTGTCTGGGCGCCATTGATGTATATGACAAATAAAATCAGTCCCAGGATGCTACCTTGTGGTATTCCGCTGGTAACTGATTGCCAGTTTGATTGACTGCCATTTACAATGACTCTCTGTTTATGATCCGTTAAAAAGTCTTTCGTCCAATTTAAATAATCTTCTCTAATACCATAGCTGTTCATTTTCTTCAGAAGCCTTATGTAGGGGACAGTATCGAATGCTTTCATGAAGTCCATATAAATAATATCTATATTCTCTCCCTCATCCAATATTTCTGTTAATTCTTCTAAAACTTTTATTAATTGTAGTGTAGTTGATCTTCCAGATATAAAACCAAACTGTTTATTGGTGAAAACATTGTTAATCTTCATATGCTCTACTATTCTATCTCTGATAACTTTTTCCATAAGTTTACATAGTGTGCTAGTCAGGCTAACAGGTCTGTAATTTCCAGGATCTGACTTATCTTCTTTTTTGTAAAGTGCTGTAATATTTCCTATCTTCCATTGTTCTGGGACTATTTAAGAAATAACTGTTGTTCTCCTTCGGTTTATGCGATATAAACCGAAAATTTTCAGCACTAGCTTCATAACTCGCGTAGCGAGTTATGATTAAGCTTGTGCTGAAAATTTTCGGTTTATATCGCATAAACCGAAGGAAAACAACAGTTATTTCTTATAATTTAATCTGGCTGTAATATTAAAATATAAAAACTATGTGTACATGAACAAAAAACTTTTAATTTTCGCAAAAGACAACAGTCAAACTCAGGAAAGTGTGCCACAAACAGGTCACATCAATCATTGTCAAATTGTTTGTTGTTTTGATTTTCGATCACAGACGACAGATATTTAGCAAGTCACATAACAATATCATTAAAAACATTTTTTTTAAGTTCCCCCAAAATCATGTTTGGATGTATGATCTTTTATTCGTCTCCCACTTCGGTATATTTTATTAAATTCAATTGTTCCCGAGAAATTATCATTTTCTCGCTGACTGGAGGCGATGAAAAATCGATCATTGATCTTTGCTTACAAGCTTGTTATCCATCTATCAGTCTGCCGTCACGCCCTAACGGTGACAACTGGATTGAGTGGGCGGGGCTTCCAGAGTCGTCAAAGTTGGATCAGATGTGCGAATGTGTAGACATTCCAAATCATTATGTGATTTGGTTTATATGATTTTGCCGACTTTTGCACTGTATGATTTCAACCAATCAAACACAGAGGCGGGGCAAATGATTAAATTATTCCCATTTCTAGTGAGGTGTTGAAAATTTTTCGGTTTGGTTTATCTAGGACTTCAGAGCATTCTTTCAAAACATTCAGGTGCACGCCATCTGGCCCAAAAGATTTACTGGTGTTTATTGATCTTAATAGCTTCTTTACTTCTTCCTCTGAAATTGGTTTATCTATCCAGTTTTGAATAATCTCCCTATTTGCGACTTGTGGAAACTCTTTTGCTGGTTCTTTAGTGAATACACTAGTAAAAAATCTGTTTAGAGTATTTTCCTTTTCTTGGTCTGTTTTGGCTATTATTGTTGAGCCATCTTTGTTTACCTATTTCAATTCGCTGATTCCAGATTTAGTTTGACTGTTTGTATTTACATACTGCCAGAATAGTTTGGGATTTATCTTGATATTGTCTGCGATTTGTTTTTCTCGATTTTTTCGTGCTCCACGTACCAATCCTTTCACTTGATTTCTTAATCTTGTGTATTCTTTATGTTTTTCAGTGTCTCTTGTTTGTTTCCATAAATCTTTGCCAGCATCTGTGTTTCTTGTGTATTTTCTCAATGATCTCTTTGTTGAGTTGAAGGGCTTTATGATCCTGTATTTTCATTGCCTTCAATGCTTTTATTTTTGGAATATGTTTATCTATTGCAGTATCATATTTGTCCAAAAATATTTCTATTTGCCTGTTTGGGTCGTTTCCTCCGAGTATATCTTCCCAGTTTATATCTAGTCTTCTCTTATCCACATATAATTTCCTTTTGAGTAATTAAGTCTCTGTACATTGTTTCCACTGTTGTTGATGTAACAATTGAAGTTAAAGTTTAGCAAATTATGATCACTATGACCGAGTGGGCTTTCATATGCTATTGTGTTTATCATCTCTTCTTCGTTCGTGAAAATAATATCAAGAACATGTGGTGTTGTATTCAATCTACATCTTGTTGATTTGAGCACTTGCTGGGTAAGGAAGCAATCTCTAAAACATTCAATAAATTCATCTCCTTTGGATTTTGAGCTCCAGTTTTCCCATTGTGTATGTGGAAAGTTAAAATCTCCTGTAATCAATATATGTGTAAATTCCTTTGTCTGTGTTATTTCTTTCAGCATCTTCATTAATTCTATGTGGTTGGTGTTGCTTGTCCCTGGGCTTTTATATATATACATCCCACCAGCAGCGTATCTGATTTATTTAACTTCATCTTTGCCCATTCACTTTCCCTGAACTCTGTTGGTGGCTTATATATGTCAGCTTGTAGTGATTTCCTTCTATATAATGCAACGCCTCTTCGTTGTTCGTACTTCTCATCTCTGTAGAATATATCCAGACATGTTAACTCTCCCGGAATGCCCGGGAAAATCCCGGAATTTCAGTGTAGTTCCCGGCTTCCCGGACGGTAAACAGTTTTGGATAAAAAATCCCGGAAAACAACAGTCAAATATTTCGTTCCCGTTGTAACTTATGAAAAACGTTCGGAGTCAAATCACATGCATTTCAAACTCTGGTAAAAACTCACAAAGTAGTAAAATATTGATTTAAGTTAAATTTATTTAAGAAAAGGGTATTTTATGATATATATTTCAACTGTGTTCATGTTTATTTCTGGGGTTTTTCTTCGGAGATTTGTGATAAATGAGAGAGTGTCGAAGTGAAAATAGGTGACTTACTTTCAAAAAATTTAAAACTCCACCTTCATTTAAATGCCATTTTTGGAAATTAAAATATATGAAAAGGAATTAAATAATATATATTTATTTATTCCTTCATAGAATAGCTTTAATTCTCATCCCTTTTCCAAAATCAAAGACAAAACGTAAACAACAACTTTTTAGCACAGCTTAAAAGTAGGTTAAAGTTGCTTAGGATGCCGACAAATTATGACAGCATATTTAAACACAATGGACTTATTTTCTAACACCACATTTATTCTGTTGTGCTGACTACAGAACTGTTAACTGTTGGCCATCTGTAACCAGAAAATTTCGAATGGAATTAAGCAAAAATGCTTCAATGATGAAAAGAAAAGTTTTGTGTAGGGCACAAGCGTCCCACATGCATGAAGTTTGATCAAGATACTTTCTGAGTACTAATGTTCTTGAAGTAACTGAACATCAGGACATCTTTTCCTGTTAACATTTCCAGACTTGGGAAATTATTAGCTAAGTAGACTTTGATAACAGCAAACCACAGGTGGATGTGTTCTGTGGGACAGTGTGGGTGGGGGGGTGGGGGGGGGGGTGGGGGGGGGGATGGGGGGGGGGGGGGCTTATGAAGAAGAGGATCTGGGGGGGGGGGGGGTCAAATCAACAGCTATTTTATGATTTTTTAACATAGTATAAATGCATCAGCATAGTTGACAACTAGTTCTGGATATAACCTGGTGTTAATAGTGGTCCGTGAGCTGAAAATTCACAAGTTTTTTCTTTGATTTTGCCCCCGCGCGAACTTTTCCCTGAAATCCATCCCATTTCCCTGAAAATCACCCTCAGGTTCCCTGAAAAATTATTCTGGAGGTTAACATGTCTGAATATATCATAATTTTCCAACTGTAATTCACTGTTAGAGTATGGGCACTGAATTAAGGACTTGGACTCAGACTCGGACTCAAAACACATACTGAATCGGGGACTTGGACTCAGACTCAAGTTTAGTGTTCAGATTTTTTGTTGAATCACCAGTGATTAACCACACGTAACAACGATCTTGTCATTGTGATGATCAGCAAAAATCGTTTAACTGTTAAACTGCCAGAACATATTCCCAATAGCCATTATACTTTGTGGAATGCCCCTATATTTTTATATAAAGACTATCATTCATTTATTTAGTTGGGATAAGCTTACCTTTTGTGAACTATTGATCGACTCCCTTCCATCTCCATGGCTTCCATTAACCATTTATCTGCAACTAACTACCAAACTCGACCACGTCAATGCCCAAAATATCCATTCAATGCTTTTCCAAACTTGGAACCAAAGGCCATAATATTATTTTGGTGTGGAATATCCTGTGGGTGCAATACATGCCACATGGATTTAGTGTTGAAAATGTGTTCCAATTTAAAATGTGTATATTCTGGTGTATTCGGTATGGTATTCCGTGGTCCATGGGTGGCAGATTTCATCTTCGATGACAGTTAATACTTTACACCTACAAAAATGTGAGAGTTGAGAACTAGAAGTATACCTCTTTTTATCATCGGGATATGATGTATTGTTTTGGTGAGGCAACGTATGAATTGGCAACACATTTTCAACAAACAAACATTTGACTGTGGAGTATCAACAGTTAAACTACAGATCAACATCAACTTGCTGCATAGTTGTTGCAATTAACAGTAGAAGTCGGACTTCACTTTTTATCTTGTCAATAATGAAAGTGTAACAGGCAATTTGAAATTGCAATATAAACACTAATCCAAAAATAAAGGACAGGCCAAGCCTGCTGCTTAACCACTTGTCTTTTGATATATACCGGTTATGGCCAGGATACTTATTTATTTACATTTACCAGAAAAAAAACAGAACAGGTCTCAATTTTTTAGCTTTCCCATTGTGAATGGGGAATTTATTTATAGTGATACGTAATGTACACAGCAGTAACAGGGTTAGGGAGTTCATACTTCGGTATTTTTTACGAAAAGCGAAACGCTTGCAGAAATAGTGATCACTCAGATTGTCGATTTGACAGATATACATGGTGTGGACAGTGGATGGATGTTTAACAGATACCATGCACAAATGGTTAAATGAAACAACATGGATAAAGGTGTCAATAGATAGTTCTTATGGAATCTATTAATTCTAACTTAATAATTACTTAACAAACTCTAGGGCACTCCCCTAAGTATGGCAACCACCGGCAAAATGTCACGACAGTCTGACGTGTTAAACAGTCTGGACTGACCTCACAGGGATGGTTAATTTTTATTTTTGGCACAATGAATAATAAAGATCGCTATAACGTGGTAAATCACTGGTAATTCAACAAAAAACTAAGCACTTAACTTGAGTCCAAGTCCGAGTCCTTGATTCAGTATGTGTTTTGAGTCCGAGTCCGAGTCCTCAATTCATATTTACCGTATTTCCTCTAAATATTGGGCCGGCATAAAATAATTATTTTTTTAGGTGGACCAAGATTTAGAAGAAAGAAAAAAATACAGAAATTTTGTGAGGACCACGACTGAACTGTGCTGTGAGCATCGACCAATGAATCAATGATTACGATGCCGTTATCGGCGATGGGAATGTCAAAAGCTTGACGGGGTGGGGTAGGGGTGGGGGGTAGAGCAGTGAGGCAGGGGGTCGGGACGTGAAAATGCCAAGAACCACCATAAAAAATTATAAAAAAAACAGATTTTGTCTTACCTGATAATCACCAATAATTGAGCACGGCACTGTCGGCAGTTTTATTCCCGTGACCGAATTTTCCTCAGTTTGAAAAACGGTAGGCCTACATGTAAATCCGATCGATAATCCTGTCACTTTGGTGAACAGCCCACAATTAAAGTGCACTCGCCATGACATCTAACTACCAGTAGCTTAGCTCACTGAATTCAAAATAGTCCTACTGTAACTTATTTAGTGTGCACTACTCTCATTACTGGAATTTGAAATTACTTTATGAAATTATATAAATTTGTAACGTTTCGAACCAATTGTAACGGTTCATTTTTTTGTGAAATTTTTATGTTAAATGTGGGACGCCATACTCAGTGTTATTCATATCGGTGTTGTCTCATCATAACAATGTGTGTGAATTTGGGGGTTTCCAATGATTATTTGTTTATGTATGCGTATTTAAACAGACATAATAAATGTAAATAAAACTGAGTGGTTGTTCCTTTCCAATTTTAGACAAAGCTCCAATGACGCCGGACAAAGGCGGCCACTTGTGCGTTGATTTGGAAGGGGGACCTGTTCTCAAATAGATCTTTTTGCTTGTCAACCAATTCGGATCGGAAGTCTCTTTCCTTGGCATTCTGGGATTGTTGGGAAATCCCCCCTTCTCTTATGTTATTGTATTTGAAACGTATTTAAAACGTGTTTGTTAAATCTACGATTGTTGGTTTTTCTATAAGTCTCAGATGGAAAATTGACTATTTGCATGCAGGAATTGGATTGATGCTAATTATAAAGAACAAGGCAAATAGTTTGTATTGATTTAATTTATTTATTTAAACATGTAGAATAGCAAAACTCACCTGCTTATCTGTTATCTGCTTCCGTGGTGGTATTGTCCGAGGCCAGGAGGGGTGTTAATAATAAATGAAAACAACACAGTTTGTATAATTTTTTAATCTTGCTAAACCTTTAAATGCGACACTTACCTCGTTATCTGTGATTCAAATTCTGTGATTCAAATTCATTCAACATTGTGGCCCAAGGTTTAGAGGGTAAAAAAAAATTATATATTTTTATACTGTACCAATGACCCAGACATAGCTGGTGCTAACTCTTAAAATATAGGGCCAAACACAAATTTTGCCCCCCAATCCCCAAAATTTGCATCTAAAACTAAAGAAAACATGTCCTGAGAGGCCCTCCACACTTCGCCCCTACTGCGCATGCGCAGTGTCAAGGACGTTCCGAAATTGGCGCCATTTATCATTCTAAGTTTGGCCCTTCATCAGTTAACATCTGACTGATCTTTGTGCTTTTAAATCTCAGTTTAAATGATGCCAGACACATAAATATTAGTGAAATGGTGATTCTAAGGAGGATAGAAAAGGAGGAGAGGAAAAGAATGTGTGACAGAATATTATCAGGGCTGTAACTTAAAATTTTTTAATGAAATTATGTTAAGTTACCTATTTTCAAGGCAGCAGCCATTTTGTTGTCATTCTGATTATTTAGTTACACTGTTTTTACAAGTGTTTTTCCTCTCTCCCTGTCCTTTAAGTTCCCCCTTGCTATTCTCCCATGCTTTTGGCATAATTTCTGTAATTATTATTACTAAAATTTCTTGGGAGTTTAGCTGAATAACAGAATGAATTCTGTTCTTTCCCCATGTTTACGTCTTCACCTACGGGTGGTTAGGCGTTGTGTTCTGCATCTACCATCTGATGTTCTGCAGTTTCTTCCCTGGAAGTCTCTGTTTTGCATCAGATGGTGTCTTTTGGTAACTGATTTCGGGCCTGGGTGCCTGGAGTCTTATTTTAGTGTTTTTACACTCATTGTTTACATTTACAACAGCCCTCTGTGTGAGGGGGGGATTTCTAAATAATAATATCTTTATGTTATTTCAATCATAACTAGATACATTATTATTGTTCGTAAGTGTTGAATAAATTGTTTAAAATATTTTTAAAATTTTTGTCCACACTTAGGCTTGGGATCCATTGGGGCTCAACGTTACTTTTCAGAAACTTGGGCTGTTCTGAAAAAATATTTTTTCAAAATATTTTGATTTCAATTATTTTTTCTATATTAATGGATCATATTATTATTATGTATTTTGATTGCCAGGGGTTAGTGCGAGTACCAGGACTTGTTTTCTTTTCACATTGAAAGGATATTGATCAATTGTTTTAAGAGGAAGTCTTCCTCTGACCTTATTATCATTCTATATGTGGTCAGTGTACTCGCATTAACTCCGGTTCTGTATCGTATGATTTCGATGACAATATGGGAAGCGTATGTCACGGTATGTTGTTGGGGATTTGGACACTCCGGTCCTTTCCCCGCAGGGTCACTCTACTTTATCAATTTCTATTTCAGACGATCAAGATTAGGGTGATGTATCTGTGATGTCTTCCAACAGTGTGCCTCCGTCGTCACAATTAATGAAGGGCTAGCGGAAAAGTGCTCATGTAATACGCCAATTGCCTAAGAGGACCCTAGTAGGTTCGACGGCCTTTGACGTCCGCTAGCTCGCCCGGTGTAGCGTCCATTCACCGAATGGTTCGGCAGCCGGGTTCGTCCGTTGCGGTCTAGAAGGAATTTTGGGGTGATGCGAGCACTATAAAATTAACTTAATGCACACCCAGTGACGGCGGATCGGAGGGAGAACGGAGGAAGCCTTTTAGTCCGGTTCATAGCTCGTTCCGGTCCATCCGGACGGCAAGCGAGAGAGGCCCCTCTCTCGTTCAACAACATCTGGCCCCAGATGTTGTGGTACAAATGTGTCGTTAGCGGAGCATACGTCCGTCGCTCGGGACGCTCCGTTGTATAGGCAGTCCGCTGAGACTGCTAAGGCTTCCTCTTCTCGTCAGCGCACACGACCGCACCTTGGCTGCGTGACCGCCGATATATTACCAGCTTCGCCGATCAAGGATTCTTCGGCGACCAGGTCACACCATCCGGCAGCCAGGGATTCGAGACCGATGGACTCCGGACGTTCGCATAAGAAAAGTATGCGGGAGCCATCTGATGCGGAGCTGCCCTCGGCGAAGCAGCGATAGACTGCGCCTCCGCAGGTCTCGACGCCGGACATTCTTGTGCACATAGCACAGCTTATCGCAGCATCCCAGCAGCCGACAGAAACGGTGTCGGATCGAGAATTATCCGACAGCGCTGGGTCGGTAGCCGGGGACTCGAGGCCTGCAGACTCCGGACGTTCGCATAGGAAGTATGCGGGAGTCAACGTACACGGAGCTTCCAGCGGCAATGCATCGTAAGTCCGCTACTGCACAGGCCTCGGGAACGGACGTGCTTTCCTTAATAGCACAGTTTATCGCAGCATCCCGGCATCAACTGAATCTGTCGCATATATTTTATCCGACGATGCTGGGTCGGGACGCTCCGCGGAAGCGGGTACGGACGTCCGAAAGTTTCATCCGGTCCGACGGGATACCGAAAGGGATTCGGTGGATTTCAAGCTTTCCCTTTCGGAACAACATATGCTGCGATGCCGGATAAGAAACTGATAGCGTCGGTGGACTTAGAAATTTTTGGTTCGGTTCAGGGACATCGTCCCTCAGTTCCGACATAGTCCAATAATGTCACACAAACTTTCGAATTATTGAACGACGCTATATATATTATTATTTTATGCTTGCTATCCAAGCATTTCTGGTTTCTTGTTCGAAGAGTTATGGAGATGTCTTTCAAAAGTGTGCCTCTGTCGTCATAGTTAATGAAGAGTTAGCGGCAATAAGTGCTCATGGAATATGTCTATCGCTTACGGAGTGACATTCGCTAGCTCACCCGGTGTAGCGTACATTCATCGAATGGTTCGGCTGCCGGGTTCGTCCGTTGCGGTCTAGGAAGGAGATTTGGGTGATGCGAGCACTTTAATTACTTTAGTACTCACCCAGTGACGGCAGATTGAGGACAGATCGGAGGAAGCCAACAACATAGGGGACCGCATGTTGTGGTTCAGATATTTTACATTCGGAGCATATGTCCGTTGCTCGGGACGCTCCGTTATATTGACAGTCCGAGACTGTCTTTAATGCTTCCTCATCCTCACAGCAGGGCACACGACCGCACATTGGCTACGTGACCTCGAGTATCCGATCAGTTTCGGCATTCAGTGATTCCACAGCGAATAGGTCGCGCCATCCGGTAGCCAAGGGACACGAGGCCTATACACTCCGTTCGCTCGCATATTGGAAGTATGCACGGGGTAACGATCTCGGAGCTTCCTGCGGCAATGCATCGTAAGACCGCTGCTCCTCAGGCCTCAGTGACGGACGTGCTATCCGAGTTAGCACAGTTGTTTCGCAGCATCCCAGCAATTGACGGTTTCTCGGTCGAATCAGGAATTATCCGACGGCGCTGGGTCGGTGCGGTCCGCGGTTGCATCAAGCTACGGACGACCGAACGCTTTATAGGGTCCGACAGGATGGCGAAAGGGATTCGAAAGATTTCGAGTTTTCCCTTTAGTAGTATCGGAAGATGCCTTTCATATCTTCTGGCATTTCTTCCAGTGATTATTTTTCGGACTTCATTGCTGCGATCTTGGATAAGAGACTTATAGCGTCATTGGACTCGGATTTTTCGATCGGTACAGGGACTTTGTCCCTGACTTACCGACGCAGTCCAATATTGTCATTACAACATGTGTTTTATTTTTCGACGCTATATATTTATATATACAAGACGGCTACTAAGCATGATAGTTTAGTTTCTTGTCCGCGTGGCTCATTTCTGCCATTTTATCTTTTTTTACATATAGTTTATTTTGGCAGAGCAGGGCATACCGAGAGTTCATATGCGTCTAGACGGTGTGATTAAAGACTGCATATATTCTTTTTCACCGTTTATGTCTTTTCCAATTTCAATGTTGGGAACGACATTATGTATATTAGACTTAACTTAGACGCTTTATTATACGTAATCCGCCTTACTGAGGCGTTATCATTACGTCTTCAAGAAAAGATTTACGGGATATTATTCTCAATGTAATTTCTTTTGAGGGCAGTAGTTTGTTCACGTATAACTCCGCCCTTCAGTGGCTGATTGGAGTTGGTTAGACGTGATGCAGCCCTAGCTACATCCACGCGTGGATAGTAGGTTAAGAACTCTCTCAGAGTTGCTTCGTTCTCGGAGGAGCTTCTCTTCGACGGCAACTTTCCGGCAATCCATGTATTGCTTGATTTATACATTCTCTTGTCTATCTAGTGTTACAAGAGATTCAGACTGGGGCAAACATTCGGTGGTTGACTCAGAGAGTGCCACCGCAGTTGCCGGACCCGAGTGTGGCTGTTATGACGGTTGCCAGTCAAACAGATTGGGATATATACTGATCCCTACGGATTCGAAGTGCCAGGGTCTTTGGGTTCCGCAGTCTTTTAGCTATCAGTTAACTTCCGCGGAATAATGTTTTTTAGGCTTGCTTTATGTCATTGCATGAACATTATTCAGAAACGCATGCCCAAATTCCTGTCCTTTAATTCGACAGTAGTGGCGTATCTCCGGAACCAGGGAGGCACTCTTTCGTTTCCGTTATTCAATTTAATGGAAAGAATCCGTCTGTTGGTTATAGTACACCAAGTTCAGTTTTGGTCCGTCATATTCTGGGTCGTCTGATTGTTTTATCGCACTCCCGTTCTCTTACGGGTCGCTTGTTGCTGTCAGAATGGACTCTCAACAAACAAGTATTCAATCAGATTTGCTATCTTTGGGAGCGCCCAATGATGTTTTATTTATGACACAGCTGGCTAATCAATTGCAGACGTATGTGTTGGCTTGTCCAGATCTCTGAGCTAATACTGTTAACGCTCTATTGATCTATAGGACAGAATGATAGGATACGCGTATCCTCCGGCGCTGTTGTTTTTAGCAGGTATTGCTAAGATAAACAACCACAATACATTTCTGTTGATAGCATCTCTATCTTCACAGAGATCATGAGTAATTTACTCTCTTGTCTACTGTGGATCTTAACGTGAAATCTTCCTCTATGTGAGGATCTTTTTTCACTGGGTAAATCGTGTCATCTTTATCACAACCAGCAAGGTCGCAACCTTCATGTATTCCGTTGTGTGGTCCGTATTGCATTGTAAGCACTGTACTGGACGAGCTTTGGACGCGATTTCTTACTATAGGAGATCCTCTTCTTCGCTATTCTATGCGACTAAAGTGGAGGCTCTTCCGTCGTGGGGTAGGGATCATTATGTTCATATGGTTGATCCCTCCATACTACTCATTGCTATTTTTTAGTATACTTGTTTCACAAGATCTACTGCAGCCTGTTGTTATTTAGGTTATAGGTTTATGTTACCTCATACCTATGCACTCTACGATAGTTTACAATTGAGTCTTTTGTCTCTTTATCTAAGTCAGTTAGTAACTTTTTGATAAATAGACTTAGAATCTTTAGATTAAATTCCTATACGGATTTTAACTTCAGGTTCTTATTTAGCTAAGTAATCATTTGAGCCTCTGGAAACAGTAGTTTTCAAATTCTGACCTTTTAGACAGTAATTCTGTTGGTTTCTCTCTTTTACTGTAGAGTCAGTGAGTTTCATGCACTTTCGATGGATGATTTTCACTTTCATAGTTTCGGAATCAATACTTCCGTTACTATTTAGGTTGGATTGTTGCATAAGAGTTAGGCTCCTATTATCCGGAACCTATTATTTTAAGGTCCTTCCGTCTTCGTATGGGCATAGGCCTTTACTCTTTCCGGGTACAGTTTATGTATTTATAAACAGATATCTGTTTATTACAAGGGCGTAAGCTTCTTCTGTCTTTGATGTCTAGTAGAAGGACGTTACGCTCCATTTTATTGTTAATGGATTCTATTAACTAGCGTACTGCTTATGGTATATCATTGGCTTAGCAGTTGTGCTTAAGATTTCGGCTCATGAAGTAAGAGTTCTTCTACTTCTTGGGCTTACATTAATAGTGTTCTATTATAGATTTTTGAAGGCTGCTCATTGCGCTCAGCCATCCATTCATGAATTTTATCTCAGAAATATCGAGTCCATTTCTGGAGGCCTCTATTGTTAGGTCTATTATCTACTGCTCAGAATGTCATTCACTTAACAGTTGCTACTATAGCTAGGTAGGCTGTCTGTTTCGGCAGTGTCTCCGTTCGGCTGCCCTCTTCGCTCTGGGCTATTTGACCCAGGGCAAGAAAAAGGGGGGGGGGAGGGTGTTCCCTTGGGTCACCTGTTTTTACTATGAAAACAAGGGGATACCTCCTCCGGAGTTAGTAATTCTGAGCTGTTATTGGGATGGTTGTTTAGTGAGAAGTTTAAGTTTATAAAATTCATTCAAGTCTTAGTTTTTAAAGTATAGCTTTTGAATATTGCATATGTCAACGGACATGATTATGCAATTCTCACACACTTTTAGGAGTATAAGAGTCTCTATTCTCTAGACTTACTTTATTATTGGCTTACTTTAAAAATTATTAGTATAAGGATTATTGGATATTAATAGAGTACATGGATGTATGAAGCTCAATTTTTGGAAGGTGTTGTATCTTTCTAATTTATCATAAATAAGAAAGATACATGTAAGGCCTATTACTTCTTTTCCCTACAGGGGATGACTCTATTTTATTTTATTGAGCGTATTCCATTTTGCTCTATGTCCTTGGCCCTCCAGCCTTTTTACTATTCAGCTATGTCTGGGTCATTGGTACAGTATAAAAATGTTAAAAAATTTATAGTAATTTATATATTTTTTATACTTACCAATGACCCAGACGGGGATGGCCCTCCCAGGAGTTGGGAACTCTTGCCTCCCCGCTGAGTACATAGCGCTTACCAGGCACTGGTTATTAGAATGATAAATGGCGCCAATTTCGGAACGTCCTTGACACTGCGCATGCGCAGTAGGGGCGAAGTGTGGAGGGCCTCTCAGGACATGTTTTCTTTAGTTTTAGATGCAAATTTTGGGGATTGGGGGGCAAAATTTGTGTTTGGCCCTATATTTTAAGAGTTAGCACCAGCTATGTCTGGGTCATTGGTAAGTATAAAAAATATATAAATTACTATAAATTTTTTAACTTTTGGCAAAAAAATGGTGGACCAACATTTAGAGTGGACCAATATTTAGAGGAAATACGGTAAACCTTTTAGAGGGGGTGAATCAACAGTTCTTTGGAAGAACCTCTGTAACTGCCACAATATCTGGGCCTTTTTCTATATTTTCTTCCAGCCGATGTTTCAATTCATCCATTTTGTTGAGGAGACTATCATGCAATTTTAGTGTTTTTTAAAAACATTATCTTTTTTTCCACGTATATACATCCTTTTTTTTCTTGTTTTTTTATTAAAATTTTGCTTAGAATCATCACAGATTCTTTTCAGTGTGTCATTTTTTTCACCACTTGTCTTTCCCAAGGTGGTCCTCTCAGAACATATCTGTAATCTTCTGAGTTTTTTTGTTCATTCAATTTCTTCATCTCTGCTTTCTTAATTTTTTCTATCTCTCTTTCTCTTTTTGTCATATCTTGAGCTATACTCAGTCTATTGTATTTGTCTTCAGCTGTTATTTAGTTTTTTTAGGCCTCTCATAAATTGAACCTTATGTCTCTCTTCGGTGAAAGTTGCTCTTATCGGCCTTTCATTTTCTCCTGTATTTTCCAAGCCTAATCACATTATTAATGCAACTTTTATCAACATCCATCAGAACATTGAGTTCTTGTACAAAAAGTTCATCCTCTTCTTTCCGTTCACTACTGGTCTCTTTTTTGCTCTCTGGATAATTATGGATAATTATATTTAATTTTCTAGCCTCACTGTCTCTCAATTCTGCTATATCTTCTTGTACTTTTGGATAGCTTGGTCCCTGGGCATTAGTTGTACTTTCCATTAATATTTTCTTCACCTCTTCAATCTCAACTTTTTTTTCAATCTTTACCTCTAGAGTTGCTGTCCTATTTTCCATTCGTTTAAGAAACATTTCACATTGCTCTTCCTCTTTATCCAGCTTAACATTTTCATAGCTTTCCCCTCACATGGTGGACAGAACCAATGCAGGTCCGAGCTTTTGTTAAAAAGTTTATATTCGGTACCTGATAAGTTCAGGAATTTCTTGCAAAAGTGCTCCTCACATTCAAGTATTTCAGCTTTATCATCATTAAAAGCATTTTTGCACATAATGCATTTCCATCCTTTCTCTTCGTCTTGCCTGTGTGAATCTTTTCTACTGTTTATTTTAATTTTGTTTTAAATTCTTAGCTTATGCTGTGCAGGAATAAAGCAAATCTTTTCTTCCCGAAGTCTTTTTCTTATTACTGTGTACTGCAGGAATAGAGCAAAATCTCTTCTTCCTGAAATTCAGATTATTAAATACCTCGATGGGTTTACTTAAGAATTGAATGCAATTTTTAGCTCACCTGAGCAAAGCTCAGGATGAGCTTTACTGATCACTTTCCGTCCGTCGTCGTCATCGTTGGGCGTCAACAATCATCTCCTCCCAAACCACTAGGCCAATTTTAATAAAATTTTGTGGGATTGATCATTGGGTGGAACACTCGAAGAATTGTGTTCGAAATCTCCGTCGCCCATCTAATATGGCTGCCTTGGCTGCTGATTGGCAAAAACACATTAAAATCTTCTTCAGAACCGCTGGATCGATTTGAATAAAATTTGCTGGGGATAACCAGTGGGTGGTCCTCTCTCAGAATTGTGTTCGGTTTGTCCGCCCGCCATCCAACATGGCTGCCACAGCTTCTGATTGGCTGACGCTCCACCCCTAAATTTCTATTTTTTGGATCAAGAGATCGATTTGAACCAAATTTTTTTTGAGGACTTATTGGGTCATAAGTATCTAATTTATGCCGAAAAAAATTTTCACGTAGCCCCATGGGAACCTCAGGAGCTAAAAATAGAAAAAATTAAAATTGCTCATATCTCCAAAACTGCACGGCTCAGAAACTTTTTATTTGCTGTGCAGCTTGCTTATGAGCAATGGAAAGGAATGGTAGAAAAAAATCGCTAACAGTTTTTTTCTAAGGTACTTTCTTGGGACTCTGAAAAAGTGCTGACTCGGCACTTTTTAACACTGAAGGTAATGGAAAAACATTAAAAAATCTTTTTCTCGCGTCAACAATCATCTCCTCCCAAACCACTGAGCCACATAAAATTTTCTGGGATTGATCATTAGGTGGAATACTCAAAGAATTGTGTTTGAAACCTCTGTCGCCCATCTAACATGGCTGCCATGGCTGGTGATTAGGAAAACACATTAAAATCTTCTTCTTCAGAACTGCTGGATCAATTTGAATAAAATTTGCTGAGGTTAACCAGTGGGTGGTCCTCTTTCAGAATTGTGTTCGGTATGTCCGCCCACCATCCAACATGGCTGCCACAGCTTCTGATTAGCTAATGGCCCACCCCTAAATTGCTATTTTTAGCTCACTGAAGGGAGCTCAACTTTATCACTTTCCATCCCTTGTCCGTCGTCGTCCGTCGTCGTGAACACTTTTCAAACAACTTCTCCTCCTAAATCACTAGTCCAAATTGAACCAAATTTGGTTGGTATCTTCCTTAGCATGTGTCATTTAGAAATTGTGTGACTAAAGTTACCACGCCCAATGGGGACCCCAGAAGGGGCGGAAAGGTGCAAAAACCTTTAAAAATCTTCTCCAGAAACAGTAAAGTAAAAAAAATAAAAATGGCCATATCTCAAAAATTGCACGGCTCAGAACATTTTTTTAAGCACTAAGCTTCCTCATGACCAGCCGAATAGAGCTGTACAAAAAAAAAAAAAAAAAAATAATGGGGGAGATTTATAAAGGGGTCTGGGTTTAAGTACCTTGGTCAACAGGGCGGAATGAGGGTGACCATGGTTTACCTCATTGGAAGAGGTTAAGTTGTTGGTACAGAAATAAGAATTTCCTGTCAGCAAATGGAGATGGAGTATGGTAAATGGTTTTGTGTTTCAAAATTATGGGCAGACACCCCCAAAGGCAATTCCACTCTGCAAGTTTTGTGGAGATCAACCTAAGCACCATTGAGAAAAGAATAACTGAAGTATGGTAAATGGTTTCATGTTTCAAAATTATAGGCAAATACAACAGAAGGACAATCTGGGTCAACCATTCAGACAACGTGCAAGTTTGACAGAATTGCCTGGGCACCTTGAGGAATAGTTGGTCAAACAAATGGAGAGACTTAGTTTGACTGGTGTATGGTTTTGTGCTTCAAAATTGTAGACAAATAACTAACATGAGCAAGCCTAGGGCTTCAACCAAAAATTCGCTATTCAGAATTTTTCAGATTCTCATTTTGTGCTTTTGGAACATGGGTTGTAATACCTGACATGCGCCGGATATTTGTGGTTTGTACTATGCGCTTTTTAGTGACACCTGTTCTAAATCATAAAGCCGGATATGTGTGGTTTGCAGTAGGCGCTTTTTTGCGACACCTGTTCTAAATCATCAATCGAGTGTACCTCTTCGAAATTTTTTTTTTGTTTTTTTATGCGTTTCGGTCAATTTTAAGAAAAAAAAAAATATTTTTTTTTCCTCTGAAAATTTGGGGTCCGGGTGGGACTTAGAAAATTTTGGACCAAAATACAAAAAATTTTTTTGGGGTTTTTAGCTCAACTTGACAAAGTCAAGCTGAGCTATTGCCATCACTTCTCGTCCGTCGGCGTACGTACGTACGTACGTACGTTAGTACATTAGTACATTAGTACGTACGTCCACAATTTCCTTTGGCACACCTCACAGGTCGCATTTATGATCAGATTACTTTGAAACTTGGTATGCTTGTTTGGGGTGACCTCTAGATGGGAGCTATCGATTTTCTTCAATTTCCGTCAAAAAATGTTGCCGTGGCCAACGTTCTTTGAACTTAGTTTAGTCAAACCACAATATTTCCCTTTGGCACACCCTACAGGGCACATTTATGATTTGATTGCTTTGAAACCTGGTATGCTTATTTAGGGTGACCTCTAAATGGGAGCTATCGATTTTCTTCAATTTCCGGCAAAAAATGTTGCCACGGCCAACGTTCATAGAACTTAGTTTAGTCAGACCTCAATATTTCCCTTTGGCACACCCTACAGGGCACATTTATGATCAGATTGCTTTGAAACCTGGTATGCTTGTTTGGGGAGACCTCTAGATGGGAGCTATCGATTTTCTTCAATTTCCGGAAAAAAAAATGTTGCCGCGGCCAACGTTCTTAGAACTTAGTTTAGTCAGAAGACTCAATATTTCCCTTTGGCACACCCTACAGGGTGCATTTATGATCGGATTGCTTTGAAACCTGGCATGCTTGTTTGGGGTGACCTCTAGATGGGAGCTATCGATTTTCTCCAATTTCCGTCAAAAAATGTTGCCACGGCCAACATTCTTAGAACTTAGTTTAGTCAAACCACAATATTTCCCTTTGGCACACCCTACAGGGCACATTTATGATTTGATTGCTTTGAAACCTGGTATGCTTATTTAGGGTGACCTCTAGATGGGAGCTATCGATTTTCTTCAATTTCTGGCAAAAAATGTTGCCACGGCCAACGTTCATAGAACTTAGTTTAGTCAGACCTCAATATTTCCCTTTGGCACACCCTACAGGGCCCATTTATGATCAGATTGCTTTGAAACCTGGTATGCTTGTTTGGGGAGACCTCTAGATGGGAGCTATCGATTTTCTTCAATTTCTGTCAAAAAATGTTGCCGCGGCCAATGTTCATAGAACTTAGTTTAGTCAGAAGACTCAATATTTCCCTTTGGCACACCCTACAGGGCACATTTATGATCGGATTGCTTTGAAACCTGGCATGCTTGTTTGGGGTGACCTCTAGATGGGAGCTATCGATTTTCTTCAATTTCTGTCAAAAAATGTTGCCGCGGCCAACGTTCATAGAACTTAGTTTAGTCAGAATACTCAATATTTCCCTTTGGCACACCCTACAGGGCACATTTATGATCGGATTGCTTTCAAACCTGGCATGCTTGTTTGGGGTGACCTCTAGATGGGAGCTATCGATTTTCTTCAATTTCCATCAAAAATTGTTGCCGCAGCCAACATTCTTAGAACTTAGTTTAGTCAGACCACAATATTTCCCTTTGGCTCACCCTACAGGGCACATTTATGACTAGATTGCTTTGAAACCTGGTATGCTTATTTACGGTGACCTCTAGATGGGAGCTATCGATTTTCTTCCATTTCCGTCAAAAAATGTTGCCACGGCCAATGTTCTTAGAATTTAGTCTAGTCAGACCACAATATTTCCCTTTTGTACACCCTACAGGGCTTTGAAACCTGGCACGCTTGTTTGGGGAGGCCTCTAGATGGGAGCTATCGATTTTCTTCGGTTTCTGTCAAAAAATGTTGCCACTGTCAAAAAAAAATGACATTGGTACCAATGATCTTCAATTTTGCCATTTCATTTATAACTTACCAAGTTCAAGTTTGTCAAGTTGAGCTACAGTGTCATTGACACTTTCATTTTATGCGTTTCGGTCAATTTTAAGACAAAAAAAATGTTTGTTTTTTTTCCCCTGAAAATTTGGGGTCCAGGTAGGACTTGGAAAAATTTGGGACCAAAATCTGGAAAAATTTTTTTTTTTTTTTTTTTATGCGTTTCTGTCAATTTTAAGACAAAAAAAAAAAAAAATTTTCCCCTGAAAATTTGGGGTGGGTCTTCGAAAATTTTAGACCAAAATCCGGAAATTTTTTTTTTTTTTGTTTTTTATGCATTTCTGTCAATTTTAAGACAAAAAAATTTTTTTTTTTTTTTTACACTGAAAATTTGGGGTCCGGGTGGGACTTCGAAAATTTTGGACCAAAATCCGGAAATTAGTTTTATCGTTTTTTATGCGTTTTAAGAAGAAAAAAATTTAGGCTGAAAGTATTTTGTTTGGGAAAAAAATCTGTTTTTTATGCGTTTATCTCAATTTTGGGACGTAAAAGTGCACAAACTGAAAATAGATGGAAAATCCTGTGTATTGTGTGGGCACAATCGCTTCATCAAGTTGGTATATGCTTGTCTTGGGAGGGGGCGTATGCAGCTTATTCAAGTCAAGTCCCTGGTTTGATATTTAGACTACCATGTCAGGTGAGCGCCCTCAGGCCCCCTGGGGCATCTTGTTTATAATCTT
Source organism: Pictodentalium vernedei (assembly GCA_031216915.1). Lineage (NCBI taxonomy): Eukaryota > Metazoa > Mollusca > Scaphopoda > Dentaliida > Dentaliidae > Pictodentalium > Pictodentalium vernedei. The sequence goes on along the minus strand of CM062292.1, from coordinate 44,057,689 downwards.
TATTGGAGTATGAACGTGTGGGAATGGGTACAAATTGTATGAATCCCTTTGGGATTCATACATAATTTGTACCCATTCCCACAAGTTCATACTCCAATAAAGATTATAAAAATTGCATTCAATTCTTATAATTATATTCCGTAACTGTTTAAACTACTTTTTACCAAACAACAAAGCAGAAAGACGAAATAAAACATGTACGAACGAACGAGGCGAAAAACCACCCTCACACAAAAGACAAAGCACACAACTCTGATTTTTAATTCTCACAACTTTAGAAATGGAATCGAGTATTTTAGTAACAGGCTTTATGCCACAGTTGGGAAATGTCGCCAAAGAAACAGCAGCGGAGTTGATCACTGCGAGAGGCGCTAAAAGTTAAAAATCCACCCAAACACCACCCGAATTACATTCTGTCAGCTGTGCTCTACCATAAATGCGGGTCAAAGTTCGACCAAATGTATTCATTGGAAAATAAATTACATTTGGTCATGACGTTTTCATCCAGCTGACCAATGGGAATTGAGTATTTGGACCCAAAATGTATAACTACATTAACAATGTAATTATATTCACATACACACCAAAAGTTGTACAGGAACAGAGCAAATCTCTTGTTCCTTCGCAATCATTTAATGGGTATTATTGCAATAGCACTTCAGCAGTGAAAATAATGATTAATAAATTACCCTAATAGTCTCTTTCTCATTAAAAGTTTTATAGGAATAGAGCAAATTTTCTTGTTCTCTCACAAGCACTGCGGGAATAGAGCAAGACTCTTTTTCCTGAAATTCAGTTTATTACCTCGATGGATTCACATATACACCAGAAAGTTGTACAGGAATAGAGCAATTCTCTTATTCCTGTGCAAATAATCTTCTTGCTAAGCGATACAATCTGAGTAGCCACAGTCTAGACAATTCAGGACTTGGGTGTACAATTCAGGACTTGGGTGTACCCCATCGCTGCGAAGATAATTCAAATTTATAGTGTATTTTGTTTTGTGCTTGTTTCTGCTCTTTGCTGATCGAAGCAAGTCCAGGTTTATCTTTGGTACAGTAGAACCTGTCTTGAGAGACCGCCCTTTGGGCCACACAAAAGTGGTCTCTCAAGACAGGTGGTCTCTCATCACAGGTTTCAGGTTTTCTCAAGTCAGTGAATAACCAATCGCAAAATTCAGAAATGGAGAAGAATAGATTTTTGTAATTACTTTGTAGTTGTTCTTTTTTATGAAATTTTTGTAACAAATTGAAATGGACTGTTATAAAAATTATAAAAATAAATTAGTGTTGAAAATCTTCATTGGGTTTCAATTGCTAACTGATTAAAGATTGAGATGTTTTTATAAGATCCCTGTGAAAAGATTAGGATTATTGCTGAATAAACAATTTCATACATACCTGAAATGTGACAGATAGGAATAAAATAAATTTGTGTTGAAAATCTTTTTGTAACAAATTGAAATGGACTGTTATAAAAATAAATTAGTGTTGAAAATCTTCATTGAAGATTTTTCGACACTAATTTATTTTTGTAACAGTCCATTTCAATTTGTTACAAAAACTTCATAAAAAAGGACAGCTACTAAGTAATTACAAAAATCCATTCTTCTCCATTTCTGAATTTTGTGGTTGGTTATTCACTGACTTGAGAAAACCTGAAACATGTTATGAGAGACCACCTGTCTTGAGAGACCACTTTTGTGTGGCCCAAAGGGCGCTGTCTCAAGACAGGTTCTACTGTATCTCTATATTTAATTTCGTCATCAGTATGTATATCGAAGATATCTATTTCTATATTCAACTTCGTCATCATTGTGCTTATCGGAGATAACACGAAAATAGGCAAGTCAGACTTTGATCGATCATATTTGTTTTTAAAGTCAGTAATTCGGAAAAATAAATTTCCCTACAATTCTGAAAGATACAATCTCACAATAAGAAGCACATTTCTTATTTCAAAAAGTTCAGATGGTTATATATTTTAACAGATTTTGATCATTATTTTCCACGAGATTCAAATTTGCATCCATCACTTCCGGAAGTCACGAATTGAATGATATCATTGACATCATTTTACATTAACAATTGGACAGTTGAAAAAGATAATAAAATGCTGTTTATGAATCATCACAAAATGGTTGGCAACAATCTGTTGATCCAATGTTCCAGGAGCCATTGTCATCCAATTGCCCACAATCGGCCAATTGAGGTGGCCGGTTCGGATCACCAGTTGAACACTATAACAAAACCATATCATGTCACCCATCATAGGAACAAGCTCGATGAGCTCGTTCCTATGAGGGTGACATGATATAGTGATATGGTTTTAAATTTGTTGAAATTGTTTTAAATATTTTTTCAACCGTTCCATTTGTAAATTAACAGTTAAACAGTTAAAAGGATTAATGTCCCTTATTATGGGATTGACCCATTCACCTTCCTTTGTGTCAACTTTGCATTCAAATTCTGCTGCAGGCTTAACCTCATGAAAATAAGCCCACCCATATACTTGTGCACCCTTCTTTAATATCTTTATCTTTGTGCTTTATTTCCGGTACAAGTAATACAATGTACATGTAGAGAAAATATTAATAACTATATTAATAACAACAATATTGCTTATACCGTGGGGAGATTGCATATCCTGAAAGGACGTCAATGGGCAGTCCCCATAACAAATATTGCACACATTCTACACTGTTTGATAGCAAAAAAGTATCAGCTGATCACAACCCTCGGCCCAGCAAATACAGTAAAGACAACAGGCCATATAAAACTTTACGTTAAAGAAAAGGAATTGTGGACAAGATGACAGCAAGATGAATGCTTACGTTGGTCGAGAGAGCCAGAACTTCCTCACGATCGAGGTGTGTATATTGTGCCTTTGCAGCCTAATTCCAATTTTTACCCTACTCCCTGTGCTTAGAACAAACGACACTCTCCGAGAAAATTTCATGCACCTGTGAGCTTATCCCAGGGTCAGTATAGTACTCTGTTTTGCAAATATCTAGGTTTTTATGAAGTTTAGAAAGCTTACTTTTGCTACCAATTGCTTATTGATTATTTCTGAAAACAGTTCTTTCCCTTGATGCCCATCTGTCTTTTCTTTCTCAACTTTTATATCTAGAGTTATCTCCCATGATATACGATTTCTCAACTGATCTTGTATTTTTCATTTCACATGTTCCTGGCATAGTAACTATTATGATGAACTTTTTCCTTTTTTTCCACATTTTTCTCATGGTCTTATTGTATATTGTGATCATGTTGCATTAGGATTTCAACCAATCAGGCTAGAAATATTAAAAGTTTTCATGTATCATATGTATTACCATGTTCATGATATCTGTGGCTATGAACTAATCATTATTGCTACAAAATAAACTGACTCCACATTAAGGATAAAGTAACTACATTCGGTCAGATTTCTAACCCTTCACCCACTGCACATATCAAATTTAGACCTACCATATTTACTGTATGTATTGGGACAGCTAAAAATAAATATTTTCACAGATGTCCCACATCTTAGAAAATGGGGAAAAAACACAACCTGGTCTTGTTTTGATGCTGAATCAAGTTGTGTGTGATTCGTTTTCCATCACTATATATGAAAATCGTGCTCCAATTTTTTTTTAGATTTTCATTTTTTGCTTCCAAAACATAGCTTATGCCCCCCATTGGAACAAGCGCATTGCGCTCGTTCTAATGAGAGGTCATAAGTTATGTTTTGGAAGCAAAAAATGAAAATTTTTAGTTACACAAGAATTCTATTTATGAGTGTCATCTGCCACTAGCATTCGGTAAAGGGTTGAAAACTGTCACAATGTAATATTAAATAGTCTTCCTCATGTTAGTCCGGACTGTAAATATTAAAACTTAGGAACAGATTTAAATAAAAACAACACAAATCAGTATGTATTATCAATTTTTTATTGTTTGAAAAGGAAAATTAAACACAAACTTAGCTTTAATATTGAGCATTTTGTACCATTTTCAGGTGACTGGGCCAACTGGAAACAAGTCTCCTGAGTGTCCCAAACATTGGAGCATAAAAAAAAAAAAATTTCGGGAAAAAATGTGTGTCCCAAATTATAGAGTGTCCCAATATATAGAGTAAATACGGTATAAAAAAAAGTCTTGTTTCTCAGGCAATTTTTCCTCAATTTTATGATGATGGAGGGAGGCTTTTTTTGTGTTTGTTTTTTCACAAACAGTTCTGAAAATGATTGAAATCAAAAATTTAACTATCTACACTATTATGTGGCAAATCAACATAGTTTTATACTGGAACCAATGGCCCAGACTTAGCTGATGCAAAGACATTAATATCCGGGGCCAAACACAAATTTTGAGCCCACCAAACCCCAAAATTAGCATTCAAATACGAAAATTCAAAGTCCTATCTGATCCTCCATACTTTTGTACTCCACATGCACAGTAACCAGGAAGACACCGAAATTGGCGCAAAGCATCATTCTTTTGTTTGAGCCTAGTCAGTAAACATCTCAACTGACATCTGTGCTTTAATTCATAATTCTGAAGATGCCAAACACAAATCAATGATGGTTTTCATGGAATCAATAGTCTAGCGGGATGTTGGAAGTGAACAACGGTGGTTTTGGATGTTCAGGGCTGTAACTTTATAAATTTTTATACTGTACCAATGACCCAGACATAGCTGGTGCTAACTCTTAAAAATCTAGGGCCAAACAGAAATTTTGCCCCCCAATCCCCAAAATTTGCATCTAAAACCAAAAGAAATCATGTCCTGAAGGACCTCCATACTTTGCCCCTACTGCGCATGCGCAGTGTCAAGGACGTTCCGAAATTGGCGCCAATTACCATTCTCTGTTTGGCCCTTCATCAGTCAACATCTCACTGATCTTTGTGCTTGTAAATCTCAGTTTAAAGGATGCCAGACACGTAATTATTGGAGAAATGGTGATTCTAAGGAGGATATAGAAGGAGGAGAGGAAAAAGGAGTGACAGAAAATAATCAGGGCTGTAACTTAAAATTTTTTAATGAAATTATGTTAAGTTGCCTATTTTCGAGGCATGGGCCTGTTGTTGTCATTCTTGCTGTAAAGTTGCACTGCTTATTCAGTGTTTCCTCTCCCCTGGTCTTCTAAGTCCCCCCTTGCTATTCTCCCATGCTTTTGGCATTTTTTTTGAGAAAGATCATTTCTAAATTCTCTTGGGAGAATTAGCTTGGTTACAGAATGAATTCTGTTATTTTCCCCATGTTTACGTTTTCACCCATGGGTGTATAAACGTTGTGTTCTGCATCTACCATCTGATGTTCTGCAGATTCTCCCCTGGGAGTCTCTGTTTTGCATCAGATAGTATGTAATTTTGATGACTGATTTCGGGCCAGTATTGTCAGTGCCTGGAGTCATGTTTTCTGGTGTTTTTCCACTGTTTGTTTACATTGGCAACAGTCTTTTTTGTTTATCTCACTATAAGATACATTATTATTATCCATAAGTGTTGTATTAATTATTTAATATAATTTTAAAATTTTTGACCACACTTAGCCTTGGGATCCATTGGGGCTCAACATTACTTTTCAGAAACTTGGGCTTCGCTGAAAAAATATTTTTCAAAAATTATTTTGATTTTCAATTGTTTTTTCAATATTAATGGATCATGTTATTATGTATCTTTGTGTTTAGGGGTTTGTGCGAGTACTAGGACTTGTTGTTGACTTTTCACAATGAAAGGATATTGTTCAAATTGTAATAGGAAGAAATCTTCCTCTGACTTTCATGATCATTGTATTAATTGTAGTCAGTGCACTCGCACCAACTCCTGTTCAATATGTCAATATTGGGATGAGAAACATTGGAAACGTGTGTCACGGTATGTTGTTAGTGGAGAAAGGGCTATGCCGGCTCTTTCTCCGCAGGGTCACTCTACTCTATCAGTTTCTATTTCAGAGGAACAAGAACAGGGTGATGTTTCCATGTTATCTTCCGCAAGTGCGCTTCCGTCGTCACAAATGAATGCAGAGCTAGCGGCAAAAGTGCTCATGGAGATACGACAGTTGTCGTCCGCTAGCTCGCCTGGTGTAGCGTCCATTCACCGAATGGTTCGGCACCCGGGTTCATCCGATGCGGTCCAGGAGGAAATGTTGGGTGATGCGAGCACTATAAACATTCAAGGTGCACACCCAGTGGCGGCGGATAGTAGGAGAGATCGGAGGAAGCCTTCGAGTCCGGTTCCTAGCTCGTCCAGGTCCAGCCGGGCCGCGAGCGAGAGAGGCCCCTCTCTCGTACAACAACATCTGGGACCAGATGTTGTGGTACAAAATGTGTCGCAAGCGGAGCACACGTCCGTCGCTCGGGACGCTCCGTTGTATAAGCAGTCCGCTGAGACTGCTCAGGCTTCTTCCTCTCACCAGCGCACACGACCGCACCTTGGCTACGTGACCGCCGATATTCTACCAGCTTCACCGATCAGGGATTCTTCGGCGACCAGGTCACGCCATCCGGTAGCCAGGGACACAAGGCCGTTTGACTCCGGACGTTTGCATAGGAAGAGTATGCGGGAGTCACTAGATGCGGAGCTGCCCTCGGCGAAGCAGCGAAAGACTGCACCTCCGCAGGCCTCGATGTCGGACATGCTTGCTCAAATAGTACAACTTATCGCAGCATCCCAGCAACCGACAGAAACGGTGTCGGATCGGGAATTATCCGACGGCGCTGGGTCGGTACGCTCCGCCGAAGCATCGGGTGTGGATGACCGGGAGCATCGTGAGGTCCGACCAGATGGTGAAAGGGATACGGATGACTTGGAGCTATCCCTTTCGGAACAACATAAAGCTGCCGTGGACTTCATCCGGCACTTTCTTCCTCAGGTTGTTCCGTCAGGCCAGACTGCTGCGGTACCGGACAAGAGAATTATAGCGTCATTGGACACTGATTTCTTCGAGCGGTTCAGGGACATCGCTCCTGAGTTTCTTATCAACCTACTCACAATTGTTTACTACAGGCTTGCACTACAGTGGAAGTCCCTAACTCGGATAAAATACTCTCTATTTTTGTCTTTCCCAAGCAAGTTGGGAAAGAAAAGTGGTGCAAAAGCACCAATAAAAATAAGCCAAAACTGGGTCGAGTGCAACCGGCGCAGACCCAGTACGGGACGCTCTCTCCCAAGTACAACTCCACGACTTCCGTTGCCAGTGCGCATACCCTCTCTAAAGACTCATTCTTTTTAAAATCCGCTTCGTGTCGAGATGTTTTTGCATGCTTATCAGTGTTCCACCAACTCGATGTTTGGATGATTCCTGATTCATTATACCACAGTGTATCCTTTGTATTCTCAGGAACAGTGTTTTATATTCTCTTTTTTCTATTATATGTCCATCGTGTATATTTATTTGCTCTCTCTCGAGTCGCGCGCGAATTTCGCGGGCCACGCGGTTCGGACTTAAATTATTTCACAATTATTGTTAATGCTTTTTTTGCAAAATTTTTTAATTGTGTTAGAGTTAGGTGTCAGCGGGGTACCACTCCTACAGTGTTTCTTCTTTCTGTTGAGAGTAGTCTTCCTGTTGGGTGGTTCCCGGTCGGCCATCTGGGGTCTTTGTTTCTGTCACCTTTCTCTCTTTGGGGGTGTTCTGTTTTCTGATCTCACCTTCTCTGCTCCTCTCACCTCTTTCATGCCTAGGACAATTCCTTGTGGGCAGTGTCTGCTGCCTAAGCATGTGGACGATGTACATTCGTCGTGTTCCTCCTGTAATGGGTGTTCGGCCGAGCGGCCGTGTGGTGTCTGTGGAACATGGTCTTCCACCTTTTGGGCGTCTGTAAATCGTGTCGTTCGTTCTCATGGCCGTGCCTCCCGCTCCCGCGGGAAAGGAGAACGTGGTCGTTCGGGGCCTCCCGAGCCGACTTTGTCTGGTGAGAGTTATTCCTCCTCCGTGGGGGATGTGCAGTCTTTTCCTGTGGTGGATACTGCGGGAGCCGTTGAGTGTTCTGGTGTAGAGATGCCTGGTTCCGGGACTACGGTCCCCATCCAGTCGACATCTGAGGCTGTTACTAGGGTTGTGACTCCTCCTTCGGAGCCGAGCCGGTGTGCTCTCTCCATTATTTCACCAGCCTCAACGACTCTCGACGTATCTACTACTGCTGCTGGTCCGTCTGCTTCGTTGTCTGTTTCAGCCGGCCTCGGCTTTTCGCTGCAGGGGACTGCAGAACTGTCCGATACTGTAGACGTGGGATATCGGCCCCAGCCTTCCCTGACTTCAACTCGGCGAAGTCGGAAGGGGCTGCCGGCCGAGCCCATCGCTGTGGTCTCGTCGCCGTCGAGTACCACAGTTGTGTCTTTGGATTCGGATGTTCATAGTGGAAACACTATGAACTCCGTGGCGTTTCCGTCCGCTCACTCTGGTCACACGACCAGTTTTGGGGGACCAACGCCTTTTGTGCAGCCTGGACCTTCTGCCCTGCAGAGGTCCGCGGTGACTCTCATGAGTTCTCGCAATATTGATCCTCGGGGTGCATCGTACCCCTATACACGTCTGCCTTCAGATGTTTCGGCTGCCGCCCGTCGTCCCGCGTCGGGTGTTTTGGAGGATCGTGACCCTTCGCTGGTTAAGAGGGTCAGAGGTGAAGCCACTTTGCCGGTTCGCTCCCCTGTCGACCCGGTCGGTACAGGCAGTGAGCTTAGGGAGGCCCTCTCCTTACTCACTCAGGTTCTCTCAAAGAGCCTTCCTGTTGCTTCCAGCGAGGCTATGGGTGGTTTCCAGGCGCCTCCTATGGCGCCGCCTCCCGGGATTGGAAACAGGCCGGTTTCCGATTCCTCTGGTGTCCTGACACCATGGGAGGCGTCGGCTGGTTTGCCCACGATGGGCTATGTGTCTTCCGACTCTGGGGAGGAGTCCGACATGCTTGAGGTCGAGGGCCAGCAGTCTTCGGACTTGGGGGCGGCTCTTGACTTTGTGTTTGGGTTTCTGCCTGAGCTCAAACCTGCTAACCAGCCGACAGTGTCAGCCTGGCCGCGATCTTCGGTCGCGCGCCAACAGCCTATGGAGCAACCTGCTTCTGGGCGCCTTCGACCGTGCCAGTCGGTACAGGTGGTTGAAGCTTTTTCAGCATTGGATGCCAAGCTGAATTCCAAGGCTTTGAAGACTTCGTTCTTCACCAGGGTTGACACCTTTTTGCCTCCTGTGCGTTATCGTTCCTACGATTCCGCCAATCCATCAGTCTGCCAGACTTTGACGGTTCTGGATCAGGACTCCACTTCCCTCGGGCTTTCCAAGCCCAAGTCTGCCGTCATTCCGATGACGACTCTGGAGTCCACGTTGGGCTTATCTAGAGAGATGCTTGGCATGCTTTCTCTCTCAGATCACGTCGTCTCAGCTTTGGCTGCTTATCTGCCTCCAGATAAGTTTGACGGGGTACAGGCTCCTTTGCGTGTGCTGTCCAAGGCGCTTATGCACCTTACTCACACGCATGCCTGTAACACGGCCAATTTGGAATTAGTTCGAAGGGACGCTGTGCTGGACACAGGACGATCCCTTCCCGAGGAGCAGCGTGCTACTCTTCGATCTGCTTCTTTGGCAGGTCCGCAACTTTTCCATGGTTCCGTGTCGACGGTCCGGGATGACGTCCTACGTCATTCCAAAGATCAGCTGCTGTTTCGTCAGCTTGATCAGCCTTCTCGGGGAGGCAAGGGCCGTTCCAAGCCTAACAAGTACCCTTCTGCTTCCTCTGTGAAGCAAAAGACTGGTCCTTCTGCCGCCGCCTCTGCTTCTTACTCACGGGGTAAAGGTAGGGGTCGGCAGAATCGAGGGAAGTCTCAGGATTCTTCATTTAGCAGAGGAGGTGGTTTCTCCTCTCGCGGGCCTCGTCGGGGCTCGAAATGAAGGTCCTCACCTCGACTCGTCCCAGGTTGGAGGAAGGATAGCAGAGTTTGCAGACCATTGGACCACCATCACATCCGATCCATGGGTGTTAGATGTTGTTCGGTCCGGGCTGCACATATCCTTCCGACGGCACCCCACTCTGTCAAGGGTGCCTCTTCCAACCACAGTTCCTTCAGACGTTTTACGTCGGGAACTTTTGTCCACGGAGATTGCCAATCTCCTGGCAAAGGGGGCGATCGAGGTCGTCAAGAACGTTCAGTCAGTGGGTTTCTATTCCCGCCTGTTCTTGGTGCCGAAGAAGGACGGCCGACTCCGACCGGTTATCGATCTGAGCATCCTGAACCAGTCTATCATTGCTCCCAAGTTCAGCATGGAGACTTTCAGGTTGGTCCGCCATTCAATTCACCAGGGAGATTTCGCAGCCAGCATCGACCTGCGAGACGCTTACTTCCACGTTCCGATGCATCGGGCGTCACGGAAGTATCTCAGGTTCGCTTTTCTGGGGCGAGTTTACCAGTTCAAGGCCATGCCTTTCGGCCTCAACCTGGCTCCTTGGGCGTTCACCAGACTGATGTCGCATGTGATAGCGTTCCATCGCACACAGTCCAGGGTGACTACTTCGGCATATCTGGACGATATCCTCCAGAGGCATTCCAATGCTGCCTTACTGGAATCGGATGTCGCCACTCTGTTGAGCTTGCTCACGTCGCTAGGATTCCGAGTCAACGAGGAGAAGTCGGACCTGGTCCCTTCTCAGTCGTTTTGTCATCTGGGGATGTCTTTCCAAACCAAATTCAATTTGGTGGCTGTTCCCCAGGCCAAGGCTGTGATTCTCTCAGCTTTTGCTCTGACTCTGTCCCAGTCCAGGTCCGCGACCGCTCGGAGTTTTCTCCGGCTAATCGGTCTCTGCGGTTCGGTGACGGATCTCATTCCTCAAGGTCGGCTGCGTGTCAGACCTCTCCAACACTTTCTGCTCAGTCGTTGGAGACCGAATGTAGATTCTCTGGATCAGGTGCTTCCGTTTCCGGACTCTCTGTATCCTCACCTTCTTCCCTGGACAGATGTTCAGTGGATTACGCAGGGTGTTCCGCTGGACTTACCCACGTCCGATCGCGTCCTGACAGCAGATGCCAGCGATCTCGGATGGGGTGCGACGTTGGATCGTCTCGGTCTTTCCCTACACGGGATGTGGGACCAGGATCAAGCAGCTCTACACATCAACCAGAAGGAGCTTCTTGCTCTTCTTCTGAGTTTCAGGCAGTGGATCCCTCACTTGTCGAATCGCCAGGTCCTTCTACTATCCGACAATTCGACAGTGGTTGCTTACATTCGGAACCAGGGCGGCACGCACTCGCTTCCGATGTACGAGTTAGCTCGGGATCTTTTACTGCTCGCTCAGGAGGTTCACGCCGGGGTGGTTGTTCGTCACATTCCCGGTCGTCTGAACGTCCTAGCCGACTCCCTGTCCCAACAGGGCAGGGTTATTTCCACCGAGTGGATGCTTCACAGGGCAGTGTTCCAGTCGCTTTGCGATCTCTGGGGACGTCCCCACATCGATCTCTTTGCGACTCGTTGGAACCATCAGGTGGACACTTTCGTGTCCCCGTGTCCAGATCCTCTGGCTTTTGCCGTGGACGCTCTGTCACTCGATTGGAACGGTCTAGTCGGCTACACCTTCCCGCCGGTTCCGATTCTTCCTCAGGTTCTCGCCAAAATTCGAACCTGCAGTTGTTGAATCATTCTGATCGCTCCCCTGGCGCCTCAGCGGGTGTGGATCAATCAGCTCCGCTCGCTGATGGCGGCGGTTCCGGCACGTCTCCCGCTACGTCGCGACCTTCTTTGTCAAGGTTGCCCGAGGAGGTTTCACGTCGACCCGACTTCATTGTGCCTTCACGCATATCTTTTGTCAGGTCCTGTCTCCTCCGTAGAGGTTTTTCGAGACGAGCAGTGGAGTGCATTTCTTCTTCAAGGAGGCACTCCACTGGTTTAGCTTATGCAGCTAAATGGAAGGTCTTCTGTCGATGGTGTGCTGATCACTCTGTTGATTATGCCAATCCTTCGATTTCACAGATTGCGGAGTTTCTGGTATATCTGTTTGATTCTCGGGGTCTCCAGCCTGTTACCATCAAGGGTTACAGGTCTATGCTTTCAGAGACTTTTTCTTATGTGGGGAAGCGTCGTATCGGCACTAATCCTTACCTCTCCAAGCTTGTTCGGCACTTTTCTTTGAAAAGGCCTCGGACTTTGCAGCTTACTCCACGATGGAATCTTTCGTGGGTGCTGCTTTGCTTGGGGGGGGGGGGGGCGCCATTCGAACCTTTATCCCAGGTGGATATGCAATTTCTCACATACAAGACGGCTTTTCTGATGGCATTTGCTTCGGCCAGACGGGTTAGTGAGCTTCACGCCCTCTCGGTTGACCCGGCCTTTTTTAGGAGTTCTCCCAACAGTGTTACTTTTACCACTGATTGCTCCTTTTTGGCTAAGAATCAGTTACCAGATACTACTCCTCCTCCTATCTGTATCAGGGCTCTTCCCTCTGTTGAGGGTACTCGCCCTTTGCTCTGTCCGGTCCGTGCTATTCGCATTTATCTTGATCGGACACGCTTCATACGGAAGGGCAGAAAACTTTTTTTTTCTGTCTCTCATTCCGGGTCGACAGAAGATCTCTCCTCAATCCATTTCTCGATGGATTTGTCTTGCTATTCGTACGGCTTATAGTCGTTTAGCAGCTGGCAATTGTATTACCAATCGTATTTCTGCCCACGAGGTGCGGGCACTGTCTACCTCTTGGGCTTATTCTAACTCCGTCAAGTTGTCGGATGTTATGCAGGCAGCCTACTGGAGAAATGCTTCTACTTTCTCCACCTTTTATTTACGCCAGTTGCAGGAGCAGTCGGAGGACCTTTTTGCCTTGGGTCCTCTTTCTTCTGCTCAGGCTGTTGTCTGCCATAGCCATTAGGCTTCTTGAAGGTCAGTTTCAGCCTTGTGCTGTTACTGCCCTTTTTTCTGTCTGTGTGTCACACAGGCTCATATGTCTCTTTTCATTGTCCTTTACCAATGATTGCGACATTATGGTTGATAAGCCTCGGGACCTCTTCCTTCTGCTTCACGGTTCCAGTGCACTAGGGTTATGTGGGGGTTGGTTATGCGATTCCCTCCAGCCTTTTGTCTATTCAGCCTGTAGTAAACAATTGTGAGTAGGTTGATAAGAAATCTAAATTTTATAGTAAATTTCCTTTCTTATTATACCTACCACAATTGTTTACAAGGAGGCCCTCCCGTCTTCTTTACGGGTAAAGAATCTTTCCTCCCCGCTGATCACATAACTCTAACGTTTACGGATTCAAAAAGAATGAGTCTTTAGAGACGGTATGCGCACTGGCAACGGAAGTCGTGGAGTTGTACTTGGGAGAGAGCGTCCCGTACTGGGTCTGCGCCGGTTGCACTCGACCCAGTTTTGGCTTATTTTTATTGGTGCTTTTGCACCACTTTTCTTTCCCAACTTGCTTGGGAAAGACAAAAATAGAGAGTATTTTATCCGAGTTAGGGACTTCCACTGTAGTGCAAGCCTGTAGTAAACAATTGTGGTAGGTATAATAAGAAAGGAAATTTACTATAAAATTTAGATTTCCGTGTCAGTCCAATAATGTCACAAGAACATTTGAATTATTGAACGACGCTATATTCAAGCTTGCTTCCAAAACAGGAAAAGCGGGTTTCTTGTCCGCCAATGCTCTTAACCTGCCTTTCATTAATGCAAGGAATAAATTCGATATGGCAGGACAAGGTATCCCGAGAGTTCCTCTGCGTATGGACGACGAAGCGGAAGACTTAGAATTATCATTACCGTCGTCTACGTCTATTCCAACCGCGGTGTTGGAGACGACTATTTCGTCTAACAGAGCCAGTTTAGACGCTTTATCTTACGCAGACCACCTTACAAAGGCGTTATCACTGCGTCTTCAAGGGAAAGAATTCCAGGATATACAATCTTCTTTAAGACTTCTTTCAAGGGCAGTAGCTTATTCCACGTGTAACTCCGCCCTTTCAGTGGCAAACCTGGAGTTGGTTAGACGTGACGCAGCCCTAGCTACATCCACACTCGTGGATAGTAAGGTGAAGAACTCTCTCAGAGTTGCTTCGGTCTCCGGAGAACTTCTCTTCGACGGCAAGCTTTCTGCAATTTACGATAAAATTACTAAGAAAGCTTCGGATTCTCTGCTGTTTAAATCCGCTTCTAAGAAGTCGGACACGGCAGATAAGAGTAAGACAGGCACTTCTGGGTCTAATGCGCCCAAGAGAGGTTCCTATAGAGGTTCCGGTGCGTCCTCTTGGTCTTATTCAAGAGACCGTCAAGGCAGCGACTCACGTGCGGGACATCCTTCAGGCCGGGACAACCGGTCGGATGCCCCGAGGTCGACAGGACGAGGTGCGGGTCGTGGAGGACGTGGTTTCTCCTCCCGCAGGCCTCGCAGGTCCAGGAGGTGATGGCTTCAACCTCTATTGCGTGCCGGTTGGCGGAAGGTTGTCGAGTTTTTCACAAGAGTGGGCGTCGATTACGGACGACCCTTGGGTGAGAGGGGTGATTTCGGAAGGTCTAAAAATATCCTTAAAACGAAAGCCTCCATTAACTCGAAGTCCAAAATGGACTCAACTTCCATCAAGTCCGCAGAAAAGAGACGCTCTGTTATCAGAGGTGCAGTCTCTTTTAATGAAGAACGCGGTAGAGGTCGTAGAAAACCAGGAAACACCGGGATTCTACAGCCATCTGTTTCTGGTTCCGAAACCAGATGGCTCGTTCCGTCCAGTCATAGTTTTGAGCTGGATAAACAAGCTGATCGTCGCTTCGAAGTTTTATATGGAGACGATTCGATCGGTTAGAGCGAGTATTCGGGTGAACGATTATGCAACAAGCATAGATCTCAAAGATGCGTACTTTCACGTCATGGTACATCCGACATTCAGAAAGTATCTACGCTTCGCAGTCCTAGGAGTGGTGTATCAATTCCGGGCGATGTGCTTCGGCTTGAACCTAGCACCCTGGGCTTTCACTCGGGTAATGAACTCGGTAATGATGTATTTCCGAGCTCATTCGTCTGCGGTAATGTCGGCCTACCTGGACGGCATTCTTCAGAGGTACGGCAACGAGTTAACGCTTCAGAACGATGTGCAGAATCTGCTTCTATTGCTCTGACGTCTCGGTTTTATAATAAACGAGGAGAAGTCGGATCTGGTGCCGTCCAAGTCATTCACACATCTGGGAATGAGCTTCGAGACGCACAACAATCTCGTTCGTCTGCCGTTAACCAGAGCGAAATTAGTCAGTTGTTACGTTCGCTATTGTCTTCACGCAGACAAAGTCACAGCGAGGGAGTTCATGAGACTGATAGGTCTGTGCGGAGCCGCTGCGGATCTCATTCCGATGGGGCGGTTACGCACTCGTCCTCTCCAAATTTTCTTGACTCAGAATTGGAGTGTGAAAATTCATTCGCTCGACATAGACATTCTCTTGTCAGATCAAGTGAAACGAGAGACTCAGACTTGGGCAAACATTCAGTGGTTAACTCAGGGAGTTCCGCTGCAGTTGCCGGATCCGAGTTTTACGATTATGACGGATGCCAGTCAAACAGGTTGGGGTACATCATTGATCCCAACGGATTCGAGATGCCAGGGTCTTTGGGATCCGCAATTCCTGGGCAAGCACATAAACATCAAGGAAATGATGTCAATTTGGCTTGCGTTATGTCATTGGATGGACATTATTCACAATGCTCATGTCCAAATCCTGTCCGACAATACGACAGTAGTGGCGTATATACGGAACCAGGGAGGCACTCATTCAGTTCCGTTGTTCAATCTAACGGAAAGAATCCTTCTGTTTGCTCTAGAACATCAAGTTCTACTTTCGGTCCGTCATATACTGGGTCGTCTGAATGTACTAGCAGACTCCCTTTCACGAAAGGGTCGCTTGTTGCCGTCGGAGTGGACTCTCAACAAACAAGTATTCAATCAGATTTGCTACCAATGGGAACGGCCAATGATAGACTTATTTGCGACACATCTCAACAATCAGTTGCAGACGTATGTGTCTCCGTGTCCGGATCCAAGAGCATTTGCAGTAGACGCTCTGTCGGTCCCTTGGGACGGAATGACAGGATATGCGTATCCTCCAACGCCGTTGATTCAACAGGTATTGCTAAAAATAAAACAATCTCAATGCAAGATTCTGTTGGTAGCATCTCTGTCTCCACAGAGACCGTGGATAAATCTACTCAGGTGTCTGTTGTGGGACCTACCGCGAAAGCTTCCTCCACAGGAGGATCTTCTTTTGCAGGGGAAACCGCGTCAACTTCATCACAACCCGCAAGGTCTCAACCTTCATGTTTTTCCGTTGTGCGGTCCTTCTTGCATGGCAAGCACTTTACAGGACGAGCAGTGGACGCGATTTCTAACTGTAGGAGGACCTCCTCTTCGCTAAACTATGCGGCTAAGTGGAAGGTTTTTCGTCGTTGGTGTAGGGATCATTCTGTTGATATTTTCGATCCCTCCATACCAGACATTGCAAACTTTCTAGTATACTTGTTTGACGAAATCAAACTGCAGCCTGTTACTATTAAGGGTTATAGGTCTATGTTATCTGATACCTATGCACATCATGATAGTTTACAAATTGGATCTAATGTCTCTTTATCTAAGTTAGTTAGAAACTTCTCGATAAATAGACCCAGAACTCTTAGGTTAATTCCTAAGTGGAATTTAGCTTGGGTTCTTCTTAAACTGAAGGAAAAGCCATTTGAACCTCTTGGGACAGTAGATATCAAATTCTTGTCTTATAAGACAGCTTTTCTCTTAGCTTTCTCTTCTGCTAGAAGAGTCAATGAGCTTCATGCACTGTCGGTGGATGATTCTCACTATCGTAGTGTCGGGAACACTATGACTTCACTACTAATGTGGGATTTTTAGCTAAGAATCAGGCTCCTAATAAATATCCGGAACCTATTGTTATTAAGGCCCTTCCGTCTTCAGACGGGCGTAGGCCTTTACTCTGTCCTGTTAGAGCGTTACGTATTTATAAACAGAGATCTCAGTTTATCAGAAAGGGACGAAAACGTTTCTTTCTGTCTCTGATGCCTAATAGAAAGGACATTTCAGTCCATTCTATTGCTAGATGGATTCAATTAACTATCCGTACTGCTTATGAAAATTTATCTTCTCAGCAGTCTGTGCTTAAGAATTCGGCTCATGAAGTAAGAGCTCTTTCTACATCTTGGGCTTACGCAAATAGTATTGCTATTACAGATTTAATGAAGGCTGCTTATTGGTCTCAGCCATCCACATTCACGAATTTTTATCTCAGAAATATTGAGTCCATTTAGAAATATTGAGTCCATTTCTGGAGACCTGCATTGTTTAGGTCCGTTATCTGTTGCTCAGAATGTCGTCCACTAAACAGTTGCAACTATAGTTATGCAGGCTTTCTGTTCCGGCAGTGACTCCGTCCAGCTGCCCTCTTCGCTCTGGGCTATTTCCTTAGGTCACCTGCTTTATAGTGAAAAGCAAGGGAATGCCTCCTCCGTAGTCAGTATTTCTGAGTCGTTTCCGGGATGGTTTTAAAGTGTAATATTAATGTTAAAAATTCATTCATGTCATATTTTTAAAGTGTAGCTCGGTGTGAAGCATTTGTATATGTCAAGTGTCAAACGGGCGTTAATATACAATCCTTGGACACTTTTAAAGAATATAAAGAGTCTCAATTCTCTGGACTAACTTTATTTATTGGCTTACTTTAAAAATAATTAGTATAAAGGGTTATACTGGATGTTAATAGAGAACATGAATGTTATTGTGCTCAATTATGAAGGGTATTGTATCTTTCTAATTTAACATAAAATGAGAAAGATACATGTAAAACCTAATACCCCTTTTCTCCTTGAGGGGTTGACTCTATATTATCTAGTTGAGCTTATTGGATTTTCCTCTATGTCCTAGGCCCTCCAGCCTTTTTACTATTCAGCTATGTCTGGGTCATTGGTACAGTATAAAAATGTTAAAAAATTTATAGTAATTTATATATTTTTTATACTTACCAATGACCCAGACGGGGATGGCCTTCCCTGGAGTTGGGAACTCATACCTCCCCGCTGAGTACATAGCGCTGACCAGGCACTGCTTGCAAGAATGGTAATTGGCACCAATTTCGGAACGTCCTTGACACTGTGCATGCGCAGTAGGGGCAAAGTATGGAGGTCCTTCAGGACATGATTTCTTTTGGTTTCAGATGCAAATTTTGGGGATTGGGGGGCAAAATTTGTGTTTGGCCCTAGATTTTTAAGAGTTAGCACCAGCTATGTCTGGGTCATTGGTAAGTATGAAAAATATATAAATTACTATAAATTTTTTAACTTTTTAGCTTAACTTGACAAAGTCAAGATAAGCTATTGCCATCACGGGTGCGGAAGTCTGTTAGTCTGTGAGTCGGTTCACATTTTCCTTTAGCACAGGCTACACCCTGTAGTTCTTGTCCGATCGTCCCGAGATTTCAAATGCAGGTTTGGGATCATGTCTTGATGAGAACGTCCCCGTTTTGTCACAATCGGTCAACCATGATGGTTGCCCAAGCCCAAAACCCGAAAACCTTTAGCACAGTCTACAGGTCGTATTTATGAAGGGATTTCATTGTAACTTGGTAGGATACATCTGTATAATATCTAGATGAGAACATCCCCTTTTGGTCATGATTTGTCAACCATGATGGCTGCCCAAGCCCGAAACCCAAAAACATTTAGCACAGCATGCAGGTCATATTATTATGGAGGGATTTCATTGTAACTTGGTAGGATGACACCGTATGATGTCTAGATGAGAACTTCCCCATCTGTCAACCGTGATGACTGCCCAAGCCCAAAACCCCAAAACCTTTAGTACAGTCTGCAGATCGTATTTATGGAGGGATTTCATTGTAACTTGGAAGGTTGACTTCATATAATGTCTAGTTGAGAATGCCCCCTTTTGGTTGCGATTGGTCAACTGTGATGGCTACAGGAGCCCGAAGCCCAAAAACTTTTAGCACAGTCTACAGGTCATATTTATGAAGGGATTTCATTGTTACTTGGTAAGATGACTCCAAATAATGTCTTGATGATGAGAACATCCCCTTTTGGTCGTGATCATTCAGCCATGAAGGCTGAAGTGTCCAAAACCCGAAAACCTTTAGCCTAGCCTATAGGTCGTATTTATGGAAGGATTTCATTGTAACTTGGTAGGTTGACTCCATATAATCTCTAGATGATAGCATCCCCTTTTGGTCATGATTGATCTGCTGTGACGGCTACAGAGGCCTGAAGCCTGAAAACCTTTAGCACAGTCTACAGGTCATATTTATGAAGGGATTTCATTGTAACTTGGTAGGATCACTCCAGATAATGCCCAGATGAGAACGTCCCCTTTTGGTTGCGATCATTCAACCATGATGGCTGCCCGAGCCCAAAACCCGGAAAACTTTATCACAGGCTACAGGTCATATTTATGAAGGGATTTCATTGTAACTTGGAAGGATGGCTCAGTATAATGTCGAGATGAGGACGTGCCTTTTTGGTTGCAATCGGTCAACCATGATGGCTACACAGGCCCGAAGCCCAAAAACCTTTAGCACAGTCTACAGGCCGTATTTATGAAGGGATTTCATTGTGACTTGATAGGATGACTCGTTTTGGAATAATTTCACTGTAACTTGGTAACATTGGTTGACATACATTAACTGTGAGGACCACATACATTAACTGTGAGGGCCACATTAACCCACCCCTAAACACTTTCGTACAGTCTACAGCTCAAATTATTTTTATTGAAAACATAGCATACAGGGAACAGAAATTAACATATTCCCAATTAACTCAATTCTTGTCTTATTTCATAATCCTTTCATAAACATTGAACATTATATTTTTCGTCAAAACAACACACAGACAAGTTAAGCTACAGTGTCATTGACACTTCCATTATAAAAAATTATTCATGTTTCCCATTTTTGGGATGCGCGCCTGAATGTCGTCAATTTTATTATGACTCCACTGTTTGTTTGTTGGTGTAAATTCCCTTTCCTCTCCTGAACCCTCCTGTTAGATTCCTAAGCTCTTTTGGCCTTTTTATTGAGAATTTTTTATTAAAATTCTTGGAAGTTTAACGTGTTTTACAGAATGGGTATACTATTTTACCCCTGTGTTTACGTCCTGTTGGTTTTGTGTTCAGGACGTTTTGTAGGAACCCCAAGCGGGCCGTAGGCCCGCAAAGGGTTCCACATACCCAATCAGATAAATGTGTTCCAGAACAGAATTCTCTATAGCCGTTAATGTGATTTTTGAAGTGGACAGTAAATTTCAGTGAAAAAACTACGTAACTTCCGCTGTCGAATTGCCCATACAATTGCAATTGGCCTGCCCCCTCTAGGAATCAAATGTTCTCTGTTGCAACTTTATTCGCCTCAAAGCTTTGCGTGATACATTGGCCGACATATCTACACTTCAGGGGTTGCCAGGCCTTCTCACCCGAGAACCGCGACAAATCAGCGGCCGGCCAAAGTGTTATTATTATTACTCGAGTTCTGTCCTTCTGGAGGTTTGTCAATATGCTCAGCTGATGATCTCGTCATTTCAGTTTGAACTCTCAGTCCTGATTTCGTTGCAGCTTGTCTGCCAGTGCCAGTGACAACCTCAATCGAAAAAAACGTACATATAACCGATAATATAAGTTTATAACGGATAAATGTTGTTATATTGGTGCTATTGTATACAGACATGCATTGACATGTATCTCGTGAAATATCAAGATGAACAGAAACTCAGTTTTTGAATTATCCAAATGTGAAGGTGTTGTAAAGGAAAAGTTTGCTTGAAAAAAGGGTATACCGTATACGGACGTTTTGTCCCCAAGTCGAGTCGTCCGCTTGTCATAATGTCAAGGAAAATATTGTCTGTACATTTTTTACATTTCGAACAAGACACCCACCCCCTACTAACGTGTGACATTTCCCCAACATATAAAGCCTCCTGATGTTGTATTTATGTTAAGAGTGTGATGTACATCATCTTTAAGGTTTGAAACACAAATGATGTCATATATTGGCTGATATAATGGTATGTTTTTAAAAAATGGCAAAAATTGCACAAGTTGGAAATGCACATTTTTGGTGCACTCAAGAGACTCACCCACCCCCACATCACGTCTTGCAAATTTTTGGTGCCCCCAGGATCCCCCTCCCCCTGGAATAATTGCAAAATTATAAGATTATGTTACAGAACTTAATATAACAAGTTTTGATGCATTTCTTAATATAATTATAACACGCTTTGATGCGTTTCTTAATATTATTAATTCCTATAATACATTTGCTAATAATTTTGTGATTATTCATTGTAAAGTGCCGGTGCTCTTCCAAGAATAATTGCAAAATTATAAGATTATGTTGCAGAATTTAAAAAACCATAAATTTTGATGCGTTTCTTAATATAATTAATTCTTATAATACATTTGCTAATAATTTTGCTATTATTGTAAAGCGACGGTGCGCCTCGATGAATAATTGGAAAATTATAAGATTATGTTGCAGAACTTAATATAACAAATTTTGTTGCATTTCTTAATATAATTAATTCTTATAATACTTCTACTAATAATTTTGCAGTCATTCACTGTAAGGTGCCGGTGGAGCTCTTCAATGAAAAATTGCAAAATTATAAGATTATGTTGTGGAACTTAATATAACGTACATATACTTTAAGAACTTTTACTGTAATAATATAATTATTATAGGTAATCCATTGAATAAACAGTAATTAGAATTTATTTAATGGCTGGATAGTTTATTTTGTTCTGACATTTCTGTTTTCAGAATTTCACACGTATATGAAATTTAATGCAAGGAGGTACATTAAGATATATTACAATGGAGGTACATTAAGATATATTACAATAGGTAATATACAATAAAGTGTACAATAAAATTATTATATAAATAAATAAAAAATGATTCAAAATACAATACATGAATACTTTCCCCCAGCGAACGAGTTTCGGACGTGTTGGGTATAACTGTAGGTGACGACTTGGTTAAAATTGCAGCGGACGATTTGGTTATCAGACGAAATGGGTGTAATTCGAAAAAGTGATACTGACAGGTTGCTTTCAGTCCCGTTAGAAACCAAAACAAAGTAATAATGTGTTACTTTTTGGTGCATCTGTATTTCTGAACAGTGCTTCATAGTTTCAAACACTAAAAAATGGAAAATAATAACCCTTTTGGATATTTACCGCCATTGAAAATGGCATGTCATCTTTTTTCGGGAACTGGGGGAATCTTCGGCCTGGGGAGAACTAGGCCCAAGGAAGATTCGTCCAAAAGAAAAGCAGTACACATCTGTTAGGATATTTTAGATACGCTACGATATTCGTTTTAACTCCTGAAAATAATTCTTAAAAAAAATATTAATAGATTGTTCAATATTTATTGAAAAATATTAATACAATGTATATCGTCGAGCAATTATCTCTGCAGTAAATTCACATTCAATGTGTTCTGTAATAATTAAGCCTTTTATTAAGGTCTCTCATCTGTTAGAATGGTATCCAATCACTTCGGCTCCAAGTCATTTCATCCTCGGGTCAATTCGACCTCAAAGTCATCTCTGCCCTAGTCACTTCGGTCCCTTGGTCATTTCGGCACCATTTTAAGTGTAGAGATCTACATGCATAAAGATCAGTGCATAGTTCATGTTTAGAAATAATGGGTAATTACCTTTATTAAGTAATGTTCAGTTATTTGTATTTACACAGTGTACAGAAAAGTTATACACAACATTAAAAATTATCCATGTGTTCAATTTTACATACATTTAAGATGCTATCTGTATAAGTAAGAGAAATTATTTGACTTTGAAATTTTGCAAAGTATATGCAGTCATTCATTCATATTGTTATGCACAATTCCTAGTCACCTTCCAGTTTGAGGTTCACAGGGTTTCTTTTTCTTTTCTTTTTTCTGAAACAACCACCAAACTGCCATACTACCATAAATATGTCCACATTTTCTAAAAAACAGAGCAGAAACCTTGTAGTTATGCGCAATTCCTAGTCCCCTTCCAGTTTGCTGTCCACGGGGGTCTTACCCCAGTACCCCACTTCCAAGGCATACACTCAAACCAAATAACATTACTGACCCTCGCTTCCGGCTGTTGTAGATTCATAAGGAAATACAATTATTCAGGTCGCAAGGGATTTCAAATCCCACATAGTCCATGTGCACCTTCGACGTGCTGAAACTTTTCTTTTATTTATTCATCATGAAAGAAAATCTACTAGACATATATCATATGTATACCTGAATATCTAATTGAGAGATATAAATGTTGAAAAAAAATTAAATAGAAAAATGTTAAAATTCAAACAATATTTGAAAATATTTAAAGAGGCCGAAATGACCTGGTATATTGGGGGCTGAATTGACCTGCGGCCGTAATGACTGGGACAGAAATGACTTGGGGCCAAAGTGACTGGAATTCATGAGAATTGCATCCAAACTGTCCTCCAACAATTTGACCCAAACTGGATACTAATCTAACCCAAACCATCCTTTGGCAATTTGCCCCGAACTGTTCTCCAGAATAGGGACACATGATTCTTATTGATTTATTTATTGGGGTTTAATGACACTTCGATAGCCAGGGTCACTTCATGTCGGACAGTTTTACAGATGGGAAAAGCCAGAGAGAGCCATTGAGCAATTTCAAACATCTAACGTACAAACAGCACACAAGCTGGGTTAGCATTGGTTGAAGACAAGTGTACGATTGACATGCAGTATGCCTTGGTACGCAATGGCACTACATGGGCAATGGGAATGAAGTGTATTGCCCAAGGAAACAAAGTGGTTGCCGCAGGTGGGATTTGATAGAGGACCCTTTGGCTTGCAGCCTACACCTCTAACTACTGAGCCCTTTAACCTTCAAAACTGTATAGTACCAGCTAAAACATGTTGTAGAATGACCACATGAAAATTTCACAAGTACATAGTTTCATTATTAGTTTGTGATATTTGTTTTTGCTCAGTTTGCTGTACAGTGGAACCCTGTTAATTGAAGAGCCACTTTGCCAATAACATTATTCAATTAGCAGGAGTATTCAATTAACAGGGATTGTGTCACTTTCCTGTATTCCAGAGATAAACTTAGCATTTATTCTATTATATTTTGTTTGACAGAGCTCCATGAGCTCTGTCAAACAAGATATAATAGATTAAATGCCTGTATTGAATGTACTGGGGCCAAATTGGTCTATAACAAAGGAAAGCTGGGAAGAGTCAGGGCAATTTCTCAACATGTTACAAGATTTTTTATTCAATTAACAGGAGATTACTCTATAACCTATATTCAATTACCAGGTCAAATTTGTACTGGAGGCATGGTAAATGGTTTTGTGTTGGGAAATTACATTCTATTAACAGGGATATGCAATTAAGATATATCCAATTAAGTGGGCACCACTGTATAACCACCCCCTCCCCATGCCCCCCACACACACCCCAATCAAAACCATCATTCAAAGGTCTTGGATTCAGCAAATTTGATTTCTTTATTTATTGGGTTTAACAACAGTTTTTACAGCCAGGGCCACCCAACAGTTTTACTGGGGGAGGAACCCAGCCAGAGCACCCGGAGAGAACCACCGAGCAACAGTGACAAGCAACTGTCAGGCTTCTCAACATTGTTACTCCAAGCAAGCAGGGTTAGCATTGGTTGAAGACAAGTGCATCATCGATGTGCAGTACGCCTTATTTCAGTTGCCACAATTGGGATTCGAGCTGAGAACCTCTCAGCTTGTTTTGGGAAGGTTTTTTTTAGGGTCCTGCAAATATTCAAGATTCGATTCGATATCGATACCATACGCATGCTTCGAGATCGATCCCGAATCAGTCTCAGGATTCGATTTTTTCGAATCTCTCATACTAACTTTAATTTGTTACATTTCCAACAAAAATAGGATAAAACTGTCATTAGAAAATTCATTCATGTAGGCTCAATTCCTATTTATTTGAGTAATTGACAATGTTTAATTGTTAGATAAGGTGTGAATTTGGCCCAGAACATTATCCATAGTTTTGGTTTTTGAAGGCTTAACTTGTTACTATTCACGTTCTTAAGAACGTGAATAGTAACAAGTTAGGCCTTCAAAAACTAAAACTATGGACAATAGGCCTAGCTGTTTCAGCGACGGTGCTACAGAGAATATTTAGTTATTGGTGTTTAAGGTGTTCACTCCGTCGCATAAGGGTCATCACAGTGTTCCGTAACTTCCGTTTGATGCAATATGAAATAACTTGTCTTTTAAGATTCGATTCGGGATTCAATTCGATGTCGATATCAGAGACATGATTCGATTCAAGATTCAATTTGAAAAGAAATTTGTGATTCGCAGATCCCTATTTTTTTTTTAGTTCCAGCTTCATTAAGGTTTGTCTCATATCCCACTTGTAATTTTGTCATAATTAGTAATCATAAATCCTTAAAATAAAACAATAGAAAAAATGCATAGAATATTTAAAAAAAAAATTTCTGTGAGGATTTGACCGCAGAGGTGATGACATGCAACCACGACTGAGACCGAATATTCTCAGAAAAAGTATGAGGGCTGAATCTTTCTGTGACTGAATCTTCATGAACCCCTTTTTTCAAACTAAATTGCCCATTACTTATAGAGCACCAAAACTAAGGCAAAAACAATACTATGAAATTTACAAGTCTGAAATTCTATAAATTCCAAATAAATTTACACAAATTATATAGCAAAATAAAGGATGTGGTGTATAGAACCCCAAAAGTATGTGTGCACCTCACACACTGACACACAGTTGCTATCAGACATCAACGGTTCCTGAAAGTGTGCTATCGGTACCATATTTGTACCATAACTGATAATAATAAAATAATATTTCATAAGAACAACAAACACAGGAATTCAAAATGCAGCCTCAGGGCAGCATGGTGGTGAATGCCAATGCTGTCAGACTGTCCATGAAAGGGGGAGTCCTTTACAAATAGGTTTTTGTTTTGTGATACTCTGGATACTCCCCATTTTTAGCTCAGCTTTGACATAGTCATATTTAAGGTTATGTCATAGCCCATTGTCCGTCTGTTTGGGAACAACAATTCAATATGGCTCGGGCTAGAGGCTTTATTTATGAACCGATCTTTACGAAACTTCTTGGGTACCTTTGTTATCACCGTGGGACGAGTGTTTTTGGGGGCGATCCAAAATGCAAGATGGCCTCCAGCAGCCATTTTGTACAGAAATTAGTGCAATCAGTTTTTTGTTCAGGACTTATGTATGAAAGTTCTGATTTGAATAAATTTTTGTATGAATGTTTAGTAACATGGAGTACATCACATATAATAAAGGGTTTTTTCTCATGTTGAAATGATGGAAATTAGATGAACTTTAATTTATTCAGTGCTACTTACATGTATACCCAGTAAGTGCACAAGTCAATACGGCTCGGCTAGGCTGTATTTATGAACTGATCTTCATGAATCTTCTTGAGTACCTTTGTTATCACCTTGGGATGAGAATGAGTGTTTTTGGGTGCAGCCCAAAATTCAAGATGGCTACCAGTGGCCATTTTGTACCGAAATTAGGTATAATCAGTTTTTTGTACAGAACTTCTATACAACTTGGGCTAGAGGCCGTATTTATGTACCGATTTTACAAAATTTCTTGGGTACCTTTGTTATCACCATGGGGTTAGAATGAGTATTTTGGGGGGGAGTCCAAAATTCTCGATGGCCGCCGGCAGCTATTTTGTACTGAAATTACTGCAATCAGTTTTTTGTACAGAACTTCTGTATGAAAGTTCGGATTTGAATAAATTTGTGTATGATTGTTTAGTAACATGGAATACATCACAAAAATACAGGATTTTTTCTTGTACAGAAATTATGCAAATTAGACGAACTTTGATTTATTCAGTGCTACTTATACACAGTAAGTTCACATGTCAATACGGCTCGGGCTAGGGGCTGTATTTATGAACCGATCTTCACCAAGCTTCTTGGGTACCTTTGTTATCACCTAGGGACGAAAACGAGTGTTTTGGGGCGCGATCCAAAATTCAAGATGGCTGCCAGTGGCCATTTTGTACCAAAATTAGGTACAATCAGTTTTTTGTACACAACTTCTATACGGCTCAGGCTAGAGGCCGTATTTATGAACCGATCTTTACGAAACGTCTTGGGTACCCTTGTTATCACCGTGGGATGAGAGCGAGTGTTTTTGGGTGCAGTTTGAAATTCAAGATGGCCACTAGCAACCATTTTGTACCAAAATTAGTGCAATCAGTTTTTTGTACAGAACTTCTGCATGAAAGTTCTGATTTGAATAAATTTTTGTATGAATGTTTAGTAACATGGAATACATCACAAAAAATACGGTATAATACAGGTTTTTTTCTCTTGCAGAAATTATGCAAATTAGATGACCTTTGATTTATTCAGTGCTACTTATACACTGTAAGTGCACATGTCAATATGCTAAGGCTGGAGGCTGTATTTATGAACCAGTCTTCATGAAACTTCTTGGGTACCTTTGTTATCACCTTGGGATGAGAACAAGTGTTTTTGGGTGCGGCCCGATATTAAAGATGGCTGCCGGCTTTCACACTGTTGCTTACTGAGGTGAAGTCACTTTACCATTACCAAGCTACCTACTAAATACCAAAGGGAAGATTTTTCAGCGCACTCTTATTACTTCAGCACCCATAATTCTCAAATATGGCATTAAAACCAATCACATACTAGTACTGCTTAAATCTATTTACATATTAATCAGAATACACCATCAGGGATGCATTAGCTCAGTAGGTAGAGGTGCAGACTGCAAGCCGAGAGATCCTCGGTTCGAATCCCACCTGCGGCAACAGCTTTGTGTCCTTGGGCAAGACACTTCACCCCCACTACCCATGTGGGGGCAAGGTATGCTGTGTACTAAGGCATACTGCATGTTCTTGGTGCACCTGTCTTCGAACAAGACTAACCCTGCTTGTGTAGTATGTTGGGGAGCTCACAGTTGCTTGCCATTGCTCAGTGGTTCTCCTGGGGTACTCTAGTTTCCTCCATCCATAAAACTGCCATGGTCACAATAAGCTGTTGTGCAGATAAATGTGACCTTAAACACCAATAAATAAATAAAGAGTACACACCACCTCATACCCGTTTCTCTCCTGTTTTTATTCACCTTGGTGTTCCTCGGTTTGCCTCGGTGTTTAGTATGCCTGCCAGAAAAGGAGTGATTTCATTTTCTAAAAGAGCAAAACAAGAAGTAATTTTTAACAGGTAGTAACGAAATAATTTTCATGAAGCGCACAATTTTATGTTAGTTAATAGCTGAAAAAATGCAGGGTGATATTTGCAAATCTTATTTTATTACTGGCACCAGGTACTGGTAATGAAAATTGTTGTTTGTCATCAATACTTGATCAGGTTTCTGACAAAGCACATTATACTATTCCAATATGTCAGCTACTGGACATAAGCACACAATTTGATGTTGGTTTACCATTATACTGGTGCTTAGCCAGGATATCTAAGTTACATGTAGGGGCAAGAGTAATATCTAGTGGGAGTATGGCCGGGTAATAAAGAATATGATGCACAGAATCACCTGAGCCACATAGAAGTGAGATAGGGGTGAGGACAAGAGGGTGTGTGACCCTCTCATCAGTGGAGGGGTCGGGTGCACCTCTCCCCCCCCAAAAAAAAAAATTAAAAAATTCAAGACAGTAAAACACAATTACCTTGAATCTGTGTCCATTTGTGTCCATAATAAGTTGCGAACAAGCATAAATATCTAGATATTAAAATGTCTTTTGGGATGTTCATTATATGGGTTAATAGGAGAGAGGGGTGGCGGCATGAATGAAATTGGGGACCGAATATTCTCTGAAAAAGTATGGGGGCTGAATCTTCATGAACCCCTTTTTTTCAAACTAAATTGCCCATTACTTATAAAGCACCATAACTAAGGCAAAAACAATACTATGAAATTTACAAGTCTGAAATTCTATAAATTCCAAATAAATTTACACAAATTATATTGCAAAATGAAGGATGTGGTGTATAGAACCCCAAAAGTATGTGTGCACCTCACGCACTGACACACAGTCGCCGTCAGACATCAGCGGTTCCTGAAAGTGTGCTCTCGGTACCGTATTTGTACCATAACTGA
The DNA here is from genome assembly GCA_031216915.1 of Pictodentalium vernedei. Taxonomy (NCBI): domain Eukaryota; kingdom Metazoa; phylum Mollusca; class Scaphopoda; order Dentaliida; family Dentaliidae; genus Pictodentalium; species Pictodentalium vernedei. Next base: position 44,028,550 of record CM062292.1, on the reverse strand, counting down.
TAATAATAAAATAATATTTCATAAGAACAACAACCACAGGAATTCAAAATGCAGCCTCAAGGCAGCATGGTGGTGAATGCCAATGCTGTCCCATTGTCCTTGAAAGGGGGAGTCCTTTACAAATAGGTTTTTGTTTTGTGATACTCTGGATACTCCCCATTTTTAGCTCAACTTTGACAAAGTCAAATTTAAGGTTATGTCATGGCCCATTGTCCGCCTGTTCGGGAACAGCAATTCAATACGGTTCGGGCTAGAGGGTGTATTGGTGAACCGATCTTTACGAAACTTCTTGAGTACCTTTGTTATCACGTGGGGCGAGAACAAGTGTTTTTGGGTGCGGTCCAAAATTCAAGATGGCCTCCAGCAGCCATTTTGTACAGAAATTAGTGCAGTCGCCATTTTTGTACAGAACTTCTGTATGAAAGTTCTGATTTGAATAAATTTTTCTATGAATGTTTAGTAACATGGAGTACATCACATATAATACCGTTTTTTTTCTCGTGCTGAAATTATGCAAATTAGATGAACTTTAATTTATTCAGTGCTACTTACATGTATACCCAGTAAGTGCACATGTCAATACGGCTTGGGCTAGGCTGTATTTATGAACTGATCTTCATGAAACTTCTAGGGTACCTTTGTTATCACCTTGGGATGAGAATGAGTGTTTTTGGGTGCAGTCCAAAATTCAAGATGGCTACCAGTGGCCATTTTGTACTGAAATTTGGTACAATCAGTTTTTTGTACAGAACTTCTATACAACTTGGGCTAGAGGCCATATTTATGAATCAATCTTTACAAAATTTCTTGGGTACCTTTGTTATCACCATGGAGTGAGAATGAGTGTTTTTGGGGAGGGGTCCAAAATTCTAGATGGCCACCGGCAACTATTTTGTACTGAAATTACTGCAATCAGTTTTTTGTACAGAACTTCTGTATGAAAGTTCTGATTTGAATAAATTTGTGTATGATTGTTTAGTAACATGGAATACATTACATAAAATACAGGTTTTTTTCTTGTACAGAAATTATGCAAATTAGATGAACTTTGATTTATTCAGTGCTACATATACACTGTAAGTGCACATGTCAATATGCTAAAGCTGGAGGCTGTACATTATTTATGAACCGATCTTCATGAAACTTCTTGGGAACCTTTGTTGTCACCTTGGGATGAGAACGAGTGTTTTGGGGTTCGGCCCGATATTAAAGATGGCTGCCAGCTTTCACATTGTTGCTTACTGAGGTGAAGTCACTTTACCATTACCAAGCTACCTACTAAATACCAAAGGGAAGATTTTTCAGCGCACTCTTATTACTTCAGCACCCATAATTCTCAAATATGGCATTAAAACCAATCACATACTAGCTAGTACTGCTTAAATCTATTTACATAATCAGAATACACCATCAGGTGTGCATTAGCTCAGTAGGTAGAGGTGCAGACTGCAAGCTGAGAGATCCTCGGTTCGATTCCCACCTGCGGCATCAGCTTTGTGTCCTTGGGCAAGACACTTCACCCCCCACTACCCATGTGGGGGCAAGGTATGCTGTGTACTAAGGCATACTGCATGTTCTTGGTGCACCTGTCTTCGAACAAGGCTAACCGTGCTTGTGTAGTATGCTCAGTGGTTCTCCTGGGGTACTCTAGTTTCCTCCATCCATAAAACTGCCATGGTCACAATAAGCTGTTGTGCAGATAAATGTGACTTTAAACACCAATAAATAAATAATAAAAAGAACACACCACCTCATACCCGTTTCTCTCCTGTTTTCATTCTCCTTGGTATCCCTCAGTTTACCTCGGTGTTTAGTGTGCCTGCCAGAAAAGGAGTGATTTCTTTTTCTAAAAGAGCAAAACAAGAAACAGTAATTTTTAACAGGTAGTAACAAAATAATTTTCATGAAGCGCACAATTTTATGTTAGCTAATAGCTGAAAAAACCTGGTGCCAGTAATAAACAGTGTAAAAATTTGTGGAATTTTTACACTGTTTATTACTGGCACCAGGGTAAGATAAGATAAATTGTTTGTCATCAATACTTGATCAAGTTTCTGACAAAGCACATTATACTATTCCAATATGTTAGCTACTGTACATGTACATAAGCACACAATTTGATGTTAGTTTACCATTATACTGGTGCTTAGCCAGGATATCTAAGTTACATGTAGGGGCAAGAGTAATACATGTATCTAGTGGGAGTCATAAAGAATATGATGCACAGAATCACCTGAGCCACATAGCAGTGAGATAGGAGTGAGGACAAGAGGGTGTGTGACCCTCTCATCAGTGGAGGGGGTCTGGTGCACCCCCCCCCCCCCCCAAAAAAAAAACAAAAAAAAACAAACAAACAAAAAAACAAACAAAATTTGAAATTAAAGACAGTAAAACACAATTACCTTGACTCTGTGCTGCCTTGGACTGGTCACTTTCCGTGGATGGGCAATATTTCTGCGGGTGCAATGATATTAGTTTTCAAACATTGTTTACAGCAATAATCAGAAAAATTTAATTAATGAACCACAGGATACAATTCAGTGCTTCATTAATTAAAATTTTATTCATGATGATTTTCTATTACCTGGAAAAAACATGCATGGACATCATGCACTGCCCATGCAAGGATTATGACCAGCAACTGTACTGTATGTCTGTGTTACTGCTATGAGCAGGGACTAATCTAAATGGGTGGGTGTGTTTACAAATATTAATATTTTTTAACACCTGATAACAAAGTAATATAAGTTTATAAACAACCACACAATTGACTTTTAATTACAATACTCCTAATTCCTATTAAACATATAGGAATGTTTATTAATTTTGTGGAATTTTTACTCTGTGTATGGAGCGTATTTGGGCCTGTATGTTTGTTAAAATTGCCCTTCCACTACGGAGGACTTTTTGAAATCAGTCTATACTGGATTGTGTGGTATTCCTTTGTGTAAGACAGTGTATTCATTGTAATAATATTCATGCATAAGTTCATGTTTTTGGTTTGTTTTAGGCCTGATAATCTACAGAATAGCATGGGTGGCGGTGTATTCGGAGTATTCCATCGCTTGAGTGCAAGAAGGCTTTGCAATGCTATATATAGCATAAACCTTGTTGCACTCCAGTGACAAATTTATCAATTTTAATAACGTGGGTAAAATATCAGACATGAACCATTTAATTTTTTTTTTTTTTTAACTCACTTCGACAAAGTCAAGCAGGGCATATCTAATCACTCTCCGTCCATTGTCCATCCGTCTGTCATCCATCAACACCATGTTTTGGTCAATTCAAGTTAAAGAGTGAGTAATGGTACCAAAGGGGTATTACATTTTTGTAATACATGCCCAGTCCCATAGGGAGGGGGTGGGGTAAAATTCTCCCAAAATATTTTTAAAATCTTATGAACCAGTGGGTACAGTGACTTGATATTCGTTATGGAACTGCCTTTTGAGATGTAGAATCACGTGTGTCCAAACGTACTTTGTTAAGCATTATTTGGCTTTATAATGGCAGTGGTTAGATTTTTGGTACTACCCAAAATTTCCATTTTCCGAACCGATGGTCCGATTTGAATGAAATTCAGTATGTGGTAATATTGGGTCATAAATACTTGCCTCATGCAAAAAAAAACTCCCAGCATCCCCATGGGAACCCCAGGAGTGAAAAATAGAAATGTTTTCAAACTCCCATGTTTCCCAAACCACTTGGAACAGAGAACTGTTATGGTATGAAGCATCCTTAGGACCAGTAGAATTGAATGGTAAAAAAATGCCCTCTGTTGTTTTTAGAGAGTTCTGCAGAGGGCATCAGAATAATGTTGGCGCAGCATTTTTGCAAACATTTTAGAAAATCTTTTCTCAAGAACCAGTGTTCAGAATCTTTTGATATTTGGTGTACAGCATCCATAGAGGGGTCAGATACAAGTTTGTTAAAATGAAGCCCATTCATTCATATTTGGACTCAATGCAGGAGCCCAAATTTTATGGGGAATTTTCTTTAAAAATCTTCTTCAGAACCATGAGTGAGAATTTTTTTAGGTTTGGTACCCTCATTGTTATGATGGTCAGATTCAAGATTGTTCAAACCAAGTCCATATGTTAATATTTGGGCTTCCTTTGGTAGTCCAAATTTTAACTTAGGGCTATATGGGGAAGTTTTTTTAAAAATATTTTTCTCAAGATCCACCAGTCAGAATGCTTTCGTATTTGGTATACAATATCTCTAAGGGGGGAGGGTGGGGGGGGGGGGGGGAGATTCACATTTTTGGCTCGCTATGGTAGCCCAAATTTGAACTCAGTGCAATACATGTATGAGGAAATTTCTTTAAAATTTTGTGCTTCAGATCCACCAGTCAGAATGCTTTCATATTTGGTACACAGCATCTCAAAGGAGATCAGATTCAACTTTGTTCAAATCGAGTGCCTGGGTTGATATTTGAGCTCCCTATAGGAGCCAGAATTGGCCAAGTAGCTGAAGAATTAGACAATTTTTATTCAGTACCCTCTGGAGGTGAAGAGTAATCTACATAGGTTGTATCAAGGGGCTTGAGAGGGGAGCTCCACATTTTACATCATGATCAACTAAAGAAAAGGCATGATGCTTGGACTGTTTTTGTCACTCCTGAGGGGCTCAAAGATATGCAGTGTATCCTATGGAGATGGATTGCTTAATGTAGATTCATTCTTGGACTCTTATATCATGTTCTGTTCTCTGTTTATATCATGTTCTGTTCAAGGTGAGTGCTTCAGGCCCTGTGGGGCCTCTTGTTTATTTATTTATTGGGTTTTAACAACACTTTCGAAAGCCAGCAGCTACAAGTTTCTTCTCTCCTTGAACCAAGCGTCTCGCCCAACTGCAGCACTCATGGTCCACTGAGTTTTTAGCTCACCTGACTTTCAGTCAGGGTGAGGTGTATTGATCACTTGCCGTCCGTCGTCCGTGAACTTGGTGCTTGCGTCTTATCCAAAACTGCTGAACCGATTAATCATTAGGTGAAATTTGAGATGCTTGTTTGTTATGACATTGCATTTTGATTTTGTTTAAATCAAGTTGCCCTGGCCCTCAGTAGGACCATGCCCAAAAATTTTGCCTAAATCTTAAAAAATCTTCTCGTGAACCAGGAGTAGCAGAGATTTGATATGTGGTGTGCTGCTTCCTTTTGAGGTGTAGACTCAGTTGTGTTCAAGAGAAGTTTGTGGGTCTTTATTTGCCTTCATTATTGTAGGGCAAGTATTTTCGCCCCGACCAAAATTTCTGTTTTTCGAACCAAGAGGCTGATTTGAACCAAATTTAATTTGTGGGTTTATTTGATCATAAGTAATTAATTTATGCCCCAAAATATTTTCCCATCCCTCCATGGGAACCGCAGGAGCTAAAAATAGAACAAAATTCAAAACGCACATATCTCCAAAACTACATGGCACTGAGAATTCTTATTTGGTGTGAAGCTTCCTTGGGACCAACAGAATGGAATGGTCTAAGCAAATTTCTGTCAGGTCTGTCATGGGGTACTTTTTCGGGACTTTGAAAAAAATGCTTAGCATTCTGTAACACTGTGGGTAATGGAGAAAGCATTTAAGACTCTTCTTCACCCAATTCACTCCTCCAAAACCTTTCAAATTTCACATATACCATCTTTGGAAGATTTTTTTACACGTTTATTGAAATCAGATCCCTGGGTCCATATTTGGGCTCTCTATGGGAGTCCAAATGTTGAAATTAGTGCAGTATGAGGAATATTCTTTAAAAATCTTTTTCTTCAGACCCACCAATCAGAATCTTTTGATATTTGCTATGCACCATCATTAGGCGGGTGAGATTTAAGTTTCTTCAAGCCAAGCCTATATTTTTGCTCACCAGTGTTTCGCAAATTGCGAGAACGGTGATTTCATTCCTGTGATGTTCTTGCAAATGCTTGTTAAGAAGATCCATATTTACCATTCCCCCCAAAATATAAGCATTTTTTCATCAGATAAAATTTAATAAAATTAAATTAATTTTAGGGCTGAAACGATTAAAGGGTTTTCGTGATTGATTAATCGCATGGGTTAACCTTGGTTAACTGATTAATCACTTGCCCCAATAGGTAGCTGAATAATTGCTGTACCATTGACTATTTATATCATTAAAACTTTACTCAGCATAATGGACAAAACCGGGCAGCATCATATACAAACATGTCCATTCAAATTTTATATTTTCAATTTTTGTCTTAAAACATAGCTTATGACCCCTCATTGGAACAAGCTCATTGAGCTTGTTCCAATAAGGGGGGGGGGGGGGGGGTCATAAGCTATGTTTTTGAGACAAACATTGAAAATCTTTAGTAATTCAAGAATTTCTTGTGCAAGTATCGTCTGCTACCTGCATTTGGTGAAGGGTTGAGAATGACCGTTTTTAGCTGATACAGTATAATCATCATGCAAGTGAACAAGTATTTTGGCACGTAACTGGCATGCATTTCTCTGTCTCATGCAATTGATGTGAGCCAGTGTAACAATGTTTGCCTGTTTTGGAGCAAGTTTGTTCCATAGTTAACCCATACTATTTTTTGTTTTTAAAAATTTGATTAGCAGTTTCCATCTTGGTTTCAGAAAGTGATGATAAATAGTGAATTTTAGCTTACCCAATATGAAAGAAAAATGGTTAGCAATTGGACATTTTTGTATAGCATTTTGCGATGTGAATCCAGCCATCAAATACCCAGCCATATAGTACAGTACTTCAAAAGTAACGGTTTACTGATCAATTACTTTTTATGTGTACCCATACTATGTATGGTACACAGAATGCCGGCATCCGGGGTGACCATCCGTCATTCGTCCATCCTTTGTCCGTCCGTCCGTCTTGTCTGTCTGTCCATCCGTCTTGTCTGTCTGTCCATCCGCACTCATAAATGACTACTTAGGGGGGCTAATTTTTGGTATAAACGGGGGTTAGGTGACTACCGCGATTTAGGTGGCTAGCCCCACAAGTAAATCCCAATTTTCTAGGGTGGGGTTTAGAGTTGGGGTGGAGTGGGGTTAGGGTCAGTAAAGGTAGGGTTAGGGTTTGCTACTACCCCAAAAATTTTTTTCCCAAAAAGTTGTTTTAATAGAATAGACATGCATTTTATGATAATGTACCCTAAAAAAATAGCCATTTTCATTGGTCTAGGGTGGGGTTTAGAATAGAGGGTGGGGGTGTAGGGTTAGGGTCAGTAAAGGGTAGGGTCAGGGTTTGCTACCACCCCAAAAATTTTTCCCCAAATCACTTGTTTTAGTATAATGGACATGCATTTTATTGTAGTCCCGTAAAAATAGTCACCTAAGTACCCATTTATTAGAATGTCCGTCCGTCTGTCCATCCGGCGTCCGTATCCATTTCTTTGGCATTCGATAACTTGAAAAATATTGCTTGGATTGTCAAGTTACTTTATATTTGTGTTCAGGTTACTGATGTGCCGAGCTGTATAGTTTTTGGTGTAAATCGGATAATTTGATCCTGAGATATTAACCCATTATCCTTCAAATTGAAAATTCCTCCAATCCCTTTGGCATTCGATAACTTGAAAATTATGGCTTGGATTGTCTAGTTACTTTATATTTGTGTTCAGGTTACTGATTTGCCGAGCTGTATAGTTTTTGGTGTAAATCTGATAATTTGATCCTGAGATATTAACCCTTTATCCTTCAAATTGAAAATTTCTCCAATCCCTTTGGCATTCGATAACTTGAAAAATATTACTTGGATTGTCAAGTTACTTTATATTTGTGTTCAGGTTACTGATGTGCCGAGCTGTATAGTTTTTGGTGTAAATCGGATAATTTGATCCTGAGATATTAACCCTTTATCCTTCAAATTGGAAATTCCCCCAATCCCTTTGGCATTCGATAACTTGAAAATTATTGCTTGAATTGTCTAGTTACTATCCTTCAAATTGAAAATTCCTCCAATCCCTTTGGCATTCGATAACTTGAAAAATATTGCTTGGATTGTCAAGTTACTTTATATTTGTGTTCAGGTTACTGATGTACCGGGCTGTCTAGTTTTTTGTGTTAATCTGTTATTTTAACCCTGAGATATTAACCCTTTATCCTTCAAATTGAAAATTCCTCCAATCCCTTTGGGATTTGATAACTTGAAAAATATTGCTTGGATTGTCAAGTTACTTTACAATTGTGTTCAGGTTACTGATGTGCTGAGCTGTATAGTTTTTGGTGTTAATCTGATAATTTGATCCCAAGATATTAACCCTTTATCCTTCAAATTGAAAATTCCTCCAATCCCTTTGGCATTCGATAACTTGAAAAATATTGCTTGGATTGTCAAGTTACTTTATATTTTTGTTCAGGTTACTGATGTGCTGAGCTGTATAGTTTTTGGTGTAAATCTGATAATTTGATCCGGAGATATTAACCCTTTATCCATCAAATTAGACACTCCTCCAATCCATTTCTATATGTACCCATACCTTGTATGGTGTACATAATGTCGGCATCTGTGGTGGCCCTCCGTCATACAGTTTTCTACTAGTTGCGCGTATGGGTACACATATGGGTTAACCGTATCAGATCTAGTTAATTTCTATAAACATGATTACTGCAGTAGCCTTTGATGTGGTGGTTCAACAATCTAACAATATATGTATTTGAAGATAAATAAGCATAATTCATGTGATTAAGACACATGTTGGAAATGGATCCCACAAAAATATATTTGTGAAACCCTGACTCACTGTGGGAGCCTGAATTATAATTTAGTTCAAAATGAGGAATTTGCTTTAAAAGACTTTTTCAGATCCAATAGTCGGATTGTTTTGATGTTTGGTGTGCAGCATCCTTACAGGGGGAGGGGTGGGGTGGGGGGGGATTCAAATTTGTTTACGCCAATACCCTGGGTTCATATTTGGGCTCACTGTGGGAGCCTGAATTATAACTTAGTTCAAAATGAGGAATATTCTTCAAAAGTATTCTTCACATTCAGCAGTCAGAATATTTTGATATATACAGTATCCTTAGGGAGGTGAGATATAAGTTTGTTAAAGCCAAGTCCCAGGGTTCATATTTGGGCTTCCTGTAGGAGCCCGAATTGTACCAAAATTTCTATTTTTCAAATTGAGAGGCTGATTTGAAGCAAATTTGATATGATGGGCTTATTGGGTTGTACATGTAAGTACCTAATTTATGCCAAAACATTTTCCGGTTGCCCTTGTGGGAACTGCAGGATCTAAATATAGAAAAAATTTAAAACGTCCATGTCTTCAAAACTACACGGCACTGAGAATTTTTATTTTGTGTGAAGCTTCCTTACCAACAGCCGAAAAGAATGGTAAAAAAAAATTGCCATCAGTTTTATCATAGGGAAGTTTTCCAGGACTTATGTGGAGTCATCATTTTAGTAATGGGAAAAACATTAAAGAATCTTCTTCTCCCATGCCACTGCTCCAAAGGCTTTCATATTTTGCATATAACATCTTTGGAAGATTTATTCACATGTTTGTTGAAATCAAATCCCTGGGTCCATATTTGGACTCTCTATGATTAGATTAGTGCAATATGAGGAATATTTTTTAAAAATCTTCTTTTGATCCACTCTTCAGAATATTTTGATATTTGGGATGCTGCATCCTTAGAGGGGAGAGATTCAAGTTTGTTCGAGCCAAGTCCCCAGGTTCCTATTTGGGCTCCCTGTGGGAGTCCAAATTACAGCTTAGTTCAATAAGAGGAATATTCTTTAAAATCCAGTAGTCAGAATCTTTTGATATTGGTATATAGTAGCATCCATAGGGATGTGAGATTCAAATTTGTTCAAGCCAAGTCCTTGGGTTCATATTTGGGCTCTCTGTGGGAGCCTGAATTATAACTTAGTTCAGTATGAGGAATATTCTTTAAAAATCCTTTTTTTTTGAGATCCACCGGTCAGAATCTTTTAATATTTTGTATAAGCTTTTCTTATGAGGGGCAGATGCAACTAAATGTTCAAATAAATTCCCTGGGTTGATATTTAGGCTACCATGTCAGGTGAATGCCATCAGGCCCTCTGGGGGCTCTTGTTTGTTTTTTGTTTGACAACATTGTCCTGGCTCTTCTATCTATATTTTTCATTTTAAGTTAGTCACTACTTTTATGTAGGCTTCCCAAATTTGTTACTGCATGTCTGTCTGTCCTTCAGATGAAAAGTTTCTTTGCTTTTCATTTGCCCCCCCCTCCCCACCCCCCCACCCCCCCCACCCCCCCACCCCCACACACACACACAAATCTGGGCTGGCAAGTATTGAGTATTTTATCAAAAAAGTGGTACTCGAGTACTACAAGTACTGAGTACTTTGGACCCAGCCTATCACAAATATATTAAACATCAAAGAGTATATTATATACTTGAAACAAATACAGTACAGTGGCAGTGTACTGCTCACTTTCCATGGATGGGCAATATTTCCACGGATACAATAATATTTGATGCCAAACACTAACTATAGGTATAATCATCATAAATTTAATAAATAATGAAGCACCAGGTACAACCCCGTGCTTCAATTAAAATTTTATAGATGATGATTTTTATTGACTGGTAAACGTACGAGTGGACATCACTGTCCACGCGTGTATTACAACCCGTCCACAGCGACTGTACTGCAACTTGTCCTCTTTGTGAACATATTTTCTACAATTTTTCTCCCTTTGACAGAATGCATGGCTGTGGGGATTAAAACCAAAATATCGAAAGTGCACTTGTGGATATTTGCAGCACAAGCACAGCACTAATGAATCAATATTTGGTGATTTTAGGAATTTTAACAGTGTCATGAGACACCACAGTAGCAGGTACTGATCATTCTGTTGGAAAAATTCACTGTTTTATGACTTGAGGTGCCTTAACTGAGAAAACTTAGGCTTTTTCTTACAAAGATTGCAAAATATCAAACACAATGTGAAATGTGTTCAGAAGAAAGAATGTGATTAAAAAATAATGGGAAATTCATGTCACCATCAATTTATTAAAAAATTAATATAGTTTTTTAGCTCACCTGAGCAAAGCTCAGTGGGAGCTTTACTGATCACATTCTGTCCGCCGTCCATCCGGTGTTAACTTTACATTATTCAAATGTTGGGTAAATGTTTATTACCTAATGCCAATTCAGATTTGTTCAAATGAAGTTGCCCCCTTCTCCTGGGTGGTGCCATGCCCCCAAGGGGCACCAAAATCTTCTTCTCATCAACCAGTAGTAGAGACTTGATATATGGTATGCAGCTTCCTTTGAAGGTGTAGACTTTCTTTAAGAGAAGTTTGATGGGCTAAATTTGGCGTTGTTATGGGAGGGACAAAATTGTTGGCCCGCCAAAAATTTCTATTTTCCGAACTGAGAGGCTGGTTTGAATCAAATTTTATGTGAGGGCTTATTGGGTCATAAGTACCTAATTTATGCTGAATTTTCTTTTTCTGTAGCCCCGTGGGAACTGCAGGAGCTAAAAATAGAAAAAAAGTAAAACGCCATATCTCCAAAACTGCACGGCACTGAGAATTTTTATTTGGTGTGAAGCTTCCTTAGGACCAACAGAAAGGATTGGTCCAAAAAAATTGCTATCGGTTTTATCATAGGGTACAGTTTCGGGACTTTGAAAACACTTTTTAACACTGTAGGCAATGGGAAAAACATTAAAAAATCTTCTTCTCTAGATTCAGCAGGCAGAATCTTTTGATATTTGGTATGCAACATTGTAGGGTGGATCTGATTCGAGTTTGTTCAAATCCGCCCCCTGGGTTTATATTTGGGCTCAGTATAGGAGCCCAAATTCAAACTTAGTGCATTTCAGGCAAATTTCTTAAAAAATCTTCTTCACCAGATTCAGCTGGCAGAATCTTTTGATATTTGGTATGCAACATTGAGGGTGGATCTGATTCAAATTTGTTCAAATCAGCCCCCCTGATTCATATTTGGGCTTACTATAGAAGCATTTCGGGCAAATTTCTTTAAAAATCTTCTCCATTATCCAGCAGGCAGAATCTTTTGATATTTGATATGCAACATTGTGGGGTGGATCTGATTCAAGTTTGTTCAAATCGGCCCACTGGGTTCATATTTGGGCTCAGTATAGGAGCCCAAATTTGAACTTAGTGCATTTCAGGCAAATGTCTTTGAAAATCTTCTTCTCATGATCCAGCAGCAGAATCTTTTGATATTGGGTATGCAGCATGCTTAGGGGGGTGAGATTCAAGTTGTTCAAGCCAAGTCCCCGGGTTCATATTTGGGCTCACTGTGGTAACCCGAATTATAACTTAGTTCAAAATGAGGAATTTTCTTTAAAAATCTTCTTCAGATCCAGCAGCCGGAATGTTTCGATATTTGGTATGCAGCATCCTTAGGGGGGTGAGATTCAAGTTTGTTCAAGCCATGTCCCTAGGTCCATATTTGGGCTCACTGTGGGAGCTCGAATGATAACTTGGTTCAAAATGACGAATTTTCTTTAAAAATCTTCTTCAGATCCAACAGTCAGAATGTTTTGATATTTGGTATGCAGCATCCTTAGGGGGGTGAGATTCAAGTTTGTACAAGTTATGTCCCTAGGTCCATATTTGGGCTCACTGTGGGAGCTTGAATTGTAACTTAGTTCGAAATGAGGAATTTTCTTAAAAAATCTTCTTCAGATCCAGCAGATGAATGCTTTTGATATTTTTTATGCAGCATCCTTAGGAGGCAAGATTCAAGTTTGTTCAAGCCATGTCCCTAGGTCCATGTTTGGGCTCACTGTGGGAGCTCAAATTGTAACTTAGTTCAAAATGAGGAATTTTCTTTAAAAATCTTCTTCAGATTCAGCAGTCAGAATGTTTTGATATTTGGTGTGCAGCATCCTTAAGGGGGTGAGATCCAAGTTTGTTAAAGCCAAGTCCCTGGGTTCATATATGGGCTCCCTGTGGGAGCCCAAATTATAACTCAGTTCAGTATGAGGAATATTCTTTAAAAATCATTTTTTTTAGATCCACTTGTCAGAATCTTTGGATATTTGGTATAAGCTTTTCTCAGGAGGAGTAGATGCAACTTATTGAAATCAATTCTCTGGGTTGATATTTAGGCTACCATGTCAAGTGGGCACCCTCAGGCCCCCTGGGGCCTCTTGTTTTAAGAAAAACTGCATACAGGGAGGTTTGGGGGGGAGGGCACATCCAGGGCAATAATTTATCCCATCACTAGGTAAAAGAATATTTGACATCAGTTTGTTGAGATGAAATGGCACTTTCTATTGATATTGGTGAATTATATAGCCTCAGCCAGGGCTTATAAGAATCTGAGAATCGATTCCCGTAGAGATCCGTGCAACAAAACCAGTTAGAAACCATGTAGCTTCTCGTAACATTGTAGCTAGGATTCACAAAGAACTGAGTCAGTTTAACGCTTTACCTAACACAAAGGCAGCAAATTAACCAATACAACACTAACATGACCTGGCAATAAAATTTGTACAAATATGGCTGTCATTGGAACCAGCTCTCATCAGCCGGTTCCAGTAACATCCATAATTATTACGCTTGATGAATAATGTTTATTTTTAGCTCACCTGACTGTAAGTCAGGTGGTGCTTAAATGATGACTTTCTGTCAGTCGACCATCCATCCGTCCTGTCCGGCATGAACTTTACATTATCAACCTCTCCTCATAAACAACTGAGCCGAATTGAACCAAATTTGATATTCATGTTCCTTATATATGAATTCCAGTTTGTTCAAATAACGTTGCCACACCCATAGGGGGTCCCAAGCATTTCTCTGATAGCACGCATAAATTGTTTTCCAAAATTGAAAAAAATCTTCTCCAGAACCATGTATAAGAATCTTTTGATACTTGATATAAAGCATCTCTAGGGGTGGGGGAGGGGGGATGGGTTCAGGTTTGTTCAAATCGAGCCCCTGAGTTAAAATTTGGGCTCCCTATGGTCACCCAAATATCAACAGTGCAACATGAGGAAATTTCTTTGAAAACCTTCTTCAGATCCATCAGTCAGAATGCTTTCATATTTGGAATGCAACATCTCTAGTGGGGGGGGGGGGGGGGGGGGGGGGGGGGGAGTAGATTGAAGTTTGTTTGAATCGGGTCTCTGGCTTAATATTTGGTCTATTTATTGAAGCCCAAAGTTTAACTTAGTGCAGTATGAGGAAATTTCTTTAAAACTCTATTTTATTTTTTCAGATCCACCTGTCAGAATCCTTTCATATTTGGCTTACAACATCTCTAAGGGGGTCAGATTCATGTTTGTTCAAGCCATATCTATAGGTTAATATTTGGGCTCATTAAGGGAGTGCAAATTAACTCAAAGCAACATGAGAAAATTTCTTTAAAAATTTTTTTCTTCAGACCCACTAGCTTAATGCTTTAATATTTGGTGTAAAACAGCTCTGGGGAGGTCAGATGTAAATTTGTTCCAGTTTGGTTCCTGCCAGACAGAACCCTTTCATATTTGGTATCGCAGGAATGAGAGGGGGGGGGGGGGGGTGCAGATTTGAGTTTGTCCATTTCAAGTCTGTGGCTTAATATTTGGGCAGGGGTGGGTTAAGTTCGAGGTTGTTCATAAATGTTCAAACCCATTCCTTAGAGCTTTTCCATAAAATTTGCCTTTCAGGCTGCAGTGACACAACAACCCTTGGAAGTTTGGCAGTACTTGTCTACAGCTGTCAGAATTGGAAGCAATCAGGAAGACCTATGCTAATAATCATCTGACATGGACACTAGAATTATGAATAATTTCATAACATTATTCCTACATGTATGTAGTGTCCATGAACCTTGACTAACTGAATCTAACCCAAAATACTTCTCTGAACCACCTTGTCAGGTGAGCGATTAAGGCCCCTGGGGGGAGGGGGTGGGGGTAAAAATCAGTAGTTGGTGTTGTAAAAATTAAAAAGCTGTATTGGGTAAAGGGTTAACATGTATTATCAGTATGCAACAGGGGTTCAATCATACTGACCTAATAGGATCCTGGCCCATAGCAGGTCTGAATTCTCGTAACTATTTCCGCAAGAATGCAAATGGATTCTCCCAAATTTAGAGGAACTATAAGCCCTGCACAACCCCAATTTTGAAACAAAATTGACATATTGTTTCATGGTGGTGGGGCACTATTTATCTTGCTGAATGATTAATTAAAACAGATTTTGTGAAACGGTTTTGTGTGCTGATGCAGATTTTAGTTTTATTTTGGGATTTGGGTAGTTTCAAAGAAAGCTGTGAATTCTTATCCCTCCTAACTTATTAGGTAACAGAGTAGAAATTCTGTCGGAGGCAATAACAGTTTTTAAGCCTATTTGACACAGATTGGACAGTTCTCTTCAAAAGAACAAATTTCCCATGCTTTTTACTAGACAGAAGCCAAAAGTTGAATTCTATTACAGAAATGACTCTTTCATCACATGAAAGAGGTAAATGTATCTTTGGTAGGGTTGGGTTTGCTCATAGGTATAACTGTTGTAAATATTTTAATTAGATGTACCTGCCTCTAAAAGTTGCGCTCGGAAATTATGTAATTCCCAAAACTAAGCAGTCTTGGGAAAATATATTGTTTCAATAAACATTTGAAGAAGTCTACTGACATTTTGCATTGCTGTTGAATGTTCCAGATGAAGAAAGATGATGATTTGAGGACTTTTAGAACCTAAAAATTTGTTTGACTATTGGTGTGTTTTGTTTGGGAATTCCCTGAGAAATATGAACATGTGACCAGCACTTCCCTTTCTGTTAGTTTTTCTTTTATTTGTTGCATGACCCATGTTTAAAAATCAGAAAAAGGTTGTCTGAAGGGCTATACTTGACAAAAAATATTTGAATGTTAAATTTAAAATGATGCGACCATATTTTTTCTCCTGAACGTTATAATTGTCGTTTATGGGAAAATATTTAGTACTGTGAAACGTATTCATGTTTGGCTGAAATTAAACAATTGCAGGAATTCGACTGAATAAACCAAAATGTTTTTGGAGTAATGGTTGCGGAATGAAATATTTCAATATGTTGGATACTTTGGGGTTCCTTCTTACGCCTTGCGTATTGTCATATTAGTCTTGCATCTTCTACCAGATGCATTGTTTTTTCTTCCTATGAAGATCTAGCTTTGCATCAGGTGGTTGCTGATTGGTTACTGACTACAGGCCTCTGTTGTGCCTGTTTGTTTGGTTAGTTTCCGTTTTTTTTCTTGACGTTTTCTGTTTAACAATGTTTTGTTTACGTATTATTTCAGTGTTTAGTATAGCACAGTTATTGTTTTTCTTTTATTCCTTATTCCAGTAGTTTAGCTTCATTTATGTAGTTCTTGTCCACACTTAGGCTCTATCAGGATTCTGTTGGGCTAATGAGGTCCCCTTGGGGTACTCAGGCTTCATTCAAAATTTTTAGGAACATTTTTTTTATTTCTTTTTCGAAAATGTTTGTGATTGTCTATGTTAAGTATCCTTGCTGTGTATAATTTCTGTATTACAGTAGAATCCTCTTAATTGAATATCCATTTTGCCAGTGAAAATTATTCAATTAACAGGAGTATATAATTAACAGGGATTTGGTCAGTTTCCTGTGTTCTGTGGTAAACTGAGCATTTATTCTATTATATCTTGTTTGACAGAGCTCATAGAGCTCTGTCAAACAAGTTATAATTGAATAAATGCCTGTATTGGAAGTAGTGAGGCCAAAAAGGTTGATAAATAAGGGGAATTTGGTGCGTGTCACAGTAATTTTTTTGACATATTACAAAAATTTATAGACAATTAAAAGGAGTTTACTCTACAACCCATATGCAATTAACAGATCAAATTTGTACCGAAGGTATGGTAAATGGTTTTGTGTTTGAAAATTATATTCAATTAACAGGGATATACAATTAAGAGATATCCAATTAAGTGGGCTCCACTGTATTATTTGGGAGTGCAGTAGATTTATGATTTTGGCTTCCTAATTTATTGTATTTACTATGAAAAATATTGTAACAAGTGTAAGTCCAGGAAGTCTGCCTCAGATTTACATGCTTGATGTCTTGCTTGTAGTCGCTGCACTCCTTCAAATATTTGTACTATTGGATGCGAAATGTAGGAAGCGGGTGTCGACTTCCATGGTGAGCGGTGAAGTTCCGATGCCGGAACTTTCACCGCAGGCTAATTCTAGTCTTTCAGTCTTTTTTTCAGAGGAACAAGAACATGGTGATGGTACTTCGACACCCGTCCGTTATGTGCTGCCAAGGTGCTCATGATTATTAAGCAGGGATTAAGGCCTCTAGTTAGTGTTCTTGATCCTCTGCAGGCAGCTAGCTTGACCGGTGAAGCGGTTCCCCAGTTAGTGAGAGCCAGGATGCCAGGTAGGTTTGTTGCGGTTGAGAGTGTAGACATGGGTAGAGCAAGCACCTCAAAAACAAAAGCTCATCCAGCGGCGATGGCAAAAGGGGAAGAAGCCTGAAAGTTTCTGTTCAGGACGTTAGGCGAGATCTGGGGTTGGATCGCAAGTTGGAGAACCCTCTCCATCCCATCAGCAGTCGGGGCTGACTGTTTCCGTCTCAAGAAACTTTAGTGCATAGGGGCATTTGTCTATGCTCGTGATTCTGGACGCTTCTTCCACACTGTAGCCAGGGTCGGCTGCTGTTAAGGGCCTCCTTTTCTTACATAGAAAAGAGCATGCAAAGGGGAAAAAAGCCTGCAAGTTTCTCCATGGGACGCTCTGTGAGATCTGGGGTCAGATCACGAGTTGGAGAGCTCTCTCCATCCCGTCAGCAGTCGGGATTGGCTGTTTCCTTCTCGAGAAATTTTAGTGCGTAGGGGCATTTGTCTATGCTTCCGATTCTGGATGCTCCTTCTACTCTTCAGCTGGGGTTGGCTGCTGTTATGGCTTCCTCTTTTTCCATGGAAAAGCATGCTAAGGGGTAGAAGCCTGCAAGTTTCTCAACGGGATACTCGGCGAGATCTGGGATCAGATCGCGAGTTCGAGAACCCTCTCCATACCGTCAGCAGTTTTCCATCTCGAGAAACTTTAGTGCATCCACACTTGCGGTTCTGGATGCACCTTCCACACTGCAGCTGGGGTCGGCTGCCATTTTGGCTTCTTCCTCTTCTTCCACAGCAAAGCACGAAGACCGCAGACTAGCTGTCCGACTAAGGATGTTCCAGCTGTTCCTCAGCGATGGTCCCGGTCTTCACTGAAGTCAGATTAACCTGCAGCTAGTTTATCAAGGTTTATACATGCTGGTCATACATCGAAAAGAGCTGGGGTCTGATCTCCATCCCGTGAGCAGCATATGGCGAAGAAGTAGAAGACCGCTGCTCCGCAAGCCTGTCACGGTCCTGCTGTCGCAGATTGCGCAGCTTATCGCAGCATCCCATCAGTCTCAGGTTCAGCCGTCAACAGACTCCGGTGGTGAGTTGTCTGATGGTGCTGGTTCAGTCCAGTCATCTGTTCCTTTGCATAGTGTTGACCATGTTTCTCAGATGGAACACTCGGATGGTGAGAGGGCTACGGAGGATGATTCTCCATCCCTCGCGAAACAGCACATGGAGACTATGAATTTTATTCATCAGTTCTTTCCGCAACTTGTTCCATCTGAACAAAAGTCTGCATTTTCTAGGTGAAAACCGCTATCGTCCCTGGATAAGGGTACCGTGCACAGGAAAGAGGAGGTTCTTTCCTTCCTGGGTCATTATGCTCAGGTGTCGTAGGCCTTCAGTCACCTTGATGACGCCACCCATGGCCCAGCAAATAGTATAAGAAAGGCGGTTTCTTATCTGCTGCGCTACAGTTACCATTTTCTGGATCACGTTTTATGAAAACGGTAGAAGATGTTCAGAGAGCTCTGTGTTGCATGAGCGTGCCTCTGAATTAGATATTTCATTGCCCGATTCATTCTTTGTCCGTTCCGACGTTCCAGAATCTTCTATTGATACCAGTCATGTGGTTCTGGATGCAGACCATATCATTAGGTCTGTGGCTCAGCGTCTTGGCAGAAAGGATTTTGACAACAATATTGCCACTTGGAGTCCTTTCTACAGCAAGAAAGTTTGCCACGTAGCACTATGCCCTTCAATGGCTAATTTGGAGTTGATTAGACGTGACGGAGCCTTGCATCATCTACTTTGATTGATGATCAGGTTAAAGCTCTCTTACAGTCATCCCGGTTTCTAGTCATTCTTTTTTATGGCTAATTATCCTTTGTGTATGAGGAAGCTACCAAATGGCAACTAACACCTTGTTGTTAAGGTCGGTTTTGCAGCAACCGTCGTCTGCTTAACATGGTAGGCAAGGAGACTCCTTTTCGCATTTATCAAAGAGGGGTTCCTCGAGTGGTTCTAGAACCCTCGTACAGCATTTCTAGAAACTGTCAATCAAGTGACTCTGGTAAGGGGCGTATTTAGTTTGGTAAGTACCATAAGTCTAATGCCCCTAAGTTGACAGCTTGAGGAGGTTCTCGGGGAGGATGTAGTTTCTCTTCCTATTTTATTGAATTTTGCATCCAACTAGATAGAGATTACGGAAGATCAGTGGATAGGAATGCAGTCATAAAAGGTCTTGTTATTCCGATCTAAGCCCCTCCTTACAAGACTTCCTCATTGGACAAATCTTCCGGCATTTTCTTCAAGATTCTCTTCTTTTAAGAGTTCAATCTCTCTTAAAAAAGGAGGCAATAGAGGTTGTAGAGAATCCCAATTCTTCAGGA
This sequence comes from Pictodentalium vernedei, assembly GCA_031216915.1. Classification (NCBI taxonomy): domain Eukaryota; kingdom Metazoa; phylum Mollusca; class Scaphopoda; order Dentaliida; family Dentaliidae; genus Pictodentalium; species Pictodentalium vernedei. The sequence continues at coordinate 44,008,895 of CM062292.1, read as the reverse complement.
TTCTACAGTCATTTGTTCTTTGTGCCGATGGCAGACGGCTCATTCTGTTCAGTTATCGACTTAAGCTGGATAATCAAATTGAGTATAGCTTCGAAGGTTTTCATGAAATTATCCAGTCAGTAAGAGCGAGCAGCTGAATGATCGACTTTGTGACAAGCATAGACCTAAAGATGCTTACTTTCACGTCTTGATCCATCCGGCATTCAGCAATATCTTCGTTCTGCCATACATGGGAAGTTTACCAGTTCAAAGCGATGTGTTTCGGTCTGAATCTTGATCCTTTAACGTTCCCTCGGATTATGATCTTGGTCATGTCTTATTTCTGATCTTATTTGGCAGTGATAATGTTGCCTTATCTTGACGACATTCTTCTAGATACGGCGGCGAAAGTACAGTAAAACCTGTCTTGAGAGACCACTGTCTTGAGAGAGACCACCTGTCTTGAGAGACCACATCTACCAGGCACCGATTGGTTTTACTCTATAATGGACCTGCTATGGGAGACCACCTGTCCTTAGAGACCACTGTAACCTGGTACCAACTTGTATTTTTATGCCATAATAGACCTGTCTTGAGAGACCGCCCCTTTGAAGACTGAAACCATCACAAAAACTTTTTACCTGTTCTGGAATTGGAAAATCCATTGTGGTTATACAAACATAATTAAAAGTATTAAAAGCTCTTAACTGGGTTTCAATTGCTAACTCATTACAGATTGAGATGTTTTTATAAGACCCCTGTGAAAAATTTGCTGAATAAACAATTTCATACATACCTGAAATGTGACAGATAGGAATAAAAATAAATTTGTGTTGAAAATCTTTGTAACAAATTGAAATGGACTGTTATAAAAATTATAAAAATAAATTAGTGTTGAAAATCTTCATTATTTTCAACACTAATTTATTTTTATAATTTTTATAACAGTCCATTTCAATTTGTTACAAAAACTTCATAAAAAAGAACAACTACAAAGTAATTACAAAAATCCATTCTTCTTCATTTCTGAATTTTGTGGTTGGTTATTCACTGACTTGAGAAAACCTGAAACCTGTTATGAGAGACCACCTGTCTTGAGAGACCACTTTTGTGTGGCCCAAAGGGTGGTCTCTCAAGACAGGTTCTACTGTATGCTTTAGAACAGTGTGCAGAGTCTGCTTCTGTTATACCGACACCTTGGTTTCATTGTAAACGGAAAAAGTCGGATTTGACTCTGTTAATGTCCTTCATTCTCTTTTGAATGAATTCTGAGATTCACTGCAATCTGGTCTGTCTTCCCATAACCAGGGCAAAGCTGGTCAGTTATTGTGCTCGTTTTCTCCTAAATTCTCTTACAGTTTCAGCAAGGGAGTTTATGAGATTGATGGGACTGTGCCATTGATGCAGGCTGTATTCAGGCAAGGGTACATGCGGGATTCTGTTGATTGCGTGCATAATATGTATTAATCATTAGGCAGGTGTATTATTAAACAGATTCTCTTAAATTCTTGCTCTGTATTAGTTTAGAGCTTATAAGAATTTTGGGCTTGTTGGATCAGTTATTCCTGCAGGCCATCTATGCATTCGTTCTCTATTTTGGCTTCATTATTCAGAGTGGTATACTCTTTCTCCGAACAGTCATTGGTTTTAAGGGACCTTGGGAACAATGATTTATTTGGGGATGATCCATGAGAGGTTTTTTAATTGTATCCCATTCCAGGTTCTGAATCCAGTTTTCAACTGGAAGTAGTACATAAAGGGGAATCCTACTCTCTCATTCTGGTAGATGGAACAGTTACAATTTGGAAGTTCATTATTGGAATGTATTTGTACAACCTGAACGTGGTCGCCTGTGGGTTGGCTCAGAAACATATAAGTTCTATCAGATAACTTTCCTTTGGGATTCAGTTGGACAAGTTTAAGGTTGTACCTATTAACTGGTTGAGTGCTAGGAGCCACTATCATGGCAATACTGAAAAGTGCTGAAAGCCACTATAGTGGCTTTACATTGTTTGCATAGGTTTGTTGTTTTCTTAGCAGTAAAAAATGTTTATGTAAAATTGTTTTTTTTTACAATTTATTGGGATGTCAAAAATAGGGCACTCTCCAATAAACTGTAACAAAACAATTGTCCATGAAGAAAATGTTGACAAACTAATGCTTCTCTTGCTGGTTGCATGGCAACTTTGAAAAAAATACTCACGTTTCAAATCACTTTTGAAAAATAAATTAGCACTCAACCGTTTTAATATCACCAGTTATAGACTTATCTACGTATTCCGGATGAGGCATACTTTTAGAAGCTTGCAATTTTAATAATCATGATAGCCACGTTATAGCCTTAGCTGCTGTGGCATTAAGCACCTATAACTAAATAACCGGTAGCCTTTTAGGCGAATATATATTATACAGTACCGTTTTTTCACTGATTCTATGCCGCTTCCCTCTTTGTTTTGAAGATTAATTCCTTCTGGCCTTACAATAAATGTGTAACTATGAGTGAAGCTGTTTATTGTCTATAGATTATACTGATCTTATGTACAGCTTGTTGCTTTATATATACACAATGTGTCTGTGGGCGTCGGTTTCCAACTCTTGGACACGCTTTCCTAATTTTAAGTGTCTTAGTCCAGACTAGCCTTAAATTCGGGGGCTCGTTACAACCAATTAGTGTAATCATTTATGCTAAGTAATAGGGAATTACTTAGATATTACTCCTTATTTTGGTCATGGGCGCAGATCATGGGGGGGACGGGGGGGGACGTGTCCCCCCCAGATCTCATCAAGGGGGGGACATGGTATGCCATGTCCCCCCCCCCCCCCCCCCACCACTGGGGGGACATGGTATGACATGTCCCCCACTATGCTCCCCCACTGCTGCACCCTCTCATCAATTTTAATGCGAGATTCACTTCTGATACACGTTCAACTAGTCCAAACTTGGACCCACAGTTCGTAATATAATTTTGGGGTTGGTACGGCCTGTACTGTAGCCGTATCAACCACAAAAATTATATTACGGACTATGTCTGTGGGTCCATGTTTGGACTGACGTAACGTTCAACAAACAGTTGTTCAACACTGCGCCTTCAAATAAGTTGTTACTCAGCCAGACACAGCTGTGGGTTGCACGAATGCATAAGCAGCATAACTATTTGATATCGGAATATCAATGTTGCAGACAGAATTCTGATGCAGAGAGAGTAATAGGCCGGTACTGAGCTCGTGAAAATGTGCAAGACAGTATCGTCTGCTTTGTTTACATTTTGAAAACGAAATTTATCGATCGAATTCATTCAATTCACGCGACTTGTTGATGACGTATGTGTCGGGCTGTTATTGGATCTGTTAATCCATTAACGGGCCCGACACATACGTCGTCGCTCCATCTGTTGGGCCCTTATGCTAATCCACCGCACAGTTGAATTATGTTAATCTAATAGGGAACGCTCGGTAAAGCGGGAACAATTATGGTTAAGCATTTTGACAAAATTACAACAGGCTGTTGAAAAACATATTTTTTTCTACTAAATAATTAAGAGAAATTATACCCCAGAGGCCACCAGCACCATTTGAAAGCGCAATTTAAAAATTTTCTTGGGGGGAAACCCCCCTCTGCTCCCTTCCGGAATGCAGAACTCACCCTGCGGCACTCGCTGCAGATGCCTTCGGCATCTGCCCGTCCCCCCCCACTTTTTGGAAGAGATCTGCGCCCATGATTTTGGTGGTATGTCTTCTCTATTGTTGTATAGAGAGACATATATGTAATTCCTGGAAATTTTAATCTCTTATTCACCTTGGTAGTTCTATGCAGGCTAAGGAGCTGAATTTTAGTCTGCTATTCCTTTAAGTCCTAGGCCCTCCTGCTTTTTTTATGATTCAGCTAAGTCTGGGCCATTGGTTCTAGGATAAAAATTTGATAAATTTAAAGTAATTTGTATATTTTTAATAATTTGTGTTTGGCACTTGATAATATAGAGGTTGCACCAGCTAAGTCTAGGTCCTTGGTAAGTATTAAAAATATACAAAATACTTTAAATTTATCATTTTCTTTTGACACATTTATGATCTGATGGCTTTGAAACTTGGGGTGCTAGTTTGGAGCAACCTTTAGATGCAAGCTTTTGATTTTCTATCATTGCCATTGAGAAACAGCACTGTTAGCAATTATCTTTGAACTTCGCCATTTTTGCAACAACATTTTTCTTTGGCATCCTGTGCAGGTTACATTTATGAATGGATTGGCTTGAAACTTGGTATGCTTGTTTCGAGTGACTTCTAGATGAGAGCTATAGATTGTCTTTCATTTCCATTAAAAAATGTTGCCGTTAGCAATGCCCTCTACTTTGCCATTTTGTCTGTCGATAGTTTCCTTTGTAACCCCGCACAGTTTACGTTTATGATTTCAATTGCTTTGAAACATGGTGTGCTTGTTTGGAGCGACCTTCAGATGGGAGCTTTTCATTTTGTTTCATATCTCTTGAAAAACGTTGCCATTAGCGATGACCTTTGAACTCATTGCATTTGCATTTTCCTTTGGCAAGCCCTGCAGGGTGAATTTATGAATTGATCAGTTTGAAACTTGGTATGCATGTTTGGGGTAACATCCAGATATGAACTATCGATTTTCTTCCATTTCCATAAAAAAACCTTGCCGTCAGCAATGACATTTAAAATTTAGTGCATTTGTGCATCAACATATTCCTTTGGCATGCCTTACAGGGCACATTTATGAATGGATTGCTTTGAAACTTGGTTCAAGATCGTCAGGAAAACTTTGCCGTAGCAATGCCCTTTGAAATTGGTGCATTTGTGCATCAACATATACTGAGTCAAAAAAGAAAGTGTAATAAACTTTGAGGAGCAATTTTTTTAGTATTATCGACTATAATCCCAAACAAATTATTGTAAATTCGTATTTTGAGTCTAGCTGTATGAATTTACATAATTTCATGTTCTTACTGTTGCCAGCGTCACATCAGGATGCCCCAATTCAGACATGGGGTGAAATGAAAAGTTCACACATGCAGTTAATAGCGTGTATGTCTACTGTTTACCACTTGGATGGCAAGACATCGACGATGCATGGACCTGATAAGTCTCTGGATATCACCCTGTGGTATTGCGTTCCACTTCTGCCTTAGAACATTATGTAAATCGCCTAACATCTGAAGATCATGAAGTCGTACCCGACGGTCCAGTTGATCCCAAACATGCTTGATTGGCGACAAATCTGGCGAAAGTGGGGGCTAGGGAAGAAGTTTGATGCTCTGCTCCTCAAGAAAGTCACGACAGATACACCCCATGTGACATTGGGCATTGTCTTGCTGGAATAACTGCAATCTGATGTTAGCCTTGAACAATGGGACAACAACAGCATTAAGAATTTCATCCCTATATCGCTGTCCATTCAGATTACCACCGATGAAGATCAATTGCGCTCGAAGGTGCAAGGAGATTCCTGCCCAAACCATTACACTACCATCCGCCCCCCCCCCCCCAAACGGTCACATTCCCGCTCGCAAGCATCAGAAAACCATATTTTTATACTGTACCAATGACCCAGACTTAGCTGGCTGGTGCTAACTCCAACAAAACCAGGGCCAAACACAAATTTTGCCCCCCAATCCCCAAAATTTGCATCCAAAACAAAAAGAAATCATGTCCTAAAGGACCTCCATACTACGCCTCTACTGTGCATGCGCAGTGACGCAGTCGTCCCGAAATTGGCGCCAATTATCATTCTCTGTTTGGCCCTTCATCAGTCAACATCTCACTGATCTTTGTGCTTGTAAATCTCAGTTTAAAGGATGCCAGACACGTAATTTTTGGAGAAAATGTGATTCTAAGGAGGATAGAAGGAGGAGAGGAAAAAGAAGTGGCAAAAAATAATCAGGGCTGTACTTAAAATTTTTTGATGAAATTATGTTAAGTTGCCTATTTTCGAGGCATGGGCCTCTTGTTGTCATTCTTGCTAATTGTTGCACTGCTTATTCAGTGTTTCCTCTCCCCTAGCCTTCTAAAGTCCCCCCTGGCAATTCTCCCATGCTTTTGGCATATTTTTGAGAAATTTCATTTCTAAAATTTCCTGGGAGAGTTGCTTGGTTACAGAATGTTTTCTGTTATTTTCCCCATAGTTACGTTTTCACCCATGGGTGTATAACGTTTGTGTTCTGCATCTTCCATCTGATGTTCTACAGATTCTCCCCTGGGAGTCTCTGTTTTGCATCAGATAGAGTGTAATTGATGACTGATTCCGGGCCAGTTTTTTCAGTGCCTGGAGTCATGTTTTCTAGTGTGTTTACACTGTTTGTTTTCATTGGCAACAGCCTTTTTTGAGGGGGGCTGTTTGCCTTTGTGGTAGTTTATCTCATTATAAGATACATTTATATTATCCGAAAGTGTCTCATTAATTATTTTATATAAATTTAAAATTTTTGACCACACTTTGCCATCGGATCCATCGGGGCTCAACGTTACTTTTCAGCTACTTGGGCTTCTCTGAAAAAATATTTTTTCAAAATTATTTTGTTTTGCAATTGTTTTTTCATTTATTAATGGATCATGTTATTATGTATCTTTGTGTCAGGGGTTTTTGCGAGTAACTAGGACTTATTGTTGTTCTTTCACAATGAAGGGACATTGTTCAAATTGTAATAGGAAGAAATCTTCCTCTGACTTTCATGATCATTGTATTAATTGTAGTCAGTGTTCTCGCATTAATCCCTGTCCTATATGTGAACATTGGGATGAGAAACATTGGAAACGTGTGTCACGATATGTATCTTTCTCCACAAGGTCACTCTACTCTCTCAGTTTCTATTTCAGAGGAACCAGAACAGGGTGATGTTTCCATGTTATCTTCTTCAAGTGTGCGTCCGTCGTCACAAATGAATTCAGAGCTAGCGGCAAAAGTGCTCATGGAGATTAGACAAATGTCGTCCGCTAGCTCGCCCGGTGTAGCGTCCATTCACCGAATGGTTCGGCAGCCGGGTTCGTCCGATGCGGTCCAAGAGGAAATTTTGGGTGATGCGAGCACTATAAACATAATAGATGCACACCCAGTGACGGCGGATAGTAAGCGAGAACGGAGGAAGCCTTTTAGTCCGGTTCCTAGCTCGTCCAGGTCCAGCCGGGCCGCGAGCGAGAGAGGTCCCTCTCTCGTACAACAACATCTGGGACCAGATGTTGTGGTACAAAATGTGTCTTTAGCGGAGCATACGTCCGTCGCTCGGGACGCTCCGTTGTATAAGCAGTCCGCAGAGACTGTTAAGGCTTCCTCTTCTCGTCAGCGCACACGACCGCACCTTGGCTGCGTGACCGCCGATATTTTACCAGCTTCGCCGATGAAGGATTCTTCGGCGACCAGGTCACACCATCCGGCAGCCAGGGATTCGAGACTGATGGACTCCGGACGTTCGCATAGGAAAAGTATGCGGGAGCCATCTGATGCGGAGCTGCCCTCGGCGAAGCAGCGAAAGACTGCGCCTCCGCAGGTCTCGACGTCGGACATTCTTGTGCAGATAGCACAGCTTATCGCAGCATCCCAGCAGCCGACAGAAACGGTGTCGGATCGAGAATTATCCGACGGCGCTGGGTCGGTACGCTCCGCCGAAGCATCGGGGGCGGACGACCGGGAACATCGGGAGGTCCGACCGGATGGTGAAAGGGATACGGATGACTTGGAGCTATCCCTTTCGGAACAACATAAAGCTGCCGTGGACTTCATCCGGCACTTTCTCCCTCAAGTTGTTCCGTCGGGCCAGACTGCTGCGCTTCCGGACAAGAGAATTATAGCGTCATTGGACTCTGAATTTTTTGAGCGGTTCAGGGACATCGCTCCCGAGTTTCCGTCGCAGTCCAATAATGTTGCAAGAACATTTGAATTATTGAACGACGCTATATTTAAACTTGCTTCCAGGACGGGGAAAGCAGGTTTCTTGTCCGCTAATACTCTCAACCTGCCTTTCATTAATGCAAGGAATAAATTCGATACGGCAGGACAGGGTATACCGAGAGTTCCTCTGCGTATGGACGACGAGGCGGAAGACTTAGAGCTATCATTACCGTCGTCAGCTTCTATTCCAACCGCGGTGTTGGAAACAGCTATTGCGTCTAACAGAGCCAATTTAGATGCCTTATCTTACGCAGATCACCTTACTAAGACGTTATCACTGCGCCTTCAAGGGGAAGAGTTTCAGGATATACAATCCTCTTTAAGACTTCTTTCAAGGGCAGTAGCTTATTCCACGTGTAACTCCGCCCTTTCAGTGGCAAATCTGGAGTTGGTTAGACGTAACGCAGCCCTAGCTACATCCACACTAGTGGATTCTAAGGTGAAGAACTCTCTTAGAGTCGCTTCGGTCTCAGGAGAACTTCTCTTTGACGGCAAGCTTTCCGCTATTTATGATAAAATTAAAAAGAAAGCTAATGATTCTCTGTTGTTCAGATCGGCTCCTAAAAAGTCGGATACAGCAGACACGAATAAGACAGGCACTTCTGGGTCTAATGCGCCCAAGAGAGGTTCCTATAGAGGTTCCGGTGCGTCCTCTTGGTCTTATTCGAGAGACCATCAGGATAGCGACTCTCGTTCGGGACGTCCTTCAGGCCGGGACAATCGGTCGGACGCCCCGAGGTCGACGAGGCGAGGTGCGGGTCGTGGAAGACGTGGTTTCTCCTACCGCAGGCCTCGCAGGTCCAGGAGGTGATGGCTTAAACCTCTATCGCGTTCCGGTTGGCGGAAGGTTGTCAAGTTTTTCACAAGAGTGGGCGTCGATTACGGACGACCCTTGGGTGAGAGGAGTGACTTCGGAAGGTCTAAAGATTTCCTTCAAACGAAAGCCTCCATTAACTCGAAGTCCAAAGTGGACTCATCTTCTGTCAAATCCACAGAAAAGAGACGCTCTGTTATCAGAGGTGCAGTCTCTTTTAATGAAGAACGCGGTAGAGGTCGTAGAAAACCAGGAATCTCTGGGATTCTACAGCCATCTGTTTCTGGTTCCGAAACCAGACGGCTCGTTCCGTCCAGTCATAGATTTGAGCTGGATAAACAAGCTGATCGTCGCTCCGAAGTTTTATATGGAGACGATTCGATCGGTCAGAGCGAGTATTCGGGTGAACGATTATGCAACGAGCATAGATCTCAAAGATGCGTACTTTCACGTCATGGTACATCCGACATTCCGAAAGTATCTACGCTTCGCAGTCCTAGGAGTGGTGTATCAATTCCGGGCGATGTGCTTCGGATTGAATCTAGCACCCTGGGCTTTCACTCGGGTAATGAACTCGGTAATGATCTACTTCCGAGCTCATTCGTCTGCGGTAACGTCGGCCTACCTGGACGACATTCTTCAGAGGTACGGCAACGAGTTAACGCTTCAGAACGATGTTCAGAATCTTCTTCTATTGCTCCGACGTCTCGGTTTTATAGTAAACGAGGAGAAGTCGGATCTGGTGCCATCCAAGTCATTCACTCATCTGGGAATGAGCTTCGAGACGCACAACAATCTCGTTCGTCTGCCGTTAACCAGAGCGAAATTAGTCAGTTGTTACGCTCGCTATTGTCTGCACGCAGACAAAGTCACGGCGAGAGAATTTATGAGACTGATAGGTCTGTGCGGAGCCGCCGCGGATCTCATTCCGATGGGGCGGCTACGCACACGTCCTCTTCAAATTTTCCTGACTCAGAATTGGAGTGTGAAAATTCATTCGCTCGATGTAGACGTTCTCTTGTCAGATCAAGTGAAACAAGAGATTCAGACTTGGGCAAACATTCAGTGGTTAACTCAAGGAGTTCCGCTGCAGTTGCCGGATCCGAGTTTTACCGTTATGTCGGATGCCAGTTAAACAGGTTGGGGTGCATCATTAATCCCAACGGATTCGAGATGCCAGGGTCTTTGGGATCCGCAATTCCTGTGCAAGCACATAAACATCAAGGAAATGATGTCAATTTGGCTTGCGTTACATCACTGGATGGACATTATTCACGATGCTCATGTCCAAATCCTATCCGACAATACGACAGTAGTGGCGTATATACGGAATCAGGGAGGCACTCATTCAGTTCCGTTGTTCAATCTAACGGAAAGAATCCTTCTGTTTGCGTTAGAACATCACGTTCTTCTTTCGGTCCGTCACATACCGGGTCGTCTGATTGTGCTAGCAGACTCCCTTTCACGAAAGGGTCGCTTGTTGCCGTCGGAGTGGACTCTCAACAAACAAGTATTCAATCAGATTTGCTACCAATGGGAACGGCCAATGATAGACTTATTTGCGACACATCTCAACAATCAGTTGCAGACGTATGTGTCTCCGTGTCCGGATCCAAGAGCATTTGCAGTAGATGCTCTGTCGATCCCTTGGGACGGAATGATAGGATATGCGTATCCTCCAGCGCCGTTAATTCAACAAGTATTGCTAAAGATAAAACAATCTCAATGCAAGATTCTGTTGGTAGCATCTCTGTCGCCACAGAGACCGTGGATAAATCTACTCAGGTGTCTGTTGTAGGACCTACCGCGGAAGCTTCCTCCACGAGAGGATCTTCTTTCGCAGGGGAAATCGCGCCAACTCCATCACAACCCGCAAGGTCTCAACCTTCACGTTTTTCCGTTGTGCGGTCCTTCTTGCATGGCAAGCACTTTACAGGACGAGCAGTGGACGCGATTTCTAACTGTAGGAGGACCTCCTCTTCGCTAAACTATGCGGCTAAGTGGAAGGTTTTTCGTCGTTGGTGTAGGGATCATTCTGTAGATATATTTGATCCCTCTATACCAGACATTGCAAACTTTCTAGTATACTTGTTTGACGAAATCAAACTGCAGCCTGTTACTATAAAGGGTTATAGATCTATGTTATCTGATACCTATGCACATCATGATAGTTTACAAATTGGATCTAATGTCTCTTTATCGAAGTTGGTTAGAAACTTTTCGATAAATAGACCCAGAACTCTTAGATTAATTCCTAAGTGGAATTTAGCTTGGGTTCTCCTTAAATTGAAGGAAAAGCCATTTGAACCTCTTGGGACAGTGGATTTCAAATTCTTATCTTATAAGACAGCTTTTCTCTTAGCTTTCTCTTCTGCCAGAAGAGTCAGTGAGCTTCATGCACTATCGGTGGATGATTCTCATTATCGTAGTGTTGGGAACACTATCACCTTCACTACTAATGTGGGTTTTTTAGCTAAGAATCAGGCTCCTAATAAATATCCGGAACCTATTGTTATTAAGGCTCTTCCGTCTTCAGACGGGCGTAGGCCTTTACTCTGTCCTGTTAGAGCACTACGTATCTATAAACAGAGATCTCAGTTTATCAGAAAGGGACGGAAACGTTTCTTTCTGTCTTTGATGCCTAATAGAAAGGACATTTCAGTCCATTCTATTGCTAGATGGATTCAGTTAACTATCCGTACTGCTTATGAAGATTTATCTTCTTCTCAGCAGTCTGTGCTTAAGATTTCTGCTCATGAAGTAAGAGCTCTTTCTACTTCCTGGGCTTATGCTAATAGTGTTGCTATTACAGATTTAATGAAGGCTGCTTATTGGTCTCAGCCATCCACATTTACGAATTTTTATCTCAGAAATATTGAGTCCATTTCTGGAGACCTGCATTGTTTAGGTCCGTTATCTGTTGCTCAGAATGTCGTCCACTAAACAGTTGCAACTATAGTTATGCAGGCTTTCTGTTCCGGCAGTGACTCCGTCCGGCTGCCCTCTTCGCTCTGGGCCATTTGACCCAGGGCAAGGGGAAGGGGGGGGGGGGGGGGGGGGGGCGGGTGTTCCCTGAGGTCACCTGCTTTATAGTGAAAAGCAAGGGAATGCCTCCTCCAAGTCAGTATTTCTGAGTCGCTTCCGGGATGGTTTTAAAGTGTAATATTAATGTTTAAATTCATTCATGTCTTATTTTTAAAGTGTAGCTCGGTGTGAAGCATTTGTATATGTCAAGTGTCAAACGGGCTTTAATATACAATACTCGGACACTTTTAAATGATTATAAAGAGTCTCAATTCTCTGGACTACTTTATTTATTGGCTTGCTTTAAAAATAATTAGTATAAGGGTTATACTGGATGTTAATAGAGAACATGAATGTTATTGTGCTCAATTATTAAGGGTAGTGTATCTTTCTAATTTAATATTAAATAAGAAAGATACATGTAAAGCCTAATACTCCTTTTCTCCTTAAGGGGTTACCTCTTTACTATATAGTTGAGCTTATTGGATTTTCCTCTATGTCCTAGGCCCTCCAGCCTGTTTACTATTCAGCTAAGTCTGGGTCATTGGTACAGTATAAAAATGTTAAAAAATTTATAGTAATTTATATATTTTTTATACTTACCAATGACCCAGACGGGGATGGCCCTCCCTGGAGTTGGGAACTCTTGCCTTCCCGCTGAGTACATAGCGCTGACCAGGCACTGCCAGTAAGAATGATAATTGGCGCCAATTTCGGGACGACTGCGTCACTGCGCATGCGCAGTAGAGGCGTAGTATGGAGGTCCTTTAGGACATGATTTCTTTTTGTTTTGGATGCAAATTTTGGGGATTGGGGGGCAAAATTTGTGTTTGGCCCTGGTTTTGTTGGAGTTAGCACCAGCCAGCTAAGTCTGGGTCATTGGTAAGTATAAAAAATATATAAATTACTATAAATTTTTTAACTTTCCTCATTTGAAATACACTCTTGCCCGCGCTGTAGACAAAATCGTGATTCATCACTAAAAAGAGCTGTGCTCCAACACTGTTGAGTCCAGTGAACACACTGACGTACCCATTCCATTCTGATGGTACGATGACGTTGGGTAAGGATTGGTCCCTGGTTTGGATGCCGTGTTCAGCGAGTCTATTGTGGACAGCTTGTGCACTGATTCTATTGTTAGTTCTACCAGGAGTACTTGCTGCTGTCCTCGTCGCCGGAAGGAAGCGATCCCGCAAGTGAGACGTCCTGATGTGTTGGTCTTGTGCAGGGGTCGTAACCAGACCTGATAACCCTCCCGCTTTTGCCAGGAGACTCCTGGTTTGGTACCCAATCTCCCGCACTCACAGCAACATCGGATTGTCTCCTGCTTTGATACTTTTCAAAATTAGTTATTCAGTACCTGTAAGCCATCACAGCATCACTGAATCCACCAGCTTTTGTTTACAAATACAAAAGCATGTGCTCTACTCTCATTGGTAAGGTCATTAAGTTTGTGTGAAATGTCACCACTTACGTCAGAACTGATAACCAATTCTGATTTTTGTCAATGGCTGGCTATTGTGTTCTGTGATTATTGCAACACGTTTCACAGTCGAAATAAATGAACTTGAGATGCAGGATAATTGCTGAAATTGATTATATATTAAACACACACCTTTGCTTGATATAAGAGTAGCAGTCACATCAAAAAATAAATCCCATACTATTAATTATGTACACTCAAAACTGGGCAAAAATAAACACAAATTTATTGTGCATTTCGGATTTCAGATAATTATATGTTGTAGACAGACGGCTCATTCAAATGAGTTGCGGTAATTTTCAGTATGTTGGGAAAAAATTCCGATTCGCGATTTTCTAGGGCAGGCTGTGAAAGAAATTCTGTTTTTGGCGAAAAAAATCTCTAAAAAGTTGGTAATTTACGGCACTTGGACTTTTTTTTATCTGCAAATTGGAAGTGATAAATGGACAACAACAACAAATCCCCAAGACGTTTCGTCCCGTGGCTGTGGCATAATTTTCACGTTTCACTGAAAAATGATCACCTCCATTCCAATCTCCCTTCAGAAATGACCAACTACTTCACGTGAATAACCAGCGTGGTTGGGGGGAGGGGGTGGGGGGGGGGGGTGGGGGGGGGGGGTGAGGGGGGTGCTGGGCTTTAGAAGGTCGAATTACCACAAACAACCGACAAGTACAAAACCATTGAAATATGGATGTCATTGGAACAAGCTCAGATATTGGCACATGGCCATATCCATATTTCTGTTTTGCTCTGTATTTCTGTGTTTTGGCTTTTGAAAAGACAAATTGTTCAAATAAAACACAGGGTGGAGTGTCTCGCGGTGGTGGGGGGGGGGGGGGGGGGGGTAACATGGAAATTATTGATGTGCTGTCTGCACGCAAAAATCTCACTGACAACGATCCAAATCTCACTGAGAGCTCATCAGAATCTCACTGACGGTTACCTCAAGAGGTTAACAGGTCTGGTTGTAACTCTTGGTCGACCGGAACGCGGTTGGTCGGCAGTAGATCCAGTGGTTCTATACCTTCCAATGAGACGGTAAATAGTAGCTACAGTGACTCCAAACTCAGCAGCAAGCTGATCTGGAGGTATCCCAGCCTCATGCATACCAATGGCATGCAACCTCTGATTTTCGGTTAACCTTGGCATTTTTTAAAATGTCGGAAGACAAAATCTAGCATGTTTTCTCAATCCAGGCTCTCTAGCACAACATAACATAAAGAAAGTCGTTGGTCACCCATTCAGTTTGAGGTAGCACATTCTATTTTGAAATCTGCAGCAAAATTGTATGCGATTGAGTGGACAACAACAACATGTCATTAAACTCTTTGCACGACTTCTTGTCCACAAACATGCAACATTAGAACTATTATATTTCATCCTTTATGCTATTTTTTCATGTTTGTTTCTATTATACTTTCTTTTTTGACTCAGTATATATTCATTTGACACGCTCTATAGGGCACACATATGATTAGGTTGCTTTGAAACTTGGTATGCGTGTTCAGGGTGATCTCTAGATGGGAGCTATTGATTTTTCTATCAAAAAACGTTGTTAGCACCAACCTTTGAACTTGATGCATTTGTGCAGCAACTTACCTCTTTTGGACTCGCTACAGGACATAGTTAAGAATTTGCATCAAAAAAATAAAAACAAAACATTGCCACTAGAAACGACATTCAAACTTAGTGCATTTATGCATTAACATTTTCCTTTTGGCACACTTCAAAGGGCACATTGAATATCGGGTTGTTTTGAAACATTGGTTATTCAAGGTGACCTAAATAGGAGCCATGGATTTTCTTTTTATTTCTGTCAGAAACTCTTAGTGTCAGTAACAACCTTTAAATTTAAATTTATTTGTGCATCCACATTCTTCGACATGCCCCCCGGGCACATTTATCATAGGATTGTTTTTGAACTTGGGGTGCTCATTACCAAGACTTCTAGATAAGAGCTATTGATTAGTATTCATTTCTGTGAAAAAAGTGGCTGTTTATAATGACTTTTAAACTAACTTCTTTTCTGTATCAGCATTCTTCCTTTAGCCAGCCCTACAATTTATATTTAAAAATGAATGGGTTGCTCTGACGTTGTGCACACACAATGCTGTTATGTTGAAGTTTCACCAAATAACATTGGAACCAATAATCTTCAATTTGGCCATTTCATTTATAACTTGCCAAGTTCAAGTTTGTCCCCACTCATTTGTCAAAATGTCCTCATATGTTGATCAAAACAACCCCACTTGTTGGTCCAAACAACAAACCCAATAACTATAACCTAATAATAATTATTTGCCTCTGAAATGAAAAAAATAACAGTATTCAAAAAGAAAATATATATACGGCATGCATTAAGTTTTACCGATCCAAATGGAGGTTCTAGAAATTTGTGAATCAGGCCCTTGAAAGCCCTGGAAAAAGTCCTTAAATTCTAAACTAAATTTGTGGTACAAACCCTGGTACATGTAATGTACAACTGAGATGTATGAAAAGATTTGTGGGTTTGAGACACTACTTTTTCTGGCTTCTATTTTGAAACTGCAAATAAATCTCAAATAGGCCTACTTTGATCTGTGTGGTGAGAAGGGCTGCACGGTATTATGGTATACCGGTTGGTACCGGTATTGAAATCATCACTGGTTCAAAACTGTCCATCAAAAATGAATACCGGTATACCATGAGTAACGGTATACAATTTTGAGGTCCATTATTATGATTTGAAATTCACGTTTTCTTGAAATAAAAATATAAATAATGCGCGAAAATATGGCAAACACATATTAAATGCAAGGGATATCATGATAAAAAAGATATTTTTGGAGCAAAAGAAGGAAGTATCACTTACTGCTCTGGGAAAATGAGTGTTTTGAATGGAAGACGACAATAATCAATGTCTACAAAGTTATTGAACCTATTGTTTAATACTAAAATAAGCCATAAAATTATCATGAGTTTACTGGCTTTCATCTGAATCTGGGATACAAGTAACTTAGTCTTTGTCAATTTAATTCCTGTAAAAACATGGTCAACCTCTCTTGACAGATAAGCGTTTAATTACTGAGCCAGTCAATTGTCACATTGTGTTAATTGAGTATGTATGGCTTCATGAAAAACAGTAGCAAACAAAACTTTTTTATCAAAACAACAGGTGTCCAGTTGATGGAATTCCAAGGGCCTGGTTACACAAAGAACCAGTAGTAGCTCCTCCCTTTCTCCTATCTTCCAGCAGTAAACTTCCTTAGATGACAATGTCAAATGTCATCTGTGACATGTTAGGCCAGTCGGTCTGTTGATAGTAACCCTCTGCACTCTGATGTCAAAATACGAAAATTTCAGACAGGACAATTTTCCCATGATGCAATTAGAAATTTAACCAATTTATTCTTATTTGACAGAGCTCATTGAGCTCTCTCAAACAAGATTGAATAGGTTAACTTCCTAAGCTGAATTATGAAAAGATTTTCACGTTGAAATTTTGTTTTTTCGACATCAGTCTGCAAAGGGTTAAGCACGCCTCCAAGACGTGTTCACCCTTCACTTTCATGATAGTCTGCTGGTGTCAATCATCAGCCGACAATGTTTTCTCCCAGTGATGGAGTCACATGTCTGTCATATTTGACAAAAATTGTTGCACATTTCGCAATTGTGAATATGTGATTTGAAACATTTTTGTGTCAGATTGCTGACAAACAACGAATTAATGAACTTCAAAATTCTTTTACATCAAAGTAAACTCAAAACTTAGAATGTATCGAATTACATGAGTTGTTTTTCAACTGGGACCTTGTACATAACATTTATCAAGCATTTTCAGAAAAGTAAGGAGGTACATGTATTTCAGTTTTATTTTGTTTTCAATCTGAACTGTTTCACGATATACCGCAGATTGTTTTCAATACCGGTACTAAAATCCGAATACCGTACAGCCCTAGTGGTGAGGCAGTTAATACTGCATTGAAAGAAAAATACACAAATATGGTGTGGCTGTTGGACGGTCCAACTTGGACCTCAAAATGGTAGTACCATTAGCAGCATATCTTTTTTTAAAAAATTTCCCAGGGGTGGAGTTGGCGAGGGGGTGGGAAATACTCTCTCTCTGCCAGTTTACTTTTGTTTCAGAAATGTTTTCATTCCTCTTCATTCCAAAATAGTTGACTATTGAGTTCATGGATTTGACTAGAAGTTTATTTCTATTTTTCATTTTCAATAAAAAAAGATTGGAATAGAAACTGTTTTAGACCTCTTATCACTGCCTGTTATTCCTGTGCTTGTGCGGGTTTAATTCTAGTATTCTTTAAACTTCTTCTTCACATGATACGTCTGTCAGAATCTTTTGATATTTGGTATTCAGCATACTCAGGTGGTTCAGAGAATTGATGGGGAGGGGTGGTGTGTGTGTGTGTGGGGGGGGGGGGGGGGGATCTGCTTCAAGTTTGTTGAAATCAAGTTCCTGGGTTTATATTTGGGTGCCATGTGGCAGCCCAAATTTTAATCAACCAGACAGAATCTTTTGTTGATTGGATGCCATCATTCTTATGAGGTTCAGATTTTAGTTTGTTCAAATCAAGTCCCTGGGTTCATAAAATGTGACGAGAACACAACATAATCTCCCCTTTGCCAGTTGGAGGGAAGGATTGGGTTTCATAGTGTGATTAGTTTTAGATTCTTTTTTATGTGTACCCATACTATGTATGGTACACATAATACCGGCATCCAGGGTGACCATCCGTCGTTCGTCCATCCTTTGTCCATCTGTCTGTCTGTCCGTCTGTCTGTTCGTCCATCTGTCCGTCTGTCCATCCGTCCATCTGTCTGTCCGGCATCCGTATCCATTTCTTTACATTCGATAACTTGAAAAATATTGCTTGGATTGTCTAGTTATTTTATATTTGTGTTCAGGTTACTGATTTGCCGAGCTGTATAGTTTTTGGTGTAAATCTGATGATCTGATTCCGAGATATTAACCCTTTATCCTTCAAATTGAAAATTCCTCCAATCCCTTTGACATTCGATAACTTGAAAAATATTGTTTGGATTGTCAAGTTACTTTATATTTGTGTTCAGGTTACTGATGTGCCGAGCTGTATAGTTTTTGGTGTAAATCTGTTATTTTGATCCTGAGATATTAACCCTTTATCCTTCAAATTTAAAATTCCTCCAATCCCTTTGGCATTCGATAACTTGAAAAATATTGCTTGGATTGTCAAGTTACTTTATAATTGTGTTCAGGTTACTGATGTGCTGAGCTGTATAGATTTTGGTGTTAATCTGATAATTTGATCCGGATATATTAACCCTTTATCTTTCAAATTGAAAATTCCTCCAATCCCTTTGGCAGGAGATAACTCCAAAAATGTCAATCTGATTGTCATGTTACTTTATATATTTATTCAGGTTACTGATGTGCTGTGCTGTATAGTTGTTTATGTAAATCTGATAATTTGATCCGGAGATATTAACCCTTTATCCATCAAATTAGACACTCCTCCAATCCATTTCTATATGTACCCATACCTTGTATGGTGTACATAATGTCGGCATCCTTGGTGGCCCTCCGTCATACAGCTTTCTACTAGTTGCATGTATGGGTACACATCTGACGGTTTCATCGGCCTATTTTTGTTGCTTTAAGATGAGTTACATTTCAAGTGATTTGATGCAAAAAAGAAGACTTTTTTCACCTGGAGGATTCCATGGCATGGGGGTGAGTGAGTGTGAGTGTGTGTGTGTGTGGAAGGGGTATGGAGGGGCCATTGGATGGCTATTTCTTTTTGCTTCAAAATAAATTTTGAAGGATGTTGAGTGATTGTATGTAAAAAAGCGAAGAGTTTCATGTCTAGAATACAAGAAAATGACCACAGTCTGGTGAATTGAGTACTCCTGTACAGGCTTTGTTCTTTGACAGGAATCTGTGAATCTGATTCTTGTAATATGCCCATAAAACAAAACTGTGGGAATCCACCATATTCCCATCCTTTAAATTTAAAATGTCACCAAAATATTGTTTGTATGTGTATGTGACCAACTTAATGTGATTTGTTGATACCAGGTTTCCCACTAAAATGGAAACTCCTTGAATTTCAACCCTTCCTTAAGAAGTGCTTGAATTTGTTTCTATCCTTGAAAAGTATCCACCACCTTCCTTGAAAAGTATTTGATTTTCCACCCCCTTCCTTAAAAAGTATTTGATTTTCCACCACCTTCCTTGAAAAATATTTGATTTTCCACCACCTTCCTTGAAAGTACTTGAATTCAATTTAACTATAACCTCAGAGACAGGAAGTTTCATGATAACCCACCTCAGTCTCTTGTGTAGATTCTAGACCATTTCAGTTTATTTTATGCATTACTGTCAGTAATCTGATAATATACTGTGATGTAATACATTGTTGGAAAGGGCTCAGAGAGCCCTTTCCAACATTGTGCGACATCACAGCATTCATCATTCTGCCATCATAACAGTAACTTTTATCTTCATATCAATGTAAATGATGGTTCTGGGATAGTTTAACAAATGGCAATTTGAGTCAAGATATTTTTTGAAGACCTTATTTTTAGGCGAACGGTCAGCAAATGAAATGATCATTTGTCCAATATGTACTGTGCTAATAATAGGGCTGCAACAATTTGGATGTTCATGATGCGATGCGCATCACAATTATTTGCTCATAATGCAATGTGCATCATGATGCATGTACAACATACAAAAGCTCTGATCTTGTAAGATATGTATGTTCAGTAGATTGCCACCAGTACATTAATTTTTACCCCCGTTTTGCTCAAAATAAGAAAACATTATGTTCATCTTGCTTTTAATCAAATATGAATACAAATTATACTCTATTAAAATGATACATTGCTTCTTAATAATGTTTTCAACCTTTTCAAGGTTCTTCCATTAATAATCTCTATAACCTGAGCATGATGATACATTTCTTGTAAAGATGTGATGCATCATAGTATGAAAGAAGCATGATGCATTGAAACTGTGATACATCGATGCAGGCCTAGCTGATAGTCCTTCAAAATCCAAGGCTTGAAATAAATGGTGGGACAAGGACAATGGCCGACACCAGGGCTTGTATTTCGACGAGAATCCAAGAATCGATTCGCACATAGATTCGCGCAATAAAACCAGCGAGAATCCATGTAGATTCTTGCTGCACCTCTGCTAGGATGCGCGTGAAAAACATTGAGTCAATTTAACCCTTTAACTAGAACAGCGGCAACAAATTAACCAATAGAAGGCTAACATGACCTGAAATATCCTGGCATTTTGCCAATAAAATCTTACAAATATGGCTGTCATTGAGCCGGTTCCAACGACAGCCATATTTGTAAGATTTTATTGGTAAATATTGTTCATTTAATTATTTTATCATTTATTTATTATTTATTGTTTAAAAATTATCAAATTTAGTTTTAAAAATTAAAAAGGTGTGTTGGGTAAAAGGTTAACATGTGTTATCAGTATACAACAGTGGTTCAACCATGGTGGCATCATGGGATCCTGGGGCACTCATAGTAGGTATAGATGCTCGCAACCATTTTCACGAGAATCCAAATGGATTCTCACAAATTTAGACGAAATAAAAGCCCTCTACACCAAACTTACTTTGAACGACACACTTTGAAATCCATTGGCCATTTTGACCATCGCAAAATTCTGCTAAATTTTAGAATCCGAGTTTAAAAAACACGCTAGTTCGATATAAAGTTAAATTCTATTGTGAATGAACAAGTCATTTCCTCGTTTAGTTGTCACCATATGTCAATTTATAATGTGTAAATCACAAGCCTGTCGATTTGAGGCGAACAGCCATTTGGGTCGTGCAGAGGTTACCTAAAATGCAAAACACCCAAACGAAAAATGGGTTGCGCGAAATTGTTACCAGGTCACGCAAAATTTTTGCCAAGCTGAATGATCTAGTACGAATGAATGGTGGAATGATGTTGATCATCAACCAGTCATCAACTGCACAGGTGTTTGTATCTGCCTGAAGTTTTGCTGCTCTGTTGGCCAATTATTGGCCAACAGAGCAGCTATACTTCAGACAGATGCAAACACCTATGCTGATGATTGGTTGATGCACAACATCATTGCAAATTGTTGATCACCTTAAGATGTAGCACAGGTACAAAATCAGGAAATAGCAATAATTTGATGTCTCTGCCACAAATAGTGGTTAAGGATGCCAAACTCTTCTGCGGCATACTAGCCCATGCCTATCTGAATTGCTGCAACACAGCATTATTGTTGTTCCTAAGGGCTCATCTCTGTTCATCAGGATATTGCCCATAGGAGCAAGAACTTGGCTTTGAGACATTAGTTCACATATCAGCATAGCTGCGATTCATATATATTTAGGTTACCTGATGGGTTACCTGAATCGAGTACAGAGGAACGAATGATAAAGTTACCTAAGCTCAGACCAGGTGAACGACAAATGTTTTATGCACAATTCTGAAAATAGCAGGCCTGAATCAATATGTTGAAAATGACCTGCACCAAATTAAAATGATCTGTACCAACTACTTAGGGCAGGACATTTTGACCTGCACTGGAAAAAAAATTATTTCAAGCCTTTTCAAAAACATCGTCAGATTCCTTAAAAGTACTTAAATACTTGAATTTGATTCTCTGATATCGGTGGGAACTAGGGCTGCACGATATTCAAAACTGAATACCGGTATCGGTATTCAAAAAAATATCGTGGTATACCGGTATATCGAAAACTCTTCAGATATATGAACACAAGTACCACAATCGAGACTCAAGGCATCACAGTCGGAACGAATTAGCGCGCCTTGATGATGCGGTTCGAAACACTTTTACCCAACGCAGACGATATCAGAATTTATTATTTTCAAAATTAGTTTATCAAATTTTCCCCAAAGATTTCAACAAAACTATATCCTGTGACCCCTCATTGGAACGAGCTCGTTCCAATGAGGGGTCACATGATATGGTTTGTTGAAATTTTTGAAAATTATTTTGTCAACTGCTGAATTTGTATATTACGAGGGCACAAACAGACGATTCCTTGGATAAAGGGATAATATTCATTTGGGGATACAGTTAAAAAACTCAACACATCTTGAAAATTAAATTCTGGGTAAATAAATAATGACGATAAACCGATATTTTTGTAATTCCTGCGGTATTCGATCGATATTGGTTTGAATACCGATATATATCGGTTTATCGGTCAACCGTGCAGCCCAAGTGGGAATCCTGGATACAAAACCCATGATCAAGTTAAAATTTTTAGCTCACCTTGACAAAGTTAAGCTGAGCTAATCTTATCGCTCTCCGTCCGTTGTCCGTCAACACCATGTTTTGGTCTTCTCCAAAACCACTGGGCCAATTCAAGTGAAAGTTTGTTTGAATGATGGTCCCGAAAGGGGCATTGCATTTTGGTTCAACTCAACATGCCCAGCCCCATAGGGAGGGGGTGGAGGAAAATGCTCCAAAATATTTTTAAAAATCTTCTCATGAACCAGTGGGCACAGTGACTTGATATTTGTTATGGAGCTTTCTTTTGAGGTGTAGAATCAAGTTTGTTGAAACGAAGTTCATGAAGCAATATTTGGCTTTGTAATGGGAGGGGTAAGATTTTGGCCCCGCCCAAAATTTCTATTTTCTGAACTGATGGTCTGATTTGATTCAAATTTGGTATGTGGTATTATCGGGTTACAAGTACTTGACTCGTGCAAAAATAAAAATCCTGCATCCCCATGGTAACCCCAGGAGCTAAAAATATAAATATTTTTAAACGCCCGTATTTCCCAAACCATATGGAACAGAGAGCTGTTATTTGGTATGAAGCATCCTTAGGACCAGTAGAATTGCGTGGTAAAAGAAAATTGCCATCGCTGATGTTAGGGTGTTCTGTAGAGAGCATTGAAAAAATGCTGAGTCAGCATATTTGCAAAAATTAAAAAAAATCTCTCCAGAACCAATGGTCAGAATCTACTGATATTCGGTTTACAGCATTCATAGTTTGTTAAAATAAAGCCCATTGATTCATATTTGGGCTCAATACAGGAGCCCAAATTTTAACTTAGGGCAATATGGGGAATATTTTTTAAAGAATCTTTTAATGTTTGGTGTACATCGTTGTAATGAGGGTCAGATTCAAGATTGTTCAAACCAAGTCCCTAGGTTAATATTTGGGCACCCAAATTTTAACTTAGTTCAATATGGGGGATAATTTTTAAAAATCTTCTTATTCAGATCCACCAGCCAGAATGCTTTCATATTTGATATACAATGTCCTGGGGGGGGGGGGGGGGGGGGGGAGGAGGGGGTCAGATTCATGTTTGTTCAAATTGGGACCCTAAGTACATATTTGGGCTCGATTTGGTAGCCCAAATTTTAACTTGGTGCAATATGAGGAAATTTTTTTTAAAAATCTTCTTCTGCAGATTCACCAGTTGGAATGCTTTCATATTTGGAATACAACATCTCTAGGGGGGGGTCAGATTCAAGTTTGTTCACTTCGAGTGCCTGGGTTAATACTTGTACTCCATATGGGAACCTGAAATCAGGATTTGCAAAGTACCATCAGTTCCACTGTTGTCGGTACTGAGTTTCAGAACTGAGAACCAGGTCTGTACCAGTAACGAGAATGTCACCTCTAATATTCAGATAGTGAAAGGGAAAAGTTGATTGTATTTGATTCGTGGAAACTCTAATCTATAAAAAAGAGTGAACAGTGATTTTGGGGGTAAAATTCACTCAATAAATGTGTGTTACTCAGGCTGAAAAACTGACAATCTATCATTATTGACCTACCTGCCAAGCTTCCACAAATGCTGATCACAGATTGTCAGAAACAGTAGGCATTGGGGGGGGGGGGGGGGGGGGGGGGTACACATACAAACTACAAAGCATTGAATGGTAGGTCTACTGCACATGATTTCCAAGTTGCAAAGTCACAGTCACATGCTGTGTCTGATTCTGGTAGTATTTACTATTTTTTGAACTGGCAAATTTTTATTACCAATTTAAATTTAAAAGCAGATAAAATGCATTTTTAATTCATTGTTTGCAGCAGTTTTCATCACTGTCTGCAACCCCGCATGTTTGAACTTGGAATCAATAGGCATCCTAATAGTAAGATGCTGTAATAATTTGTAATAGACTATACAGTCTTCACCTATCCGACATCCTATAGTCCATTTCAAACAGGCGGCAGGAGTCTGGACTCAGGACAAAACAAACCTTGCCATGACCGAAAAGGCCCAGCCTGGTTTAGGTCAGAATGATGCAGATTTTGAGAAGGAACAGCGTCGCACCCACACATGAAAGCGACATGAATCACACGATCTCACATACATTTCAATTGTTCTGCGAATTTCAGAGGATTCCGCAGTCGTGTAAATCATTGCAAATTTCACTGAGTTCTCTGTTCAAAGTTCTAACTTCTAAGAGGCATGTGGCAGCGTGACATTAGACAGTTCATACACCCATGCGTTTCCAGACAAACTGTATCAAAGATAGTCTAGTCTTTGAAGTTCCAACATTATGGAAACATTCAATTAACTCTTTACCTAACATGAAAAGCAGACGACACTTGCAAAAACAATTCTTGAATAACTATTTTTTTTCATTTTTTGTCTCAAAAACATAGGTTATGACCCCTCATTGGAACGAGCTCGATGAGCTCGTTCCAATGAGGGGTCATAACCTATGTTTTTGAGACAAAAAATGAAAAAATACTGAAAATTAATTGGCGATTTTTGAGAATCGCGCTGGCCGGTTTTGGCCGTTACGTTGGGTAAAGTGTTAACTCTTTACTGCCCGTGTAGATTCCGTCGAGTTACTCGTGTATCACATTCACAAATAAAAACTATGAGTACCGGAACTGTCAGCTCTGAAGGATGGGAATCGGTACCGATTAGAAGACTGAGTACCATCGGTATTGGTTCCAGTACCGATTGCAAACCCTGCCTGAAATTTAACTTAGTACAATATGAGGGAATTTCTTCAAAAATCTTCTTCAGATTCACCTGTCAGAATCCTTTAATATTTGGTTTACACTATCTCTGGAGGAGTCAGATTCAAGTTTGTTCCCTGGGTTAATATTTGGGCTCACTATGGCAACCCAAATTTTAACTTATTGCAATATGAGGAAATTTCTTTAAAAAAATTCTTCAGATCCACTAGTCAGAATGCTTTCATATTTCGTATACAACATCAGATTCAAGTTTGTTCAAATCGGGTCTGTAGGTTAATATTTTGGCTCGCTATGGTAGCCCAAATTTTAACTTAGTGCAATATGAAGAAATGTCTTTAAAATTTTTCTTCTTCAGATCCAACAGTCAGAATGCTTTCATATTTGGTATACAACATCTCTAGGGAGGTCAGGTTCAAGTTTGTTCAAATCGAGAGCCTGGGTTAATATTTGGGCTCCCCATGGGAGCTGGAATTGGCCATGCAGCTTGAGAATTATAAATTTTGTATTCCGTACCCTCTAGTGGTGTGTAATCCACATTGGTTGTATCAAGGGGCTTCATAGGGGAGCTCCACATTTTACATTATGATCAGCTGAAGAAAAGGCATGATGCTTGGACAGTTTTTGTCACTCCTGAGGGGCTCAAGGATTGACAATATATCCTACGGAGATGGATTGCTTAATGTAGACTTATTCTTGGACTCTGTTTATATTGTGTTCTGTTCAAGGTGAGCACTCCAGGCCCCGTGGCCTCTTGTTTACAATATCCGGGTACTTTCTGTTTGGTTTTGCATCGTTGTTTGTGAACCAATAGCCACAGAAGGAATCGATTCCCGTAAATTTATTCACTTAGTGCAAACCATAGTGATGCTCTTGAGTTATGTAACAGACTTTTCACCCATTGGGTTGAACCATTATCAGCCTGATGTGGTTGGGTCCTCTCAAACTATTGGATTCCGGTTGATTCCCATAAATAAACTTTGTGGGAATCCAATTGGATTCCCGAAAGAATATATGAAACATGAGGCCTGCTGGTAATTGAATTTTTTTTTACTGACATATTGGCCATTCAATAAACAGAGTCCTACTGTATAAGTGTTAAAATGTCATGTACTATGCCAATAAATTGGTCTTTGTCGGATAGGGTTACATGGCAGCTACTAGTCAATTCATCCTCTAGACATGTCAAGAATAGATTCAAGGCTAGTTGTTGATATTTTCTATACAGACATAATGAATTAATTGTGTAGACTGTATTATAGTGAAGTTTAAGCCCGAAATGTGAAGTGTTTGCTGTGCTAAGTTGTTGAATGGTGGTACCTTTATTGACAGCTGGTTTGTAATTGCCTCTTGATTATCAATGAATTCATTAGTTTGAATATTAAAATCTGTGAAACTTGACATTTGTTTACAAGTACTTGAGTTTAGTGCAAGGTTAATGATTTGTTAAGCATTGATTGGGGCATTGGAAATTATTCTGCTTCATGCTTGGGTTTCAATTTTTTGGGAAAATGGGATAATTGATTAACATGAACGTGAGGCCGACACCATCTTTCTCCCATCTTCGTCTAATATTTTATTTCTTTTTACTTCAATAAACACTGTCTGCCTTTTTATTTCCAAATAAAGTTTACTATTAGTATAAAGTAAGATTAGATCATACAAACTGAATATCTGTTTTTCAGACTTACTCATTGAACATTTTTAACCCTCAGACCACAATAAAAAAACTTCTACTAGATTTTCATCCAACATTTTTTTCAAACTCGGGCGGGTGGATGAATTTTATTTTTTGATTTTTTGTTTCACCTGAAGATTGGATAATCTAGAACGACCCTAGGAACTCGTGGGTTTGGGGCATGGGGTGGGGAATATAGGCCTATAACAAGAGATTATACTCAGCTAAATCGGAATGAATTTTGAGTAATAAAAGTCCTTGATGGCTCCAAAAGGGTACTTGGTTCACATATACAGTACCATCAGGAATAAGTTGTAGGATAACCACAAGAAAATTACACTCAGTTGATATTTCCAACACTTTACATCAATTTTTGAGAAGCTCTCACCAAGAGCTTCCCAAAAATTGATGTCAAGGGTTGGAGTTATCAACAAAGGGAAAATTTTTATAAGAGTAATTTTCTGGTGGTTATCCTAAAAGTAGTTAATATGACAAAAAATTTTAAATGCTAATAAAAAAAAATTGGGACAGGTTGAAAAAATAGGCACTGGCGTGGATAAAAATCTAGAATTTTTTTTATTGTGGCATCAAGGGCCTGGACAGTTGTCCTGAACTCACACCTGACCACAGCCTGTACACGTCCAGTGGCTTAACAGTGATTTCTAGTCAAATCTTGGCTGCCTTAACAACTACCCAAGACTTGACTAGAAACCACTGCCTATGTAACTTGGCTGTCGTCAGCAGGTCCTCCTCATGATGACATGTTATATCAAGGGCACCTGTTCTGAGGTTGTAAAAGTCGGAAATAGGCCTTTAAGGGTTAAGGTATTCAGGAGTCGTTAAACTGAGATTTTTAACAGAATCTCACTATTAAAATCAATAAATTGTACTCTTTGAGCCTTTTAAAAACTAAAATTTTACTATTTTTGCTGAGAAATCTCAAAATTTTACAATTCATTAGTTTAAAACGTCTGATCTGGCCATGAAACAGTTACATGAGTGGGTGGAGATTTCATTAACCCTTAGGTCCTCATACCACCCAAGGTTTGTACACAAATGAAACGTCCTTTAATGTAGCTCCTTTTCTTGAAAAAAGCTTGAATTCATTTGTATCCTTGTAAAAGTACTTCATTTTCCACCACCTTCCTTGAAAACTACTTTAATTCTGTTTACCTTTGAGACCATAACTTCCATGATAATCCACACTGCATATGTGCGATAACATACAATGAGTCAGACACTCTTATTCAGGGAGCCGTATCTCTTTCTGCATAAAGGTCATGAGCTGGAGTTCCCAAAATTTCTGTTACATCATAATTTTGTCACAAGAACCTCTCTCCTCCTGAAGGATTCCCTTGAAATGTTGACCAATCGAGATCATCCTCCTTGCAAACAGACATATGTCATGAAAAACTGCTCTTTATGTTATAAGTTATCTCTGCCAACATGTATGGTATATGGAGATTTAATACCTGGATGTCGGTTTTTAAACGCCCAGCTGCAGGCATCCAGGTATTAAATCTCCATATACCATACATGTTGGCGGAGATAACGTTTTTGTCCTGTTTGGAACACAGTACAAACATAGTGGAAATAAATTTGTGGACACATTTCTCAGCTCCACAATCATTTGGACCAAATTTGTGATAATAATTTTGTTTTTATAATCGCAGAAGCACAGAGAATCTACCTCCCTGGCAGAAGACAACAGATAGAGTTACATCCCTTGGGTCGTTAAGGAAACGAGTAAACAGTATTTTGTTGACATATCGTCCCCTGAGCTCCAGTATGTTCTATGTGCGTACACATAGAACTCATTGGTACGCAGGGAACGAATTATTTGCTCTTTTATTTTTATGATTGTATTGTCGGAAATCTGATGATATTTGTGACTATTTTCGTTTTTTTTTTTGTTCGAGTTTTATAATGAGGCGAGCGAAAGCGAAAAGCTTTCATTGAAACCATATACCCCCGATGTTTCGCGTGAGCTTATACCCTGGATGTTGCATGCTCTCATATACCCTGGATGTTGGGCACACCCTTTGCCATGGCTATTTGTCTAAGGCATTCTGACCAATCAAAAGACAGAATTTATCGGGATATAGGGACATATAATGGCTTTTACACACTGTTTCTTTTGATTTCATTGCATAATTTTATACTTGAAGTGGACAAATTCAAGTGATATACACTTCTAAAAAATAAAAACATTTATGTTGGGGACTTGGGATAGTTATTGGTAGTGATCATATATAAAATATACAGCTTTTATGGACATGAAAAAAGGGCGGTATGTGATGACAAACCACAGATGATTAATTATGTTAATTGGTAGAGTGCTGGAAGCCCATATTTGGGCTTTATTCTGAAGTGCAGGTACCACTTCCTGAAGGCACATATTCAGTACATGCACTTTGTATTATCTTTGAAGTGATATTATTTAGTCTGTAAGGTTTTGCCCTGTTACAGTTTATGAGAGACCACTTTTGTTCTACTGTAATAATCAAATATATTTGAGTACGGTATACTTGATAAATCAATGAGGTGATTCTCTACAGAATGCATGAGTGAAAGACAGTGACTTGTGTTACATTGCATTTGAAGTTTGTTGAATTATGTTGTTTACGTCCATTTCTTGGAAAGTAAAGTTTGATTAATTTTTTATCCCCAATTCTTGAAAAAATTCCAACCAGACTATATCATGTGACCCGCAATGGAATGAACTCAACGAGTAATAAGGCACTCTAGCATTTAAACGCCTGTTCAGTATTTGTTTTCGTTCTGCTTTGCTAGTTAAATACAGGAGCCTGTAGCCAATGCCTGGGATGGAAGTGGGCAGATGAAATTTACACTAAAGTGTGTATAGTGCACAGGGATACTCACTGAGTTAATAATGAAACAGTTCTTTCACCAGAAAGTGTGACCAACTTTGTGCAGTGCATAGGGTTAGTCTTACTTTCTGGTTTTAAAAAATTGATAACTGCCACATCACACCCTACATGAAAATGTACACTCATTAAGGCTAGGGATAGTCACAAAATAGTGATGATCTAATTTATAACCGGAAAGTTGATTACATGTAACAAAGGATGTAGGGTTAGTTGGTTTGTCTGCCCTGCCTGCCTGCCTGCCTGCCTGCCTGCAAGCTAGAACCCTTGCAAAAATAACCTGGGATTTCCAAAGTTAAAAAGCTTGGAAAAGCAGAGATTTAACCTGAGATATAAAAATAACCTGGGATTTCCAATGTTAAAAAGCTTGGAAAAGCAGAGATTTAACCTGAGATATGGAAGCATTTTCAAAGATATCCAAGCATGGAAAAGCCTCGAAAACCAGGGACAGTATTTGGACGAGAAATCCTTGGATAACCTTAGATATCCAAGCTTTGCTTCAAGCTTACTACCATAGGATGAAAGTGGGGAAAAGCTGAGATTTTCAAGCTGAGAATAGCTGGGAAAAGCTGAGATATGTCAATAATTCCCTTGCAAAAATAACCTGAGATTTCTCAGGATATCCCGGGATTTCCCAAGATATTGAAGCTTGGAAAAGCTCAGAAAACCTGGGATTATTGGAATAGTATTGGATGAGAAATCCTTGGATAACCTTAGATATCCAAGCTTTGCTTCAAGCTTACTACTATGGGATGAAAGCTGGGAAAAGATGAGATTTTCATTTATAAAGTTGAGAAAAGCTTGGAAAGCTAAGAAATGTCATGTGTGAAAAAATATTTGAAGTAATGAAAAAAATTCAGTTTGAGATCACTAATTTTCTGATTAAATAAGAAAAACAACACCATTTTTTTATAAACTGGTACCAAAGGTGACAGGGATGAATGATTTACCCATGTCATCATTGCCATTGAACAGGCGTTCGTTTTCAGAAGTTCAGTGTTGATGGAAACGCTGGTCATCGTGGTTCCTGGGTTTTATCTCTTTCTCGGATGGATAGAATAAATGAAACAAACACTCCCTAAAATGATTTTATGATTATTTTTATTTCCTACACACGTTGTTTCTGCAAATTTAGGGATCACAACCTGAACATTTAACCTTTCAATTTTTTGTGGGAAGGAAAACACTTCTGGTCAACGGCCGCTCAGCCAGTCATGCAGAAACCCTGATTGGCCATCAGGTAATGAATCAACAATTGTCAAGATTATTAATCGATTGACGGACATAGATATTTTCAGTGGGTAACAAGCAAAAGATGTTAGTCGTTCGATGGGTGTATTCTGGACGATTGCTGTAGTGAACTGAGATTCACAGAATAGCATGAAGGCTTTTGGGGAAAATCTGTTCGGTTTTTCAGTTTCCAGAAAAAAACGCAACCGAAACAAAAAAAACACCAGTCTCGAATTCATGAAATACAGTATGGTTGCTGTGGACTGGTTACTTTCCATGGGTGGGTCCAGTCTCTAATTCATGGAATACAGTATGGCTGCTGTGGACTGGTTTCTTTCCACAGGTGGGGGTGGGGTGGGGTGGGCAATATTTCCATGAACGCAAAAAATTAGATTCTAAATACTAATTATAATAGGAATAATCATCAAAAGTTTAAGTTTATTTAATAAAAATTTTGCTGATGATTTTTATTACTTGGTAAACGCATGCATGTACATCACTACACATGCATGGATTACGACCATTCCATAGCGACTTACGGTGCATGAGGTAGGAATTTCATCGCAAACTGATTTTCCTTACTTATAAAGCAGCTCAAATTGTAAATGTTGTGAAATTGCTCACAAATTTATCAAACCATTTCAAAATAGCCTGTGATTGTCTGCGCAATCAGATCATTTTCTGGTATGCCTGGAAGTGGAACATTGAACTCCCAGTAGTGTCCTGAGCATTCCTGGAATGTTAACATATCTGTGTGTAATAAAGTATGATGGTATCTATTATCAGTTTCTACACTGGAATGACAAAGATCTCCAGGAAAAAATTTTGAATGGGATAAGCTGTCCCAATATATGGCACAAAACATCCCGGTTTCAATTTCAGGACGAACTACCTGGTATGATGGGATGAAACGTCCTGTAACATGGGCATAAGTAACCAAAACTGGTAAAAAGAACAAACTTCACAAGTTACACTGGTGATCACTAAAATGTGTATGCCAAGGCCAATGCCGGGTTCAAAATTTGCCGAGGTGAAATTACTTTTCACTCTGTTATATCACACAATGAAACACTCTAATTGTTCTCCTGTTTACTGAAATAAGTTACCAAATGAATACAATACACAACAAAAGAAAATAGAGGTTTTTGTAAAATTGAATTTAGAAGCAATTTTCTCACAAAACCTCACTAAAATCACAGGTGTCCGACATATGCATAGATCATGAAAAATGGTGCATTTGAAGATTTTTTTGACAAATTATGTATTTTCCCATGATATTGGGGAAGTGGTATTCCAACATAAAGCTTAACGTCTTCATTGTCGGATGACATCAATATCTTGTCCACAAATTCACACATTTTGTTTTTCTGTGAGTTTGAAGAAGGTAGGTAGACATCTTCCAGGCCAGCGAGTTGTGTATCTTGTCTCTCTTATTATACATAATCATGAGAAAATCCATAATTTGTCAAAAAACCTTCAAATGCACCATTTTTCAGGATCTTTGGCACATGTCGAACACCTTGAAAATTGGTGATTTGTTTCCTTTAAAAATGTACTCAACAATCTCAACTAGTTTTTGTACTGCTCAAAAGTATAATCAAGAGGAATATATTTTCAAACATTATTTACAAAACAAATTTGAAAAAGTGATTTTTACAACAATCTTTACTATCGTGTTCATCAGACTCGACCCATGATTTTGGCTGCATTAAAAAAGTATACTAATCGGATCGGCGGAATGAAATTGTGCAGTGTACTGGTCTAATACAGTAAAACCTGTCTTGAGAGACCACTGTCTTGAGAGACCACCTGTCTTGAGAGACCACATTTGCCAGGCACCGATTGGTTTTACTCTATAATAGACCTGCTATGGGAGACCACCTGTCTTGAGAGACCACCTGTCTTGAGAGACCACTGTGACCTCAAAGGAAAGCGAACTTCAACAAATGGCAACACGCCTTTGACATGAATGGAATGGTTTAACGCGCCAAAGGCGTGCAGGGACAGTATGGGGAAGAAGGCCCTTTCGACCCTCATTGACTGTAAATGATTAATTTTCACATGTCTACTCGTGTTGAAGGAGGAACGGGTTCAGGTACTCGGCAGGTGTCACCGGTTGCGGCGTGATGGTCTCTTTGACTGATGTCGGTTGAACCCTTGGGTGAGGACCAGTGTGGGAGGTTGGGTCCTCTCACAAAGGTACTACCTCTCCCCGAGGGTGCAGTCGATCTGGATTTTCAGGCAAGTATAGTCTGCCACTTCGGAGAAGATTTTAAGTGATGGCCATCACTGGGAAGTATAATCTGCCTCAGGCTGTCTCTGTTTGATAGGATGTCTTTGAAGGAAACAACAACGACCCCTTTTGGGGACCACCAAGAAGAAGACCCGAACTTCCCTGGTTCGGGGCAGGCCTGCATTGTAATCCTAATGGGTTGGGGCAAAAAGATGTGCAATGTGCTTACAAAAGGGGGTAGAGGCGGGACGCAGGACCAACGCTCGCCTCCCTTAAAGTGGTCGACCACTTTTAGGGATGGAGTGGAGGATGTTCAGGAACCATGGGGGTTACCGTTTCTATAACGGTTGGACTGTCCATAGCGGTTATTGGGGTGCTGATCAAAAAGCATCTTCTGTGTACCTGCTTAAAAGAAGAAGGCAGAATTAGTTTTCATTAGAATATGTAGAAATAAAAAAAGATAAAAGTAGCACATTATGTTTTAATTGTGATCACAATTAAGCTGTTAATCTGCCTGTTAGATCACCTTCTTAGGGTGATAGTGAGTTTGTAGCGGGAGGGTAACAGGTTTAGACACTAAACCACACCCGAGGGTGTTTCTGTTATGCCCTTTGCTGGTTTCGACCATATTTAGATTCGTTTGAGTTTATTTTGGATCACGATTAGACACTGCAAATCCCACCTCCAGCCGGGGAGGCCCAGCCTGGTATCGCGAGCGTCCCGTGTGGGCCGAGCCCCCCCAGCCGGAAATGAGATCTACAGTATCCAATCGTGATGTAATTTTAGTTGAGTCAGTGAAGGCAGCCCTTTCTGGTAGAAGGCCACAGTTAAGCTGTTTTTCTGCCTGTTTATTCACCTTCTCGTTCCCTATTTATTTAGTTTTTTAACAATGTTTAATCCTGATGTAATTTTAGTTGAGTCGGTGAAGGCAGCCCTTTCTGGTAGAAGCTAGCCACAGTTAAGCTGTTACTCTGCCTGTTAGTTCACCTTCTCGTTCCCTAGTTTTTTTCGAGCGGTCTTAGTTTTGGTAGCAATTTTTGAGCTTTTGTCGGCTTTCACAAATGGCTCCAAGTTCGGAGATTAGTTCGCTGTCAGCTAACTGGTCATGATTTTTCGTGGCCAGGGTGGCTAGGCAGTCTTTAATGGCGGGGATATCGGATCTGTCGTGGAGTGTTTTGATGGGTGTGTCCCATGGGGCGCGGAGGGCAACTCTAAGCGCGTGATTTTGGACCTTCTGGAGTTTTCCCATATTAGTTTGATTGAGGTCAGTTAGTATGATTGCCCCGTATTTGAGTACTGGGCGCACAAAGGCTTTGTATAGTTTGAGTAGGGTGGACTGGTTGGCTCCCCATGAAGTTCCCTTAAGCATTTTCAGTAAGTTAATGCGTTTGGTGGCTTTTTTTGCCATGTCATCGGTATGTTTGTTGAAGGACAGTTTTTGATCAATGGTGATGCCCAGGAATTTCGCTTCTTTGCATTCTGGGAGGGTGTTATCCATAAGTTTTAGGTCAAAATCCTGTTTACTTATCTTGCGAGTGAAGGTGATTCATTGGCATTTAGCTTAATTCTCCATGTGGCACACCATTGTTCAAGCTCGTCGAGAGCGCATAGCAGGGGTTTTTAGAGCAGATTGGCCATATTGTTAGAGTCCCAGAGGCCCTTATCATCAGTGAATTGGGAAACTTGAACGCGATCTTCGGAGAAGCTAAGCTCATTTACGAAGAAGATGTACAGGAGGGGGCTTAGGACGGAACCTCGGGGGGTGCCTGCTTCAAGGGAGACACTGTCAGACATTTCATTGTTCACTCTGACTTTAATTTCGCGATCATTCAAGAAAGAGGATAGTAATCTGAGCAGTTTCATGGGGGGTCTCATTTTTGATAATTTGTAGCGCATTCCATTATGCCAAACAGAGTTGAATGCTTTTTCAACGTCTAACAGGACTGCTGCGCCAATTTGCTGATTGTTGACAGCGGTTTTCATTTGGGTGACTAGTCGGTAGACATGTTCGATGCCTTCTTTACGGTTTCTATAGGCTCTTTGCCATTTATTGAAGAAGTCGATGTCTTCAAGGTGCTCCCTGGACCAATTGGTAAGGATTCGTTCGAATGTCTTACCAATGTAGCTGAGCAGGCTGATTGGGCGGTAGCTGGCTGGATCGGAGGGGTCCTTGTCGGGTTTTGGTATCGTGGCACCGATGGCTTTTTTCCAGCATTTGGGAAAGTAGCCATGGGTGAGGCACGCAGTGAATATTTTGTTTAGTTTTTTGATTAGGGAGTTTGGGCTTTGTTTTAGAATTTTGTAGCTTACCTCGTCTTCTCCAGGAGAGGAGGAGTTTTTGCATTTTTTTATGACATTAATGATTTCGTCATTGGTGATGGGGGTGACAAGGTCATCATCGTCCCCATCTTCTGGCTCGTTATCGAAATTGGGGTCACGGTAGATATCAGGATGTTCATTGATGAAGTCATCAATCGCGTTGATGACGGCGTCATCATTGCCCGTGCCTAATACGGGTGATGCGTTTTTCTTAGGAGGTCAGCAAAGGTGTCGGCCTTCTCTTTGTCGGTGCGAGTGAAAGAGCCGCCTTCCTTCTTAAGAGGTTTTGCTGCGGCTTTACCGCCCTTGTTTTTTTGCCCAGTAAGAATTTTGAAAGAGTCCCACAATTTTTTAACATCTTGGGTCCCGTTTAGGTTGGCTGTTGCCTTTTCCCAGCTGGCTTGTTTTTCAGCTTTGAGGGCTTCTTTGACTTCGCCGTGAAGACGGTTGTATGTTTTTTTGAGTTCAGATTTCTTGCTGGGGTCAGTTTCTTTTTTGAGAGCGCGAAGAGCTTTCCATTTAGATTTGATAAGTGACAGAGTCTCGCCCGAGATAGTGTTTCTCCAGGGGCGTACTTCCTCTTTTGGGCATATTTCGTTTAAGGTTGAGTTAATGATTTTCTCTATGCTCTCACATTGGGTTTCTAGTTCTGCTGCATTGGATGGGGGGGAGTTAGTGAGTTTGACATCAATGATGTCGCGGTTGAGGTTCCAATTAATTTTCCTGAAGTTTCTGCGGAGAGTGGGGGGTACCTGAGTGGGCCATTTCCTAACTGCAGGGAGGCGTGGACCAGGAGGTGGTTGCTGCCTAAGTCATCATCACCGACCCAGTGGTCATTGATGTGGTTTATCAGGGAGTCACTGGCGATAATTAGATCGAGGATTTCGGATGAGAATAATGGGTTGTTACTGATATAAGTTGCTGAGCTGTCATTCATAATCACATGAAGGTTATGCTTTTTTGTGATTTCAAGGAGGGCTTCACCGTTGGGTGTAGTTTTATTGCAGCCAAAGTACAGGTGTTTGGCATTGAAGTCGCCGAGGAAAATGCAGTGTTTGTATTTCCTCGTGAAGAATTCAAAGACAGTGTCAGAAACTATTTTGCTTGGGTCGTTATAATAACAAACAATCGCGATGTTTTTATTGTCAACAGTGATTTCAGTAGCAATCACCTCTGCATCGAGGTGTTTAGTTTTTATGGTTTTGGTTTTGATGTTCTGCTTTATTAGAAGAGCAACGCCGCCACCTTGGGTGGTTAGTCGGTCTCTCCTAATAGTGCTGAACCCACTTATTGAGAAATTTTTGCTGGGTTGAAGCCAACTTTCAAAGTATCGGCCCATTTGAAGCTTCTTATTGTTAACGCTTCTAGCATTCCACAGGGCTATTTGTAATTTATTCATGATGGGCGTTGAGTTATTGCGGTCTTTTAGTTACTCATGGAGGGTGGCTTTAGTTGATGTTGGTGGCGGCTTTAATTAGTGTTTCTGATATTTGGGTTTTGAATAACTTAAAGGCTGAATGGCTGACATCCTGACAGATGTCAGACAGGTTGGTGTTGACATGTTTATTTAGGACGGAGTAGAGTGCTCCCGCGATGAGGGAGCATATTGTATGGGGTGAAGAGGCGTTGTCGTTTTTTTTTAAGTTGAGGTTTTTCAGTTCTATATTTGTTTTAACCTTTTTGAAGTGGGGGCAACCCCGGTAGTTGCTGATGTGGGGACCTTTACAGTTTTTTGACTTGCATGCCTTGGTGAGATGGTTTTCTCCGCATTTCATGCAGGTCAAGGCCCCTCTGCATTTGTTGGCAACGTGTCCAAACTTTTGGCATTTGTGGCATTGCACAGGAGGGGGAGTGGATCGGTACTCCTCCGCCATGTGCTTTCTTCCATTAATGGTGACCCCATTGGTTAGTATTCTTTTTTTGATTTCGGGGTCAGGGCAAGTAACTTTTACCTTCCATGTGCTGTTGCCAGTTGCTTTGGATGTAAATCGCTCCCATTTGCAGCTTTGGACACCCTTATTGATGGCTTCCGCGGGAGTATCAGGGTGAACACTTTTAATGACAACAAAGCAAGGCAATACTTTTGATTTTTGAGTGGTAGGAGCCGGGTTACCAACTTTCTTCCTAGCGTTTCTTATTTGTCCTAGGCCGTCGGCATTCCTTTTGACCGCCGCGGAGAAGCTCATTTCCATGAGTGAGGTTGGCAGTGGCGCTTTTCTGGGCGGTGACTGAGTTGACTGGCCTTGTGCCTTAGGTACTTCAGGTGCTGTGTTAGAGAGGCTGAAGACACTATTGGTAACAATTGCATTATTTGTTTCAGTACCAATATTGGAATGGTCTGGAACTGAGGCAGAGCCAGAACCAGAAGAGCACGGGCGAGGAATTAAGCTCCTACACCTCTTGATTTTCCGTACAATCATGGTGTTGAAGCCCGCCTCGTTCGTGATCTCCTGCAGCACTGTATCTGAGTCTGCGTTGTCCCTGTTTAATTTTCTTTTTTGGGGAGTTTTACTGTGGGTGTGGACCCTACTTTCAGTATCCTTGTTGGAGGAGGGTCTCCTATTAGGAAGGCTGATCTCATTTAGGTCTTCCAGGCTGTTACTGAACATTTCCGACAGTGGTTTGTCAGGATTGAAGCTTTTGGCATTTAGGGGGTCCTTCAGATCCTTAGGGGAGAGGCTCCTGTTGATTGCCTTTTTCCCAGCAGCCCTAGCAACCTCCGCATACGATCTTGGGCTTATGCCCTCCACTGATGCAGAGATTGCTGGGGTTGCTGAGTTGCTGGATTTTTCAGCTGTACTGTTATGTTCTAGGGCACCCCTGTCATTTGTTTTTATGGCTAAGGAGTTATTACCACTGTCTGAGAGTGGGGAGTGGAGTGGGTGTACATCCACCACCACCTGAATCTCCCTTGGAGGAGAGCCAGGGGTGACTGGAACTACTTCCGAGGCAGTATCAGGCATACTGCTCGGAACATCAAGCCTGGTTGCATTTGCTGCGACTAAACTGAACCTAGCTATTTCTGCATCTTTGGCCTTGATATCCTCCCTAAGACCTTCTAATTGTGCACCTAAGGTGTTGACAGTTAGGGTTAGGGTGGCAATCTGTGCTACTAGACTGAGTCCCTCCCTAGATTCCATATCAGAAAATCCACTGACCTTTCCAGTAGAGGCTCTCCTAGCTGCTCTTTCTCTTTCTCTTCTGGATTTTCTGTCGTCCTTCTTTTCTTCCCTCTTTCTATCCTTGATAGTAGCTGCTGTGGCCGTGGCTGGATGCTTGTAATTTTGAGACATTTTTCTGTTGCAAGGTACTAGTTTTATAGACAAAGCATATAGTGTTTTAGTTTAACTCTTTTTAACCAAAATATGATGAAAATCACTTTCTCGGAGGTATGACTTGTCTAATAACTTGTACTTCGCTGATGATGTGGATGTGTGAGTGATGATTGAGACCACTGTGACCTGGTACGAACATGTATTTTTATGCCATAATGGACCTGTCTTGAGAGACCGCCCCTTTGAAGACTGAAACCATGACAAAAACTTTTTACCTGTTCTGGAATTGGAAAATCCATTGTGGTAAAACTAACATAATTAAAAGTATTAAAAGCTCTTAATTGGGTTTCAATTGCTATTCAGTTACATATAACTCATTAAAGATTGAGATGTTTTTATAAGACCCCTGTGAAAAGATTAGGCTTATTGCTGAATAAACCATTTCATACATACCTGAAATGTGACAGATAGGATTATAAAAATAAACTTGTGTTGAAAATCTTCAATGAAGATTTTCAACACTAATTTATTTTTATAATTTTTATCGGTCCATTTCAGTTTGTTACAAAAACTTCATAAAAAAGAACAACTACAAAGTAATTACAAAAATCCATTCTTCTCCATTTCTGAATTTTGTGGTTGGTTATTCACTGACTTGAGAAAACCTTAAACCTGTTATGAGAGACCACCTGTCTTGAGAGACCACTTTTGTGTGGCCCAAAGGGCGGTCTCTCAAGACAGGTTCTACTGTAGTGGTGAACATGAAATGTCAGTCTAAAACATTCAATGTCACTGGTTTGTTTTATTCTCTGATCTGTCTTGGGAAGAAATTTTTTTTCGATGATTCATCTCTGATGAAACAAGTTGTGTGATTAATAGTATTTATGGACACATTACTTATTGTTCAAAGTTTTTATAAAAGTTTAGTTTTATAGCTGACTTTGGCGATTACTAATCAGAAACCTTTGTGATCATGACAATTAGAAAAAAAGAGTAGCCAATCTGATTAAATAAGAAAAATAACATCTTTTGTTGATCTTGTCTTGATTGGCCTCTCGATATTTGTTAATCAGATAATAATCAAGTAATAATAAAGCAGGTGCAAAATTAATTAAAATGTCGTATTTTACTTTATCACATTGTGTGCAACCCTTGCGACATTACCAGGATCTGAAACCATTGATGTTGAATGTACCAGGATACTCAGACTGACAATGCCCGCCACATCAGACCTGCAACAGGCACAATTTTATTCCACCAAACCAGTGCATGTAAATTTTTAATTTTACAATGGCAGATTTTGAACCCGGTATCGGCAAACACTTTTTAGTGACCACCAGTTGTGAATTTCTGAAGCTATTTTACCCAAGTTGTTCATTGCAATTTTACCCAAATCATCCGAAGCTCGTTCCCTGGAAAAAAACGTATGAATTAATGTATTTTGAATCATTTTTTATTTATATTTTTTTTTCTAATTTATTGAATATTATTTATTGTATATCTATACCTCCTTGATTGGATGAATGAAAGATTCAGCATGCTGTAGGCACACTGGGGCAATGTGGGATTGAAATCCCTTGCGATTGGAATAGCTTTATTTGCTGATGAAGCCACGACAGACGGGCGTGACAGTCCTGAAAATGGGTGCGAGTGCATTTGTTCCTGTCAGCACCCGTGTTTTCTATTTTACGGGAGCTGAAAAATGCACTTGTTGAAAAATATTGTGGAGCACTAATATACTGTGAGGATAAATGTGTGTCGTGTTGAGAAAGCAGCACTCTATGGCCAGTGGCAAGTTACTGTCATAATTCAGCAATTCCTTATACATTTAATCCTTTGAACACTAGTGGTATCTGCCATGCCTGTTCAATGACAGCAATTAGAAGAGTCCATATTCATTATTTGGGGGGAGACCAATCAATATTTTCAATGTGCCATCTCAAGGCTGCATGTTGAAAATACTGATTGGTCTACCACACACATTTACTGGCATCCATCCTATTTAATGACGTTATGACGTATCATGTTGCTGGCTGGAAAAGCAGCCGCTCGGTTTCAAAGGGTTAAGGTTTCAGGTGTTTGGTGACAGTATTCCCTCGAAAATTCATATACTAATATGTTACGGGTGCAATTTACTCTTGTCTCTGATTTTGCGGGAACTTAAAACTACACCTGTCAATTTTGTTCATTTCCAGCCCTGGAGTGAGGATCAAGCATCTTATTGGTTTGAGTGTGCACACTGGTGGTCATAACTGGAAGGCAACATGGAAAAACAGTAAAAAAAACTCTTATAATTTTGCAATTATTCATTTAAAGGTGCCACTGGCGATTAACAATGAATAATTGCAAAACTATTGGTAGCAAACTAGCAAATATATTATAAGTATTAAGAAGCACATCATATTAATTTATTAAGTACCATGAGTCTTCTGATTATGCAGTGATATACGACACTCTACTGTCATGTCAATTTCAATTGAATTAGATTTGTCTGAAATCTGTCAAATCTTCTTTTGATATATAGGGACACACAGTCCTTGGATGGGTGACCATCTGAGCAATCGATTTGGACTCCCACATTGTGTCTTTGGGCTAGGCACTTAACCCTGATTGTCCACATGGAGGCATGATGATGCTGTGTTCTAAGGCGTACTGCAAGTCGATGGTGTGCATGTCTTCAGCCAATCTAACCCTGCCTGTGCTGCAGTGTGCAGTTACAATGTTGGGGAGCTGGCAGCTGCTCGTCATTGCTCAGTGGTTCTCTCCGGGTACTCCGGCTTCCTCCACTCATAGAACTGTCACCGGCACGATATGACCTTGGCTGTTAGAGTGTTGTTAAACCATAATAAATAAATAATATTGTAAATAATACATGAAGCTACATAACTTGGAACAAAACTGTAATAGTTCGTACGACACCACTCACCACAAAAATCCCTGTCTATAAGTATCTCAATTGGATTCAACCTAACTTCCCTTTAACCACTCTTTCGGGTTCAGTT
Source organism: Pictodentalium vernedei (assembly GCA_031216915.1). Classification (NCBI taxonomy): domain Eukaryota; kingdom Metazoa; phylum Mollusca; class Scaphopoda; order Dentaliida; family Dentaliidae; genus Pictodentalium; species Pictodentalium vernedei. Next base: position 43,967,104 of record CM062292.1, on the reverse strand, counting down.
GTTAAATCCATTGAGTCAGAAAAAATATAAATTAGGGAAACAAAGGAATGAAGTCCATCTAATCTATCTTGTGTTCTCATTCACCCCTTTGCTTGATAGACTAAGTAACAAGAGTCTGTAGAGGCCACTAGACCAGTTCCCTCCCAGTAAGTGATGAGAGTACATAGTGGTCACTAGTGCAGTTCCCTCCCAGTAAGTGATGAGAGTACATAGGGGCCACTAGTGCAGTTCCCTCCCAGTAAGTGATGAGAGTACATATTGGTCACTAGTCCAGTTCCCTCCCAGTAAGTGATGAGAGTACATAGTGGTCACTAGTCCAGTTCCCTCCCAGTAAGTGATGAGAGTACATAGTGGCCACTAGTCCAGTTCCCTCCCAGTAAGTGATGAGAGTACATAATGGTCACTAGTCCAGTTCCCTCCCAGTAAGTGATGAGAGTCTATAGGGGTCACTAGTCCAGTTCCCTCCCAGTAAGTGATGAGAGTACACAGAGGCCACTAGACCAGTTCCCTCCCAGTAAGTGATGAGAGTACATAGGGGTCACTAGTCCAGTTGCCTCCCAGTAAGTGATGAGAGTACATAGTGGTCACTAGTCCAGTTCCCTCCCAGTAAGTGATGAGAGTACATAAGGGCCACTAGACCAGTTCCCTCCCAGTAAGTGATGAGAGTCTATAGGGGTCACTAGTCCAGTTCCCTCCCAGTAAGTGATGAGAGTACATAAGGGTCACTAGTCCAGTTCCCTCCCAGTAAGTGATGAGAGTCTATAGGGGTCACTAGTCCAGTTCCCTCCCAGTAAGTGATGAGAATATATAGCGGTCACTAGTCCAGTTCCCTCCCAGTAAGTGATGAGAGTACATAGGGGCTACTAGTCCAGTTCCCTCCCAGTAAATGATGAGAGTACATAGTGGTCACTAGTCCAGTTCCCTCCCAGTAAGTGGTGAGAGTACATAGGGGTCACTAGTCCAGTTCCCTCCCAGTAAGTGATGGAAGTACATAGGGGCCACTAGTCCAGTTTCCTCCCAGTAAGTGATGAGAGTCTATAGGGGTCACTAGTCCAGTTCCCTCCCAGTAAGTGATGAGAGTACATAAGGGCCACTAGACCAGTTCCCTCCCAGTAAGTGATGAGAGTCTATAGGGGTCACTAGTCTAGTTCCCTCCCAGTAAGTGATGAGAGTCTATAGGGGCCACTAGTCCAGTTCCCTCCCAGTAAGTGATGAGAGTACATAGTGGTCACTAGACCAGTTCCCTCCCAGTAAGTGATGAGAGTACATAGAGGCCACTAGACCAGTTCCCTCCCAGTAAGTGATGAGAGTACATAGAGGCCACAAGACCAGTTCCCTCCCAGTAAGTGATGAGAGTACAGAGAGGCCACTAGACCAGTTCCCTCCCAGTAAGTGATGAGTGTACATAGAGGCCACTAGACCAGTTCCCTCCCAGTAAGTGATGAGAGTACATAGAGGCCACTAGACCAGTTCCCTCCCAGTAAGTCATGAGAGTACACAGAGGCCCTAGACCAGTTCCCTCCCAGTAAGTGATGAGAGGATGTAGTGGTCACTAGTCCAGTTCCCTCCCAGTAAGTGATGAGAGTGCGTAGTGGTCAGTCACTAGTCCAGTTCCCTCCCAGTAAGTGATGAGAGTACGTAGAGGCCACTAGACCAGTTCCCTCCCAGTGAGATAGTTTGATAAGTTGATGCACAAACACAGTAAAACCATTTGGCTGTTTTTTGTTGTGTATTGCGGTTAGGTTTACCGGTTTACCGCAAAAACCCAAACCATACCAGAGTGCCCAGCTCTACTTGAAAGAGGGGGTTAGACTAAATCTCACCAGGGCAATTCTAGATTTTCTCAGAATATTTTCCGCAGTAACATACAAAGAAAATATTGTGTTTTAGTGGTTTTACTTGGTGTGTGTTATATTTAAGGAATTGTGCATGGCTTGGAGTTGACTACGCCCATATAGTGCCCAGTGAGGTGGTGTAGTTCCTGCCGCGATGCGGGCACTATATAGGCGTAGTCAACAACAAGACATGCACTAATCCTTATATTATATTGAACACCCATCAAGAAAAACACCTGTCCCATTTGTTAATCTATTACCAAGGTAGCAGCTAGGGCCCTGCGAATCGGGAAATTTATGTTCGAATCGAATCTCGAATCGAATCGGGACTGATGTCGACATCGAATCGAATCTCGAATCGAATCGGGCTAAACTCGAGAAATAATTATAACTGGCATTATCTTGTGCAGAGATGTCCGGAAAAGCACTGCGAGAAGAGATCGTTGACATAACTTGGCGTTGTTTTAATTTTCTTTCTCGTTGAATGGCCATCCAGATGTTCACTTGGCCCGACAATAAATGCAAGACATAAATATGGACAAATTAAGGTGTTACTGCCCAGAGACATTTAAGACAAACCACTAAATTGAAACATGAGACTTTAAAGCACAAATGTAATACAAGTGGCACATTAATTCCCATGGGTTGAAGTCAGCTACAGCCGCTAACTTCAGGTACGTTGGCATGCCTAAATACATTATTGTAATGTTTGGTTGTTTTTGTATTATCAGAATTTGGGTCTTGTAGATTTCGGTCCGTTCTCAACTCAATAACACAGTATACATCAAAAGCAGCGAAGGCGTTAAACTGTGTTAGTTTCTGCATTAGTTAACTCGAATAGTGACGCAGTGCTCATTCACACAAATTGCTTTTACTTCATTCCAACTTCCAAGTACCAACTCCGAACAATGCAAAGAAACTACAGAGGTTTTCCTCCCACAGTTTTCTAACATAATAATGGGAGCGCTCCAGGCGACATATCTCCATTATTGTGTTAGAAGATTCCGGGACTGGGAGCAGGCCTTAGGCCCATAGCTGGATATTTCGGTTGTATAGATGGGCGTGAACAGGTTACAACTTGGACAGAGCCGCTGAGCACGCGGGATTCCGCGAATAACTCTCACACGAATTCCTGGAAATCTATAAATAGCGAATTTGCGGTGTGTGATTTTCTGGGAATCTGAAACTGAAAGTGAAACGACAGAATTTTGCAATGAATTTGACTATTTTCCTGATAGAAACATTAAAACTAGAAGAGTTCGCTCCTTATTTCAACTGATGTCGACATTGTCGAACACTGATTCACTTTCCTCGAAGCTTCGTTTGACTAACGAATCGGAAAACTATTCGAGATCGATATACGAATACCAAAGCGATGTCGACATCGAATCGAATACTCGAAGCTTCGCAGGGCCCTAGTAGCAGCCCTACCAACCAACGTTATATAGAAAAAAATACCATGTAGTTTTCAAAAAAACATTTTCTTCTTCCAAAACACGGCGTATTGATATGAACAGAAGACAAATTTTGAATCGGTCGGCAAGGGTAAACAAAACATTTCCCCCAAACGGAACTGTGTATTCTAGAATCGTGCAACTCGCGAATGAAAGCTAGAATTTTCGAAATTTGACAACGCAGTTTGATAATTTCCACACATTTGTCACACATATACATTACCGAATGGGTCAGTACGGGATACAAAACTCCGAAGATTCAAATGAATTCCATTATTTATTCGTTTACTGCCGAAAACATACAATTAAATAGTGAAATAATATGAGCAGCGAAACAAACGATTTTTCATATCCGGACACGTTCTCATGAAAGTTGTACCCAGGTATGGATCATTCTCTTCGAAACAAGATATGAATCATCTTCTCAAGGAATAAAATGAACGCCTCGGAAAATGTGATTGCAAGAATGAAAAAACGATACATTTTTCCAAAATGATTTCTCTCTGGGTCGTTTTGTGGATGTTGTGCCTCTGTGAATCGATATTTAAATTTAGCCTGATTAGTTTTATTCGCCCTGTATGAAAAGAAAACTTATATAGTAGTGTGTTAAAGATAGAAAATGTGTAGTGCCTGGATGTAGAGCCTGGTCAGTTCTGTGGATGCAAACTACACGAAATAGAGGTGCAGCATTCGTCCAATCAGGAGCCCAGAAGGTCATATAAGATATAATATTAGATTTGTACTTAACATTATTATTTATTTAACATGTTGGTTCTATCTTCAACAGGTATCTGTTTAGTGACTGGTAGTGAAGATCGAACTTTGAGAATATGGAATCTAGAGACACTTTCACTTATCCATAAACTGGATGTCCACTCCGACACTGTAACATCTATCAAGATTCAGGTGAAGGTTTTATTAAAATGTTTGATGTGGGTGGGTGCCTGTTTATTTTTTTTCCCTTCCAAAAAAAGTTTGCGGAGGATATAGCGATAGACTCTGTCCTTCAATCCATCTGTTCGTCCATCCAGGCTCATATTTTTGCAACCAATTAACAGATTTCTATGATACATCCAATAACAATCATTCGATCTCCTGTTAAAATTGACATTGTCTGCACATTCTTCTAAGAGTTATGCCCCTTTTACTTATAATTTTTCAAGTAAGTCGGCGTATGATTAAAAGTTGGCCTGGGGTTAATTTCAACAATTACCCAAAGATTTCAAAAACTTTTAGTATGTGGGCTCATGAGATGTTTAAGTGAAACAAGTTCAGATATCAGCTTCACTCATGCAGTTTTCCAGGAGTTATGTCCCTTCAACATAGAATTTTTAGCTCACCTGATTGAAAGTCAGGATGAGCTAAAGTGATCACTCGTCTGGGAACATGGCGTTTGCACCATCTCATGCAAAACCGCTGAACTGATTTCAGTTAAATTTGAGGTGATTGCTTGTTCTGACATCATATTTTGTTGTTCAAATCAGCTTGCACAGCCCCATAGGGAGGGGGTGAAGGAAAATGTTCCAAAATTCTTTTTTAAAATCTTCTTCGCATGAACCAGTGGGTACAATTACTCTATATGACGTATGGAGCTTCCTTTTGAGGTGTAGAATCAAGTTTGTTCAAACAAAGTTCGTAAAGCAATATTTGCCTTTGTAATTTATTTTATTAGGGTTTAATGACACTTTAACAGCCAAGGTCATATCGTGTCGGTGACAGTGTTACAGGTGGAGGAAGTACCCGGAGAGAACCACCAAACAACGATGAGCAGCTGCCAGCTCCCCAACATCGTAACTCCGCACTGCAGCACAGGCAGGGTTAGATTTGTTGAAGACATGCATATCATTGGCATGCAGCAGTACACCTTAGTACACGGCGTCCTCGTGCCCCCATGTGGACAATCAGGGTGAAGTGCCTTGCCCAAGGACACAACACATCATCGAAAAAATGCTGAGTCAGCAAATTTGCAAAAATTAAAAAAAACAAAACAAAAAAACTCTCCAGAACCACTGATCAGAAACTTTTGATATGTGATATACAGCATCCATAGGGGTTGGAGTGTGTCAGATACAAGTTTGTTAAAATTAAGCCCCTTGGTTCATACCCCAAATTTTAACTTAGGGCAATATGGGAAATAATCTTTAAAAATTCGAAATCATAAGTCAGAATCTTAATGTATTTCCAAAGTTCACACATGCATTTTTACACAAAAAGTGGACCTGGACAAAAATTTTGAAAGTGGGTCTCGTCGATATCTCCAGCATGGTAGGACATATGGACCTAGGACTAATAGCAAATGAGTCGAAACTCAGTTCAGGTCCAAAACATGTGTCAAGGTCACAGGTCACCCAGGTGTCATTGAGTGCATTTTTCAAAATTGCTGGAAATCACATTTTTCGCCCCCTAATTCTCCGGAGTTCATCATGCCTTTTTACACTCGAAAATGTGGGTGTGACCAAAAATTTTGAAAGTGGGTCATGCTCATATCTTAAGCATGGTAGGACATATGGACCTGGGACCAACACTAAATGAATTGAAACTCATTGTAGGTGCAAAATATAGAGGGCACCCAGGGATCATTGAGTGCATTTTTCAGAATCGTTGGAAATCACATTTTTGGACCTTTAATGCATTCCCCATGATTGAGCCCTTTGAATGCTGTGCATGTGCATAAAAATCGTAATATTTCTGTTTTTTATATGCACTGTTTGTCAACATGATAATTGGAATACAATCAATCCTATCTTAATGTTTTTGGGGTGGGGTAGGGGTGGAAGTGGCCCAAGCATCCAATCAATAATCTTGCAGTTGTTCCATATAGGCCATGATGGTATAATCGTAATATTTCTGTTTTCTATATGCACTGTTTGTCAACATGATAATTGGAATACAATCAATCCTATCTTAATGTTTTTGGGGTGGGGTAGGGGTGGAAGTGGCCCAAGCATCCAATCAATAATCTTGCAGTTGTTCCATATATGTATATGCCTTTTTCTGGTTTCTTGGAAAAATGGATCCGATTCCTGAAATGAATATCTTTAAATACTGTTAACGAAAACCTATTTCTAATTTCTTTAAAATTGTTTTATCACCGAAAATAAGCCTCCAAAGTATTCCAATTACATTCATAGACAGGGCATTGTGGCTCAGTAGGTAGTGGTGAATGCTGCAAATCGAGAGGTCCTCGGTTCGAATCCCAGCTTTGGCAACCATGTTATGTCCTTGGGAAATGCCCACATGGGGACATGGTGGCATTGTGCACCAACGTGTACTGCACGTCGATGGTGTACTTGTCTTTAACCAATGCTAACCCTGCTTGCGTTAGAGTCAGTCTGGTGGGGAGCCTGATAGTTGCTTGCTATTGCTTGGTGGTTCTCAGGGTACTCTGGCTTCCTCCACCCATAAAACTGTTTGAGACAAGGTGACATTGGATGTCAAAAATGGCATTAAACCCAATAAATAATAAATAACATTCATAGAAGACATGCCATGATGGTATAATTGTAATATTTCTGTCTTCTATATGCACTGTTTGTCAACATCATAATTGGAATACAATCAATCCTATCTTAATGTTTTTGGGGTGGGGTAGGGGTGGAAGTGGCCCAAGCATGCAATCAATAATCTTGCAGTTGTTCCATATAGGCCAAACGGGCCAGCTGCTTATTTAATCAAGAACTCTATTCTGTATTTTTGTAATCAATAGCACATGTCACTGTAATAAAGAATTACTTACTTACTTACACTGATAGACTGTACTTGCAAATGAGTTCACTGAAGCAATAGCCATTATTTAAAACTTTAAAGAATCTCTCATAAACAAAGAGGTCAGAGCAGAAAGCTGTCACTGTTATACAGAACAGCATTGTGCATTTATTTAATATCATATTACAAAATTAATTCTCAAACTATGTTGAATAAAGAACCCTTCACATTTCAAAGCATTTTTAACATTTATTTATTCTCAATCATAACTCATGATCGACAGGTTTCGGGATGGAGTGGTGTGTTGCTTTCTCGAAACACCTATCCCTGTTATAATGTAAAGAAATGGAATATTTCAATGGTCTGTTTTTAACCCTCTTAATACTTCAGTGTGAGTACAAACACCTTTCATATAACTCAAGTCTGCAGAATGTTTTTACACTTTCCTTTCTGTAACATTTTAATTCTATATGGAATGGGACACCTTTTTAAGTTTACCTTCCAAAGTAAGGCATTCTTAACCTTTTTACCCAACATAATATCAAAAACCAGCCAGCCTTATTCATGAAATTTTCATTCAATTTTAATTATTTTTTCATTTCATTTTTTGCTTGAAAAACATTGCTTATGACCTCTCCTTGGAATGAGCTCATTTTTCAAAGGGTTAAAATGCAGTATTTAAAGGGATTATTTTAACCCTCATTTCCCAATGCCATTAAGTCTTCAGATAGGCTCTTGGGGGGTCTTTAAGGCCTTTTACATCTATAATCCAACATTACTGAATTCATTTACTCGCAATATATTTTCCAGAGGTACCATGTACCATAACATTTTAGAGCTAATACGAATATTTGCTATCATCTAAAACTATGGCAGATCCAGAGTTGGTGGAGCCAATATTTTTAAAGTGGTTTATGCTCATACTTCAGGCCTGGTATGACCTATGGACATGGGACCTACACCAAATGATTTGAAACTTGCTGGAGGTTCAAAATTGGTCCACCTCAATGCAGTCAACAGAGGTGATTAAGTGCACATTTTTCAGAACTGTTTGGAACTGCATTTTATAACTAATGCAATTCTGAAGATTATCCATGTATCTCATCATTCAAATAATTGGCAGGGCCAGTAATGTTAGTTTCTGATTCCTTGATTGAATCCTTTAAATGGTGTGCACATATATGCCTTTTTCTAGTTTCTTATAAAAAATTGTTCTTATTCCTGTATGAATATCTGTAAATACTGTTGACGGAAGTCCATTTCTGATTTATTTAAAAAATATTTAATCCCAAAAATAAGCCTTCATAAATTCTCTTTATATATAGTTTTTAGCTCAACTTGACAAAGTCAAGCTGAGCTATTGCCATAACTTCTCGTCCATCGGCATACATATGTACGGTTGTACGTATGTACGTACGTCCACAATTTCCTTTGGCACACCTCACAAGTCGCATTTATGATCAGATCGCTTTGAAACTTGGTATATTTGTTTGGAGTGACCTCTAGATGGGATGCTATCGATTTTCGTCAATTTCCGTCAAAAAATAAAAATGTTGCCGCGGCCAGCGTTCTTAGAACTTAGTTTAGTCAGACCTCAATATTTCCCTTTGGCACACCCTACAGAGCACATTTATGATTGGATTGCTTTAAAACCTGGCATGCTTGTTTAGGGTGACCTCTAGATGGGATCTATCGATTTTCTTCTATTTCCGTCAAGAAATGTTGCCGCGACCAACATTCTTAGAACTTAGTTTAGTCAGACCACAGTATTTCCCTTTAGCACACCCTACAGGGCACATTTATGATTGGATTGCTTTGAAACCTGGTATGCTTGTTTGGGGTGACCTCTAGATGGGAGCTATCGATTTTTTTTCCATTTCCGTTAAAAAATTTTGCCGTGGCCAACGTTCTTAGAACTTAGTTTAGTCAGAAGACCTCAATATTTCCCTTTGGCACACCCTACAGGGCACATTTATGATCGGATTGCTTTGAAACCTGGCATGCTTGTTTAGGGTGACCTCTAGATGGGAGCTGTCGATTTTCATCAATTTCCATCAAAAAATGTTGCCGCGGCCAATGTTCTTAGAACTTAGTTTAGTCAGACCACAATATTTCCCTTTGGCACACCTTACAGGCCACATTTATGATTGGATTGCTTTGATACCTGGTATGCTTGTTTGGGGTGACCTCTAGATGGGAGCTATCGATTTTTTTCCATTTCCAACTGCCAACGTTCTTAGAACTTAGTTTAGTCAGACCTCAATACTTCCCTTTGGCACACCCTACAGGGCACATTTATGTTCGGATTGCTTTGAAACCTGGCATGCTTGTTTGGGGTGACCTCTAGATTGGAGCTATCGATTTTCTTCCAATTCTGTCCGTCAAAAAATGTTGCCACTGGCAACTATCTTTGAACTAAGTTTAGTCAGGCATCAGTATATTCCTCTGGCATGCCCTACAGGACACATTTATGATCAGATCGGTTTGAAACTTTGTATACTTGTTTGGGGTTACCTCTAGATGGGAGCTATTGATTTTCTTCGATTTCCATCAAAAAATGTTGCCAATGACCTTCAATGAACTTAGTAAAAACTTAGTGCAGTTAAGCAACAATATTTCCATTTGACACACCCTGCAGGGCACATTTAAGATTGGAATGCTTGCAAACTTGGTGTGCTTGTGTGGGGTGACATCTATATGGGAGCTGTCGATTTTCTTCCATTTCTGTTAAAAAATGTTGCTGATGACCTTTGAACTTAGTTAAGTCAGATCTCAATATTTCCCCTTAATACACCCTTCAGGGCACATTTATGATCGGATCACTTTGAAACTTGGTATGTGTGTTTGGGGTGACCTCTAGAGCTGAAGTTGAGCTAAAAATGGACTCCCCTAACACATTCCCACTCTCCCACCCCCACCCCCCACCCACTCTCCAACCCCACCCCCACCTCCTCCTCACCCAGGGCCATTCATGCAATTTTTTTCTTTGGTACAAAATGCATTTTTAGCCTGACTGTTTATAGTCAGGGCTATAGTCATGACTTTCATCCGTCCATCTGTCGGTCCATCCATCTGTCTGTAAACAATTGGTTTCCGACTGATAACTCCAGTTTGGATTATATGATTTCAACCAAAGTTGATATGTGTATTTTCCAGCTAGTAATACAGGCCGGGTTTGAACATAGGTTCCACAACTCAGTTTCTTTGTATTTGAAATTAGGCTTTGCCATATACTTTGTTACTTCAAGTCTTGCATGATCAATACAACTTAATGGTTGCATTTACATCATTGATTTCTTTTATCGGTTTTAGGAAATATTTAACCCTTTTTTGCAAATCAATTTTACTTAGTATTCCCAGCTTAAAGTTTGGGTTTCAAGTTTTGCTTTTCAAGGTTGTACCTTTCATTCTTCGAACTCTGTGTTACAACATCATTGTTTTTCATTTGGGGCAATGTCTTCTGAACCTGTGTATGGTGGTTACAAATAAAATTGGCATTAATTTAACTCTTTTCAAAATTGTTTTCGAACTTAGTTTCTCTAAATTTCAAATTAGGCTTCTACCACATACTTGTTAGTTTTTATCCCCTCACAAGGGAGGGATGTAGCATTGAGCTCCGTCTGCCCATCCATCCATTCATCCATCCATCCATCCATCCATCCATCCATCCATCCATCCATCCATCCATCTGTCTGAATTTTGTTTATGGCATAATTTGAACAACACTTGACAGATTTCAATTCTTTTCAGTATATGTCTCTATAGCAACAATGTCTATGTCAAGTTCGATGACCACCATTATCCAATGAAAATTGTCAAAGTTATTGTGCTCCCCCCCCCCCCCCCCCCCCCCCCCAATTAACTGAAGGTTAAAGTTTTCTTTTTTAGCTCGCCTGACTTTCAGTCAGGAGAGCAAAAGTGATCACTCACCATCCATGAACATGGTGTTTGCGTCTTCTCTCCCAAACCACTGAACCAACTTAATTGATATTTGAGATAATAGTTTGTTATGACATTGCAATTTCATTTTGTTTAAATCAAGTTGCCTCGCCCCTCGGTAGGGCCATGCCCAAAAAGTGTGCTTAAATCTTAAAAAATCTTCTTCTCATGGACCAGCAGTAGCAGAGACTTGATATTTGGTATGCAGCTTGCTTTTGAGGTGTAGACTTGTTCAAGGAGCTATATTTGCCTTCGTTATGGGAGTGGCAAGAATTTTTGCCCTGCCCCAAATTTCTATTTTCCAAACCGAGAGGCAGATTTGAACCAAATTTGATATGAGGGCTTATTGGGTCATAAGTACTTAATTTATGCAAAAATTGTTTTTCCCGTCGCCCCCATGGGAACCGCAGGAGCTAAAAATAGAAAAAATTAAAACGCTTATATCTCCAAAACTACATGGCACTGAGAATTCTTATTTGGGGTGAAGCTTCCATAGGAAAAACGGAATGGAATGGTCAAAAAAAATTGCTATCGGTTTTATCATGGGATACTTTTTTGGGACTTTGAAAAAGTGCTGAGTCAGCATTTTTTAACACAGTTGGTAATGGGAAAATACATTTAAGACTACTTTTCTCCCAAACCACTGCTCCAAAAGCTTTCAAATTTCACATATAACATCTTTGGAAGATTGTTTCACAGATTTATTGAAATCAATTCCCTGGGTCCATATTTGGGTCCATATTTGGGCTCTCTATGGGAGCCCAAATGTTTAAATTAGTCCAGCATGAGGAATATTCTTTCAAAATCTTCTTCTTCAGATCTTCAAATAAGAATCTTTTGATATTTGGTTTTCAGCATGCTTAGTGGGGGTGAGATTCAAGTTTGTTCAAGCCAAGTTCATTTTTGGGCTCCCTGTGGGAGCCTGAATTATAACTTCGTTCAGTATGAGGAATTTTTTTTTTAAAAATCTTCTTCCGATTCAGCAGTCGGAATGTTTAGATATTTGGCATGCAGCATCCTTAGGGGGGTGAGATTCAAGTTTGTTCAAGCCACGTCCCTAGGTTCATATTTGGGCTCACTGTGGGAGCTCGAATTGTAACTTAGTTCAAAATGATAAATTTTCTTTAAAAATCATCTTCTTCAGATCCAGCAGTCGGAATATTTGGGGGGGGGGGGGGGGGGGGGGGGGGGGGGGGGGGGGGGGGGGTGAGAGATTCATGTTTGTTGAAGCCAAGTCCCTGGGTTCATATTCGGGCTCCCTGTGCCTGAATTATAACTTAGTTCAATATGAGGAATTTTTCTTTAAAAATCTTCTTCTTCAGATTCAGCAGTCAGAATGTTTTGATATTTGGCATGCAGCATACTTAGGGGGGTGAGATTCAAGTTTGTTCAAGCCAAGTCCCTGGGTTGATAGTTGGTCTCCCTGTGGGAGCCTGAATTATAACTTAGTTCAATATGAGGAATATTCTTAAAAAATCTTCTTTTTCACATCCACCAGTCAGAATCTTTTGATAGTTGGAAAAACGGCATCCCACTGGAGGTGAGATTCAAGTTTGTTCAAGCCAAGTCCCTGGGTTCATATTTGGGCTTTCTATGGAGCCCAAATTATAACTTAGTTCAATATGAGGAATATTCTTTAAAAAAAATTTTTTTTCAGATCCGCTGGTCTGAATCTTTCGATATTTGGTATAAGATTTTCTAAGGAGGGGCAGATGCAACTTGTTGAAATCAATTCCCTGGGTTTTATATTTAGGCTACCATGTCAGGTGAGCGCCCTCAGGCCCCCTGGGGCCTCTTGTTTTAATTAATATTAATTACTATTGATTGGATCATTCTCATCAAGTTTTATGTGATTTTGGGACATATTTAACTCTTTCTTGCAGTCAAGTTGGTTAAAGTTTTTTATTTACAGAGTTACACCTTTATTTCTTCAAACAGTTTAGTGTAATGTCACTGTTCTGATTTGGAACAATGTCTATACTGTCTGCTGAAGCTTTTTACAGTGATTTTAATTAATATTGTCAGGATTGTGACCCCTTTTAAACATGTTTTCAGACTTAGTTTCTTTGTATTGGAAATTAGGCTTTTACCACAAACTTTGTTGCTTTAATTCTTGCATGGTCATTACCGTAGTGTAGGTAATACTATTACTCTTATTACGGAAGTGGGATTCTTGGCAAAGAAACAGATTTTGGATAAGCGTCCGGAACCTATTATCATTAAGACCTTACCATCCTCGGACAACAGTAGACCACTGTTGTGTCCAGTGAGAGCGATGCGCATATATAAATGTCAATCTAGCTTCATTAGAAAAGGAAGAAAGAGGTTTTTCCTTTCTCTTATTCCTAACAGAATGGATATTTCTGTTCATTCAGTCTCTAGATGGATTCAACTGGCAGTAAGAATCGCTTACGAGAATCTATCGGCGGATCAACGTTCTGTCAATAAGATTTCAGTGCATGATGTTAGGGCACTGTCTTCTTCTTGGGCTTATTCAAATAGTATTGCTATTACTGATTTAATGAAGGCAGCATACTGGACGCAACCGTCTTCATTTACTAAGTTCTATCTTAGAAATTTAGAGTCTATCTCTGGTGACCTGAGGTCCTTGGGTCCTCTTTCTGTCGCACAGAATGTCTTCCATTAATAATACATCTTAGTGATGTCTTCAGAACAAGGGGAGGGGGGGAGGGGGGGTCCCTTTATATCATCTGCTTTATAGTGAAAAGCAAGGGAATACCTCCTCCAGTGTCAGTAGTCCAACATCAGTGCTGGGTCGTTTTAATGTGTAGCTCAGTGTGAAGCAACAATTATGTCTCATTCATGTATTGCTTTTAATGTGTAGCACAGTGTGAAGCATTTGTATATGAAGTATTTGTACATGTCATATGAGCATTAATATACAATCCTCGGACACTTTTAATGAGTATTAGGCGTCTGACTCTCATTCTCTGTACTTCCTTATAATTGATTTCCTTCACCGAATTAGCATAAGGATTATGCTGGCATAAAATGGAGAAATTATTACGTCTTACTCCAGTATATATATTGGGTGTTGTGTCATTCTCTTTTTTATTGGGAAAAAGATATCGACAGGAGGAATTCGTATGTCTTTTCCTAGTCTCCTGTAGGAGCTATTCTTTGTTATGCCGCCCAAAAATTTTCGAGGGGGTATATAGTCGAGGTCTCCATCCATCCATCCTTCCATCCGTCTGTCCGTCCGTCCATCCGTCCATCTGTCCGTCCATCCATCCGCACTAACAAATGTAACAAATGACTACTTTTGTGGCTACGAGTTAGTAAAACAGGATACTTTTGTGGTTAAAGTCTGTTAGTGGCTTGCCACGTAACAGAATCACTTATTGT